>OY776114.1:156933222-158133222 GCA_963675035.1 Allygus modestus | reverse complement strand
ATTATTAGTGCATTTCGGCACTTTGGTATTATACGGATGCCACTATTTTTGGAGGTTAAATTTTTACCGGATACAAAGGATAACTACATAATTCGACAAAATGTACTTTTATTAACTTACTGTACAAATTTTACATCATTCTGATGAGCGGTCTTTGTGTTGTGCCTCCCTAAAGGCAGCGATGTCCGCTAGGATCGTGTTGAATGCGTCGCTACCGCTAGCAGCCACACCCGACCACCCTTATACATCGCTGCGGCAGTTATGTTAGGATGGGTTATCATAAAAATGATTGTAGGACTTTCCTTGTCATTTCTAGGTAAATCCTACACCAAAAGTATGTCACTCATTATGAAAACAAATGTAACGTAGTGCACGGCAATAAATCACTCATGACGCTGACCTAGATACAGGCGGTGACAGGTGATGCGCGCGCTCCGGTCAACGACCTGACCTTGGCCTATTTGGAGGGGGTTTGGCGGCCGGAAGTATGACTCATCAGGTATCGTTCGATTCGTAACAAAACAAGGAAAGTCCTACAATCACTTTTATGATAACCCATCCAACATAACTGCCGCAGCGCGCTGTATAAGGGTGGCATCCATATAATACCAAAGTACCTGCATTTCTTATGGAAAAGTAAACTATTAGCATGACCCGCACATTGAAACTTAAGCCCGGGACCACCATAGAAGTTCCTAACGTGACCCCCTGAACACATTTTGAAGTGTCGTTCAAATTTTGATTTACTTCAAATTTGGTAGAGACATTCCTTTCTGTAAACAGTTGGGCAAAACAATCGGAAAACTCCTACCGCCTTTTTTGGGATTTTATATTTCAAGTTTTGAGTTTTTGGGCCCAAAAGGGGTCAGAAAAGTTCTGGATGTAAAATTAATGAGGTTAGTGAGACGAAAGTTTAAAGCCCTCTCTCATCATTCTAGCACTAATAGTTACTGACTTATTAAAGAAAATGTATATCGACTAAATGCAGTCCGTTATCTTATGGGGGCTTTACATTAGAATAGCCTGTTATTCGTATGTTGGTGTATTTGTATCATCCCAAGTATCGTCACGCATACTTTCAATCCTGACTGGACCTTCTCCTAACCTTATAAGGTGCAACATTATATTCCCAGCATTGCAGGTAAATAGAACCAGGAGCATTAGAACAGCAAACAAAAAAAAACATGTTTTCAGATTTTGAAACAAATTGGATGTTTTAACTCTAATTTTGATTACAACAAATTCTATGTGAAAATTCACTTCCCTTACGTCAGCGTGATGCGTGCGAACTTGCTATTGTTATTTTTATTTATAGTTGTCCTTGTTCCCCAGTCCCCGCACTCCATCGGACTGATGTGGTGGCTGCTGGCCCGCGAGGTCTTGTACTTCCGCGGCTCCGAGCCCAGGGACAAGAAGTGGAACATCGTTGTTGACCTGTTCTTTTACAGGGACCCTGAGGAGGTAGGCTAGCTTATTATTGCTTTTTTGTTATTAAATATTAATTTTCTCTCTGGTATAATACAAATTACAGCCTTAGCTATTTCAAATAGTGAAGTTAAGTTAATGGAAAAAATAACAGAAAACAAGGGGTGTGCGAGTAGTGATTTTTTTAAAGAGTCGAGTATTGCTAATTATTTTCGAGTTTCGAGTATTTTCGAGCAAGTATCTGCCATCAGTTGGTAGTTTCAAATAGAGTAATGGGAATTGTATACCACTCCAGATTTTATAATCTAAACATGGTTTCTAACTAATATATGAGTAGCAATACAGAGTTTTGGCCAGTACAATTAAACTGGAATTACGTATTGACAAAACAAATCACGGTTTGACATTCATTTCTGGACATTAAAATACGGTCCAGTTGTCATTTGGCCAATATCGCCTGGTCCAGACATAAATTATAATCAATAATATAATAGCTGCCAAATAAATTGACAGTTGAGGGTGCGGTTTACTAGGCTATCAACTGAGATCAGCCAATAGTAGATATGCCTTATTGCTAAAACCACACCAGCTGATCGGAATAACATTCCAGTAATATTTTTCTATGACAAAATGGCAACAGTGACCAGCATACAGCCATGCTATTGGTTACAACCCAACTGTCAATTTATTTGGCCGCTATTATAGATGACGAAATCGTTAGCTATGGCCGATATTAAGTGGCCCGGTTGCCATTTTGTCGATACCTTCGTCATTTTCGGCCTTTATTTTGTGATCCAGATATCGGTTACAACCCAACTAACTGTCAATTTATTTGGCCGCTATTATAGATGACGAAATCGTTAGCTATGGCCGATATTAAGTGGCCCGGTTGCCATTTTGCCGATACCTTCGTCATTTTCGGCCTTTATTTTGTGATCCAGTCATAATTTTTGGCCGATATTATGTTTTCCGTCGTCATTTACGGCCAAAATTACACAGTCTCATCGTCATTTTCAGCCGATTTTACGAGATGCGATCGTTTAGTGCGGCCATTACTACGCAATTTGGCCGGTCGCAATCGTTAGCGATCGTCTGGAAATCGGTGGGAAATACTCGCTCGAACTTACGAATATTTTTCAAAACTTCGAGTTGAGTTAGAGTATTAAAACACTCGGCCGAAAACTCACGAGTACTCGCACACCTCCACAGAAAACCTTAGCTTACCTAGTCTAATGTAACAATGTCCTAACAATCCAGATTGCAAATGGGATAAACACACACCATATGGGTTTTGACACAGAGATAAAAACTAGACCTTATTGACAAGTCTATGGACACCCACATTCGTCAAAACGCAATACCTTTACCAAGAAAGAAAGCGTAATATTTTTTTAGTTTTTGCAATGTTGCTTTGACTGTTATTGTCTAGTATAAAGCAATGCAAAATCTGTAAAAACACAATTTAAAAGTTATATAAATAAATAAAATTAAGATTTTATATGGTGAGTTGTAGGCCCAGTGATCAAAGCAACGGTGTTTGAAAAATGGAAGTGGCCCCGTCCACAGCAACTAATATTTATCAAAATTCATATCTTTAGCCCTGGAACTGCAATTAGACATATTAGGATATATAAATACCTCCGACAGCATTTCCAAAATTCCAAAATTCCTGGGGTTTTAAAATGGCGTAAAGCCTAAACATATGTAGTATACACACGTTTGGATTAATTTTGGAACTGCTGACGGAGGTATTTATATACTTATCTGTGTAATGCTTAGCTCGCCACTTTAATGGCTGATCCCTTGCTTTGTTGGATATGTTTCATGCTCGGATTGGTAGTCTATGTGGATGGGCAAGTTAAGGCTAAAAGAGGCTGCAAATTTCTTAAAATAATTAACAGGTAGTTCATAAAAACATATGGTACTTAGGCATTATACCGACCACCAACTTTAGGAGAATTTTCTAGTGGAAAAACAAAAAAAAATATATTGAACAAAATTAGGATCGTTTTCTTATTTAGCCTACAACCTACAAACATTTTAAATTATTCGCAACATTTTTGAGACTCCCAGAATACAGCAACATCGTCAAGGAAGGATCAGCTCCTACTCTCGATTGCCACATTTATTCTTCAAGGTATGAATCTAATTGAAGGCGACTTGTACCATAGCTGCCTTTAAAGAAGGCCGCGGCGCAGTCGAATTGGCAATGCCGCAAGAGGAATTACCGCGCGCCTCGCAGCAAGTATACTAGCATGGGGAAAACGAGACGCCGTCGTCTAAAATCGTTATTTTGTACTATTCAAGTTAGGAAATACCGTTTAAGTGATGTTTATCGTTTTTCTAACGAGTGTCTTACCCTGTTGTGAGCCCAACAAGTATTCAAGAATTTAATTTTAAGACCCTACGAATAATTCAGATTTAAATTATACCCAAGCACTTACTTAATGATTTAAAACAATTTGTAGTATTAGAAAAAGTTAGTATTTTTCTATTGCCTTATTTGTGAAAATTAAAATTCTTCTTGGTATTGTTATGTTTGTTGCAGGCGGAGAAGGAAGAGCAGGCCACTAAGGAGGTGGTGGCTGCGCCGGCCCCGAAGCCCGAGGTGGACTACGTGAGTCCGACCGAGACATGGACGGAGACGGCGGAGGTGCCGGCGGCCCCCGTGTCGCACGGCAACTGGGCTGACGATGTTGCGCCGGCCCCGGCCCCCGCCGCACCCTTCACTGCCACTGAGGACTGGACTGCAACACCGGTGAGTGGGTTTTCATAAGAATAAATTGTGGGTGGTTTTGATGGTTACATATAGCTATGTATGTATGTATGTATAGGCCCTTATATATTTTTTTGTAGTTGTTTTGGAAAGTCATTAATCATATGCAGGATGGTCAGAGAATTTCAAAGGGACTCAGTGAAGCTATTTCAGATCAATTTAGGGTAAAAATTAAAATTCAACCTATATGTTTAAAAATGATTTGCAATTTGAAAAGTGCTTATTCATGGTTCACATGGAAAGTCAGGGAAAATTCTTCAAATTTGATACAATTCAGTGAAAGTTTTTAATTTAATCGCAAACTAAATTCTGCACAAAAATCAAAACTAATTAGATTTTTATTAACTCAGTATTGGGGTGGATCTCTGCCAATAAAAGAATCATAAAAAATATTACCTACTACCCGGTATAATAAAGTGTGCTTTCCGTGTCGAGAACTTAGTTCTTTTGGTGAGAGAAATCAACAACCATCTTGTTAATTCAGAATTTCAATTAAATGGTGCCAGAATTTCTTGTAACGACTAGGAAAAGTATAGGATTTCATTTAGAGATGTCTGTAGTACCTCAGTCCAAGAAAAATAAGATTGTTCTTAAGTAAATTAATGTAAATGTTTTTGGAACTTTATTACATTTAATTTTATGTTTATACAGCAGTAGGTGAACTCGTGACTTTAAATTTGCTAGATAGATATATAGAGGCCTTCTTCTAAATAAACTATTGCAGAAATTATGTAAAGTGTAATCACATGATTTAGAATAAATTAGTCAATTATTATCTTTTACATGAATAAAATAACAATAGGCCTACCATTCTTGGGCAATCTCGTGATAGTTGGAGGAAATGAGTATCAGTTGGACTGCTAAGGCAACCCAGATAACCGAGGAGTTTGGTTTACCAGTCTGTAATACAGTAGAGTCTCGATTATCCGACCTTCCCCATGCACAATCGAATGATCGATTTCCATGAGCATAGAAAAAAATCTAAATTTTTAACATTGTTTTTATTATTTTTGGTGTTATCTGTGTTCGTTTGTGTGATCCCCGTACAGGATCGAACGATCGATTTCCGGGCGCCTAGGAAAAAAAATCAACATATTTAACGTTGTTTTTATTATTTTCTGCGTTATCCGACCTGGCCGTGGCCGGTTTAGGTCGGATAATCGAGACTATACTGTACAAGTTTTTTTTGTCAATAAGCCCGTTGATATTTATGCACTATAGAAACCTTTTAATTTGTACAGTATGCTGCGGTGGTCAAGTCTTTTTACACAACTTATTGCACTCATAACCTAGCCTAACCTGACCAACCTACTGTTACGGGTAGGAGGTTGCCTCTATATACGCCAATGGCATTTAAAAATATTTTAATGGGGAATGGTCTAAACCCTAGATTAGCCTACACATCTAGTAATGGCCTTCTGCTAGAAAGCATAATTTATTTATTAAAAGTCTAATGACTAATGGCAGCTGAGCCCAGTGTCAAACCTTTCACAATCTTTTCAGATTCTGATCAATATTGATCTGGCAAACCGCATATTACGTCGTGTGTCTTTAACCACTCTCTATTCCACCCACCATCCTTTCTGGGCAAAGATTTGTAGTATTACTGTCGGCAGTGATTTTAACACAATTTTGTATCATGCTCCAGGCGGTGGATACTGGTGACTGGTCTGTAACTGGACCTGCAACTGAGTGGGGATCTTCCACCAACACCACCAGCTGGACATAAGCTCTTGGTTACACCTTGTTCTGAATAAAATGTGAAAGTTTTAAATTGTTGATTTTTTTCTATCCTCTGTAGCCTACTTAGTATCAGTTATTTGGGAATAATAAATCAGCTGGACAGCTAAGTTTTTGAGATACAAATCCCAAATACTCATGTTGGATGAAAGAATAACACTTAATACATATCTTGTTACGACCCATAGCATGTAGGGGAGAACGATGGAAATACGCCCCACCCCCCCTCAAATGGTTGCTTACAGTCATTAAGGGACATTCCAATTCAAATCATCCAGCCAAAACATTAATTAACTGACACCCAAGGTTGTCAGATTTTTATGCAACTATGTGAGTTGTTGTAACCACAGATGTAACAGCGCACAAAATTGTTTTTTAGTTTGTCCATTAGTTTTATAGTTATGGCACATCTAAGTTTTGTTCATAAAACATAGGAAGTGTGTTATTGCCTACTTCAAGGCTGCATGGTTTTATGGTTTTTGCAATAAACAGTAGTTTTCCAATGCATATATATGTCACCACTAGATAAACCCAATTACCAAGTTTCACTAAAATACATTCATAAACAAGTGATTTATAATATTTCATTTATTCTCTATAAGAATAACATTAGGGTTGAGGACGCAGGTTTGCTGCAACGAGGAAGATAAGTAATGTGTTTTTTTTGCAATTATCAATATAACTGAACCAGGTGAAGCTACATACCAAGTTGTATTAATTAAGGGAGATAAACAACTTTACTTATTCTCCATATTCTGCATGGGGACCGAGTATGCAGGTTTGCTGCTACGGGGACTATCAACAAAAAACTTGTTTTTTGTGCTAATATCAATATACAGTAGACTCCCGATTATCCGCGGTAATGGGTGGCTGAGCGACCGTGTATAATCGAAATCGCGGATAAACCAAACCTAACCTAAAACACACTTGAAATAGTTAAAAACGACTGTGAGAGCAAAATAATAACCTTTAGGCTACTGAATGTTAGGTTTAATAATGTGAAAGACTTCAAATACAAGATTACTGTACGTACCTTTTAATAAACACACAATTATTTTACAAACAATATTTTCACATCGGTAAAAAAACAGTCCAATACGTGAGACAAGTGCACTATATTACAGGCCTAATGTCGAAGTTGCCGTCTTTATTGGCTTCGAGGAAAATAAACAATGAGATCGCACAACGAGGTGTCATGTTTCCCTTCAAAGAAGTCCAATTGTCCCTCTGCATAATGGCGGGCAGTTGCGTACGATATGGCGGTCTGGAGGGATGGCGCGAGATGACTAATGTTTTGGCGGGCGGGCTTCCGTTTGACCGCTAGTAACCCCTTTCTCTCGCCCAAGGCCAAGTGCGTCGCGCGCAGTAGCTATTATAATTTGCAGGCGCGAGGATAGACGTTTACGCGCTAAACTTCGCTTGCCGCAGTTGCGTTTTTTTTTTTGCCGATCGCGGATAAGCCGCAACGCGGATAATCCGGTCGTGGATAATCGGGAGTCTACTGTACCACAACTAGTTGTCTCCACATACCAAGTTTCATCAATATACATTCATAAATAATCGAGATATCAAATTTTATTTATTCTCAATAAGCACTTTGAGTATCTCTGCAACAGTTGGACGTATAACAACGATTATACACCAAAATTGTTTTGTTGAGCTAAACTGATTGATAAAAAGAAATGTGAAGTTTTAGTAAAATTATCTGAGAAAAATCTAAATACCCCCGTCGCAGCAAACCTGCATACTCAGCGAATTTCCAATGCATAATATGTGAGGTGGAAAGCGAAAAGGGACCTCTTGTCGGCAAAGTAAAATTTTCAGTACAGCTAAATACAGCAATTTCGGTCCAAATCATCGATTTTCGGTTTTTTATCGATTATTATTCGATATTTTGAGTAGAAAAGGCGTGTATCGGTTAAAAAGTCGAATCAAAGCTTAAACAAGTCGATATAAATCATTTTGTTAGTCACTGCATGCCCTGAGAAAAGGTACCTCTTGTCGCTTATGGGAAAATAACATGGCCGACAAGAGGTCCCTTTTCCACAACACACTTCGTAAAGAAACATTGGTTCAAAAAGTAGTCTCTCCTGAATTCTAGCGGACACTTAGAGAACTAGGACGAAGTTCTAGTAAAAGCAGAACATCGTCTGATTATTTTAATACGGCCCCGACAAGAGGTACCTTTTCTATAACCGAGGTTTTGGTTAAAAAACGTTGACTTTCCTATACAGTCCTTTCAGCAATAGGTCCCACTTGTCTTTTCAATGGTCAACGTTCAAACTATCGATATTATTTTCTAATTAGGATGTTAATTATACTTCATTTTGACTATATTAAACTAATTATTGGATAAAACACTTAAACAACAATGTGGCAGCAGTAAATGTTCAGCCTTATATAACACGGGGCCGACAAGAGGTCCCTTTTCAGAAAATACCCTTGTGTACTGCATGTTGCAATAAACACAGTATAAGCCTAAATTCTAGCGTTAGTTAAGGAAACTACTAGTGTTCTTCCTAAAGAGGACATTATAAGCTTTGCATTGATACCAAAAGCATCGCTTAAATATGAAAAATATAGATTCTGAGTTTATTTAAACTTTTTGAGGGCGTTTTCCTGAAAATGCCCTTCACCCTTCGAGAAAGTTCAAACGTCCATAACTCAAACAAAAAAAATCGTAGAGACATGAAATTTGCATCAAACTGTTAGGAATTTTAAGGTGATAATAAAAATATCAATAACTCAAAATCGGAAATTGCCGACAAGAGGTCCCTTTTCGCATTCCACCTCACATATATGTCTTAATACCACATAAAGCCGTATGCCAAGTTTCATAAAAATATATTCACAAATATATGCAGTATTGTGCAATTTTAATTATTCAATATAAGAATGGGGTGAACACGTAGGTTTGCTCAAACAAGGAATGTAAACAATTGGTATTTATGCAAATATAAATATAATTCAACTAGGTGAAGCTACATACCAAGTTTCATCAATATTCATTCATAAATAAGCGATATATAACATTTTGATTATTCTCCATAAGAATAACATGGGGGATGGTAAGCAGGTTTGCTGTAACAAGGAACTAAACATATGGGTTTTCTGCAAATATCAATATAACTCAACTAGGTGAAGTCACATACCAAGTTTCATCAATATTCATTCATATATAAGCGAGACAGTACATCTTACTTTTTCTCCATAAGAATAACATGGGGGCTGAGTATGCAGGTTTGCTGCTATGGGAATAATCTGTAAAAATTGCTTTTTTGTAGAAAGAACAATAGACCACAACCAGATAAAGCCATATACCAAGTTTTAGCGAATTTCCCCTATAGGGAAGAAGCTATTACCGTAGGTGGTAAGGTAAGACTTAAGCCCGAGACCATGATAACTTTTCATTTCGAGGTCCCCAGATGCCAAAAACAACATTCGTTCAAATTTTTATTTATGTATATATGTGTGTCCCTAAGCACGATAACTCATAAAAAAGGTCCGATCTTAATGAAATTTGGTACAAATGTGTAAACCAGACGAATCGCACCATTCAAAGGAAGGTTTTTGGGATGTTTTGTACCCCAAAAATGTTTTTTTTGGGGTTTCCACGTGTAATTTTTATTTAAATCAAATTTTAATCTTTACTATTGAATTTGGCATATAAAAACAAACAATTCGATATTTTGATCTTTGCTCTACGTCAATTGGTTACTAAGATCATTGACTATACACCTGACTACAGGTACTACAGGTACTGACTACACAGTACGTTGTCTAATGTTATTCTTATGGAGAAAAATAAAAATTGTATATCTCGCTTATTTATAAACATAAACTGATAAAATTTGGTATATGGCTTCATTTGGTTGTGGTTTATTGTTGTTTGCACAAAAAACAGATTTTTCGCCTATGGTTCCCATAGCAGCAAACCTAGGTACTTGGTCCCCATGTTATTCTTATGGAAACTAATTAAAATGTTATATATCGCTTAATTATGAATGGATGAAACTTGGTATGTGACTTCACTAAGATGAGTTCTATTGATATTTGCATGAAAACCCATTATTTTATGTTCCTTGTTGCAGCAAACCTGCGTACTCATCCCCAATGTTATTCTTATGGAGAATAATTAATATTTTAAATATCGCTTGTTTGTGAATACATTTCTTATGAATCCTGTTAAGTGTTTTAATGTGTTATGTTATATATTGGAAAGTCGCTGAGTTGCAGTTTTACTGTGACGGGGGTGTTATTTTTTTAAGGGTAATTATCCCCCCAAAATCACTAAAAAACATGAAAAATCCTAAATTCTTAAAAACGGCTCAAAGGATTTTGATTAAACTTTAGTGGTTTTTAGAACTTAATGTTTTCAGCAAAATGACACCAACCCGCATTTCTGGGAAAATTTGGGTTCAGAAATTACAAGACTTAAAAAATCCAAAAGTTAGTTATTTGGATTTTTTATAAAAAAACAAATTTAAAATCCCCGTAGCAGCAAACCAGCGTACTCAGCGAATTTCCAATGGATATATATGTATCTTAATGCTACATAAAGCCACATACCAAGTTTCATCAAAATACATTCTTAAATCTACTATGTATGACATTTTAATTTTTATCCATAAGAATAACATGACGGCTGAGTATGCAGGTTTGCTGCTACAGGAACTATCGGCAAACAAAATTTTTTTTGTGAAATAACAATAGACCACAACGATATAAAGAATATACCCAGTTTCATCAGGATAAGTTGATAAATAAGCGAGATAACAATTTTTCTTATTCTCCATAAGAATAACATTGGACAACGTACTGTGTTTAGCACTTTCAATATCTCTGTAACCAATTGACGTAGAGAAATTATCAAAACATCAAATTGTTCGTCTTTTTAAGCCAGTGGTGAAAAGTAAAGTTTGATTTACTAAAATATATGTAAAAAACTCAAAAAAAAACAATTTTGGGGTACAAACCCCCCCAAAGTACCCCTTTGGATAGAGCGATCTGGCTGGTTTTCGAACTTACGGTCATAAATGTTGCTTTACATGTATGTACCAATTTCAACAAAATAAGATAATTTTTATGAGAGTTATTGCATCACGGACACACAAGACATTTATTTATATTTATATATATATATATATACAGTTTTGAACGAAAGGTGTTTTTTTGCATCTGGGGACCTCAAAACTTAAAGTTGTCATGGTCCCAGGCCTAGTTCTTACCATGCCGACTATGGTAATAGCTTCTTTCCTTTAGGGGAAATTCACTAAAAAGATTACTTATCACCATTAAAAAGAGCTCAATAACCGAATAATTTAGTATTTTGACTTTTTATTCTACGGATTGCTGGTTGCGGAGAAAATTGAAATTTTAATTTTGCAGTAAACGCTGCACGTTATCCAATGTTATTCTTATGGGGAATACAAAAATGTATTATTTCTCTCTTATCTTCTGGTCAATTTTGTTCAAACTTGGTATGCAGGTCAAGTTAGCATTGAACAACAGAGGATATTCAAAATATGTTGCCATTTAACCCTGGGGGGGATGAGGGGGCATTTCCCCTCTTATAACCACTGTGTGTAGCAAAGCATTCTGTAGTGTGTCCATAATACCCCCGTCGCAGCAAACCTGCATACTCAGCGAATTTCCAATGAATATATAACACAACACATTAAAACACTTAACAGGATTCATAAGAAATGTATTCACACACAAGCGATATTTAAAATATTAATCATTCTCCATAAGAATAACATTGGAGATGAGTACGCAGGTTTGCTGCAACAAGGCATACAAAATAATGGGTTTTTATGCAAATATCAATAGAACTCAACTTAGTGAAGTCACATACCAAGTTTCATCCATATACATTCATAAATAAGCGATATATAACATTTTAAGTATTTTCCATAAGAATAACATGGGGACCAAATACCTAGGTTTGCTGCTACAGGAACCATAGGCGAAAAATTGTTTTTTTGTGCAAACAACAATAAACCACAACCAGATCAAGCCATATACCAAATTTCGCCAGTTTATGTTCATAAATAAGCGAGATATACAATTTTTCTTTTTCTCCATAAGAATAACATTAGACAACGTACTGTGTTTAGCACTTTCAATATCTCGGTAACCAATTGACGTAGAGCAATGATCAAAATACCAAATTGTTTTTTTTTTAAGCTGAATTCAATGGTATAAATTAAAATTTGATTTAAATTAAAATTACATGTAAAAACCCCAAAAAACACATTTTTGGGGTACAAAACCCCCCAAAAACCCCCCTTCGGATAGTGCGATTCATCTGATTTTCGAACTCGTTCAAACAAATGGTACTTTACACATTTGTACCAAATTTCATTAAGATCGGACCTTTTTTACGAGAGTTATCGTGCTTACGGACACATATATATATATATATATATATATATACATATATAAAAATTTGAACGAATGGTGTTTTTGGCATCTGGGGACCTCAAAATGAAAAGTTATCATGGTCTCGGGCTTAAGTCTTACCATGAGACCTACGGTAATAGCTTCTTCCCTATAGGGGAAATTCGCTAAAAAAGATTTGGGTGGATATTTTTGAAAATTTCCGGACATACGACCGTATTTTATATTCTATATTCAGTGAATAAAATGTAATTTATTCATTAAAGTTGGGCTAAAAAGGGAGAAAGTATGTGTCAGTTTCCTGATACCGTTTATTTATTTTTCTTTTAGCGAATTTCCCCTATAGGGAAGAAGCTATTACCATTGACCAAGGATACTGAAGTAGACGTTCCATCGATACGGCGCGGTTGTCCGCCTCAAAGGTATACTAAGTCGGTCGGTAACACGTAGTTCGTTTTCCTGCTGCCAGAGTTTGCTGCAGTCGACTATCACACGCTCTCTGTCGCACTGCCGCCCCCTGCACCCTTCACCCCGTGACCCGCACCGCTACATACCTCTCTTACCCCACCCCCTCACATCACTGGATACAGACACAGACGCGGCCGCCCACGCCAACCTGGCTTCTTGGCTTCGTTTATTGCACAGGCGCGGCGCGACTCGGTGACGACGCCGACGGTTGCACCGCCTGACTGCTAGTGTGTGATCTTAGCGTGAAATAAATCTATTAGGAATGTGAGCCTTATTTCATTTTACCTACGTAAATATGGGAATAGTCTTCACTAAATATTTTTCCAGCCAATTTTTGTGATAAATTAAACCGTGCAAGTAATGTATTTTAGTTTCAAATCAACCAATTTAGTTACATATGTTTTCCATAATATGTTGCTTCTTATGTTAGTATCAGATTTTTAAAACAGTAGTTTAGCAACGCTTGACATTTAGCGGGCGGATTTTATATAATACCGTTAAAAAAACTGGTTTATATCTACTCAACAGGTAGTCAAAATACTTTCTCCTTACATCATTTAAAAAAAATATTAAAGCGTTTGTAGTCTTTAGTATTTTATGAACAAATGTATTATTATTTCAAGGAGGACTAGAACCAAAATCATCTTTCAAATGTATGGTATGCTAAAAAGATGAAATAAATAATCGTTGTGTACCGTCGTTGTTACCTAATTATTTTAAAATCTCAAAAATTCTGCCTAACACTATTAGATAACAACTTTACCTTCAACCCCAGTGCTTTAATACCTTCAATCATTTTTACAATAATTTTACAGCACTGGCACGGCACAAACATAGCGTTAAGGATTTAACTTAAATTAATTACTCCTGCATTTATTGTACAAATTGTGGTTTATTTAATAAAAACTAAAATTAACATTTCTCATATACATTTAAAATAAAACTTTACCCTACTGAGCATACTTTGAAAACTGAATTTATAAACTGCATTTAAATTGACTTGAATTTGAACTTTATTTAAATTTACCCCAACTACTTTTAATTGTTACGTTGTTAAAAGGGTATTAGGAAAACAAAAGGAATACGTTGATTTGAATTCATCCTTGTAGTTTCTCATCCGTACTCGTCAGCCCTATTAACAAAACAGCACAGTCTTCGCTGTAGTAATCTGATTTTACATAAGACAAAAAAATACTTTACTATTTCCCCATTAAATAGACTTTAATACTTTGTTTCAATTGTTTTATACCAACGAATGCCATGTCCTAATATGCTGAAATGTACATCGAATAAATAAACTTTGTTACACTATAGACAAGACTTATTAATAATTTCCTGAAATGACAAATTATATAATATAAAGTTGAGGGTACCTTCAGGTGAAGGGAAGTCTGGTGATGTCGACCAGGAGACATGGGTTCACGACCAGGGAGCTGCCACACGAATGATGTGTCTACTTACATTTGGCAGAAGAAGGGTTAACCCCCACCTAGCTACTTAATTCCACCATCTTGGTTTTCCTGATTTAATTTGCTGAACTAGGATTATCTAACAACTTGTTTCTACTGGTTATAACTATCTTGTTCCCTCATGAAATTATTTAATATGGCCATTCGTGGTTTTCTAGCTTCTTAACTAAAATAATTTAATAAATGATTGGAAAATTTACAAAAAAATCCAAATATGGTACAGTTGTTTCACATACTATTATAACTACTGTTCAATTAGCCTAATTTAGGCTAACATTCAATTCACAAATGCATTATTGGATTGATGATAACAGGAGAAAAATATAAAAAATACCAGATTTGAAATAAATTTATTTGCCCTCCAAGAGCATAACTTTTTGACATGGCAATTTTTAAATATGGCATAAATTTTTGACATTGACATGGCAATTTTGTGCATTATAAGCTTAGAAAGAGGTACCATGAGGATCAAAAATCGCTATGGGGGTATTAAGAGTGATATATCTACATCAAGATATGAAAAACCTAGGTGGATTATTTAAATCCACCTAGTGAAAAACAGCCTTTTCCAATGTGAAATCCCCATAAGACAACGTACTGTGTTTACTAAATATTTATTTTCTTTAATAACTCAGTAAATATTGGTGCTAGAATGATGAGGGAGGGCTTAAAATTTCTGCCTTTTTAATTTCTATAACTTAATATACCTTACTTTTACATTAGGGGCTTTTCTGACCTTTTTTGGGCCCAAAAACCCAGAATTCAAAATTTAAAATCCCAAAGCAGAGGATTAGAGTTTTCCGATTGTTTTGCCCAACGAACTTGTCCAACTGATTACAGAAAAGATTGTCCCCACCAAATTTTAAGTAAATCGGACAAAAAATGCGACCGCTAGAGTGCAAACACACACACACACATATATATATATATATAATTTTGAACGACCGTGTTCAGGGGGTCATGTTAGGAACTTATATGGTGGTTCCGGGCTTAAGTTTCACCGTGCGAGTCATGCTAATAGTTCACTTTTCCATAGGAATTCAATAGTTCACTAATAATACGAGATCGCACGCAGCACGCTGACGTGAGGGAGGTGAATTTCCGCATTAAAACCTTAAAAAGTTCAAAAAAAGGGTTTAAACCAACACTGGTTACATTTTTTTTTAAATTGAAAAATTTGGTTTTTTGGCTGATGCTCCTGGTTATATTTAAATTCACTAATAGGATGCCAATGTTGCACATTATAAAGTTAGAAGGAGGTATTATCGGGATAACAAGTTGGTATAGGGGTATGGGGGGTGATAAAATGATATTAAGATATGAAGAACAGCCTTTTCCAGTGTAAAATCCCCACAAGAAAACGTACTGTATTTTGACAATTAACATTTTCTTTTATAACTCGGTAAGTACTTGTGCTAGAATGATGAGGGAGGGCTTAAAATCTTTGGCCTTTTACGTACAATAATTTAATGTGCAATAAGTGTACATTCGGGGCTTTGCTGACCCTTTTTGGGCCCAAAAACTCAAAATTTGAAAACTTAAAATCTCCAAAAAAGGGGGTGAGAGTTTTCCGATTGTTTTGCCCAACGAACTTGTCCAACTGATTATAAAAAGGAATGTCTCTACCAAATTTGAAGTAAATCGGACATGTAAATATATATATATATATAAAGTTTTTAGCGACCTCCCAAAACGTGTTCAGGGGGTCACGTTAGGAACTTCTATGGTGGTCCTGGGCTTAAGTTTCACCGTGAGAGTCATGCTAATAGTTCACTTTTCCAAAGGAAATTCACTAATGAAGCTAATGACGGAGGAGTTGTTCAAAGAATGGTTTACAACAGACTGTCAAGAACACAGAGTTTTCATGTTGTCTTTACTGGTAAAATGTAAGCTGTACTATAAGGTTAAATGGCTATCTAATGACCTGAAGGACAAGGCACTAATCAACCTTGCTAAGAGAAAAAATAATAAGGCGGTTGGTGAACAAAAGTGTAACAAGAAGTTGAGAAATGTTCAGCATTTGTAAATTTTACAACATATAAGCGTCATTAAAACATACTACGAACAATTTGTTTGTCCAGTAAACGGTTACAGATAAAACCCCGGAAACGGTGGGAGTTAAATAAATTCTCCCATAAATTAGTCTGAATTATTTTACAATTTCAGACAACCACAACCACAAAGTTGTGGATCAATGTAATAATTACACACTTTTGATATTAACTGATGATTATAACTATGCAATATTTACAATAGTATCAACCTAATACATGCTAGATGTATAAACAAATTAAGAAAAAGTTTAAAACAAAAATAATTTTTGATAGTTTTAACAATAATGGGATTTTTCACTAGGTGGTCCATACACTCATCTACATTATAAAAACCACGACCGTATACTAAGATTTTTAAAATGTCGATTAGAATAAGTTCCGATTGGTTTCGACTTTAATATAATTTGTTAGTTTATTTCTAAACCGACACCTGCATAATGTAAATAATATCTCGGCGCTCGCTGCGATCTCACCGAGAATGGATCGCCTGTGTGAATTGTGGGTCTGCGAGTATGCAGTGGGCTCGCCGCATTATCGCGGCGACCCCTCTCGCTCGTGTGAAGATTGAATGCAACACATCTTGTCGAAATCTACAGAAACGATCTTGATGACGATTTTAACGATGAGTTAAGCCATTTTTAAGCATACTGTGAAGCTGCAGTTGAGAAATTCTAAGACTGTTCGTAGACAGGCATTTCAAATTACCTGAGGTATCATTAGCTTCAGGGTGTATATCCAAATTATACATAGCATTAGCTTCAGGTTGTATATCCAAATATATACATAGCACTGACAATTTGCGTATCAATTCCAGTTGCTAATTTCTCTGGTGAGAGGAGTTTATAATTACTTTAAATCTACGCTAAGAGAAGATAAATATCCCTTGTTGCGGGCCTAGAACACTCTCTCGGCCACAGCCGATGCAGTCCTTTTGCGACAACTGTACTTCGACTTCTTTCCTTATCCCTAGTCGAAGGGGGGGTGGGAGGGAGCGGCAAGCTTCTTACGGCCTAGGGGCGGCACAAAGCTAAAATGGGCCCTGATTTTGGTGAAAAAAACATGAAAATTAGTTTATAATTAAGAAAGTTGAGCGATTTTTCTATGAACACTACAAATTTGGTTAATTCACCAAAAAAATTCTGTCTTGAGGGGGTCGCGAACACTACAAGATGGCCGCCTTGAAGGGTTTAATACGCTTCCTCCCGACTTGAAATTAATTGACAATGCTACAATTTTTAAAGCCAGATTGAAAGAAGTTTTGTTAAATAAAATATTCAGTAGATGAATATTTGCAGGGTAAATTTTAGTTTTAATAGCTTCGCCTTTTTGTTTTTTTAAGACAAAATGTAGTTTTATTTATTTTCAGTTATTAATTTAGTATTATTAATATACAATCTACCTTTACTTGACAATGTCACCTGTCTTTGTGTAGGGTTAAGCTCACAATTGTAAAAAAGACGTTATGTGACCAGGGCCGTCCGTACTCAGGGGGTCCATCATTGGGCAGCCGGGCCGGCGTCCCTTTTTAGGACACTGTTGTCTAAAAATAGGTCACCAACTTGGATCCGGACGGCAACAAGGGCCCACACCACCAGGGGTCTGCCCAGGGGCCCGTGAAAGCTGAGTACGGCCCTGTACGTGACAATAAAAGTATTATTATTGTAATATTAATTTACAAATAAATCTCAGGTTTTTAATAAAAATTTGAAGATAAGATTATAATAGCAATGATAATACCTTGATAAAGATGAGAATAAACAAGTTTATCATTGTTGTTCAACTTGTGTGCAAAGATAGAAAGATGACACTTGTACTGCTCTCTTAACTTTCAAAAGGTTAAAACCCTGTGCTTTTTAGTAGGATCCTACTCTCACAGTTCATTGGATGGTCATTCACCTTTCACCTGTACTTGATTTGCACCCTCTACTTAAAGATCTAAAATTACAATGTACCATTCAAGAGAGTCAAAATTGAGTGACTTCAATTAATTCTAGTCTTAGCTAAAACATACCGGTATATACATGTATGCTATTAATCAAAAGCTCTTACTCCCAATATGTGCCTTTTGTGGGTTTGAAAAACATCTATCTTTAGGGTAGCCTGATAGGCTTTCAAAGTTCAAAATAAGTTAATCTTCCAGAATTATTTTATTTAGATCGTCAGCTGATTATAACGTAAACATTTAAAAACATCTGTCCGTATGCCGGCGAGATTCCCATGCGGCATCATTAGCTTCATTTCAGCGAATTATATAATGGGACATTGGCTAGTCCTACTAATATTATAAATGTGAAAGTTTGGATGTATGTATGGATATTTGGAGTTCCATCATGCATAAACTACTGGACCGATTAAGCTAACATTTTGCATGAACATAGCTTACATATCACTTTAACATATAGACCTGATAATGTCCACATTCAGGCTTAGGGCTCCACCCCCCGGGTTCTGTAAATTCCAATGCAAATCTCATGGGAGGATATCATTTATAAAATTACCCGCTGTAGTGCTGTAGTTGTTTATCAGTTGGAGTGAAGGAAGTCAGATAGTAAAACTAAACAAAGATTTGATAGTGCTGGTCAGGTTAGTAGTTTTAATGTTTTTTTAATTTGTCGCGAGCGAAGCGCGGGGTAGCAGCTAGCATATTATAAATATTTGTTTAAAATTTGTATTTTAAAAGGTACTAATTTTAAAAGTACTTAGTATTTAGTACAATAGTAGGAGTCAAGGAAGCAGTTATGTGTTCCGGATTGTTGAGTAATGATTTGATTTTAATTTGTTACTATTTTTAGTATAATGGAAATGTTCATACAGGGTGGCTGAACAGTAAGTACCAACTTACCAAGTTCATTATTTTGCTATTTAAATTGTTGTAATATGTTAGACTATCTTCTCAGATATGAGAGGCTACCTTAATAAAGGCCAATTTAGAATTTTTTATTCTTAGGAGGGCGTAGAAGGACAATACAACAATTTGACATAGTCGTGAATAACTGATCATTTTAAAGGTCTTTGTAAGTTATGGAATAGCAACAAAAAATAAAATTAAACAAGCTTCACAATTACAAACATACAACATACATTGGCTGCACATGTAATACAGCCAACTTGTTTTGGGTGGTTTGATTTTATTTTCTCTATATCATCATTGTATTTTTGTATCTGGTTGATGACGGAACGAATGAAGTAATCTAGGTATTAGCAGAGACAATGGTTCGTTGTCCGTCAGTATGTGGTCGTGTGTGTTTGGAACGCAATAGCGTGAAAACAACTGCGCATATCGTTTTACAGATTTTACAATTTCTGTCTCATTGCTTTAGTATAATTTATTACAGTAGAAACACTTTTGGCGAGATTCTTAATTTGATTTAGAAGTTCAGATTTGTTAATATTTTTAGAATATTTAAGCGAATTTCCCCTAAAGGGAAGAAGCTATTACCGTAGGTGGCATGGTAAGACTAAGCCCAAGACCATGATAACTTTTTGTTTTGAGGTCCCCAGATGCCAAAAACACTATTTGTTCAAATTTATATATATGTATATATATGTGTCTGTTACCGTGATAACTTTTGAAAGAAACGTCCGATTTTGATGAAATTGGCACAAATGTGTAGAGTAACATTTATGACTACGTTTGAAAACCAGATCGATCAGACTATGGGAAGAGGGTTTTTAACACTTAATTTTGGTTATAGCCATTTTATAGAGCTTAAAAAAACAAATAATTTGGTATTTTGAATCATTAACCTAGGTTAAGTGGTTGTAGAGAAAAGTAAAAAAAATGCGTCCATAAAATTTCCCATGTTAATCTTATGAGAAAAAGGTTTTTGGATTTTCCTCATATAATTTTACTAAAGACTTCACATTTCTTTTTGGAGTTTAGCTCTACAAAATAATCATTTTGGTGTTTTAACTGTTGTTCTACGTCCAACCGTTGCAGAGATATTCAAAGTGCTAAACACAGTATGTTGTCCAATGTTATCCTTATGGAGGATAAATAAAATTTGATATCTCGATTATTTATGAATGTCTATTGATGAAACTTGGCTTCAAATAGTGTGGTATATTGATATTTGCACAAACAAGTTTTTTTGTTGATTTTCTCCATAGCAGCAAACCTGCATACTCCGCCCCCATGTTATTCATATGGAGAATAAGTAAAGTTATATATCTCTCTAGTTATGAACCTAAATTAATAAAACTTGGTATGTAACATCACCTGGTTGAGTTATATTGATAATTGCAAAAATACACATTTTTTATCTTCATTGTTACAGCAAACCTGCATACTCAGCCCTAATGTTATTCTTATATATATATATGTGTGTCCGTTACCGCGATAACTTTTGAAAGAAGTGCCCGATTTTGATGAAATTTGGCACAAATGTGGAGAGTAACATTTATGACTTTAAGTTCGAAAACCAGATCGATCGGTCTATGGGAAAGGGGTTTACAATTTTCCAAAAATCATTTTTTTGAACTTTTTACCCTAAAATTTTGAAAACACTGGATTTTGGTTACAGCCATTTTTATAGAGCTTAAAAAACAAACAATTTAGAATCTTGAATCAATAAGCTAGGTTTAGTGGTTGTGGAGAAAAGTCAAAAAATGTGTCCATACAATTTCCCATGTTAATCTTATGGGAATATGGTTTTTAGATTTTCGTAATAATTTGACTAAAAACTCCACATTTCTTTCTACCAATCAGTTTAGCTATACATAACAATCATTTTGGCGTTTTAATTGTTGTTTTATGTCCAACCGTTGCAGTGATATTCAAAGTGCTAAACACAGTACGTTGCCCAATGTTATCCTTATGGAGAAGTTATATTTATTTATGTATGTATATTGATGAAACTTGGCATGTGGCTTCAACTAGTTGTGGTATATTGACATTAGCACAAAAAGTTTTTTTATTTTTCCCATTAGCAGCAAACCCCATTAGTACTCGGGCCCCATGTTATTCATATGGATTATAAGTCAAGTTTGACATCTCCCTTAGTTATGAACCTAAATTAATAAAACTAGGTATGTAGCTTCATCTGGTTGAGTTATATTGATGATTGCAAAAAAACACATTTCTTATCTTCCTTGTTGAAGCAAACCTGCATACTCAATTATAATGTTATTCTTATAGAGAGTAAATAAAATGCTATATATCACTTATTAATGAATGTATTTTTGTGAAACTTGGCAAGTGGCTCTAGGAAGTAGTGATACCCATATATATGCATTGGAAATTCGCTGAGTACGCAGGTTTGCTGCGACGGGGGTATTTGTTGCATTTCAACGCCAATAGCATTTGTGTTACGATATCACACAAACGCTTTTAGGGACAGCAGCCCAAACCCCTCAAAGTTTTGTGGACACCCCGGGATTTGAACCCATGACCCCTTGAACCAAAGTCCAAGAGACTAACTGTTAAGCTAACGAGATGCTTTGCTGTACTTATGTGATGTGCCAAAATCCCAGGCTGTACGTGTTCAATCATAAACAATTTTTCAAACTGGCAACGAGATCTCAAACCCTTAGTATCAAGTGTATGAAATACTCCAACCAAGATCTTCCCAAGGACAGGATTTTACACACAAAGAAACTCTTTTTCAGTTTAACGTTTTATTGCAAAATATATAAACATACTACGATCCATAAAATATAGTAATACTATGAGAAACAAGACTGGACGAACATATCGGTACACTAAGTGCACAAATTAAATACTCTCTAGTGAAATACTATAACTTACAGCTTAGGCCATTCAAATACGTTTTTAACGCACAACACATTTCAACAAGTAACTTACGCCATTTAACAGTGACCTTTTTACAGAAGGATAATTTCTTTACTCTTCCTTTTAAAAAAGAATATACTTTTATATTTTTACTGAAAAAGACTATAATCGCTTTTCTTTGTGAAATCAAATTACTTTCTAGATAAGTCATACTTGATTATGTTCAGCCAAAAGAGCAAACAATGGATGTACTGCAAGGGTATGACTTGATGACCAGTTTGTGAGCGAAGGGTTGAGGGAAAAGTCACCCCCTCCACTGTTCTTACACTTTTATTGATAAAGCCATTTTAAGAAAATATCAATGAAAGAAATGGTGTTGAACAATCAGCATGATACAATTTTACAATAACAAACAAATCAAATCACTTTGTTCAATGGCATAAGTAAGGAAGGGTTGTGGTGGGGGTACGCTTCCTCATCACTTTGTCCAATGGCATAAGTAAGGAAGGGTTGTGGTGGGGGTACGCTTCCTCATCACTGTGTTCAATGGCATAAGTAAGGAAGGGTTGTGGTGGGGGTACGCTTCCTCATCACTTTTGTTAACTAGCTCGCCAACAAGTCATTTCCGTACAGTATGTCTTACTATTGCCAAGGAGTATTGGTGTCAAGGAAAAGATTCTAAGTGAAGAAACAGGTTTGTTTTTATAGGGAATACATTCTTAGAATTAAATTGTCTTATAAATTGTAACTTAAAAAAATGTATGGCAACTATTGAATATAATATTGTTTAATTGTAACAACAGCAACTGCAATACACCAGCAGTTAACTGAGGTGTTTTGATTTATTTAATGGTCAAAAGAAAAATGAAAAAATCATTAATCTATTTAAAAATATATATAGTTATTTACTTGTACATTCTTCTCTAAACATTTCATTTTACCACCAGAGATCCCTCACAAAAAGTAGTTTCTACAAATTACATAAAAAGCAGCTAAGTGTGTACTAAGCAACACTAAATATGGATAAATATGTATAAAACTTCCTCCGAATCCAGTTAAAAATTTTTTCTTACAAATATCAAATGTGCATCATTAACAAATTACACACAATATTTCAATAAAACTACTTTTTTCAAAAAGATTTTTTCGTAAACAGTATGTGCTCCTTAAGGCGGGGATAGACTAGGAAACTTCATTGCTGCAAATTGCCATACAACTTGTATAGGGCAATAAAAAAAAGTCAGCAACATCCACAACAACTTCAATTATACATCCACCTACAGAGCTTGCGCAATATTTTATATGGTATTTGAATTGAAAAAAAATTGAGTTGTAACTATTTTAAATTCAATAAAGTGATGTGAAATTTTGCTTTCACATACTTTGGGGTTTCAGTTTGAGAGTCGTTTGCATGGTTATTTTGTTAGATTTGTTGTACGATGTACTTTCGCATTGGTTTCATATGAAGATGTACTGGGATATTGCTGGGAAGTTGTATTGGGATAAACACACCTCAAGATTATGTATTTTAGTACTATTTTATTTTAAATATTTCAGCACAGTTTTTAAACTTTAGTTTCCTTCAAGACCAAAAATGTTAAACATCAAGTCTGTGTATGATGAGAACTTCAGCCAATAACAGTGTCAGGAAAAAAATGTCAGCATTGAAAGGACAGGGAAAGGGAAATATCTGTTTCACGAGGAATATTTCAACCTCCCTTCCTACCCTGAATTTCATTACTACCTCTGCCTAAAGTCAACACCCAAACATAGTTTGCTTTCCTTTTATAATGTACTGGTTTCTATTTTTTTTTCACTAATAGTTGAACCATAGAATCTAATTTCACTAAAACTATCTGCTATGGAATCATCGGTTATATAAGTAGTTTAAGACCTATGGCACAACAGATGATATATTTTATAGGTATACCCCTACTCCTACTCATAAGATAGTCTAATTATTGTAAGATAGTCTACTTCATTGTACTATGAAAATTTCAAATTAACTTTGGTTATATTGCACACAAATGAACAAATAATTTGAAAAATTCTTTTTGTACAAAAACACAGTTTGCTATATTACATTTGAGCTTCGCAAGACTTCCATAAAAAAAGTGATTAACAGTGGTAAAATCTAGTCTAAAGTATGGAGCTGCCCACAATTCAGGCTTATTAATTCATTACTCAAACCATCAACGATACAAAGTGTTATTCTTTTCAGACAGTTAATTTTTTTACTACAGTTAACACTAAAATTATAATGATAAAATACTAAAATTACAAAGAGTAATTATAAAAACCATAAATGGCGACCGAATTACTGTGTAAAAGTAAAAATTGAATTTAGAAAAATTGTTTATTTTATATTCAAACAAATATTTGTAATAAAAAAGAACATTGGGTTATGTTTAGAGCCAATATTTTCAAAGTTGGCGATTTATAAACCCTCTGAAATTAAATGTCAAACCCTTTTCATGAAGAAAATCATAAATTTCGATTTAAAACCAGTTCCAAAACCAATTCCGCTTGTATTTGTTTTTCCTTGTATGTGTTGGTATTTATGTAAACCTTTTCCGGACCCTGATACATTATTCAACTGAATAAATTTCTTATCAGTCTATTCGTTGGTGTTGAGAGATTAAAATACAAATTGGCAAACAAGATAATATTAGTATAAACATTTCAGCAACTGCATTGTAAGAACAAGTTAGCCTTGAAAAATAGCAATAAAAAAAATACAAAAATAACATTCGTAATTAATACTTTATTCCACAGAAAACCATAAAACACTACAGAAGCTTACTGGAATAGGAGAAGGATTGTGCTGCCTTGGCAGAGCCACAAGGCGGGTCGCCGACCTCTTGACCTAGCGCCACTGGCGCTCAGAGCGGCCAGTGACCAAACTGACGGTTGCTAAACGATTGCCTTTTACATGGTAGTTTTGTAGTGTTTAAGGGTTTTCTGTGCTTTATACTAAATGAGAAAGACACAATAAATTCTGAGTAGCACCAAATAATTCAATATACTATAATTCATCAATGTGCGTTTTCGTTGCTATGAGGGAAGTTTAAAGCTTAAATTCAAATCTAACGAGCAACATTACAAAAATACTTTTAAGCTAAAACTACAAAGAAATAACAAATAAGCAAACTTATTACAATAAATAACATTTCCATCGTTGCTTATAAATAACCTGTACATTATTTTACAATTGCTAAACATAAATAATTTATTACTATTGAAGAAATTATAAATCAAACTGATAATTAAGCTTCTCGTGGTAATTATGTGTTTATCTGTGTGAAATAAAATGTATCTGTTTTCTCAACTTCTTTATCATCTCTAAAAAATTACTAAATGGCATAACATGTGGAGAAGCATAAAAGTATAAATTTTATACTTTTCATTAATTTGTTATTCTGTAAAGTAAACTATGCACTCTAAAAATTAGTATTTTTATGAAAGATAAAAAAACGAACATGAATAGTTTTTTTCTTAATTTTTAATTGAAGTATAAAAAACAATGTATTCTGCAATCAATTAAAATAATTATTTTTTTGTAATATTCAAAAAGAATTTGAACATGAATCATTGATACAGTTGTGCACGAAATAGCTGAAAGTTTATAGATAAATTATATTTCCTGTTGGACATAATATCATTGTACGAAAACTGGAACGTTTGAACTGTAGAAATATGCATTATAGTGATTCTAAGAAAAATTAGTGACATAATGTTTACTTCAGCATTAGATGTTAAATATTTACATAGAAGAAAAGAACTCACATAAGTCAATGTCATTAATACTGGAAAGTAATAGAGTATATGATCTTTTAAATGAGTGTTCACGTTTTTTTCGGGTAAGTAGGTTTGAAACCTCAAATAAGGTGTTTAATGATTTTAATGAGTCCAATGAGTTAAATTTAAAAATATTAAAGTAGTTCAATATTGTGTATACAATAAATATTTTTACTCTCTCTACCTTTAACAATAATTCCTACTCTACTTCCTACATATAGTCATACTTTTCTTAATACCTATTTGAACAGCAATAAATCTATTGAAATGGATAAAGTAGCAATTTATTTTTAAAAGAATAAAGAGTTAATATTACATAACAAACTTTACGTTCGCAAAAAAAATTGTAAAAAATTTTTACACAGACGATAAATATTTCAAAAAATGTACATGTGACCCGTTTAACATAAAATGCTCAGTTGTCAGTCCTCTTTTCGAATTACATAAGTATGTTTTTGAAAAGACAGATAGTCAAGTTTCAGATGTGTTGCAGTAGATAAGAGACCATTTCAAACGTTATTGTAATGTCGTTGAGTGGTGATAAATAAACATTTAGAGGCTGGGTAGTGAAGAGGTTATATAACAATCTTAGGTTTCAAAAAACAAATCTTAGGCTTGTCAGATTGATCTAAAACAACAATCTTGAGAAAGTCTGAAACTGGATATAGGTGCTATTTCCATTGGGCTATTGCTTTTCGTGCTGGATGATTTCCAAGGCTGACCTGAGATGTTAATAAGGGCAGGTTTTGGGCCGTTCTTGATCAAAAGGTAAAAGAAAAAAAGGGTGAAGTTTTCTTGGACGCCATTTTGATCCTCGCTAGTGGTGTCATGCCAGACAGAGATAGAAACTTGGTTTACTTTGGCAAATATCTCAAACCCTAAGCTTTTATTCACTCTCCACTAAAGTTTAGTCGGGCCTATTCCTCAATGATGATCATGAGGTACAGAAAGGTGCTAACTGCTGACCACTAAAACATAAACTTTGTAAGAAATAATACAATCCCTAAAACTGAAAACTTTAGAGCTAGGCGTATTAAATTATTAGGCTAGTTAAAATTGTATTCTGAAACCTGAGTTTAATAGTAACATAATAAGTTGCTTAGAAATACAAATAAAATAGAAACATTAAAAATATTGAACAGTTTAACACATTCACTGTGGCTGACGTGTTTAAACATGAAAATTACACATTTCCATGTTTAGTGTCATAATCCAAGGATGACGAAAGCAGTCAATGCCACTTGCACTTTCATGCTGTTTTGCTGCTACTGAAAAAAAAAACAATTAGTGGGAAAATCGTGAGAACTTCACATCTATTCAAAATAATGTAGCTTGGTAATTTTTAAGTCACATTTGATGAGACAACGCTACACAGCCGTAGAGAGTAAAAACAACAGACATGACAAAGTTTAAATCTCTCACCATCACATTCATTCTATTCTGTTCCTACTGTCTGATATGATAAGAATTAAGACACTACATTGAATTCAATCTAAGTTTAAAAACCTCTTGATTGCATCTTACATAAAATGTTACACATTCCTGAAAGAGTTCTGTTATCAAACTCCATGGACAATATTTCCATGACCGATAAGACATCTCATACACCGATAAGACTTTACTAGAGTATCCGACCCGAGAATAAGCCGACTCATCTTCCTCTAATGAAACTTATATGACTAGACTTAAGAGTGACAACCACGATCCAGACATCTGTGATGTTATGTGAGTAATTGCACATTTCCAACGATTGTCAAAACTATCATATAAATACAACAATATCAATTATACATAACAGCTCAAAATAAATGGTTACACTAATTTAAAATGAGCAATTTAAAAAAAATTAATTAGAGGGTATAGTTACCTACGAAAATGTAATTTGAGGCATTTAACAACTACACAAAGATTGCACATAAATTTTCATCGCTTGCTTTTTAAACTGGAATATCAAATTATTAACATGTAAAGGTGTAGGTTATTATGTTATGTTAATATTGGACAGTAAAACTGACATCGGGAAGGTACCAGATCACAAGTGGTTGCTACCGACGGTGTACGCGACGACTGTGGCGTGGTCTAGCTTGCCCGGGACCATCGCTAGTTTGACGCAGACGTCCTTGCGCCTCGCCCTCTGCTCGCCCTTTGACAGGGGTCCGCCACCAGCCTCTTGGTACAGCTCCACATCCTCCAGGATCCTTCGCTTGGCTGCTGTCAGTCGTGTCACAAAGTCCATCAGGAGAGTGACCACATCCTTGGCAGTGGTGCACGGGGGCCCGTCCCCTGACACTCCGTTCCGCAACAAGTCTTCCGTCCGGAGCAAAGTCAACTTGTGGCGTTGGTGCGCTTCCACTGCGGGCAGTCCTGTGAATTTCCCGACCACAGGATCTAAATTATCCGAAACCCCATCGGAGGTTAGAAAAATAATATCACCCGGTTCTACTTCAGTCATGGAGCAAGTGAGGTTCCCAAGCTCGGGGTTTTGTCCGTCCACCGGGCCCAAAGCGCCGAGTGCATCGCGCATATCTCGCATTCGATGCAAGTCATGCGAACCTTGTGTTATCTCTCTCACTCCGTATTTGGGACTGTAAACGTAAGCCAGGCTGTCGCCAACATTACAAGCGCAAACGACGAATCTATTCGCAGACATCAAGGGCAAAACCACGGCCGTAGTTAATGTTGTCAACATCGCCTCTTCCTGTAGAATCATGTTGTGGGCTGCGTGGAATGAGCGAAGAAGAGCTACGAAAACTTCCGTCGTGGATCCGATCGGCCATGAAAACAGAGCTTGGTTCAGGTACTGCACACTTCCGTGGACAGCCGCTCTAGCTGCTAAACTCGCCTTGACGCCCCAGTTAACACCGTCCGCCAGGCACAGAATGGCTGAGTCCTTGCGAGAGACAATGGCGAAACAATCGGCGATAGGCTCCCCTGCAGGGACACTGGTGATAGGGTGACGCTCGTACAGAGATGTCGAGCAACCATAGGCGAACGTTGTCCCTCCCTCCCAGTCACCCACTCCAGCCACATCTCCCGCACTGCTGCTGCCTTCTGCTGCGACAACAATGCATGAATCAAATCAGCATTAATACATTAACACATTGTTGGAAACCAGTTCCATATATGGTTTTTTCTTTAAAATTGTAATTTTCAGGAAAAACATCACCATAACTTTATTTTTTATCAAGATTTTATCATGAGTATTTTGCTATCAATTTGAGTTTAATAACACATCTAATAATGAATTAATACTCAATGTTACTACGATTTTCTATTTTTTAAATTAAGCCTACTAAAATAAAAATGTATCAATTCTTACATTATTTTTAATTTTGAACACAAAACATAAATGAATAATATAAGTTTTGATTTTTGGCGATATGCTAACGTTAAAAATCATGCTTAAAACCACATAAAAACCATTTAAAACAAAATATTAATTACAACACATTAAAAAAATAACTGCCAGTATTACAATACTAGGTGTACGCTCATTCCTCGCGTATAAGGATAATTGAAACACATGATCAAACTTAAATCGAGTCTCATCAAAAATTCAATATCTGATTTGAGTAACATCATCAGAATACATTCCGTTATCATTTAACTGCCGCCAGAATCCGGATTTTATGTCTATACAGTATAGCTATAGTTTTAGTCACTTCTCTAAGAATCAATTGTCGCGGTAGCTGAGGGGTATCGCAATGGCTCTTGGAGCGTAATGTCGCAGGTTCGGATCCCGCTGCCGACCTAACATTTTATCCGTAGAAAAACATACATACATTTATCACTTGTTTTTATCAAAGTAAATGTTGTATAAATATGAAAATTTATTTATTTTTAAAATAAATTGAAGATTTCAGGCATGGTTTGTTGTTAGGATTGGCATGGGTGCGTTATCTTAGAACAAACATAGCATTTTGGGCTAAGCAGTGACTTTAGCAGTGTGGTTAATTTAACTTTTAAGAGAACAGCGAGTTTCCTATACGAACTAATGTTAACAATTTCTATAGGCCAAGTCAAAATATCCTTAAGGATTAACAATAAATCGTCAGGCCCAGTATATTGTTTCAATAGCATAGGCTATCATGAAATTAAATTCTATAAACATGGGTTGGTCCAAGACCGTACATGAAACTTCTAAAATGGCAAGTAGCCTAAGTGTATAGACCTACATTTTATAACCATAGGTCCAAGTTTATGATGAAAACAGCTCAGTATAATCCAAACCTAGGATATGTCAAATCATTTCTGATAACCTGTATAAAAGGCTTAGTTTGGTTAGAATAGTTTAAAGCTTTTATTTTGGTTCGCTACAACATTCCTGTTAATGTGTTTAAAGTATTTTACAACATTGTATTGCCAGTTTAATGTCGGCTTACTCTTACTGTAATCCAACCGTAGGCTATGTCAAATCATTCAAGATAACCTTCCGAAAAAGGCTGTTTGGTTAGAATAATCTATAGCTTTTATTGTGGTTAAACTACTACATTACTGGTAATGTAGACAATTTTTATTATTAATTTAGTGAAAATATAACCTAGCAAATAATTGTCCTACAAAATAAATTTTAAGGTTGTTCGCTTACTGTGACTAACTTCATCAACGCTTTCTAGACAAATTGAGGCTTTGTATACTTTTTACACATGACAATCACAATATTACCAATTGGCTAAGAAAATGTAATAAAACAAACTATTTTATAAGTTAAGTTAATATCTTAGTATCTACAGTCATCAAAAAGTTATTTCGAGTTTTTCGATCTGCCACACGCGTCGTCTGTCGTCTGCCACTGTTACAATCGTCGCCTTTGACCGAATGACAATATTTACACAGAGTAGGCGTACTAAGGGAATATTAACTGTATGGATATTTTTTTTTAAACGTACACTTAATAATTTATAAAATAATAAATATGCTCACAACTTAAAAATATACTTTGATTTATCTCGCTTGTGTGTTTTTTGTTGGTAAAAAAACTTTTGTTACTTTTGTTGGTTTCAAGTACCACTAATGGCTTCCAATGTTATTCTTATGGAGAAAAAAATAAATTTGGTTCTAAGATAATTTTATTAATACTGAACGAAATTATCTGAATAACGAACTTGACCGAGATTTTGACCTGTTAAGTTTTTCTGGGAAATTTTAAGTTTAACTGTGGAGGCGTTCTCGAGTTATTGTGGTCACAGACACGCCAGTTGAGTTGATTCTCTTACCAGTCTAAGCAGTAAAGTTGTGTATAAGGATAACTTCACTTCGTTCAATTATCCAATTAGACAACGTACTGTGTTTAGCACTTTCAATATCTCGGTAACCAATTGATGTAGAGGAATGATTAAAATACCAAATTGTGTGTTTTTTAAGCTGAATCCAATGGTAAAAACTAATATTTGACTATTTCAAAAGTTATATGTAAAAAATTCAAAAACCCATTTTTAGGGTATAAACCCCCCCCAAAATACCCCTTTGGATAGAGCGATCTGGCTGGTTTTCGAACTTAAAGTCATAAATGTTGCTTTACACGTTTATACAAAATTTCATCAAAATCGGATCATTTTTACGAGAGTTATCGTGCCTACGGACACATATATATATATACAGTTTCGAACGAACGGTGTTTTTGGGGTCTGGGGACCTCAAAACGAAAAGTTATTATGGTCCCAGGCCTAGGTCTTACCATGCCGACTACGGTAATAGCTTCTTCCCTATAGGGGAAATTTGCTAAAATGAATTAGGCCTATAAAATTAATATAAATATAACACACGGCAACGTTAAGCAATGTTAAGCTTTGAAGCGTGGCGCTGTGAGAGTGGTGGGCACTAAAAGGGTTAATACAGTTTTTGTCCTGCAGACAATTTCAATTTGATTTTCAATGAATTATTTAGTTAGGAAAATGTTTCTGTTTGTGAAAATTAACTGACAAGTCAATCTATTTTCTGTCAAAACGTTGTAAGTTGTCTGCGATGTTAAATGCAACAGAATTTTGTGCGATAATGTTTCTACAGGGTATTATAAATCTGATTGTACAAGTAAATTTTACAGTATTATTCTTTAGGCAGATATCAAGATCACCTTTTTCAGAAGTTTCCTAAAGTGTCACACTTTTTCCAGGTTTTTTATAGGTAAATGCTTGAATGGTGCCCAAAATGGGTCCTGCCAGGAAGGGAAAGACAGGACTCTGGCCTACCTTACCTGGTGTAAAGATTTCTCCATAACATAATTTTTGTAAATTATGTTACACTGCCTAATGTTGCTTGGTGCGGCAGTGAATTGAATTAAAGAAATTTCTGGTATCATTTTTAGGCTATTTTAACACTCACAGTTTATAATAAAAATATCTTCTTATACCTATAAAAGGCAAAGCCCTCACTCACTCATCACTAATTCTCCACCTTCTCGGCATGCTGGAGTGGTGAAATTTGGTACATTGGTTCTTTAGGTATAAAATAAGAAAGTTAAAGTGTTTTCATACCGATTAACTAAAGGGCTTCAAAGTTACCATGAATTCCTTACAGACATTGAAAGTTCAAACAGCTGATCTTGATTCGTAGTAGTTCCATGCGCTAACCACAGAATGCAGCACACACAACTATGATAGTTCACACTGGCGAAGCTGCAACGTGTCTGCTAGTCTATTTATAAAGCCAAACCATCACAGAAACCTTTGAGTCTGACATTTATGAATCATATACTTGAATTTAAGATCGTAATAAGAAAATCAGAGGAAAAATAATATTGTTGTACAACCTCTTTTAAGTAAAATTGTCAAGTTGAAACACATCATAAAATAATTTATTGGAATTTGATCACAGCTGTGTTTATTTGAATATAAAACTTAAATCAGGTGAACAACCGTAGCTGTTGGACGAAGCTAGTTTACTTAACAATAATGCAGTCTTTATAAGAAATCAGTTTAAATTAAAAGGCAGAATGAGTAGCTCGTTTAGGTATAACTTTTGTGATCTCAAGAGTGAGGTAAAAGAGCATTTATAAATTACTTTCCAACCTGGCTTACTGAGCACTCTCTCGCATGCATTAGGGACACTCTCCGACTTCTGGAGTGGAGTGAAGGTAGCAGAGCCGGCATATTCGGGGGGCGGAGGAATCACATTGGCATTCACTCCAGACACGTTAGAATTGGCATCTCGAGATCCTACTGAAAAACGGATAAATGATTAATAATCTTTCAAACAGAACCAAACCATATATAGGCCTACGTAGAGTTTATAAATACGCTAAAACCATTAGAAACTGTAGTTTCCCAATCTCCTTAACTGACGTGAACGGAAATAACAGGCTCACGGGGATATCACAAGATTTTTTTGCGTGCAACTACCATTGTTATCAGATTTTGCAGCGGCCAGCTATTTGACTCAGTTGCTACAGCATAATATCATACTGTGGTTTACTCTCACAGCTGTAGTGCATAAGGTGTTATATGTTGGTGGATAATGATAGGGGGGCAGCTTTATATGGAACAATGTGAATAATATGGATAGCAAGTTGACTGGTGACTATGGTAGGTGAAATAAGGGACGTATAATAGGGAGAATATTAAATAATTACTGCTACCACAAATTGGTAGGAAGGATCTGTAGTTACCCAAAGGTCGGATCATACTTAACCAGAGCAAAATCAAACCTCGAGCCAGCTGTTATTGAGCTGTAAACTACCCTACTGAAAATCATGATTTAACAACTATTTTCCTGTACTGAACAGAAAAATACCTACAACTAACGTGCTAAAATTAACGGAGAATACACCTGAAATCTGGCACACTGTAATTTACTAAATAGGAGAGCTGAGCTATTGAAATCAGGAACTAACAATTAATTATCTACTCAAAACGTGCATCTCGTGGACATAGCCTGACGTGAGGCGGTCAGACAATTACCTTACCTACATTTCCAATAATTGTGGATTACTCAAGGAATGATATCTTGGGGCACAGAAAACCCCCTCGAGGCCCCTAAATGGTTTTCCTAATCCATGTTAATATTTTAAATACGCAACTTATAATCTAAACTTAGCTTAGATACACTATTGAAGATTTGGGTCTAGTTCCGTCTACGGCTTCCTTGCAGTGGGAGGATTTGAGATTTAAACTGCATTAAGTGAAGAAGGAATTGGCGACTGGATATTAGGGGCCAGCGGAATCAGATAATTCACGCACATATATATAAGAAAGTGCGCATGGCGGCACACAGCGATTTTGCAAACTACATTAATACAGTACAGTGCTGCCTGTCTTATGGTACAAACAAAAGTAAAATTTGGAGTGCAACTTGAGAATTGAACTCAGAACTTCTTTCACTGATTTTTCACAGATTTAGCGATTCAATAGCTTGTGAGAGGAAATAAAGTCAACATGATTTTGTCTTATGATTTTGGCTTATCAATCAGCTGTATATCACCAGTGCTTTCTATTGGAAATTCAAGGAACCAAATTGCTCTGTTATCATGCCATAACACTCAATATCTAGATGCTATTATAAAACCTTGCCTCAAAATAAAATTAAACAATAAACCTAAAAAATACATAAAATAAAAACAAATCCGTAATTGTATATAAGAGCATATAATTGTATATAAGTGTAAAGTAGACTATAGTTAACAGCATTTGTTCAGACCTGACTGTGAATCATCGTCGGCAATGTCTATGAAGTGCACGTCAGGGTCAGAGATGGACAAATGCCTCTGACGCTGATTGACGGTGGTGAGTCCTCCGTTAGGACCTGTCATCGCAGTGACGATGGGTTTAGATATGACCCCCAACGATCTCGGAGGAAGGTCGTAAGCTGTCCTTCCATGAACAATCTTCGGTTCATCTCTGTTCACTTCCCGTCTGAAAACAGTTTTCTTAATTATAAAGGAAATAACTTTAAAAATTAGCCCTGTACTTGTCTAATGGTTTTAAACTATAATTCGCTACGTACAGTTGAATCCTGGTAATCCAAGCCTCAGGACATTGTTCAGGAATCCAAACATTTGTCTTATATGTAATAAGGCAACCATTTAATTTGCAACTAAATCGGTTTAAAACTGTAGGAATATTTCTAGTCACAAAAAATCCTAGTTATTAAATAAGTATAGATAATCTTGCTTGTAAATTAAGCAAAAAATGATTCATTTTGAAAGAATTTTATGTGAAGCTAATCTAATAATGAACTCCTTTTGATGATTTTTGCTTTATCTTATGAAGAAAGTTGTACATAGTCTATCAACAGTAGGTAAATAATCACAAGGTAGGTGATTGAAAAGCTCCACATACTAGCAGAATTCTGCCAATTTATTTTTTTCTAGCCACTCACAAACTTTATTAATTTAGGCTATGATTGGCTTCTAAAAGTTTAAATCGTGATATATATAAGTCCCAATAAGATTTATAGCACTAATGTGGGGAATAAAAAATAAACATAGTAAGCATTTTTAATCACGCAATTACAGCCCACCAAACATAAGCTGGCACTTGAACTTGGCACTTGGGTGAGGCGATGGACTAATGATGAGGGGAGGGTGGAGGTGCAGGTATAGACTTTCAGAAAACATTGACCCTCGCTCGGCCGGTGACTCACGGGGATGATGGCCACAAGACTGCTGTTCACACCTCAGTAGTTGATGTTTTTAGAATGACGAATAGGTGCACGTTTTCTTCCAAGCAGCCAAGTGCCAGCATCCGTTTGGCGGACTATAACTCTTTGTTCCAAGCTTGTAAATGAAGCAGTTAAATATAAGTTGTTTTGTTATTTGTTCAATATTTAGAATGTCTGAACATTTTAAATTGTAAAGCGATATGCTTCCAGTGGACACACACACACCCAGTTAGGATAGAGACAAAGTAGCAAAACACCCGTGCAACTCACTAAGAATCCACCCAACCCGTCATCTTGGACCAAAGCCCACCCTCCCTTCAACTCTGCCACAGACAGGTAAACTTCCCAGGAGCTGCACATAATAACTCCTGACTAAGACGGGGTTTGAACCCTTGATGTAATTGCTACCTTCTGGCTGGGAGCTGCGCCTTCAAGTGGCCTACACACTAAACGTGTAGCTACTAATCTTCATTCGGTAGTTAAAGCTTTTCTTAGCTTAGTACCTTTTCTTTCAATACTTATCACTCACTGCAAGTGACAGAGCTTGTTTCTGCAATAAAGTCATAACTTAAATAAAACTACCATAAAAACTTAAAATATGACATGTAATTCAATGTTCCACTGGCACTTTGCGAACTAAACTGAGACTCTAGTGTATGGGGAACATAGTGCCGAGCATTGCACAGTATGCCAATATAAAAAGATAAGTTCATGCAACGGTTCTGCCTAACGGGTTACACAACAAGCCGAACTCAGACTGTATACAGTGCTTCTAACGGTATAGTTGCTTATAAAATTATAGGCCTACCCTAACTAATCTTGTTTTAGGAATCAGATTCAAATAAAAGGGTTAAAATGGGTTGTTTGAATAACAAATCATTGAGTAGTTTTAAAATATAACATTCTGCTTTGAATAACAACACCCATTTTCGCTATTTTGCACCTGCTTTTGGGGTCACACCCTACAGTTTGAGAAATACTTGACAAACATGTGTACATCCGTAAAAATAATAAATTCCTTAAACCAGACACAAAACCAAAATCTATAATAATGAAAAAAATTGTATTTATGCCTATTATTTATAGATACTAAGTTATTACTCTTAGGGTAAGAACACATTTAAGCCCCTTTTTGGGCTTCCCCCTATTTTTTGGCTTCATCTTTTTGGGTGGGGTTTGTTAAAAAAAATTGTATAAGAACTGATACATTTTAAAGTTCACTGACACACATCAATAACATTAAAACTCTAGTCTTCCTAATTACCGGTATAACAAACTCTGGTAGGCCTAACTTAATCGCCATTGGCAAAAACATATTTTTTATAAAATATTTTATAATCTGATGTCTTGTGCGTTCACTTGCCCCAGAAATCGGGGTAAGTGTACTAACCCTTATACTGCCTTTTGTGCCCCCGCTTCTGAGCTCTCACTTCCTTCCTAGAGCTCCTCCTCCAGCCCTAACTCCTTGATGAAATTTAGAAGCTGGGGGGTTCTAAAAGGGGAGCATCCCTAATTCTTATCTGGTATGATCTCAAACTCCTGGCCCTTTTTTGGCCAATCACATCACATTCAGGCAGTAGATGCCTCAGTGTTTCCTCCTGCTCCTGGCAGAATCTGCAGCCATTCTCTTCTACCATACCCATCTTCTTAAGGTGGCCCTTAAGTCTACAGTGTCCGGTGAGAAACCCTGTAAAAATTCTCATGCTGTTCTTGTTAAGCCTGATCAGATTTTCAGATCTTCTATGATTGAAGTTTCTAAGCATTTCCTTGGCTTGTCTACATCCAGGAAGAGTCACCCACCTGCTTGCTCCCTCTACCTCTTCCCTCTCTTTGAGTTTCCTCCAGAAGAAAACATCCTCTAGCCCGCACCCTGGCTCGGGACCAGTGAAGGGTTTCGCTGCCCCTTCTCTTGCAAGCCTGTCTGCTTCTTCACTGCCCTCTACTCATGGATGTCCCGGCAACCAGAGGAGAAACACTCAGTTTGTCCTACCTAGCATATTTAAACTCTGCCGGCAGTCCCACACCATTTTGGAGCTGATCACCGGTGAACTCAGCGCCCTGATGGCTGCTTGGCTAACTGATAGGATCGCAATATCCCTCTTCTTGTAATTCCTACTGAGGTTGAACTGAACACATTTCTCAATCGCATTCACCTCTGCCTGAAAGATGCTCGGGGAGATCCCCATAGACCCGGGTGTATTTGGTCCTCGGGCCAAACACTCCAACCCCAGTTCCCTCATTGGTACCACCTGATGGCATGTCTCGCAAGTAGCTATGTGTAATCATCCACTGTTGCTTGTTTGCTACAGTGCTATCTGTCCAGTGCTAAAATTCTTTTCAAAGTTGAACCTTCTCATTGCTGAGTCCCTTGGAAGGTTCAGTAATTCTTCTAGACCCGGCGAAAGGGAGTCTCCGCCATGGGTAGGATTCATTTTCATGCCTATTATCTCCATCCTAAGTAGGGCCTCCTTTGCCGACTTCTCCAAAACCAAATGCAGAGGTGTTAGGTCCAGGATTACTTCTAAGGCTGCTGTAGGACAGGATCTCATGGCTCCCGTTATGGCAACACAAGACATTCTTTGTACCTTCTCCAGCAATTTCCTCGTGTTCTTAAACTTGGTCCTACCCATCCAAGCTACCGACCCATATGTGATCATTGGTCTCACCATCATGGTATACATCCACACTTGGGTTGCAACCCCACGATTTCCCTGCATATCTCCTGCAGGTCATAATGGCTAATGTGGCATTTTTGGTTACCTCTTCTACATGTCTATTCCATAGTAGTTTATTATCTAGTGTTACCCCCAGATACTTAACCTCCGACTTCCATTCCAGTTCCACCCCACCAAACTGGATGTTCCTCAGTAGTGGAGGATGGCCTTCTTTTCATTGTGAATGGTACAAGTGAGGTTTTTGCTGGATTGACTGTCAAACCCATCAACTTGCACCATTCCTACGTTTGATTTAGATCCCTTTGAATTAAATCGCAGAGAGTCTCCTCAAATTTTTCTTTTGCAATGATAACTATGTCATCTGCATATCCAATACAGTGCAGACCTCCCCTGGTAAGTTTCCCGAGGAGTTCATCTACAACCAAGCTCCATAGAAGGGGGGATAGTACCCCGCCCTGGGGACAACCCCTTTCCGTCACAAAACACCTTGTTAGGTCGCAGTGCATTCTTCTCCCCATGTATCAGTATCAGTACCCTTATATTGTATTTATCTGCGTTATAGGTGGAGTCTGAGGCAAATGGATTAATCTCAGAGTTTGCTGATTCAAATTTGTTTATTATTCAATCATTTCCAACAGTTCAGGAGATATGAACTTTCTTGCTGAGGCCTACACACACCGATCGGAAATTTACCTTTAGATTAAATTATGGTTATTTAGAATAGTAACAATTTGTTTTCAAGCTATTTAAAAAGGTTTAAAATATGACAATGAATTTTATTATATATCCCCAAGAAAATATGACTGTTAGTAGAATAAAAATCGAAATAGATTGTTGTCCAAGTCTAACCCTACAGTTTTTAATCCATAATCACGTAGATTTTTCCCCAACATCGCCGCTGCATATTGCATATTTACGCAACATTATCACTACAGTTCCAGTAAAATTCTATACATTAAGACACGCTAGTCTAAATTAATATTTTATTCATTATTTTTATAGGTACTATTTATGAATCTAAATGGAATATTTACTTTTTTATTGAATGTTGAAACGTGTGAGAGCAGTTTCAAAAATCAATTCTCCCTTTCTCAAGAAAAAAAAACTAAAATCAGCAACTAATAAAGTCATGCAAAAAAGCCAAAATAAAACTTAAGTTTATATAAATAAAAAATTTTTGTTTTTAAATAAAATGTTCTTTAAACTACACTATTTTTTACCTTTTAGGAGGGGGCGTACACTTGCACCAGCAGCTGGTAAGTACGGGGAATGTATACGCCTCCATAAACTTTTTTAAATATTTATGTCAGGATAAAATAAAACACACTTTGAATTCCTCTTACAAAACTGTAGGCTACTAAGTTAGCATAGAAATTTCTATTACACTATAGACTTATCAATTAATTAATTGAATATGATTTTTTTTAACTGAAGAAGGTACTTTAGCGGTGAGTAAAAATGCAGAGGTATTTTAAAACCAAATTTTTCATGCATAAATTATCACAATTTTAGATTTTTGACTTAAGAATCTGAAAGAATATTTAGAATCACAGGAAACTATTTAGGGACAATTTTTTATAAATTTATATCTATTTTAAAGCCCAAGCGTTCCCTTGCCCCACTTGACCCTATCGTGTTAGTGTTTATTTTGAGTGAATTTCCCCTATAGGGAAGAAGCAATTAATTACACTGCCATAGGTGGCATGGTATGACTCAAGTCCGAGACTATGGTAACTTTTAGCGAATTTCCCCTATAGGGAAGAAGCTATTACCGTAGTCGGCATGGTAAGACCTAGGCCCGGGACCATGATAACTTTTTGTTTTGAGGTCTCCAGACCCCAAAAACACATTCGTTCGAAACTGTATATATATATATATATGTGTCCGTGGGTGTGATAACTCTAGTAAAAAAGGTCTGATTTTGATGAAATTTGGTATAAACGTGTAAAGCAACATTTATGATTTTAAGTTCAAAAACTAGCCATATCGCCATATCCATCTAAAGGGGTGTTTTGTACCCCAAAAATGGGTTTTTTGAACTTTTTACATCTAATTTATTAAATAACCAAATTTTAATTTTCACTATTGGATACAGCTTAAAAAATACACAATTTGGTATTTTGATCATTCTTCTATGTTAATCGGTTACCGAGAAATTGAAAGTGCTAAACACAGTACGTTGTCTAATGCTATTCTTATGGAGAATAAGAAACTAATTATATCTTGCTTCTTTATGAACGTATACTGACGAAACTTGGAATACGGCTTTATCTGGTTGTGGTCTATTTATATTTGCTCAAAAACCAATTTTTTTCTAAAGGTACCCATAGCAGCAATCCTGCGTACTCAGCCCCCATATTACTCTTATAGAGAAAAATTAAAATGCTATGTCTCCCTTAATTATGAACATAAATTAATAAAACCTTATATACAACTTCTTCTAGTTGAGTTATATTGATATTTGCCTAAACACCCATTTTTTTTTCGTTCCTTGTTGCAGCAAACCTGCAAACTCATCCCCATGTTGTTCTTATAGAGATTAATCAAAATGGGATATATCGCTTATTTTATTTATGAATGTATATTGATGAAACTAGGTATGTGGCTTCACATAGTTGAGTTATATTGATATTTGAATAGAAACCAATTGTTTATGTTCCTTGTTTCAGCATACCTATGTACTCATCCCCTATGTTATTCTTATGGAGAATAATTAAAATTGTATGTATCACTTATTTGTGAATATATTTTTATGGAACTTGGTATGCGGCTTTATATGGTATTAAGACATATATTATGCATTGGAAATTCACTGCGTACACAGGTTTGCTGCGACGGGGGTATTTGTTTTGAGATCCCCAAATGCCAAAATCACCATTCCTTCAAATTGATATATAGGCCTATGTGTTTGTGAATGCAAAATTTTTGAATAAAACGTCCGATTTCAATGAAATTTGGTACAAATATGTTCATACATTCATGTCTTTAAATTTGAAAACCAGAAAGATGATACCAGGGGAAAGGGGTATTATGAGGGTTTAACACGTTTAGTGCGGCGCGCCGGTTGCCTAGCAAGGAAACAAATGCAATTATTCTGAATATACACAATTAACACAGTGAATACACATTAAAACTAAAAAAATAATTTTTTCACAATTTTAACTCTAAAATTTAAAAAAGGCACAATTTAGGTTTAGACCATTGGTTAGAGATTTACATCAAATAATTTAAAATTTAGCATTATTAAATAATGTTAAGAGGTTGGGAGGAAAAAAATCAACATAAGTTATTCATTAAATTTCCCATATTAATCTTATGGGAAAAAGGGTTTTAGATAAGTTATACACTGTTAATTAGAATGAAAATTTCACTTTGATTTACCAATACGTTCAGCTCTAAAAATCAATCACGTTGATGTTAAAATTGTTGTTCTTAATCAAAATGGGAATACTGACTATGAAAATGGGAAAACTGAATATGACCATCAATAGAGTAGATATATTCAATGAGCTAAATACAGTACAGTCAACTCCCGATTATCCGGGAGCAGGTTAATCGGGTTGCAGTTTAACCGGGGTCCCGAAGGGTTTATTTTTATTTATCTCCTTCTAAACATAAATAGAGGTAAGTAACAATTTATTTTGCTAAATTATCTTCAGAATCGTATTTAATGTACTTTGTTTATCAGAATAAATACTATACAAACAATTTAATGGCCTCAAAACAAAAAGTTGTCATGGTCCCGGGCCTACATCTTACCATGCCGACTACGGTAATAGCTTCTTCCCTATAGGGGAAATTCGCTAAAAGTTCTAACTTTGTCTGAACCAAACTTCTTAGGCATACTTATAGGGGCTTTGACTTATTTTTCCTGCAAATGTTATTGTGAACTTAACTTTTAGTACAGTACTGAGGTATAAAATATTGATAATATACAGTTGGCCTACCCATAACAAATCTCTCAACTTTCAATTAAATGATTTTAATATCGCTTGCTCACAATACCCCAATAACTTTAAGTCTAACTTACCCGTTCAATTGTAATAACTAGCCTATCCAATTGAAACATGCTAGTAAGCTACAAATTACAGCATGAAGGCCTAGCTAGCAAGCTACGTCCATTTAGAAAGACAATGGCAATGTTGGTTGTACCTCGTGACAACAATTCAATGAAACCTTAGCTCTTCTTTACTATAGCTTGTACAGTTATTTTTTCTGGGCTTTTGCACTGAAGGAAAAAAGCCTTTTTATGTCAGCTACTATATTGTCAAATTTAATTTATTGGTTTTGCTAGCCTATACACATTTTCAGGGGGAACAATGGAGGTTTACTCACCCGCTAAGATATCTTTGAATAAAACAATCTGATGTTGATCTAGGCTGATGTTCCTCCAACGGCCGATTTTCTGAGGGATTGGACAGTTGTCTAATAAATCCTGCTACTTTTTGACGGAAGGATGGCATCTTTATCAGGTTATAGGACAACGAAATTTTTAGGACGGCATTTTAATAATGAAATTGTTCCATCTAAATAGATAGATGCTAATTTACTTAAAGAAACAATACTATTTGTACACTGAGAACAGTTTTTCAATTTCCAAAACAAAAATAAGTGGCTAAAGACTGAAGTACTTTATTAGAACCTGACCTGACACTTGACAGCTCAATTATGTCAATCATAGATTATACATTAAGTGAAGACTACATAGAGTGTCCACGTTATAATATAAAATTTAACATTGATATATTTGTCAAACAATGAGTGCTAGATGAAAAACATAAAATCTTTCTACTAATAGATTTATTATATCAGAATGAACAAACTAATATCAAGACATTAAAATCTAGACCCATTCTCTGTACTACTGAACAATTTTATGAAATAAATAACGACTTTTTGAATTTAATAAAAAAACTAGGGCAACTCGCAAGTCTATCGACTCGATCCAACTCTTCTGATTTACTAGGAGTGAGGCTGGACGTTGGTTTATCATTGGCCGACCAAATCGGTAAAATAGAAAAAAGCTTGCATCAGGGCTATTTGTGTTGAGAAGAGTTAGTAAATTATGCAATTTAACCCTTTCAGACCCACTGTCCTCTGTAGAGGACATAACATTTATATATTTTTGTTATATAACTTCTTCCTAGCTCAAGATATTTCGTGGGGACCGATTCGCTTACGGAATTAAATATATCGATTTTGCACTTATTGTTTCAGGTGAAGTGTAACAAACATTTTCTAAAATATTTGTAGCATAAATTATTGTGTTTAGTTGTTTTTTGTCTTTCGATAATAAATTTGTAAGGTTTTTTTATTCAAATTTGTTATATATATATAAACACTTATAAACTTTTATTTGTCATGCTCACCTTGATATACACCCAACGTCCTCTACGGAGGACATATTTTTGAATTTTGTTTAATGAAAGTTAAAATGAAAATTATTTTGTGGTGTTCATGTAATGAGTACCTACTTTAGTAACTAAACAGGCCGTCTTAAAGGAATCGCTCAACTTGTTATTAGAAAGTAATCAAAATACCCCCGTCGCAGCAAACCTGCGTACTCAGCAAATTTCCAATGTCTTAATACCACATAAAGCCACATACCACGTTTCATAAAAATTTATTCACAAATAAGCGATAAATACAATTTTAATTATTATCCATAACAATAATATTAGGGAAAATACAGCTATTTTCAAATTGTCACTGGACATGCAGAAATAAAGTTTAAACCCATAATCCATTATCTAATAATACAAATAAATCAAAACAATAATTAGTTTGATACAATAACAGCTGATAAAATTATATAATTAGTTAAGCATTGTTGATTTTAATTACAATGATGGTGAACATATTGTACTTGTGCGATAAATATCGTGTTTCCAGCAATGAACCCTATGTTATATCTGGAGTCACTACTCTCTGACCTAATATTTTGTTTAAACGTGCCGTCAACACAGACATTTTCCTCTATTGTGTTGTCACTTTGACGTTAACTGGACTAATCAGAATGCATTGGGTGGATGATGTCAAAATTTCAGCCAATAGGAAATCAAATAACTATACCACCAAAATGTCAAAACACATCTGGCCAACATAACGATCATAAACACAGCGGCAAGCTTTTTCACCACGGAGTGGTGACTCCAGATATAACATAAAGCTCAGTGGTTTCCAGCAACACTGCAGATTGGATTGGTCATCACGTGACCTTACAGCTGTTTTTACGAGGTCTCTTCTGGTTAACTAGAAACCTTAAATCGACTGCGCAAACCTTTACGAAGTATGCATGGACGTATGGACCTTGGGCAACACCTGTAATATGTTGTTGATTTATGCATCAGCTGAACGACCTCGCAAGACAAACATTACTATTTAGGAATAGTAATACCTGGGCTAAATGCTCTACGAATCTTGATACATACAAACATACAATATCGCTGCGAAATATATTTGACAGTCATCTCAAAGGATTTTGATCGATTTCCCTACAAAGCGTTATTGAAAATTGCCTCTGATGTTGCAACAACATTTTAAAAATATTAAAATAATACGATAATGTACAAACAAATTATATTGTTAAAAGTAGTAATACGCATTTAGTGAGTTTTCCTAAATATCCATATATATGAATTCTTTGTACTAGATTTCATATTTAACTTTCCTTTGAGTCTTTTCTTATTTTTTTCCAACTGTTTCGTATCTGTGATCTCAGCAGATCTGTCGATCTGTCTCTCTCTCACTCTCTCTAACCAAATCGTACTCGAACTTTATTCATTCGATTTGATTGCGAGAGGTGTAAAGCACATGGTTATTATTACATCAGTATTGTCTATGAAACTTGTGTTTTAGTTCAGTAAAACTTTGTTGATTAGTTTATAAGTTTAATACATTTGAGTTCTGTGTTTCTTCAATAAATATGGCAGCAATTACTATGTTAAATCCTAAAGCGGAGTTTGCTCGTGCAGCTCAAGCTTTGGCTATCAACATTTCTGCTGCTAAAGGTATCCAGGATGTAATGAAATCTAATCTAGGGCCCAAAGGTACTATGAAGATGCTTGTATCAGGGAGTGGTGACATCAAGATTACTAAGGATGGTAATGTTTTGCTGCATGAAATGCAAATTCAACATCCTACAGCATCTCTTATAGCAAGAGCCTCTACAGCTATGGATGATATGACTGGCGATGGAACAACTTCTACAGTCCTGATAATCGGTGAGTTACTCAAACAAGCTGATCTTTATATTGCTGAAGGTCTTCATCCACGTATAATTGTTGATGGTTTTGAGAAAGCACGCACCAAGGCTTTGGAGGTGCTCGACAAAATGAAAATCCCAATTGAGGTGAAGAGGGAAAACCTACTTGATTTGACACGTACCTGTTTACGCACTAAGCTTCAAAACCAGATAGCTGATGTTTTAACTGATATCTGTGTTGATGCTGTTCTTGCCATCCAAAAGAACGATGCTGAGCTAGATCTTCACATGATTGAAATTATGGAAATGCAGCATAAGACAGCAAGTGAAACCAGCCTGATTCGAGGGCTAGTAATGGATCATGGTTCAAGACATCCAGACATGCCAAAGCAGGTGAAGAATGCTTATATCTTGGTTTGTAATGTAAGCATGGAATATGAAAAGAGTGAAGTCAATTCAGGATTCTTTTACAAGACAGCAGAGGAACGTGAAAAAATGTTGATGGCTGAGAGAGACTTTATTCTGCAAAGAGTAGAAAAAGTAATTGCTATAAAAAAGAAACTTTGTGATAAAACTGACAAGTCATTTGTTGTGATCAACCAACAAGGCATCGATCCACTTTCCTTGGATATGTTGGCAAAAGAAGGTATACTTGCCTTAAGACGAGCAAAGAGGAGGAACATGGAACGTCTTACTCTTGCTTGTGGGGGAATGGCACTGAATTGTTTGGATGACATTCAGGAGGAACATCTTGGGTATGCAGGTTTAGTCTATGAACATATCTTGGGTGAAAACAAATACACCTTTGTTGAAGAGTGCAAGAATCCTCAGAGTGTCACGATTTTGATGAAAGGTCCGAACAAATACACCTTGACCCAAATAAAAGATGCTATTAGGGATGGACTTCGAGCTATCAAAAATGCTATCGATGAGAAGGCCCTTGTCCCAGGTGCTGGAGCTTTTGAAGTAGCAGTATCCCAGGAATTGCTTGCTTTCAAAGATACTGTCAAAGGGAAAACAAGACTTGGTGTCCAAGCATTTGCTGAAGCTCTTCTAGTCATTCCTAAAGTGCTTGCGATCAACAGTGGGTTTGATGTTCAAGACACCATCGTCAAACTTCAAGAAGAGTACAAGAGCTCAGGAGGACCTGTAGGACTCGATGTCAACTCTGGAGAGCCGTTGAAACCAACCGATGCAGGAATCTATGACAACTTAGGAGTTAAACGGCAGTGCATCAACTCTTGCACTGTGATAGCAAGTAACTTACTCCTTGTTGATGAAATCATGCGGGCTGGACTCTCGTCCCTCAAGGGCTAATTACTGGTATGATCTGTTCCGCCACATATTAATACCAAAATTTACTCTTTGTTAGCCTAAGATATGTTCACTTCTCTTAACTTAGCAATTTTTATTGCAGGTATAGGCTAACTTAATTTCTTTGCTTTTTTAACATGTTTTGCCATTTTCAAAGAATTTTGAGACTAAATTCACCTCTCACTGTTTTAGTTGAAATTGTACTAAAGAATCTAATGTTTTTTTACAAACAGAGTTGCCTAAGTATTATATTCTAATAAATGTATAATTTCATATGTAAATGTTATTCTTATTTTCCCAAGAAATTGAATATTGTACTAGTAAGAAAGTTAAGTAAAGGTAATAACTTAATGTTAAGGTTAACTTAATCAGATAAATAGCCTTAAGTTTACATAACTTTAAAATGATCAGTCATTCAATATTTAGGCCTAGGTACCATTGTAACTAAAAAATGTTAAATAACCTACCACCAACGTTGCCACAGACCGGTTAACTCATTGAGAGTTGTACGATTGGTCAGTTTTGGTCATGTGCGGGAATCGAACCTACGAAGTTCGTATCAACACCTGGCCAAGGTGTCTCCACGACTTAGCCAACTCAGCTACCACGACCAGTGGCCTAGTGGCGTTATTTAAGTTTTTAGTCAGTCCGCGCACCTAGCGGAGAGAACCATCGTGCCCACAGTCATTAGTTACAGATTTTGCTACTATAGTGCAGCACCAATTAAATCGCGTTGTAGGCCATTGCGAATAGAATATAATTACCACTACCTCAGTGGGTTAATACCTAACTTACCTAGCCTAAGACATGTGGACCTACCATAGGACACGTGACACTTTCAGTGCCATCTTTCAAGGAGGCCTATGAAGAACAGGATAAGTAAGTAAAGTAATATTTCCTTTGGTTGCCTTCCATTGAGTAAAAAATATTAGGCTGAATTTAGGGTGGTCATGGGATAAATCATAGTAACATTTATATATGTTTAGGCCCTAATACATTATAACAGTCAATACATTCAGTTGTCTGATTTGCCCAATTACACAAAAAACCTGCAGTGTAATGGTGTCAGATGAGAATCAATGATCAAAAGTAAAAAAATAATGATTTGTCTTCGAAACCATGAGAGTAGCTGTACTTAGTGGATTTCGTGCTATTCTGCTGTCCAGTTTGTCTACATTTTAAACCTGTGTTGACTATTCTATATGTAGCCTAGTTTGTATTCAATGCGTAGGTCTATTTAGGCCTATAGTTTTTATTCTTCAAACACCAAGTTTAAACTAACTTCTTTGTAAACCTATGATTTGTCAAAACAACATTTAAAGCACGCTTTACAGCTCAGACTCCGGATTGCTCAATGCTTGCCATCTAAGGTCGGTGTGAAGCTGCATATTCATGTTTCCATTTTGTACAATATTGAATTCTGTATTTACTTTTAATTAGATATTGTAACAATTGTAGTTATGGCAACACATTATTTATTTAAAGGTTAAGTAGGATCTGTTTAAGCCATTAACTAATTGTAGGTATATGTCTCTATAGAAAAAATCCTAGGAGAAAAATTAAACAAATTTTAATATGTGTATTTATTTTACATATGTTGCTATTCTTCTTGTAAGAATACCGGTAAGTGTTTTTTTTTTGCTATAGGAAGCCCTTTTCTGCCAAATTTATAAATAGGTTTCTTAATGTTTAAATGTTACTAGGCTATCTACATATGAAGCCATTCCATCCCAGGAACTTTTGAGGAAAGCATAAGGCGACCATGAACCGCTTAGCCTAATTGAATGAAAGGTCTTGGGAGAATAGGCTAATCGATTTTCGATACAACCTCTAAGGCTCATTTTTTCTGCAAGTCATATTATCCCAAAGATGTGTGCACAGTCTAATCGAGCCCCTGCTATGTCAGGACAGCACTTAATCCTGCCTACAGTACGCATGTAAACACACTAGAATGTATTAATGATATAACATAAAAGAATCACTCGTTTAAGTTGAAGATTGCACAGGAATCGAAACTGCGGTAGCCTACATATAGGACTAAAGGGATCACTTTGGCAGTAGTAAAGGGGTTCAAACCACTTTTGTTTGAAATATAAAATAACCTGTTTCTAACAATACATATTTAGCCTGATACAATTTGTAAAAACATGTTTGCACAATTGTGAGATGAAATAATGCCTAGGGTATAAACAATAAAAAAAAATGTTTACTATGTATTTTTATTAAAAATTTAGCGTAATCCGCCAAGTACACTGAAATATATGTAGATACATCCGCATTCTACTGTCATGGCTAAAACGCAATACGTTGGAACCTCGATAACTCGAACCTCAATAACTCGAATTCCTTGATAAATCAAAGTTTTGTAGTTCCCCTTGAACTTGCCTACCTAATGCTATGTTGTTTTACCTCTATAAGTGGAAGGGTTAGCAGGGACCAGGGACCACTTCGATAACTCGAAGTTTACCAGTATTCTTAGCCTATTGCCGCACCTCTATAACTCGGAAGTTTTAGCTACAGAACCTCTTGGCCTATAATCGAATCTGTACAGTCGCTGTACCTCTAGTCGAAGTTATATTATTGGTTTGAATTCCACCAAAACTCCAGTGACTTTGCAGCCGGAAATTCCAACCCTCCCTCTCCACTTCAATCACTCTTGCCCGATGTCCGGTATTGTTAGTTAGCGCGACTTGGAGGTTCTGGATGAAGTGCGTGAAACGTAACTTTTAGGTTGTGTTTTCATTGAGATACTAAGTGTTTGCAGTATGGCAAAAAGTGTGTGCAAAATTTTATCCTATGAGGAAAAGTTGACGATTATTGAGGCAGTTAACACAGGAAATAAAAAAGTGACATCACGAAGCAGTTTGGAATACCAGCGCACACTCTGTAAAAATTTGTAAAACAAAATTAAGTGTCGTACTGATTCACCATAATTCAAACAACGCTTAGCAGTTACTATATGATAATTTATTTTCTTTTAGTTTTAAAAATTACTTTAATAACCTATAGTACATTGATTTTTAGCTTAATCGAAATTCATGTTTAGTTGGTCAGAACTGACTTCGTTTCAAGGGGGAAGGGTTTGTTTGGGACAGGAGATAAGAATTGAGTAAAAAACTCTATATAAATAGACAGGAAGTGATGAAACGGGCAAACCATACAAAAATACCGAACAGTAAATTATTATTTGTTTACTTTCCTATTTTACGACATGTTCACTGATGATGTTTTTCATCCTTTACTACGTTAACCAAAGAAGCATTTCAAAATATTTCCGGGCTTATTTAGACATTCAAAACTGTTAGAATACTTTTAGCAAATTTCCCCAATAGGGAAGAAGCTATTGCCGTAGGTCTCATGGTAAGACTTAAGCCCGAGACCATGACAACTTTTTATTTTGAGGTTCCCAGATGCCAAAAACACTATTCGTTCAAATTCATATGTATCTATAATTTAATAATGATGGTCAAATTAAAGGTCTCGATTCCAGGGACTCGGGAAAAATAGCAGTATTTCCAAAAAGTTACTAGCAAACGAGATATAACGTAAAACATCCCCCATAAGAAAAGCATAGTGATTTAAAAACGTTTCCTTTGTTTACATTAAAACGTGATTACGTGTCTACTTTGTTTTTGTGAAAGGAAAACCATTAGATGAGGCAGAGTATTGGAGAAAGGTTATGGGCTACGGCCCCTTCAAGCCACTATTATATACAGAGTGTCCCGGAAGTAAGTACAAAAACTTTGGAAATGGATTATATGGGTCAAAATAAAAATTTATTTAAGAATAATATGTTTTCCAAAAACGCCTTATTATCAGGATATCCGCCAATTTGTAGTTTTTCATCAAAGTGTTATATCTTAACAAATTGTAAAGCTATCTTTATGAAACTTCGTATAGTGTTTAAGATAGTAATAAAATAATTAAAAAAAATATAAAAAATATATTTCCTTTTAAAAATGACGGCCATTTTAATGTTTATAACTAAAATACTGCTTTTTATCTATAAAAAAGTCAAGAACACCTTTATTTAGTATCTTTCATTTTCTATCAAACGACACCAAGTTCAGAAAGATCAAATAAGAAATAGCTGAGAAATCACAATTTTCAGTTGTACAGGCCAGGCGCACCCTTATTTGATCTTTCTGAACTTGGTGTCGTTTGATAGAAAATGAAAGGTACTAAATAAAGGTGTTCTTGACTTTTTATAGATAAAAAGCAGTTTTTTAGTAATTTTAGTTAGAAACATTAAAATGGCCGCCATTTTGAAAAGGAAAAATATTTTTTAATAATTATTTTTTTTTAATGATTTCATTACTAACTTAAACACTATAACACGTTTCATAAAGATATATTCAATAGTTTTTAAGATAAAACACTTTAATAAACAAATACAAAATGGCGGATATCTCGGTAACAAGGCGTTTTTAGAAAAAATGTTATTCTTAATTTTTTTAAATTTGATCCATATAACCCATTTTCAAAGTTGTTGTACTTATACTTCCGGGACACTCTGTACTTATATTATTTTTTAAAGAGATTGGCAGCCTCTTTTTTTCTTACTTTGCCCGTCTACATGGACTACAGATGTGTGTGAAACGTATCCAGCAAAGCAAGGGGATTGTTACAGAACAAGTTGTACAGTACTGATAAAATTTACTTGCACGGACTAGGATTCAAACTTACGTCAGGGCCGCTGCCATGGTTCCGGAGTCCGTCGCCTTGACCACTACGGTACACCAAAGACTCATAAACATTATACAATTTAACAGTTATACTACTACAAGTAATTTATTTCTGGAATTGGATTAAACATTGACCCATCTAAAAGAAAACTACAAACATTGAAAAGGCATATTACAGTGTGATTCACGAGTGAGAAACCTGTCCGTCCATAAGTCCAATGCTAAAATTAACATATGTATTGTAAGCTAGGCTATGTATTGTAAGCTTTTACCCACTTCATTTTAAACTATAACCATTGACTACGTATACTGAAGTATCTATAGTCAATGCTATAACTCTCAATGACGTGCTTAGCAGTGGAGGTTAAACAAAGGAATGAGAATTAACTGGACACAGATTAAGTTAGTACAACACATTTAATAAAACCATTATAACTATATTAAACTGGACCTAGCTGCCATTTGTCATTGGGCTATAAATTAATGGTGCTTTCTAAGAACAGGTCGACATTAGACAGTAACAAGACCAGAGTTTGGACCGTTCCCTCTCAAAACGTTCAAAAAATGCCAATGGCATAGATATACACACACACACACAAAAAAGGTGCACATTTTGATAACACGGAACATCTGCATAGGCAATTCATCTTTAAATTGTCCTCCATTCTAACGTTCAAGTTAGAACTCTAAATATTTAACAATTATCAGAAACCTCGGCACAGAATTTCAGATGCCTTTGAAACAGAATTACGAGATCGCACACAGCATGCTGACGTGAGGGAAGTGAATTTCCGCATTAAACAATTAAAAACATCAAATAAAGGGTTTAACTAACACTGGTTACATTTTTTTTTTAATTGAAAAATGTTATTTTTTAGCTGTTCTGATGCTCCTCCTGGTTTTATTTAAATTCATTAATAGGATACCAATGTTGTACATTATAAAGTTAGAAGGAGGTAAAGTCGGGATAACAAAATGGTAAAGGGGTATTGGGGGTTATAAAACGATATTAAGATATGAAAAATAGCCTTTTCCAGGGTAAAATCCCCATAAGACAACATACTGTATTTTTGACAATTAACGTTTTCTTTAATAACTCAGTAAGTACTTGTGCTAGAATGATGAGGGAGGACTTAAAATTGTTGGCTTTTTACGTAGAATAATTTAATGTGCATTAAGTGTACATTCGGGGCTTTACTTACCCTTTTTGGGCCCAAAAACTCAAAATTTGAAAACTTAAAATTCTCAAAAAAGTTGAGAGTTTTTCGATTGTTTTGCCCAACGAACTTGTCAAACCGATTATAAAAAGGAATGTCCCTACCAAATTTGAAGTAAATCGGACAAAAAATGAGACTGCTAGAGTATGAACACATATATACAAAGTTTTTAGAAACCCCTCAAAACGTGTTCAGGGGGTCACGTTAGGAACTTCTATGGTGGTCCCAAGTTTAAGTCTCACCGTGTGGGTCATGCTAATAGTTCACTTTCCATAGGAAATTCACTAATAATTTAAACCCTTTAATAATACGGCAAAACACACACAACTGATTATAAACTCTCAAAAATACTTGTTGGGGATTCAGTCCTTCCTCACCATATGATAATAGTTATTTATGCAACAAGGTGCCACTTTGCTGCACTCAAGAGAAATGTTAAGGCTCGCACGGAATAGTTTCTCTCGAGTGCAGTAAAGTCACTTTGCGCACGAGTTGCATATTACATTTTTCCTACGTAAGCCAAACATTGGTTATACACTATGATATGTATAATATTTATGATAGCCTATATGATATATTGTCTACAGTCAGAATAAAGCGTTTCAATTATATTCATTCGGTTTCTTTAGAAGAAGGTTGCCACTATTAAAAATTATCTTAGCGATATAATATACCTGATTGAAGTAATAGTAACATAACTAGGCTACTCACAATTTATATACACTTTTTTATGCACTTCTAATTAAAAATTGTCTTACCTTTCAACTAGTTTAATAATACAAGTTATGTTTATGTTGTTCGGGAACAACAACAATAGATCAGATGTTTATTATCCAGAGTTGCCAACATAAATCATGCATAAACAACGTTACCTGCATACTGTTTTTGATCATTTTTGTGTTCTTAAGTTGAAACTGGAGTACGCAAAGTAAATCGAGAGAGCGCAAAATAAAATTAATACGGGAATCACCTGTTTTGCGACGTATATTAAGTGCGAAAACAACCGAATTCTCGGGCAGACGTAGGAAAATAAACTTTCCTCACCATATGATAAATAAACTCAAAGTACATAAACAAAATTCAAACCACAAAATAATATTCAAATGATAAGCATAACTCCATTCCAACGACATGACATATAACCTTAAACTACAAGTATAACTTATTCTCAAATCAATAAGAAGGGCACATCAAGTGCTTTTAACATTTTATCTAAATATAAAGCCTTTTTACCCAGGAACTTTTGAGAAAACCTTAAGTCTGACACCCATCAATCCCATACTTAAATGAAAGGTCTTGGTGAGAAAATTGGAGGAAAAATAGTTGTTTTATAAAATTTTCTCTAAGGGCACAAATATAAAGAAACGGGATGAGTTTAACACACTTAAAGGTATTTAATTTCCAACAGCTGATACATTTGTTTTTATTATGGCTGTTATCCTTGCGAAGAACGGGATACCACATTCTGCTAGTATCTGTAAATAGTTTAACTGCTCCTCTTTACTCAAACTAAATCTTTATTCAAATATAAGCTCCTCTATTTAAATCTTTGGTCTCATTATTTTTTCTACTAAACAAAATAGATAACAAATAATACCAAACATTAAAATAGCAGCAAATAAAATTTCAGAAGTTCGTGAAACTAGCTTTCTTGGAATGAAAATTGACAAATTCTTAAGTTAGGATGTTCACGTTAGTTGCATTTTGAGAAAGTTGAGTTCAGGTCTCTATGCTTTAAAACAGATGTCCTTTTTATGTAGCTTTTCAGTTTTAAAAACAATTTATTATGCTCATATTCAATCTCATATTTCTTTTGGATTAACAATTTATGGCTCAACCAGTAAGAAAAACATGGACAAGATCTAAAAAAAAAACAGAAAAATCATTAAGAATCATGCTGAATTTAAAACATGACGCTAGTGTAAAAGATGCATTTAGTAACTTAAGGATGTTCACAGTTTATGGGTTGTATATTTATGAAACAATCATGTCTGTTAAATTTAATAATAATAAAATAGATCTAGGCGAACCTAACCCTTACAATACTAGAAGGAAATCTGAAATAATTAGAGAGCACCATAGATTAGATGTACAAACATAAATCATCGTATATAGGAAATAAATTCCTCACTAAATTACCTACCTTAATTAAAAGTGAACAAAATCACAACACTTTTAAAAATAAATTAAAGCAATACATAGTAAGTTTAAAGTTGTATTCAATCCACGAATATCTAGCAACCTGACATTTTAATGCCTCATTGTATAGTTTGTTAGTTTCAGTGTAAAAGTAGAGGTAGTGTGTACAGTAGTACTTGCATTTGCAATGCTTGCTTTTTGTATATCTTCTCTGCTGCACAGTTGACACTATTCAATGTATGTATATATACAAAAATATGAATAAAGAATATTTTATTTGATTCGATTATATCTTTATATTTACAAACCGATCGATTTCTACACTAACATCCAGTATTTACGTTAACTTTTACTAGTAAGATAATCCATTATTAAGTTTTGTTATTCAAGTATTTCAACATGATATTATTCAAACTTTATTCAACAAAGGACCTAATCCATCTGCACGCCTCACGTTTAGTTTTAAGACAAAATTTTATATATTTTAAAACTTTCCCCACGACTATGGTGAGACCTATATTTTGTGCACCCCGAAAGAAAGGATGGACATACCAAACAGTTCAGAGGACTTTGTTCCGGGACGACTGCCTCGACGGTTAAGACCGTCTCCTGGGTGACCGTGTCGTTCAGCGTCTCCGGGTGTCCGAAGGCGTGTTGGGAAGCTGGCGGCGTCTTCACCCTTGTCCAGGAGGGGTCCTTCGTCCCTTGCTGGCTCCTTCTGTTGGACGTCCCGAAGCCTCCTGTCGTTGGTAGTCCTCATTTGGTTTGGTTGGTCTTGAAGGAACGGATGAAGTGAAGTCTAGGTGTCAGACTGGTGCAATAAGGCTGTCCAGTGTGGTATTAGCCCTACTCAGTCCGAGCTAAACCTAGAACCTCTCAGTTACACCCCGTTCTCCTCTTGACTCTCCTTTCCTTTCCTCTTCCTGTTGTGTTCCTTTCTCCTTGCTATGTCCCCAACAATTTACCCCCGAATTTGGTCAGCTCCGTCTCCTTGCCAATCAGAGAATATCGAACATTACGTTCGTGTATAGCATTGGCTGTTCAAATTGTCAGCACAATTCCTGGTGGGCAGTGATTAAACGGTGAGTGAACCTACTTATTCGGAATGTTCACTGTTTTCAGAAAGCCCAGGCGTGTTTTATGAATGTTAGTTGTTTTACCGCTACCCGACACCTACAGTAATTCAAGTAGGGTCAACGCCATCTGGTTCCTCGCTCCGTTGTTCATCTGGTTTCCTCCGTCGTTGAACTTTCCTACATTGAGTTATTAAATGAAATTTATTTTCGTTTTGAATATTAACTTAAATCAATTTGTATTTCTTTTTATTCTATTATGAAATATGTTATAGTATACAAGGTTGATGTAATTCAAAAAGCTGCTAGAATTTACAAAAAAACAATTTTTCGCCTATGGTTCCTGTAACAGCAAACCTAGGTACTTGGTCCCCATGTTATTCTTATGGAAAATACTTAAAATGTTATATATCGCTTATTTATGAATTTATATGGATGAAATTTGGTATGTGACTTCACTAAGATGAGTTCTATTGATATTTGCATAAAAACCCATTATTTTGTGTGCCTTGTTGCAGCAAACCTGCGTACTCATCCCCAATATTATTCTTATGGGGAATTAAGCTTTTAAGCTTAATGACATGTGGTACTATTTTGAATTTGATTTTTTTGGATTTTGGGCTTAAAAATATTTAGGCCCTACTAATTAATACTGACGTAGTCATAGCATGTCAGAGTAAACAATTTCAATTGAAAAAAAAGTTATATCTAGTGTTTTCAAAAATACAGGGATAAGCGAGTTATGTTTTCACCTAAATATTTCTTTATTAAGTTACAGCGCTTAAAAATAACGGACACTGAGACATTTGCTTACATTTGTAAATTTTGAAATTTAAACTTGTTACCCTCAGTTTTGGAACATTATGGGTTAAAAAAAGTTATAAGTTAGGCTATTCCTTGGGGTTGATTTAGTGGGGAATAGTTAGAATTCATCCTCTTAGGACAATTAGTTCATCTAGAATCTGTTTGGGACACCCTGTGAATTGGATGTTGCTTTCAAAACAAATTGCTTTAGCTATTTAGAAAGCTAAGCATAGTAAGAGTAGTGTTAATAAATAAATACATTATATTCTCATACACATTTTATTAGTATACGTGATAATACAATGTACAAAGTATTTATTAATAAAATCATCACATCACATCAGCTTATGATAACATTAAAACTGTCTATGGTAGTCAATATCAACATAAAACATAATTGTTTTCGTTTGACAAAAGTTTAAAACTTGTCAAAACACCACAGGTCCAATTGGCTCTGCTCGCAAGTTATTGAGATCCAACCTCGAGTCAATTGTGTCATCCAGCTCCCCAACCACAGCTCTGAAATAATAATAAAAAATGGTATCAGACACATACTTTCTTTTAACACCTTTCAATCTATCAATCCCTTTCATTTTACTATGTTCAAGCGAAAACTAAACTTGTGACTTCTAGTAAACCATTTTTTTTCAGAAATGTTCCCATATCTCTTAAACTGTAGGTGGTAATTTGTCACACACAGGTTTGTGAGGGAGGAAATCATCCCTCCTCCCTCCCATGTTTTATGAAAATCGTATGACAAACTGTCAAATCAAGGACATCAAGACAACATAAAAAGTGTTTCCCAATTTGGTTAAGAAAGCCAATTTGACTAGGCGATTTCACTGTTAGAGATAACCAGGAAACTCGTGTTGGGCAATAAGATAGTCAGCAATATCAAAACAAACTTTGACTTCAGATTTCGCCCCTGAGTTATACTCTATCTAATGCAATATTTTATGTTTGGTGAATGAATGAATATAGAAATTAATTGTTCAAGAATATATAAAACAGTACACTGAAATTGAAAAGAAGAAAATTATTTTGCAGCAGTTTTATATTTTAGAAAGTGACATTGCCACTTGCTCAAGCAAGTTTCGGGTGTCAGTTTGCTTCACGGTTGCTTGCGTGGTTATTTCATTAAGAATTTTTATATTGATATTAATTTTGCATAAGATACAAGGGAAGTTGTTCCGCAAAATTACATGCTCTAAACACACCTTAAAATATGCAGGGAATAAAAACGAAATACTTACACATTCATACCATGTGCTACTGTATGTCTAGACCTTATCAACAGTCATTTTCACAATATAAAATAAAAACGCTAATCCCATAAGGGCATGTTTAGCAAAGGCAACTTCGTCACTAGAGTTAGGTGTGAAACTAATAGTGGGCTGTAAGAAAATGTAAGCAACATATTTGAAAAGTGACTCTGAAGCGAGTGTCTAAAGACTTGTACCTAGTCTTCCACACAGACTTATGGCCTTAAAAGGACAATTTTCCATTTTAGCGAATTTCCCCTATAGGGAAGAAGCTATTACCGTAGTCGGCATGGTAAGACCTAGGCCCGGGACCATGATAACTTTTCGTTTTGAGGTCCCCAGACCCCAAAAATACCATTCGTTCGAAACTGTATATATATATATATATATGTGTCCGTGAGCACGATAACTCTCGTAAAAATTATCCGATTTTGATGAAATTTGGTATAAACGTGTAAAGCAACATTTATGACTTTAAGTTCGAAAACCAGCCAGATCGCTCTATCCGAAGGGGTATTTTGGGGGGGTTTTGTACCCCAAAAATGGGTTTTTTGAATTTTTTACATATAATTTTGGAAATAGTCAGATTTTATTTTTTCCCATTGGATTCAGCTTAAAAAAACACACAATTTGGTATTTTGATCATTTCTCTACGTCAATTGGTTACCGAGATATTGAAAGTGCTAAACACAGTACGTTGTCTAATGTTATTCTTATGGAGGAAAATAAAAATTTTATATCTCGCTTATTTATGAACATATACTGACGAAACTTGGTATACGGCTTTATCTGGTTGTGGACCATTGATATTTCCTCAAAAAAACAATTTTTTGACAAAGGCTCCCATAGCAGCAAACCTGCGTACTCAGCCCCATGTTATCCTTATGGAGAATAAGTAACGTGTTATCTCCCTTAATTATGAAAATAAATTAATGAAATTTGGTAAGTGACTTCACCTAGTTGAGTTATATTGATATAAGCATAAAACCCCATTTTTTTGTGTTCCTTGCTTCAGCAAACCTGCATACTCAGCCGCCATGTTATTCTTATGGAGAATAATTAAAATGTCATAAATTGTTTATTTATGAATGTATATTGATGAAACTTGGTATGTAGCTTTATGTGGCATTAAGATAAATATATATGCATTGGAAATTCGCTAATTATGCAGGTTTGCTGCTAAGGGGGTATTGTTATTACAATTTAGCCTACATAGAATATAATTGTATCAAATCAAAATAAATTATCTTTGGCTGTACATTTTTGTCCTAAAATTGCACTCTAGCAATATTTTATATAGCCTATGCATTATTATTATTTATGAGCCATCAGTCCCATAAGAAACAAAAATTGGAGAAATTATGAATAGCAATTCATGATAAGTAAATCACAGCAATCTAGTCTTACAGATTATTTTAGATGTTCATTAGCATTGCTTGCAATATGCACAGCCTGTCAACACACCCTGACATTCTAATGCAGGTACTCACATGTTGTCTCCCCGGATGATGTGCAGTCCTAGCACCACCTGTTCCACTCCCTGTGTGGTGCTGTACACCCTCTCATGGCTGTCGTCCAGGATCAGGTTGATTGTCTGGTCAAAACCCTTCAGCGTTCCCTGTTACAAATACACAAATAGGAATTCAACCAAGTAAATATTTCAGCTGACAGTGAAGGTGATCTGAAAGACGTGTTCACTAAGTGAATCAGGGGTATGGGTAGTCTGGTGCTTAGAGCGTCTGATTTTGATCTGCAAGTTCCTGGATTCGATTATCGCATAAAGAACGCTGGTAAATTGGTAAAGCCTACCATCACCTTCAAAAGCTGTGTACTGATTTTCATCCTCTCTAATAGGAATCTGATGGTATGCACTAGATAAATCTAAAGGCGGAGGATCAATTTGAGCATGAGCTAGAGAGCATATATTTAAAGGTGATTTATGTCCTCTAAAATTCATCTGAATTTATGAATGATGTTTTAACTAATCATGACCAATCACGTCAGCACATAAATCCTTCAAAACCGCCACTCTTGCTTTAAGGTGCGAATGTTCGAAAAGCTTTACATTTACAATGCAGAATCTATAAATTTGAGAGCTAAGTGAGGTGGATGCCATTGAAACCCTACCAGGACTATGGAAAAGACTGATTTTATGTTTAGAAACAAATGAATCGCTTAAGAAAGTTTCTGAACTTCCCGTATCTATCAATGCATCGGCTTGATAGTTGTCTACAGTCACTGGCACTACAGCTCGTTTTAAGCATAAAGGTGAAGCTGCTGTCACATTAGCAACATTTGGATTAGTCATAACGGCGTTAGAAGCTTTATTGTTACTCTTTTTGAGATTAGACCTACAGACTTTCGATAATGCCCTGTTTAGAACAGTTTTTACAGACTGCATCCCTAGCAGGACATGATGTACGTGGATGTCTACCGTATCCACAGAAGTAGCATTTTGAGATTAGACCTACAGACTTTCGATAATGCCCTGTTTAGAACAGTTTTCACAGACTGCATCCCTAGCAGGACATGATGTACGTGGATGGCTACCGTATCCACAGAAGTAGCATTTTGAGATTAGACCTACAGACTTTCGATAATGCCCTGTTTAGAACAGTTTTCACAGACTGCATCCCTAGCAGGACATGATGTACGTGGATGGCTACCGTATCCACAGAAGTAGCATTTTGAGATTAGACCTACAGACTTTCGATAATGCCCTGTTTAGAACAGTTTTTACAGACTGCATCCCTAGCAGGACATGATGTACGTGGATGTCTACCGTATCCACAGAAGTAGCATTTTGAGATTGGACCTACAGACTTTCGATAATGCCCTGTTTAGAACAGTTTTCACAGACTGCATCCCTAGCAGGACATGATGTACGTGGATGTCTACCGTATCCACAGAAGTAGCATTTTGAGATTAGACCTACAGACTTTCGATAATGCCCTGTTTAGAACAGTTTTTACAGACTGCATCCCTAGCAGGACATGATGTACGTGGATGTCTACTGTATCCACAGAAGTAGCATTTTGAGATTAGACCTACAGACTTTCGATAATGCCCTGTTTAGAACAGTTTTCACAGACTGCATCCCTAGCAGGACATGATGTACGTGGATGTCTACCGTATCCACAGAAGTAGCATTTTGAGATTAGACCTACAGACTTTTGATAATGCCCTGTTTAGAACAGTTTTCACAGACTGCATCCCTAGCAGGACATGATGTACGTGGATGGCTACCGTATCCACAGAAGTAGCATTTTGAGATTAGACCTACAGACTTTCGATAATGCCCTGTTTAGAACAGTTTTTACAGACTGCATCCCTAGCAGGACATGATGTACGTGGATGTCTACCGTATCCACAGAAGTAGCATTTTGAGATTAGACCTACAGACTTTCGATAATGCCCTGTTTAGAACAGTTTTCACAGACTGCATCCCTAGCAGGACATGATGTACGTGGATGTCTACCGTATCCACAGAAGTAGCATTTTGAGATTAGACCTACAGACTTTCGATAATGCCCTGTTTAGAACAGTTTTCACAGACTGCATCCCTAGCAGGACATGATGTACGAGGATGTCTACCGTATCCACAGAAGTAGCATTTTGAGATTAGACCTACAGACTTTCGATAATGCCCTGTTTAGAACAGTTTTCACAGACTGCATCCCTAGCAGGACATGATGTAAGTGGATGGCTACCGTATCCACAGAAGTAGCATTTTGAGATTAGACCTACAGACTTTCGATAATGCCCTGTTTAGAACAGTTTTCACAGACTGCATCCCTAGCAGGACATGATGTACGTGGATGTCTGCCGTATCCACAGAAGTAGCATTTTGAGATTAGACCTACAGACTTTCGATAATGCCCTGTTTAGAACAGTTTTCACAGACTGCATCCCTAGCAGGACATGATGTACGTGGATGGCTACCGTATCCACAGAAGTAGCATTTTGAGATTAGACCTACAGACGTTCGATAATGCCCTGTTTAGAACAGTTTTCACAGACTGCATCCCTAGCAGGACATGATGTACGTGGATGTCTGCCGTATCCACAGAAGTAGCATTTTGAGATTAGACCTACAGACTTTCGATAATGCCCTGTTTAGAACAGTTTTCACAGACTGCATCCCTAGCAGGACATGATGTACGTGGATGGCTACCGTATCCACAGAAGTAGCATTTTGAGATTAGACCTACAGACGTTCGATAATGCCCTGTTTAGAACAGTTTTCACAGACTGCATCCCTAGCAGGACATGATGTACGTGGATGTCTACCGTATCCACAGAAGTAGCATTTTGAGATTAGACCTACAGACTTTCGATAATGCCCTGTTTAGAACAGTTTTCACAGACTGCATCCCTAGCAGGACATGATGTACGTGGATGTCTGCCGTATCCACAGAAGTAGCATTTTGAGATTAGACCTACAGACTTTCGATAATGCCCTGTTTAGAACAGTTTTCACAGACTGCATCCCTAGCAGGACATGATGTACGTGGATGTCTGCCGTATCCACAGAAGTAGCATTTTGAGATTAGACCTACAGACTTTCGATAATGCCCTGTTTAGAACAGTTTTCACAGACTGCATCCCTAGCAGGACATGATGTACGTGGATGGCTACCGTATCCACAGAAGTAGTATTTTGAGATCAGACCTACAGACGTTCGATAATGCCCTGTTTAGAACAGTTTTCACAGACTGCATCCCTAGCAGGACATGATGTACGTGGATGTCTGCCGTATCCACAGAAGTAACATTTTGAGATTAGACCTACAGACTTTCGATAATGCCCTGTTTAGAACAGTTTTCACAGACTGCATCCCTAGCAGGACATGATGTAAGTGGATGGCTACCGTATCCACAGAAGTAGCATTTTGAGATTAGACCTACAGACGTTCGATAATGCCCTGTTTAGAACAGTTTTCACAGACTGCATCCCTAGCAGGACATGATGTACGTGGATGTCTGCCGTATCCACAGAAGTAGCATTTTGAGATTAGACCTACAGACTTTCGATAATGCCCTGTTTAGAACAGTTTTCACAGACTGCATCCCTAGCAGGACATGATGTACGTGGATGTCTACCGTATCCACAGAAGTAGCATTTTGAGATTAGACCTACAGACTTTCGATAATGCCCTGTTTAGAACAGTTTTCACAGACTGCATCCCTAGCAGGACATGATGTACGTGGATGGCTACCGTATCCACAGAAGTAGCATTTTGAGATTAGACCTACAGACTTTCGATAATGCCCTGTTTAGAACAGTTTTCACAGACTGCATCCCTAGCAGGACATGATGTAAGTGGATGGCTACCGTATCCACAGAAGTAGCATTTTGAGATTAGACCTAGACTTTCGATAATGCCCTGTTTAGAACAGTTTTCACAGACTGCATCCCTAGCAGGACATGATGTACGTGGATGTCTACCGTATCCACAGAAGTAGCATTTTGAGATTAGACCTACAGACTTTCGAATAATGCCCTGTTTAGAACAGTTTTCACAGACTGCATCCCTAGCAGGACATGATGTACGTGGATGTCTACCGTATCCACAGAAGTAGCATTTTGAGATTAGACCTACAGACGTTCGATAATGCCCTGTTTAGAACAGTTTTCACAGACTGCATCCCTAGCAGGACATGATGTACGTGGATGTCTGCCGTATCCACAGAAGTAGCATTTTGAGATTAGACCTACAGACTTTCGATAATGCCCTGTTTAGAACAGTTTTCACAGACTGCATCCCTAGCAGGACATGATGTACGTGGATGGCTACCGTATCCACAGAAGTAGCATTTTGAGATTAGACCTACAGACTTTCGATAATGCCCTGTTTAGAACAGTTTTCACAGACTGCATCCCTAGCAGGACATGATGTACGTGGATGTCTGCCGTATCCACAGAAGTAGCATTTTGAGATTAGACCTACAGACTTTCGATAATGCCCTGTTTAGAACAGTTTTCACAGACTGCATCCCTAGCAGGACATGATGTACGTGGATGGCTACCGTATCCACAGAAGTAGCATTTTGAGATCAGACCTACAGACGTTCGATAATGCCCTGTTTAGAACAGTTTTCACAGACTGCATCCCTAGCAGGACATGATGTACGTGGATGTCTGCCGTATCCACAGAAGTAGCATTTTGAGATTAGACCTACAGACTTTCGATAATGCCCTGTTTAGAACAGTTTTCACAGACTGCATCCCTAGCAGGACATGATGTAAGTGGATGGCTACCGTATCCACAGAAGTAGCATTTTGAGATTAGACCTACAGACGTTCGATAATGCCCTGTTTAGAACAGTTTTCACAGACTGCATCCCTAGCAGGACATGATGTACGTGGATGTCTGCCGTATCCACAGAAGTAGCATTTTGAGATTAGACCTACAGACTTTCGATAATGCCCTGTTTAGAACAGTTTTCACAGACTGCATCCCTAGCAGGACATGATGTACGTGGATGGCTACCGTATCCACAGAAGTAGCATTTTGAGGTTGTTGCTGAAAGCTGTGAAACGTCATTCTCAGAAACAGAATTTACAGATGAAGTAGCATTTGCAACAGGATCAACATTAGAATAGCAGACTGACTGGTTATGAGCAGCTTCCAAAGCTAGAGCTTGATTAGAAGCCTGTTCCAGAGTTAGAGTATTATTTTCTGAAAGCCGTTGTCGTATTGAAGAAGATAAAATTCCACTTAGAAACACATCCCGAATTAAGTTGTTTTTATGTTTTTCAGCAGTGTCTGCAGAAAATGTACATTCTTTAATTAGAACTTTTAAAGATAGTACTTATTCACTGAAAGGCTCACCTGATTTTAGCTTACGTGAGGCTAACTGATACCTTGTGAATCTTTCACTCGTTGGTTTTATAAATATACCGTTCAGAACATTGATGGCTTCCTCATATGTATTACATTCAGATATGAATTTGAAAATTGGTTGGGAAACATGATTGATTAAAAGATTCAGTTTGTCCTCAGAAGTTACACTTTCTTCATTTGTTCCAATCTTGTTCACAAAACTTTCAAGCGTTTTTAAGAAATGTTTCCAAAGTTTAGCACAGTTGGGAGAACTTGGGTCAGTGTCAAACCTATCTGGTTTTAGAAATCTTTCCATAGTATACTTTCCATAGGCAGTGGAAGTTGTCGCGCAGGACGAGGAAGGGGCAGAAAAGTCTCAGTTCACTGCGCTCGCTTTGTTAAGTGCAGACGCCACTTTGCCTTATTTGTGTCTCGAAAGATTCACACCCACCTTCACGATTAAATCAGGATTTTTCAAATTCCAGACTGGCCGTCGTACAGTAGTGTTTAGTGACAATACAAATATGGCTTGGACCATACTATGAAAATAGTGGGTATATATATATATATATATATATATATATATAAACAGGGAAAGACATATTTACTAAACATTTCTAACTGATTTAAGGAATTCAATAAACAAGAATTGTAGGGGTTAGTTTAAAAATGTTTGAAATTTTTTTTATAATGTTCACAAAGCTATACAATTATAGCTGATAAATCAAGCTGAAATACTGAACTGATAAATACTGTAAGCTTATAAAAAATAGTTATTGTTTAGTAATTCATGTAAAAATCCTTAATAATTGAACTATAAACACAATATTCATAAGGGTTTTCGGCGACAGTTACAACGAGTAATAAGGTATAATACGCCATTAAAATATGCTCTAAACAAATGTGTTTTATGAAGAGGAGGATGTCGCGGATGACCATATAGGACATCCGCGAGCTCCGTAAAACGGACATCCTAGAAACGACATCTTATGAAAGTCTACAGGATATCCTGTTTGTCCCAGGAAAAAGGGATGGTCAGGATGACATTTCTATACCTGCCGGACGTCCTAAATATCCTGCGTATATCCTTGGAATTTCAGACCTAAAACGGACATCCATAGGACATCGTGTGCTGCCTGGGTGGTGAGTAATCGTGTGTGTTAAAGTTTTTTTTGTCAACGGTTAGGCTTTGGGAAACAAAAACTTTGAGGCCGGTCCAGTCCCTTCAGTGTTATTATTATTATATATTATTATCGTTGGTAAACAACTGAAAACCACTCGTCTGCACCGCTAATACGGTTAAAGGGGATTTTTAAATAACCAGAAATTACAACGATTTTAATCATACAAATTAAAATTGCTCAGCTCAGATGTATGGAACTCAATGAACAAGAATTGGAGCCTATTACAAATCAATACTGACTGACCTAACTGTAGATGTGGTAAGGTTAGTCAAATACTGGGCCAATGAAGTGTCGTTTACCAGTTTTGGTCTTGATATTTTTATCAGAGATTTTTTTAATATGACCTACTGAAGTATACTTACAACAAAGTTCCGACCATCTGCAGTTATAATTGACACAGTTCCTGTGAATGAATTAAGGAAAAGTGACAAAGTAATCAACGTGTACAAAAACAAAGAATCCTATAAAACAACTGAAAAGTACAGTAGAACCTCGATAACACGACTCTCAAGGGGATCTCTAAAATAGTCTCCTTATCGAGGTGCACTTGTAATTGAGGGTTGTGCTATCAAGGTTGTTTTCACAACAAGACGTGCTATCGAGGTCACAGACTTTTTGCTATACCAAGCACATTTTTTTATGGAACATTTCTAATTTTGTTTTAAGCAGAAAATTACCGTATAAATCAGTCATAAATAAAAGAACACACGTACAAGTAAAACAAACTTCTTTATGATTGCCATATAACAATACAATTACAGTATTAAAATTGATTGAAAAATAATAGGCCTAGTAAAGTTTATAATTAGGCTATAATATTCATTTTAGAAAATTAATATTACCGTAAATTGTTCATTGTAGGCCTACTATACTGTGATAAGTTTTCTTATTCAATAAAATACTATGCAGAACTTACGGCAGTAAGAAAAAATCAACCGACTCAGTTCACTAAAGTATAGAGTTAATAAGCTCAAAATTACAGTACCTTAACCTATTGTGAAATACTGATTTGACCCGTGATAGATAAGGAAAGGCCGGTAGGGGAGGGGGGATAGGGAAGCAGGGGTTTTCCGGTTGAGACCTGAGCCCAAGACGTTGTTGTTTACTTCAAAACATCCGATCTAACCGTGGGAACTATGCGTGAGAAAGGTTGAGTCGTGCTCAATCCCACCAAATGGGATAATTTAGGTTAAGGAAAATTTTTAAAATTAAAATTGTCAAATTGTCTTCTACTATTGACTGTTTAGTCTCATACATTTTTGGGAACACTCCAATGCTGCAGCAGAGCACAATTTTCATTTTTTATATGAAAAAACAAACATTTTCAGTGATCGGTCACACTCACTTAACCTCCCACAAAAAATTAGTTTAAGACATTTTATGCAAACAACTGACAGAATGTTTAATTAAATAAACAATAACAAAAACATAACGTGTATTTATTTCCTGATTCCATCATTTTAACCTTTAAAAATTAGAAAATGGTATTGAAGTTGGAAGTGTATCATAATTTGGTACCTAATACCTAAAATTTATTCATTGGAAAACATTTTTAAATAATGATTTTACTATTGTGAGATGTGAATACATTTTTTCATCAGTTTTATGTAAATATATATATCAATAAAAATATATTATCGTCGTTTAGTTAGTATTTTTACCCCGTGACCGGCCTGTAGCAGACGTGACCGGTCTGTAACAGACGTGACCGGCGGGTAACAACAGTGACCGTTTGGTAAACTCACGTGACTTATACCACTAAAAGGTAACATAATACATCTAAAAGACAATAAAACTTATTCATTACTATAAAATATGAAACTTACTATTAAAGTTATAGATTTCCTGAAATATCTACAAAACCAGGGAAGAATTATATCGTATCTCAATTCACAAACAGTACGGTCACACTTATAAATCATAACATGTTAATCTTTTATGAAAAAGCTAAATATATCATAACAAGTTAACAAGAACTAAACACAACCTCAAAACGTGGTTAGCCTACAAAGCTTAACTGAATGACTATTAAACATAATGTCTCGGATATACAGATCGGTCACACATAACAGTACCGGTCACGTGAGAGATCTGTTCGTGACCGATATGTATATTCGAGACATTATTTTTAATAGTCGTTCAGTTAAGCTTTGTAGGCTAACCACGTCTTGAGGTTGTATTTAGTTCTTGTTAACTTGTTATGATATATTTAGCTTTTTCATAAAAGAATAACATGTTATGATTTATAAGTGTGACCGTACTGTTTGTGAATTGAGGTACGATATAATTCTTCCCTGGTTTTGTAGATATTTCAGAAAATCTATAACTTTTTCTGAAAAAACTACACTCATAAAACAAACTATCAACTGTTAGAAGAATAGATCAGATGTTTCCTGCTCTTTTTACCGCCACACCTTTTTCTGGACACTCCGTTAGTTTTACGCGTCCTTGAACCACGGACATTCGGAGACACTACTTGTCAATACGAAAAAACCATTTTCCCACTCAACATTCTCCAGACCGATGTTAACGTGTAGAAGTACAGGTTAAATTGTCATTGGTTATACACCACAGTCGTTGGCAATCGTCTGCTTGACATATTTGTTTTGATCAGCATAACCTCCAAGCCAGTTGGAGACGAGTGACCGATGGGTAAATAAAGACATATTTAATCGTTTACACTTTATTTATTTATTATTTGGAATGTAGGATAGGGTTGAAAGGTAGGAACAAAGGTTGTTTAATCAAAGCAATAAAGGTTTTAAAAATATATAATTTAATTTTTCATTTTTCTCTTTGAGACCTAAGTTATCCCATTTGGTGGTATTGACCCATAAAGGTTTGGTAACGCAAAACGGCGCGCTATTGAGGTTAGAGTCGCAAAATAAAGGTTCACTTACCCAAACAAGCGTGTTATTGAGGTGGGAGTCGTGCTATAGAGGTTCAGTTATTTAAAAAGACGCGCTATAGAGGTTTATTTACTAGTAATATGAAATGACAAAAAGACGTGCTATCGAGGTATTTATTTGAAAATGAGTCGTGTTATAGAGGTATTTATAACATTGAGTGTTATGGGAGATTCACGGGGATTAGAAAATCAGACTCATTATCGAGGTTTTCGTCTTATCGAGGGTCGCCTTAGCGAGTTTCTACTGTAGCAATCTTCAGAATAAGCTTTCCAGACTAAATAATCTAGAGGCAACAGAACACAGGATAAAGGCAACCATAAATTCCTTCATAAATTTTAGCACATTTTCCGACACCCTTCCCCCACATCCTACTCATCATGATTGGACAACTTCTTTCCTGTTAGAAAAACTAAGTAGGTACCCAGGAACCCTAATCTTATAAAATTAATAGAACATTCGGTGGTGCTTACTTATCATACAAAGTACCTTTTACTTTCTCCCCCTTATACTTTCACGTAGTATATGGAGAAAGTATTGTTTTCGTCAAAATTTTCAAATTTGAGTTATTAGTGGAAATATTTGTTTTGGTGCTCCCTGAACCCCAAAAAATGATTTTTACGTCATGTCTGTGTGTCTGCCTGTCTGTATAGATGTGTACAGAGCTAGAGCCCTAACCAATGGTCCAATTTTTATGAAATTTGGTTTGTAATTTGGTATGTAGGTACTAATTCATGATAGCTCCAGGCAGTTATTTAATTTGTTGGAATTTTTCATTTTTAAGGGTAATTATCCCCCAATAACCGCCAAAAAGCATGAAAAATCCAAATTTCCCAAAAACGGCTCTAACGATTTTAATTAAACTTTAGTCGGTTGTAGAGCTTTAGTTTTACAACAAAATGACACCACCCGCATTTATGTAAAAATTCAGGTTCAGAAATTACAGGACTTAAAACATCAAAAATTAAGTTTTTGGATTTTTTCGTAAATAAAAACATAAATATAAAAAATATTACTATTCACCATTAAAAAGGGCTCAAAATACTAAATAATTTAGTATTTTTAATTAATATTCTACGATTGCTGGTTGCGGAGGAAATCTAAATTTTAATTTTGCGGTAAGCGCAGTACGTTGTCCAATGTTATTCTTATGGGGAATACAAAAATTACTATTTCTCTCTTACTGATCAATTTTGTTCAAACTTGATATGCTTGTTAAGTTAGCATTGACCAACAGAGGCAATTTGAAAAATGTTGCCCCTTAATAACCCTAGAGGGGGGGAACAGGGGGAATTTCCCCTCTTAAAACCACGTGTGTAGCAATGAATTCTATAGTGCCTCCAAAACAGGGATTTGGGTGGATGTTTTTGAAAACAACTTGTTTACAAGATTTTCTACACATTTGACCGTACGGTACTTTGGTATTATACGGATGCCACCCTTATGCAGCGGGCTGCGGCAGTTATGTTAAGATGGGTTATCATAAAAATGATTGTAGGACTTTCCTTGTTTTGTTACGAATCGAATGATACCTCCGCCGAATGAGTCATACTTCCGGCCGCCAAACCCCCTCCAAATAGGCCAAGGTCAGGTCGTTGACCGGAGCGCGCGCATCACCTGTCACCGCCTGTATCTGGGTCAGTGTCATGAGTGATTTATTGCCGTGCGCTACGTTACATTTGTTTTCATAATGAGTGACGTTCTTTTGGTGTGGGATTTACCTCGAAATGAAGAGGAAACCGTACGTATTTTTATGATAACCCATCCTAACATAACTGCCGCAGCGCGTTGTATATTTGGCGGAGTACCTGTGGCGATCGGGTCTGGCTGCTAGCGGCGGCGACGCATTCAACACGATCCTAGCGGACATCGCTGCCTTTTGGGAGGCACAACACAAAGACCGCTCATCAGAATAATGTAAAATTTGTACAGTAAGTCAATAAAAGTACGTTTTTTCGAATTATGTAGTTATCCTTTGTATCCGGTAAAAATTTAACCTCCAAAAATAGTGGCATCCGTATAATACCAAAGTACCGACCGTACTTTGTATTCTATATTTAGTAAATAAAAAGTAATTTCTTCATTAAAGTTGGGCTAAAATAGAGAAAGTATGTGTCAGTTTCCTGATACCGTTTATTTTAAGTTATTTTGAAAATTATGAAAATTAAAAATATTTATAACTTGACTTAGGCTGTTTTTTGTGTGTAAAAGTCAAAATAATAAATTAAATATTCACCTTGTTGATTTGGGATCCAGGCCTACCTATAAAACCGAAGAGTAACCGGTTTGTTTTCTTCAGACACAACGATTACTGTCAACATCAAACAGTGGAGTAGACTTGAAATTCAATAAATTCATAAAATTTTGGACACGCACCGTGGACTATTGTTGTAAGTCAGCAGGTCTTTGTATTGGTACATGCATAGTACCTATTCTATTAATACACCTGAAATTATAACGAAGTGGAGTTTTTGAGGTAAAAAACGGGCCTTCCCCTTCACTATCATGACAGCTTCTTTGTAATGTTAGTTGTATTACAAATGTAAATATTGTAAAATGGTGTAATTCGTTGGGGAATAAATTAAATGAAATGAAACTTCGCTCTTAAATGAAATGAAACTTCGTCAACTGAGCGATTTCTGCTGGAAAATATTTTAACCCATTGACCTTGTATCACGGAACAGTTCCGTGATGAGTAAAATGCCACTGAAATTAATTATTTTGTCTTCGTTTACCACCCGAATATTCTTAAATATGAATAAAACAATGTATAAAGATATAAATGAAAGTAATAACAAAGGTTCAGGGTAAAAAAATTAGATTGTTTTGGATAATCAAATCTGATTTCTCAATTAATTCATAATACATTATTTTTAGCATTTGTTTGGATTTAGAGATAGGCATTTTTAGAAGATACATACATCTTGGATTAAATTTTTAAACGTTCCGTCTTAACCATGACATTAATTCCTGGACGAAACTGAAAGGTTGGCTACTGCTTGTGGACTTGGGCTTGTGAACTTTTGATTCAGAAAAACTGTGGGTAATTTTCTTGCCTTATGAAAGAATATACTATATAAAATATTCATCAATAAAAAGGAACATACATATTTTTAAACGTCATTTCATTGTGCATTCAATGGTGCTAATTTTGTTAGAATCAAGTATAATAAATAATCATAAAAATTACAAAAATGCCGGACGCCGATATATCGGCTTGCGTCGGCGAACGTTCCACAGCGCTCATGCCGATTTATCGGCTCATGGCAGTGAACGCATCACAATAGTCGCGCCAATTTATCAGCTAGCGGCGGTTTATGAAACGTATTGCACAGCCGATATATCGGCTTTTGGCAGTGAAAGGGTTAACTGTTTTTAAAATAGTAATACGGAAGTATTTTTTATATCACTATAACCTTGATTTCGATATAATTTATTTTTTAATTTTGAAAGATTTAGGCCTATAACAGTATCAATAGATACGGGACTGTGCCAGCTCTTAGAGTTAATATGTGTGAGTTACGTAACGTTTATCCAAACCCCCCTCCCCCACACACTGCAGCATAATGCTACGGCATACCCCCTCCCCCCCTTAAGTGCTTTATGTAATATGTGTATGGCCCCTTACTGAGCATGCACAGCCCAAGTGTCAGCTACCGTGAAAGGACCTGTGCACATTTACGAAGCCTCTTTTTTCAAAATTTGTTCTTCTACCTCTTTCAAGATGGAGGTAGGTACCACTAATAGGAAGGGATTCAGCTGGGAAAAAATTCTTTGAGCAAAAATGCTACAAGCACTTAAATACTTGTAGCAAATATATTTTCCTTTTCGCATTTTTATCGCATGTCATTATACTATTGTTTGGTCTTAAGTTTTTTGTTGTTGCTTGTATTTGTTTTTAAGGGTTAACATTTAAATAATATATAATTCAGCAGTGTCTACTTTTCTTGGTAACTTATCCATTTTAACCATTAAAGTCTACAATGGAAATATACTAAACATTCTAGTAGAATAGGCCTAATATGGCACCAGAACAACTAAAACTCACACAACCCAAACATTACACACTCTGAAACATAACCTCAAAGCATATCGCGATCACATTTGCGCATCACCGATTTCGAGTTGTCTGTTTTCGCTAAGGTACCTCTACACTTTCGCCCGATCGTTGCGACTTCGAGCGACTCGTGCTCATGTAACCGTTCACATTCTGCAGCGAGTCGAGACTTAAGTACTCGTCTCCTTTGACTCGGTCACAAAAACCGACAAGAATCGGTGCGATGGCGAGGCGAGCGCCGTCATCCCTTCGGTGGCGAACTAGCCCTTGACATTCTCGCATTCGCCGATTCGCTCGGCTACTACGGAGTGCGCGCCAAACTGACTCACGAGGGGGGTCTGTTACTACAAGGCAGAGGCTACGTACACGTCCGACGTGAGCCGCTACTGTTCAAGTCTGTTCCAAATTATGCACCGTACGTTAATTTTCCTGTGATTTTTCAAACAAATTGAGAGCCAGAAAACCTCCTAACCTAATCTAACGTAACGTAACCTAACCTAATGTAATGTAACGTAACCTAACCTAACCTAACCTAAGCGGTAGCGAAGTGAATTTGCCCTTACATTGGACGTGTACGTAGTCACTTCGTTACTACAACTGCCATATCAGTAACTCGCCCGTTCCGTTTACACGGTACGCAGTTGAAATCGACAGCAACTGTTTACGTAATGTAGGCTCATCCCCTCTACCAATCGCTTAGAGACGGTAAGTGACGTAGTGCAACCAACGTAACGTTAAGCCTCTACAACATCTCAACTACTCTACTAATCTTTTTTGGTTGTGGATCGTGATCACAGACTTTAAATACCTACAATTTGTATTGTTAAAACCAGATTTTCTGCAATAAAATTATAAAATACCTTTCTTTGTAGCAAAAAAACGATAGCCTGCCCAAATATTGTCGCATTTTCGTGGTGCATGTCGCATTTTGCGACAAATGCGACCGCAGCTTAAACCCTGCTAATAGGTATTATTGAGAGGTTGTCTAAGTGTTAAAATATGAGTATTTTAATCTAACTTAACCCAGTGGGGGAATTAAAATTAAAAATCACAATACTTTTATTACAACATAATACAACATATCAATTTGAATTGTAGTGAAAGCATAAGCCCCTAACCTACAAATTGGAAAGGATACTGTTTACATAGCCTTCGAGAGCAGAAGCCATTATACTAACTCCACAATCACTAAAGTTTAATATATTATTATCAATAAGTTGAACAACTTAAAAATCAATTTGATGATCTCACTTCGTTCAAACAACGATTCAAAATTAAACTAACCTAACGAAATCATCACAAACAGATTACAGAAGAAAAACAAACTTCTTTCTTAAACATAGAGTACTGAAATTAAGACTGATGACTGATGTGGCTATTAGAATTTGTATATATATCAAAAATATATACAAAGATAAAACGAGTTCGCACGCAGCACGCTGACGTGAGGGAAGTAAATTTCCACATTTAAAACTTGTAAAACCCAAAATGAGTGTAAAAACAAACATTTAAATATTTAGTCCTCCTGAAACGGGCCTTTTCCAAGAATCAAAAAAATGTATTAAAATATACTAAACTAGCAGCAAAGCCCGTTTAGACTTTCATATTGGTAATGAAATTTTACTCCAGATTTAGTTTTACAAAGATACCCCTTACACACATTGTATTTTGTTAAAGGTATAACGGCAAATTCCGAGGTCATTTAGGTATTGTTCCTGTAACTCGAAAACGGTTGGGAAATCGACCAAAGTGGATGGTGATTTTCTGAAAGTATAGAAAATTTCCTACAAATCAAAATCAAATCAAATTTGATTAGACAAACTGACACTATGCATTTCTTGATAAAAGTGATAAAGCCCCATTAAAACTTTGGATAGAAACAACTGTATATATTGTAAAGATTTGGTAAAAATACGATATTTGTAATTTTATACGCATATATCATTAGTAAATGTTCAACACTTATGATATTTTACAAATTGGCGTAATCAGAGGTTTACAATGACGCATCAAACATTAAAATCGGTACAAAGAACTCGAGATTTAGTTGTTTAAATATATCTACATATGTTTTCTCAGAGGCGGATAACATGCATTTCTAAAACCATAGACTAACTATAGTATAACTATAACTATAACTATAACTATAGTATAACTATACTATAGTTAGTCTATGCTAAAACGAAGTGACTGCGTACACGTCCAATATAAGGGCAAATTCACTTCGCTACCGCTTAGGTTATGTTGGGTTAGGTTACGTTACGTTATGTTTCGTTAGGTTAGGATAGGTTAGATTACGTTAGGTTAGGTTAGGAGGTTTTCTGGCTCTCAATTTGTTTTAAAAATCACAGGAAAAGTAACGTACGGTGCATAATTTGGAACGGACGTGAACAGTAGCGGCTCACGTCGGACGTGTACGTAGCCACTGCCTTTCTAAAAAGGGAATTTCATGTGTTCCAGGAAAAAGGGATGGTCAGGGTGACATTTCTATATCCGCCGGACGTCCCAAATATCCTGCATATATCCTTTGAGCTTTCAGACCTAAAACGGACATCCATAGGACATCGTGTGCCGCAGCGGCGTAGTTAGACCTTTGTCAAGGGGGGGATATCTCATTAGGGAATACAAAACAAATCACTGTGTTCGTGACTAGCGCGGATACCGGTATACGAAGTTGAAGCCATCATTGACGTTTCCCTTACTTTCTTAATTATTGATATAGGCTTACACATTCAAGACATAAACCATTGATACAAAGTAATAAGTATTTGTAACAGAACTAAGAAGTACCTGTATCAGTTGTAATCAGTACTGGAAAGCTGGAAAGTAATCGTTAAGCTAGAGTTGCTAAGTCACTAGATTTCTCAGGAGATTAACGGAGTTTTAAGATAAAAATATAAATACGCGGAATTTCCTTGAAAAATTAAAAATCTCCCCTTTTTGAAATTGTTCCCTTAAATGCGTTGTATAGCACAAATTTTGTGTTCAAATCATATCTGTGAACGAAAATGTATTTAGGTTTGTAACTTCATCGTCATGCAACGATTACCAAATAAACTAAACCATTATTTCCCTGTTCACTCTAACCTCTATTATTTGTTACTTTTTGGCTTTATTTCGTCGGGAAATATCGTTGACTTTTATATATATTTGCGGTAATAGAACATTGAAAATCAGTATGAAGATTTATGGCTCCCTGCAGTTAATTAAATTACACATGTGCACACCACTAAGACCGTCTAGACGTCAAGGTCAAGTCAGGAGCGCCCAGCGAGATACCTCGCTGGGAGCTCCAGTTGACGAACTGGCTGCTAGGGGGTGAGGGTAGACTGTTCGGTGACTCACGTCTCAAACACGCAATGCGCAAATACCGTGCCGTGTGCCGGTGTAGTTCATTTGCTACTATTTATTGTACGCGAACAATATTTTTAATATATAAATAAGATATTTTGGAGATATTACACATTTTTTTTTGTTTTACAGTAACATTATTTCTTTTTAATCAAAATGCATAAGCTTATTGATTTCAGGAGGTTATAAATATTTATTTTTCCAAGTTTCAAGGGGGGGATATATCCCTCTGATCCCCCCCGTTCGTACGCCACTGGAGTGCCGCCTGGGTAGTGAGTAATCGTGTGTGTTGAAGTTTTGTTATGTCAACGGTTGGCCTTTGGAAAAAAATACTTTGAGGCCGGTCCAGTCCCTTCGGAGTGTTATTGTTATTATTATTATATATTATTATTGTTAGTAAACAATTGAAAACCACTCGTCTGCACCTTTTTAAATAACCAGAAATTACAACGATTTTACTCATACAAATTAAAATTGCTCAGGCTACATATTTTTTGTCGTTTCTTAGTGTTATCTACACGTTTGTGTTCATTGATGAAAACGTTTTAAACTCCAAGATAATGACAGTTTACTAGTATATTTTGATATGAATATTTGATAATGGGACAGTACAAGTCCCAAAACCAGTATTCTAGTAAAAAATAGTGGATTGACGACGATAACGTAATGCAATCTTAATTTATATAGATAATATATAAATCCAGGAGGCAAATAACATCAATATACGAAAAAGGTTAAACAAATCAATGATTTAAAATTACCGCATATAACAACGAGTTCGCACGCAGCACGCTGACGTGGGGGAAGTGAAATTCACGACCTTCTACGCGCAGGAAATGCCAAAGCTGTTGCGCATGCGCTATTCACCTGTTCCTTTGTGCGTTCCACGGTTAAATAATTAGCAGTGTGTAATGTAGCAGTTTAAATACTCGGTTAGTTTCTAGGTGATTTTTTATTAGTTGATATTGAGATATTTTATGGCAGTTTACCTTAATAATAAAAGAACAGATTATTTGGTGCGGTACAACAAAATTGATGCGATATTTTTTATTGACACATATATTTTATTTATCTGTTAGATTAGATTTTCACTTTTACAAATGTATGGATGTTTTAGTGGTAGATGACCAGATTTGCCTTATAGCCTAATACTGCCAGTTTTATGCACTGCCTATTACTTATTTTGTGAAGACTATTTATCACAGCTAAGTTGTTGTTTGCACCAGCTTACAGTACCTATACAATTTTGTCAATTACAAATACATGTAAAATGTCAATGACAAATAAATGGTTTTGTATTTTATTTCGAGAGAAATTACTAATTTACATCATAGAAAAGGTTATCACAATCAAAATCTGCATCTGGTAAACATTTGTTCTTTATTTTTTATTAATATGAGGTGATTTTTTTTAATATGGGGGTGTTGAGTTAAAATATTACTGGAATTGCAATTGTAGGGATGTGAAGCTGTGTGAAGCAGACGATAAAACGGTTACTTTAAACTAAAGCAGTAACTGTTACAGTAACAGTTACCTAGCATTAGCGGCATTCCTCGAAGGAACAGTTACTCTAAAATATAGCAGTAACTGTTTCACGGCACTTCCTGCGCATGGACGGTCGTGTGAATTCCACATAAAAAACGTTTAAAAATCCAAATCAGTGTTAGAACACACATTTATTCCAATTTTTAGCGAAATCTGAAAACATTTTGTTGCTGCTCTGATGCTCCTGGTTCTATTTACCTGCAGTGCTGGAAATGCAAAATTGCACATTGTGAGGTTAGGAAAAGGTCCAGTCAGGATTGAAAGTAGACGCGAGGTAGCTGGGGATGATAAAAATACACCAACAAAAATGATTAACAGGCTTTTGTAATGTGAAACCCCCATAAGACAACGTACTGTGTTTAGTCGATATATATTTGATTTAATAACTTGGTAAATATTTATGATGAGAGAGGGCTTACAACTTTCGCCTCATCAATCCTCACCTTTTTACATGCATTAATTTTATACCCGGGGATTTTCTGAACCTTTTTGTGCCCAGAAACTCAAAGTTAAAATTTAATACCCCCGTAGCAGCAAACCTGCGGACTCAGCGAATTTCCAATGCATAATATTTGTCTGAATTCCACATAAAGCCGCAAACCAAGTTTCATAAAAATATATTCACATATAAGCGATTTTAATTATTCTCCATAAGAATAACATTGGTAATGAGTATGTAGGTTTGCTGAAACAAGGAACAGAAACAATTGGTTTTTATGCAAATATAAATAGAATTTAACTAGGCGAAGCCACATACTAAGTTTCATCGATATTCAATCATAAATAAGCGATATATGACATTCTAGTTATTCTCCATAAGAATAACATGGGGCTGAGAAAGCAGATTTGCTGCAACAAGGAACAGAAAAATGGGTTTTTATATAATTATCAATATAAATCAACCAAGTGAAGCTACATACCAAGTTTTATTAATTTATGTTCATAATTAAAGGAGTCAGTACATTTTACTTATTCTCCATAAGAATAACATGGGGGCTGAGTACGCAGGTTTGCTGCTACGGGAATAATCAACACAAAATCAATTTTTTGTGCAAATATCAATATACCAGTACTACTTGAAGCCACATACCAAGTTTCATCAACATACATTCATAAATAATCGAGATATCAAATTTTATTTATTCTCCATAAGGATAACATTGGACAACGTACTGTGTTTAGCATTTCGAATATCTCTGCACCGGTTGGGCGTAGAATCACAATTTAAACACCAAAATGATTGTTTTGTGGAACTGGACAGAATGGTAAAAGCAAATGTGAAGTTTACATTAAAATAAACTGAGGAAAAGCCAAAAACCTCTTTCCCATAAGATTAACATGGGAGATTTTATGAGCAGGTTTTTTTGGATTTTCTCCGCAACCACTTAACCTAGGTTAATAATTCAAAATACTAAATTATTTGTTTTTTAAGCTCTATATAACATGGTCAAAACCAAAATTAAGTTTTTTAAAAATTTTAGGGTGAAAAATGCAAAAAACTGATTTTTGGAAAATTTAAAACCCCCATAAACCCCCATTCCCATGGTCCGATTTTTCTGGTTTTCAAACTTAAAGTCATGAATGTCATTTTACACATTTGAGCCAAATTTCATCAAAATCGGACGTTTTTTACTCAAGTTATCGTGTTAACGGACACATATATAGATATATAATATATATAGATATATATATATACATTTATATATACTTTACATTTATATATTTATTTATATATACATATATATATATAAATTTGAACGAATAGTGTTTTTGGCATCTGGGGACCTCAAAACAAAAAGTTATCATGGTCTCAGTCTTACCATGAGACCTACGGTAATAGCTTCTTCCCTATAGGGGAAATTCGCTAAAATCCCCAAAAAGGGGGTAATATAGAGTTTCCGATTGTTTTGCCCAAAGAACTTGTCCCAACGACCCCTCAAAACGTGTTTAGGCGGTCACATTAGGAACTTCTATGGCGGTCCCGGGCTTAAGTCTCACCGTGCGGGTCATGCTAATAGTTCACTTTTCCATAGGAAATTCAGTAATAATAGAACGTGAAAATAAAAAAAAAAATCTAAAGCCTTGCATCATTGTTCTAGCACAATTAATCAACGAGTTATTAAAGACAATACAAATTGACTAAACACAGAATGTTTTGTATTTTACGTTGAAAAAGGCTGGGTTTCATATCTTGATGTGGGTTTATCTCCCTAAATAAAGACGTTTTATCTGCTGTTAAAACCTATGTATTTCATTCATGGTTTTCATGGTTTTTAGTTATTGAGCTATAAATATTTATAGGTGGAGTATACAACTTTCGACATCTTTGCCTAAGACTGTTTTATCGCATATTGCGTAGTTGTTGGATTTGTCCTGATTATAATTTATTTTTACGTTTATTACCATATTGGGCATACTATTTATGTAGTTTAATTTCTATTTATCATTAGTATAGGGGTGTTTTATATTTTGATGATTGTGTTACGAATAGCATGATTAGGATACTTATAAGATTTATAAGATTAAGACTTATAAGATTATTTCATGCGGTAACATTTCTAATTTTACTTAGAAAACGCTGATTATTGCTGGTTTTCACAATAACTATATATTTCGTTATACATGTGCAAAGTAGTAACACTACCTGCAGAGGATGGTAGACTGAACAAGATTTAGGAACAATGCATCCGATCCGGCTATTCTGATAAGCTTACAAAAACCACATGCTGTCCAATCTTTGGAATTATATCACAGTGTAGTTAATGAATAATATATTCGACCATTTTATATAGGTTCTTGTATTTTTTATTTTACAGGACCACGTGTACTGAGGAGGAAAAATATATTCGCTTTCTAAATATGTAAATCATGTAACAATTTGATTTTCCGATTAATTTAAGTAGGCTGTGTTCAAAAGGCATGACAGTGACAGTAATAGAGTGGAATGAAGTAGAATAATTTAGTTTTGACTTGGAGTTACATAAAAAACACAAAGCTCAGAATTTAAAGTTAAAATTTAAAATTATTTTGTGTAGAAACATACTAAAAATGTTGTGAAAAAGAATATATTAAGATTAAGATAGAGTAGGGTGAGTCAGTCCACCCGACCAGCATCTGTAACAGAAAACGGTTGGTTCTAAAGTCATCAAACAAAATTCTTCCCGACTAAAACGCATATGGGCAATTTATTAAACATATTTTAATCAAAATCTATGCACACAGTTCTCCAGAACTGTAGGTCACGGGTTCGAATTACAACATGTTTTATTTGAATTTAGGGAAAATTAAACATAATTTTAAAAGTCTCGTTAAAAGAAACATTTTGCCGAAAACAAAATTCACTTATCTCAATCCGTTTCAAAATGGCGGCCATTTTATGTAAAGTATAGACATTTACAGAATACCCTTAACTTTCAAAACCAGTACTCACATTTTTTCCGATTCAAATTTCTCACTCTTAATAAACTCAGCTTTACTCTGGTATACTACATGGCTTTTTTGAGAAAATATAAATTTCAACAAGATATTTATTTTGAAATTGTTTGTGGCCAAATTTCAAAAAAGTCAAATAGTAACTTATGTCAAAAAGCATAGAATTGAAAAGGTCTTGTAAATCCTACAGCAATTTTCAAATTTAGACCAACCATGTATATCTCTTTTCGTTTTTCTGCAATCAGTAAAAATCATTATTTTCCCATTTGAAATACATGTTAATTTGCATAAAACTTGGGTGTATTCTGTGGCCACATTCATTTTATCCTTTTCAATGGAATGCTTCTTAACATACGCTACCATTTTAATCTTTTGAAATTTTGCCACATAGACATTTTAAAAATAAACATTTTATTGAAATTTATATTTTCTTAAAAAAACCTGTCATGTAGCATACCAGAGTAAAGCTAAGTTTATTACGAGTAAGAAATGAGTCGGGAAAAAGATACGAGCTGTGGTTTAGAAAATACAGGGTAATGCGTAAATGTCAATATCTTACTTAAAATAGCCGCCATTTTGAAATGGATACAAATAAGTGAATTCTGTGTTTGCCAAAATTTTTGTTTTAACGAGACCTTTAAATGATGTATAATTTTACCTATGTTTACATAAGAACATTTTGGGATTTGAACCCGTGACCTTCAGTTTTGGAACATTCTGTACATAGATTTTGTGAGTATATTTTTAATAGATTGCCCATATGAGTTTTAGTTGGGCATGTATTTGTTTGATGACTTTAGACCAAACCGTGCTCCCGGTATACATGCTGGACGGGTGGTCTGACTCTCTCTGTATTATGATAACGATCAAGACACTTTTAAAATTAAGATTGGCTCTTTAGTGAAGCTTATTTGCTGCGTGGAATGTTCTTTTAGCGAATTTCCCCTATAGGGAAGAAGCTATTACCGTAGTCGGCATGGTAAGACCTAGGCCCGGGACCAGATAACTTTTCGTTTTGAGGTCCCCAGACCCCAAAAACACCATTCGTTTGAAACTGTATATATATATATATATATATATATATATATATATATATATATATATATATATATATATATATATACACGAGTATATGTGTGTGCGTCGGTGCGATAACTCTCGTAAAAATGGTCCGATTTTGATAAAATTTGGCACAAACGTGTAAAACATTATTTATGACTTTAAGTTCGAAAACCAGACAGATCGACCCATCCGAAGTGGTATTTTGGGGGGGTTTTGTACCCCAAAAATGTTTTTTTTTTTAAGTTGCATGTACTATTTTAAAAAGTCAAATTTTAGATTCCACCATTGGATTAAGCTTAAAAAAACACACAATTGATATATCACATATTTGTCAATACATTTTAATGAAACTTGGTATGCGGCTTTATATGGTATTAAGACATATATTTTGCATTATAAATTCGCTGAGTACGCAGGTTTTCTGCGACGGGGGTATTTAATTTAATTTATTCACACGCAAATAACCAAAACCGTCATCATTAACTTGACTGTTTCTTTAAAATGACTTGGGTTCCATAAGAAAACATTGGGGTCTTCAAATGATTATCCTATTTAAAGGACACGATCATGATTCATTCCTACAGTTGAATATGAAGTGGTCACTGAACGTACCCTCTATGGATAGGATTCCTTCCGTTCGATAATGTTCCAGCTCTTCAGGAACTTGGTTACACTTAGGTTATTCTCGTTATCCTCACTAAACTGTATAAAAAAATACCCACGTCACAGCAAACCTGCGTACTCAGCGAATTTCCAATGCATAATATATGTCTTAATACCACATAAAGCCGCATACCAAGTTTCATAAATATATATTCACATATAAGCGATTTTAATTATTCTCCATAAGAATATCATTGGTAATGAGTACGTAGGTTTGCTGAAACAAGGAACACAAACAATTGGTTTTTATGCAAATATAAATATAATTTAACTAGGCGAAGCCACATACCAAGTTCCATCAATATTCAATCATAAATAAGCGCTTTATAACATTCTAGTTATTCTCCATAAGAATAACATATGGGGGCTGAGAAAGCAGGTTTGCGGCAACAAGGAACAAAAAAATGTGTTTTTATATAATTATCAATATAACTCAACCAAGTGAAGCTACATACCAAGTTTTATAAATTTATGTTCATAATTAAGGGAGTCATTACATTTTACTTGTTCTCCATAAGAATAACATGGGGGTCGAGTACGCAGGTTTGCTGCTACGGGGAAAATCAACTAAAAATCAATTTTTTGTGCAAATACCAATATACCAGTACTACGTGAAGCCACAAACCAAATTTCATCAACATACATTCATAAATAATCGAGATATCAAATTTTATTTATTCTCCATAAGGATAACATTGGACAACGTACTGTGTTTAGCACCTTGAATATCTCTGCAACGGTTGGGCGTAGAATCACAATTTAAACACCAAAATGATTGTTTTGTGGAACTGAACAGATTGGTAAAAGCAAATATGAAGTTTGCATTAAAATAAACTAAGGAAAAGCCAAAAACCTTTTTCCCATAAGATTAACATGGGAGATTTTATGAGTAGGTTGTTTGGATTTTCTCCGCAACCACTTAACCTAGGTTAATAATTCAAAATACCATATTATTTTTTTAGCTCTAAAACATGGTCAAAACCAAAATTAAGTTTTTTAAAAATTTTAGGTTGAAAATGCAAAACTGATTTTTGGAAAATTTAAAACCCCAATAAACCCCCCTTCCCATGGTCCGATTTTTCTGGTTTTCTAACTTAAAGTCATAAATGTCATTTTACACGTTTGAGCCAAATTTAATCAAAATCGGACGTTTTTTACTCAAGTTATCGTGTTAATGGACACACACACACACACACACACACACATATATATATATATATATATATATATATATATATATATATATATATATATATTATTTTTAAAAACATTATTAACAAGTACCCTTTTTTTGAAACATTTTTATTTTGACTGACTAGTTTCAACCCTAATGGCCATCTTCAGAGTCACATAACCTCAACAAATTTTCTTTTATATTAATTACAAACATATGGGAAATATTGACTCTGTGTATTGAGAGAGGTGTTATATTTTTCTTTCCAGTTTACTTACCGTTATTTCTGTTACTTTCAACCTTTTGAAGGTGAGACATATAAATAATTATTATTGGAAGGCGTTTTTCGTATTTCACATAGACTCCCTTAACTTCCATTGTGAAATTAAAGAGTTCTTCGTTGTTAAAACACAAACACAATCATAACCTTCAAAAACTGTTTCCAAATAGACCTTCAACATCTTCAGTAAACAAGGGTAAAACCAAATGTCTAACGCAATCTGCTAATTTACCAACAGCAATGAAGGGGACAGACGTACAACCTGGCTCAAATGAGTCTAATTTTGTTTTTCCTAGCAAACGCAAGAATATTTCCGATACAAATTCTCAACCAAAAAGGTACGTTTTAGATTCATATGAGCTATGTAAACAGAACAAATACCAAGTTCTTTTAGACCATCCGTATGCTTCAAATAGTGGTAACGTATCTGAAGTGATGGAAGATAATTCTAATGAAAACCAAATTACTAAGGAAATTAAAATTCCTCCGATTTTCCTCCACGACGTTAACAATCATCAAGAAATAGTAAAAGACATTAAAACCATAGTTAAGGCTACCTTTTCCACTCAGGTCCGTGGCCAGTCCCTGAAAGTAAATCTAACAACCATCGATGACTTCCGCAACCTAACGTCATTCTATGACTCATCTGAGGTTAAATATCATACATTTCAACCACCCCAAGATAAAAAACTTGAGGTTGTTATTAGAAATGTCCCAACCTCTTTGACTGAAGATGAAATTAAATCTGAACTGTTAGGTCTCAGCTTTCCAGTAACCAGAGTAACTAGGTTGCTGAACAAAAATAAAATTCCTATTCCCTTGTGCACTGTTGATCTGGTAAAAAACGATGAGAGTAACGATATTTTTAAATTAAATACTCTGTGCTACGCAGTTATATCTGTCGAACTGAAAAGGAAATCCAAAATGATCCCTCAGTGCACTCGATGCCAAAGATTTGGTCACACGAAGAACTTTTGTAAGTTAGACACACGATGTGTACGGTGTACCGATCGTCACCACTATTCAGAGTGTCCGAAACCTAAAACTGACACCCCTCAATGCGTGAATTGTGGGGAAAATCACACTGCAAATTTCAGGGGCTGTTCTCATTACCAAAGCCTCTTGTCTAGGACAAAAAATCCGAACCTGTCTAAAACTAAGCGGTTGCAACCTGAGAATTCTACGCCACCTGCAATACATGTCCGTGCAACAGTAGCTCAAACCTCGCCAACCGTGGAAGCACAGCGCCAAACACACGAGGCTTCCTACGCTGATGTATTAAGTGGTAAGTCTGCGCATAAACATCCCTCAAAAACTAGGTTCACTCCTCCAACTCTGGCGGAGCAAGCAAATAAATCGGGTCAACCGTGCAGTTCTGATCAATCAAGCTCACCTAATTTAGAAGCACTGATAGTGGAATTAGTTAAATCAATAGTGCCAATGATTAAAACAATTTTGACTAACGTTATAAGTTCTTTTCTTAAACATGCCTCCCCCTAATAGAGTTGCGTTTCAAAATTTAAAAATCCTAAACTGGAACGCAAATGGTTTGAACAAACAAAAAGCGATCTTTTCTGCTTTTTTAGTGCGTCACAATGTTGACATAGCTTGTGTCTCAGAAACTCATTTAGTTGATAATCAAAATTTTAAAGTATTTGGATACAATGTCTATAGAGAAGACCGGGCTGCCCCTGTTGCCTCAGGTGGTGTAGCTATTTTTATTAAAAGATCCATACAACACAACACTTTGTTTTTACCTCAACTAGTGTCAATTGAAGCTACTTCTGTAAAAGTTACGCTGGAAGATGGTAGTTCTGTAAATATCATAGCGGCTTATAAATCCCCTAATCGAAGGCTCTGCTTAAACGACTTTATGAACCTATTTACTGGACATTCTCCCACGCTAATCGTTGGTGACTTAAACTGTAAAAATCAAAACTGGGGCTGTAGAGTTACTAACCCAAATGGTGTACGTCTTTTTCAATTTATCACAGACGAAGGGATAAACGTGTCCGCACCAGATGAGCCCACGTTTTATCCATTTCAATTGAACTGTGAACCAGACATTTTGGATACTGTTCTTTATCGTAATTTTGCAGCTCCCATCCAACACAAAGTCGTACCAGAATTGGACTCCGATCACCTCCCCGTTTTAATCAGTTTCTTTCTACAACCTGACAATAGCACACCTCCCCCTAGGTTAATATCGGGAAGAGTTGACTGGCATACCTTTGGTGTAAAGTTAGATGGATTTCTTCAGTTTCCCCAACACTTGAGCTCTATTGATGGCATTAACAAGGCTATTGAACATTTCACTGGGTGTCTTCAAAAAGCTACCAAAATTGCAACTTATAAAAAATTTCCTAATAAGACCAATAGCTTTCTCACTCCACCTTTAAGAATCATTAATTTACTAAAAGCTAAACATGAAGCTCGACGTCAGTGGATTAGACACAGGCAACCCCACATGCGGCGGAGACTGAACCAGCTTATACGTCAAGTAAGGCTGGAAATCGAAGAATATAAAATTATGTGTTATAAAACTTACGTCAGTGACTTAAATCCAAATGATTCCAGCCTCTGGAAAGCAACCAAACGGATTTTACGCACCCCAACTGTAATTCCGCCTCTCAGGCACGAAGATAATGTATATGAAAGTGATCTTGATAAATGTAACATTCTTGCTGACTTCTTCGAGGAGGCGTTCTCACCGAACAATGTGACTGATGAACATACTGCTGGTCTTGTCAACAGTACCATGACAAATGCATCATCAACAGTAGAGCTTCCCATAAAATTTGTTTCACCAGTAGAAATAAAGCAATTGATCAAGAAACTTCCTTTACGTAAAACACCTGGACCTGACCTTATTCCTAATATTGTTCTTAAAAATCTCACCAAAAAAGCAGTGTCAGTTTTAACTTCGATTTTTAATGCATGTATTTATCAAGGCTTCTTCCCTGACACGTGGAAAAAGGCCGAAATTATAGTTTTCCACAAACCCAATAAGCCCAAATTCTCTACTTCCAGCTACAGACCAATAAGTCTTTTGTCATGTCTATCGAAATTGCTGGAGAAGATTATCCAGAGAAGGATAAACTCTTTTCTTGAAGAATCGAGCGCAATTCCACCACACCAGTTCGGATTTCGACCCAAACATTCCACCACTCACCAAGTTCAGCGGATAGTTGAAACGATTGTAAAAGGATTTGAACGGAAGGAACACTCAGCTGCGATATTTCTTGACGTTTCACAGGCTTTTGATAAGGTGTGGCATGAGGGCCTTCTTCACAAAATTGAACTTCTTGGATTTCCACTTTACCTGAAAAAAATAGTAAAATCCTTTCTATGTAACAGACACTTCTGTGTAAAAATAAATTCTTCTACTTTTAACTATCGCCCAATTTCTGCTGGGGTACCACAAGGGTCAATTTTGGGACCTTTACTTTTCAATATTTTCATGTCTGACATTCCAATTCCGCAAGATTCCACTTTAGCGCTATATGCAGACGACACCACAATCATCACTCAAAGCACCGAAATTCTGCAAGCTTACCAACAACTTCAAAATGCGGCTGATGAAGTGGTGCAATGGTTCAACAAATGGAATTTATGCTTAAATCTAAATAAATCGGAAGCTAAGATATTCACCTTAAGAAGACCGCAAATTCCCCCTGAAATCGTCATTAACAATTCAAATGTCAATTGGAATCCACCAGATCAAGCAGTTAAGTATTTAGGTGTGTTATTAGACAAAAAGTTAAATTTCAATCTCCATGTAAATTCAAAATTAAATCAAGCGTACTCTCGACTGTCCATCCTATTTCCTCTTGTCAATAGAAAGTCGACTCTAAAGTCTTCATACACTATTCTCATTTATAAAACTATTCTCCGACCTCTTGTTCTGTATGCCTGTCAAGTGTGGGGGCTTTCAATTTCATGTAAAAAGCTTTCGAAAATTCAAATCTTCCAAAACAAGGTCTTAAGAATTGCTGTAAACTCACCATGGTATGTACGAAATTTGCAAATACATAGGGAACTTGGAATAGAAACAATCAGTGAATACATCAGAAAAACGACACTGAAGTTTTCTCATAGGTTAATCTTTGTACCTGGAGCAGAACATTTTGGAATTGGACTGCCGCTACAAGATAGACGATTAAAAGCAAGACTTTTTCAAGACATTTTGCCAAACATTGAAAATTGAATATTTTTCTAGCCAGATTCTAAGTTTTATTTACATGGTTTTTATTCGTTTTTTTTCGCTGTGAACTGTAACGCAATTCAGCTAATGGGTGACTCTGATTAGAGCGAGCCCGATATGTTTTTTTTTTAATGTTACTTATAACTTATTTATTGTTAATAATTCTGTGTATAACATAAGTTGTTGAGCCGGAAATAAATGTTGTAAAAAAAAAAAAAAAAAAACATATGTTAAAAATAAATAATATATGATCACTAATTCTAAAATTGTGTATATAAATATAAAGGTAAATACCCCCGTCGCAGCAAACCTGCGTACTCAGCGAATTTCCAATGCAAATATATGGGTATCACTACTACCCAGAGCCACAAAGCTACCAAGGTTCTCAAAAATACATTCATTAATAACTTATATATAGCATTTTATTTATTCTCCATAACAATAACATTATAAATGAGTACGCAGGTTTGCTGCAACAAGGAAGATAAGATATGTGTTTTTTTTGCAATTATCAATATAACTCAACCAGATGAAGCTACATACCAAGTTTTATTAATTTAGGTTCATAACTAAGGGAGATATAAAACTTTACTTACTCTCCATATGAATAATATGGGGGCCGAGTATGCAGGTTTGCTGCTACCGGAAAAAATCAACAAAAAAACTTTTTTTGTGCTATTGTCAATATACCACAACTAGTTGAAGCCACATACCAAGTTTCATCAATATACATACATAAATAATCAAAATATAACATTTTATTTATTCTCCATAAGGATAACATTGGACAACGTACTGTGTTTAGCACTTTGAATATCACTGCAACGGTTGGACATAAAACAACAATTAAAACGCCAAAATGATTGTTTTGTAGAGCTAAACTGATTGGTAGAAAGAAATGTGGAGTGTTTAGTGAAATTATCTGAGGAAAATCTAAAAACCGTATTCCCATAAGATTAACATACCCCCGTCGCAGCAAACCTGCGTCCTCAGCGAATTTCCAATGCATAATAATACTTAATACCACATAAAGCTGGATAATAAGTTTCATAAACATATATTCACAAATACGCGATATATACAATTTTAATTATTCTCCATAAGCATAATATTGGGGATGAGTACGTAAGTTTTCTGCAACAGGGGAAACAAAATAGGGGTTTTCATGCAAATATAAATATAAATCACCTAGGTCAAACCACATCCCAAGTTTCATCAATATAGAATCATAAATAAGCGATATAATTTTGATTTTTCTCCATAAGAATAACATGGGGGATGAGTATGCAGGTTTGCTGCAACAAGGAACACAAAAAATGGTTGTTCTTATAAATGTTAAAATAACTCAACAAGGTGAAGCTACATACCAAGTTTCATTAAATTATGTTCATAACTAAGGGAGACATTACATTTTACTTATTCTCCATAAGAAAAACCATAAAAGCTGAGTACGCAGGTTTGCTGCTACGGGAAAAATCGGTAAAAATTGCTGTTTTGTGTAAATAACAATAGGCCACAACCAGATGAAGCCGTATACCAAGTTTCATTAGTATCCGTTCATAAATAAGCGAGATATAAAATTGTTCTTATTCTCCATAAGAATAACATTGTACAACGTACTGTGTTTAGCACTTTCAATATCTCTGTAACCATTTGACGTAGAGAAAAGATCAAAACGCCAAATTGTGTGATTTTTAAGCTGAATCTAATGGTGAAAACTAAAATTATACTTTTTAAATTATTACATATAAAAACTTCAAAAAACCCATTTTTGGGGTACAAACCCCCCCCAAATTACCACTTTGGATAGGGCAATCTGTCTGGTTTTCGAACTTAAAGTTATAAATGATGCTTTACACGTTTGTACCAAATTTCATCCAAATCGGACCATTTTTACGAGAGTTATCGCACCCACGGACACACACACACACACACACACACACACACACACACACACACACACACACACACACACACACACATATATTTATATATATATATATATATATATATATATATATATATATATATATATATATATATATATATATATATATATATATATATATATATATATATACAGTTTCGAACGAATGGTGTTTTTGGGATCTGGGGACCTCAAAACGAAAAGTTATCATGGTCCCGGGCCTAGGTCTTAACATGCCGACTACGGTACAGTAGTAGCTTCTTCCCTATAGGGCAAATTCGCTAATAAAATCAAAGAAAACTGGCATTTAATTCAAACTGAATAGAATGGAATTAAAGAGAACGGATAAATTATTAAATTATTAAATTCCAGGAAAATAGAATGAATGAAGCGATAAAATAGAGATAACGCCAGTCCAGGCGCCAGGGGGAAGGGTGGCAAGGTCGGTCTCAAGGTCGTTCAATGACCAGCGCCTACAAACTTGAATAAAAACCTGCAATACACGCGTGTATTGCCGTCAACCTCAACTGAAATAGAAGGCGCTGTCAAACTAACGCGACGCGCTGAAAAAGTGAAGTGATTTCTCAGAATACTGAATTGTTTGGTTTTAAGCTGAATTCAATGGTGCAAACTAAAATTTGGGTTTAGCAAGAACTATACCCCCGTCGCAGCAAACCTGCGTACTCAGCGACTTTCCTATGCATGAATATATTTCTTACTACCACATAAAGCCACTTACCAAGTTTCATAAAAATATATTCACACATAAGCGATGTGTTTTTTATAGCTAAATACTGTATTTTTTCTTTTTCCTTTTTGAAATTTGAGCTATTTAGTGGCAGGTTTACTAGTCTATGTACCAAAGAATGGAATACAGCCATTTTTTGGTGCCAAGGATGGTTAGAGTTCGATGGGATTATTATGTCAGTAGTGGTTGGTTTTCTATATATATCGAAAGAATGTTTGTTCTTATTGTTTGATATCTTAATGTCCAAGAAGTTTATGGTATCTTCTTCTATTTCTTCTGTAAATTGTATGGACTTATATATTGAGTTGATATATGTTAATAAGGTTGTTGCTTCTTCTTTAGTGCCATCAAATAGACATATAACATCATCCACGTATCTATACCAATATATTATTTTGTCACGAAGAGAGTTTGAAACATTCATGATATTTGATATTTCCATGTTGTGCATAAAAATATCAGCAAGGAGTCCTGACAATGGAGAACCCATAGGTAAAACGTCTTCTTGTAAATAGAAAGAATTATTGTAACTAAAATAGCTCTGTTTTAATGTTATTTCTGTTAATTTCATAACGTCTTCTGTTTCATTTTTTGTGATAATATTACTATTGGTTAAATCTCTTCTTAGTATTGTTAATGTTTCATTGTTGGGGATGTTTGAGTACATGTTATTCACGTCAAAAGATATAAGCAATGCATTTGGTGGGATGTCTATATTTTTTATTTTACTCACCAAATCGTATGTGTTCTTGATATTATATTCAGTTTCCCACTTAATGCTATTATTTATTTTGTTATTTAGATATTTTGATAACTTATATGTTGGGGAATTAATAAAATTAACAACAGGACGAATTGGAATATCTTGTTTGTGAGTTTTAGGTTGACCACGTAACTTAGGACTATTCGAATTTGTTGTTTTCAGTTGTTTCTTGATTTCTAGGGTCAAACTTCTGCATTTTGTTATAGCTTGGTTTATCGTTTTAGCAAAATTGTCAGTAGGGTCTTTAGTTAAAATCTTAAAGTTGTTATTCTTGATGAATGATTCAACCTTGTTGTTGTATTCATCTTTACTTATTACAACTACTGCGTTGCTTTTATCAGCCTTAGTTATCATTGAATTGTTCTCTTTTAACTTATTCGTAATAAGAGTTCAAAATTGTTAGGTCTTGATTTGCTTTCTTAATTGTATCTTTCTTTATGGAAGTTAAGTTTAACTTATTTAATTCATGTGTAATGTATACCTTATTGGATCTTGGATGTTGGTCTTAGTTTTCTTTATTGCTACTTCCGTGTTTATTAAATCTTTTTCAATTACAACTGCCTATGGTCTAGGTTAACGTTGTATTTTATTGATTTTCCCAGAAACGATATCTCTTCATTTGTAAAATCAATAGAAGTGAGATTTTGTATTGCGGGACTGAAGTCATTTTCAAATGAGTTGTTGGTATTCTTGGTTGTTTTTTTTGGGAATAAATCAGTGACTTTAGTTTCTTTTTATGCAAATCTTTCTTTTTTCGTATTATGGGTTCTATCCATTGCGATATCATTTGTTCGATTTCTTCGATACTTTCATTATGATATTTTGATTTTATTTCTTCAAATATCAATTGTTTGGAATCATTCACTTTATGTAATTTTGAATATAGAAAATTGACTTCTTCTTTAAGCCAAAGTTTTTTCGCAGTTTCAATGGTTCTTAAAGCAGCTCGAGTTCTTGATTTTGTACAAATTTGTACAAAGTTTGGCGTTATGCTGTCTAATAGGCAAGTTTTATTAAACTGGATGTCTTCCTTTATCTTTGCTATTTTCAATGTGAGGTATTTATATTCACAAGGTTGAAACTAGTCAGTCAAAATAAAAATGTTTCAAAAAAGGGTACTTGTTAATAATGTTTTTAAAAATAATAATATTAGTAGCCCTAATATACAAGTCAAGCAATATATATATATATATATATATATATATATATATATAAATTTGAACGAATAGTGTTTTTGGCATCTGGGGATCTCAAAACAAAAAGTTATCTTGGTCTCGGGCTTAAGTCTTACCATGAGACCTACGGTAATAGCTTCTTCCCTATAGGGAAAATTCGCTAAAATGTATAACTTCGTTTCTCACTGTCACTAAAATGTAAATTAATAATTTCAATATTATAAAAAAATAATACTCTATAAATAATTATTTCGTTAAACAATTACCAATAGATAATGTTCCTGTTTGAAAACAGTTGAACTGTACAATAATTGGCGTAGTTTTCAATAATTAATGCGAAATAGTTTTGGCGTTAATTTAATTGATAGTGAAATGCATATTAAATAGTGCATATTTGATAGTGAATCATACGTATTTATACTATGACGGATAAAAGGGAGTAGTAATAAATTGCATATGACTGTTTCTGCCCAAAGGCACAGATATGGACATCGGTTTATATGTTTTCAATATAAAATACTGCGGTAGTATTGAATTCGTATATGAATAACAGCTAAATAAAACCATAGCCTGTAGGCTTTGCTCTTGTTTTTATCGATATCATAAAACAATACCACTCTCCATTTCTTATAATCAGATTGACGTAGACAAAAGATAAGAATATTTCTTAAAATATTCTTCGTGTTGATAATATTCGTTTGCCAATATGAAGCAAAGAATTATGTCCATTAATGAATGTTGTCACACGTGGGAATATTAATGATATAACGATTTTACAATAATAACCTCTTCGATTTTGTTAGGCGGATTTCACATTTGATTACATGCTTTCAAAATATAGACTAGGCCAAACAATCCCAGTTAAACGTGTTAAAATAATCTAATAACCAGATAAATCATCGTCTGAAAAAATGAACATGGAAACTCTAATGGTCGAACGTAACGGGCGATTCCTTAAGGGATTTTAAAATCTGTTCTGAATTTTTACACACGCAGGAATATAACTAACAAATTTACACATGCAAATTACGGGTGCTTTTAGCATAACACGTTTAAGTTAATAAGATGGGTTATGAGACTTAAAGGTGAATCCACAATAATTATCTTCATCTATACAAATCTGTAGGCATCTATGTCTAGGAATATAGTAACACAAATTACACGTACTGGTGTTGCTATTATCTTGCGGATTTATTAAGCTTAATTAGTGTTTATTATAATTCTATGTCTTAATAAACATAAGTTATTGTTACTCTTGTCGACTTATAGAAAAGCACTTCTAAATATTGAAGTAGTAGAAATATAATATAAATTATATTACAGTTTTATGTCCTTGGATTGTATTAGATAATACCCCCCGTCGCAGCAAACCTGCGTACTCAGCGAATTTCCAATGCATTGATATGTTTCTCACTAGTACATAAAGCCACTCACCAATTTTGACAAAAATACATTCATAAATTAGTGATTTATTACATTTTATTTATTCCCCATAAGAATAACATTAGGACTGAGTACGCAGGTTTGCTGCAACGAGGAAGATAAGAAATGAGTTTTTATGCAATTATCAATATAACTGAACCAGGTGGAGCTACTTACCATGTTTTATTAATTTATGTTCATAATTAAGGGAGATATAAAACTTTACTTATTCTCCATAAGAATAACATTAGGGCTGAGTATGCAGGTTAGCTGCTACGGGGACAATCAACAAAACATTTATTTTTTGTGCAATTATCAATATACCAGTACAACATGAAGCCACATACCAAATTTCATCAATATACATTCATAAATAATCAAGATATCAAATTTTATTTATTCTCCATAAGGATAACATTGGACAACGTACTGTGTTTAGCACTTTGAATATCTCTGCAACGGTTTGACGTAGAATCACAATTTAAACACCAAAATGATTGTTTTGTGGAGCTGAAGTGATTGGTAAAAGAAAATGTGAAGTTTAAAGTAAAATTAACTGAGGAAAAGCCAAAAACTGTTTTCCCATAAGATTAACATGGGAGATTTTATGAGCATGTTTTTTTGGATTTTTTCCGCAACCACTTAACCTAGGTTAATAATTCAAAATACCATATTATTTGTTTTTTTAAGCTCTATAACATGGTCTAAACCAAAATTAAGTGTTTTAACAATTTTAGGGTAACAAATGCAAAAAACTGATTTTTGGAAAATTTAAAACCCCCATAAACCCCCCTTCCCATGGTCCGATTTTTCTGGTTTTCGAACTTAAAGTCATAAATGTCAGTTTACACATTTGAGCCAAATTTCATCGAAATCGGACGTTTTTTACTCAAGTTATCGCATTCACGGACACATATATATATATATATATATATATATATATATATAGATATATATATACATATATATAAATTTGAACGAATAGTGTTTTGGACATCTGGGGACATCAAAACAAAAAGTTATCATGGTCTCGGGCTTAAGTTTTACCATGAGACCTACGGTAATAGCTTCTTCCCTATAGGGGAAATTCGCTAAAATGATTAAAACTGTTAATTAAAATCGTTTATGTACATCCAATTTAAACGGACAGGCCAAATTAAGATAAATGAAAATAATTCAATGGCCTTTTAATTAATTTACCTCGTCTTTGTGTTATTATTGAACTGTCACTGACATATATGGGTTTTAAAACACTCTTTTATTTTAACTACTCCTGAAATAAAAGTACTGATGACCATACAAATAAATTTCTTTTAAATACAAAGTAGGCTATTACATGGTCGCGTAATGTCACGTGTTCATGATATTAGGAAGGAGGGTTAATACAGTCTTAATAGGTGGTCCTTATCAGCTCTGTTGGTTATTTCCGGAGACCGGAAGTGGCAACGAGAAGCCGGAAGTTTCCGGGAGGTGAGATTTGTGACCTATCGAGATGATAATGATAAACGTGACAAAGTCTTCAGCAATATTTTATTTGTTCTCTAAAAATAGTTCGGTAATATAAATGATCATTTAGGCTAACACCTGTTCAGCTTCAATAAATACACTACAAATTCAATGTGCATTATTAAATCACTTAAGTCAGTTTTAAACACAACTTTAAATCTTTTCTCGGGCTTCCTCTTTTAGACCCATATTTTTCCCATTAAGAATACCATAATTTTCATTTAGGGTGTAACTAACATAATTAACAATTTGGTTAAGTTTCGAAAGCACTTATACTAATAAGTAAATAACAAAAATAAATTGAATTGAAAATGTCTTTGATGATGAGGCGAAGTTAAATCTGGCAAGTCCCCTATACCTCTGATTATTTTGTGAGCATTGTTATTTTTATTGTCAAGCTATTATGAATCCATTCATCTTTAATTGGTCTCATACCACTGATTGTATAGTTATTGTTATTTGTTTGCAACGTACCATAGTTTTACATTAAGTATTTCTTTACTATTGTTTAGTCGTTTATACTATTACGTTAATAAGATAAAAATACTGCAGCTATCCAATGTTCATGGTTTACTTAGGTCATTTGATTCTTCTCATCTTTAGCTCACATATTCTTGTTATCTCTGTTATTGTTTTGTTTGCAAATCATATTATTGTTTATATATAGCATATGGTCTAACATAGTAAAATGATGTTATATAAGTAAATATTTCCATATTAAGATTAACTCCATGAAAAATGTTGTGCTATTATTGCCACTATGTATGTGGTAAAACTTATTATTGTATCAGCCAAAAATATTGTATTTATGTAGATTGAAGTTTGCCGTGAATAAATAAATAAAATAAACAAAGTGTTATGTGCTTGAGATGGGTGCCTACCTGTTGGATAGCCTGCTTTACCTCTATTTTTATTTATTGAAAACAACAAAACCGCAAGGTCAGGAGAAATAAAATAACGAAAGAAAAATACTTACACAAACATTTGCTAAATCCATGAACAGTGCAAGAATTATTTTACAAGTAAACTGAAGACGTGTGTGAAGCTAAGTTTAGTGAGAAGAGAACCGACTTCTGACACTGACGCCTCCTAAATCTTCATACACTAGACGGCTTATTTTATAAACACGCCTTTCTTCTGTCGGAGAAACATTTGTTTCACTTACTTTAACTTACTCGCATGTTTAGACCGGTAAATGTTGGGCTCAAACTATGTTGGGCTCAAACTGATATTGGTAAAACTGATGTTACTATGTAGGGGGAACTGGGCGCACCTAAACTAAATTCATTCTTACTCAGAGATTTTTGTAGTTAAACTTCAAATGAAGACGTTTAACTCCTCCCTGGGTTTTCTTTCTTAGGGTGGAACTAAGATGGTGGTCAATAGGTGGTATTAACAAATCCGGAGTCGATATAAATAAATAACATTATTTTATAATACCTAAATTACCTAAATAGCAGGTATATTTTCTAATGCTATAATAATATTATAATATTCATATTTTTGAGTTACTCAATAAGTTACAAAATACAAATCTTTATACGGATACTTTAAAGAATTTTTAAACTATAAACCAATACAAATACAAATGTAAATGTGCTTTCTATGTATTCATAGACATTTTCACTAACCTCATAACAAATAAATAAATATGGGGAGAAATTTAAAACTAATCCTGTGTAGTCACTTATGTAATATTTAATGTATTTAATATAACTAGTACCTGGGGGCCGAGCTTCGCTCAGGGGAAGGCCAGTGAGTTTGTTTAGATGACTTGGAGTAATATTTCACCACTTCCCTCTACATATAATCAGATTTGTATAACTCATTTGCCTCTTTTCTACATTTTTAAGGTCACTCCAGATGTTATTTATAGCTCAATGTCCCTTTGATTTATTTTACTACTCTATTTATGTATTCTTTACTCAAATCTTTTAATCTCTGAAACCACATGTTATAATCATATACAACATGAGTATTACTTTGACAGTTCCCTGGTTGATTATGAACAGCTGTTACAATTCTTTTGTTTTGATTTGAAACTCCATAAGCCCAATGTTAATTTTTTAACTTTTCATTTTAGTTTTTTTACATTATTTGATTTTTACTGGGGATGAGGCCTGTCTAGAACTTATTTTTATCCCAGAAATGAGTTATTTCGAACATTTGAAGGAAATCGTTGGAGCCGTTTTTGAGATCCGTGTCGCAAGCAAGCAGGCAAGCAAGCAAGCAAGCAAGCAAACCTTACTAATATTAGAGTATAGGATATGCTTAACTGTACTGTCATAACAATTCATATAACTACTGTCATAACTATATTCGGAAGATACAAATATAGCGAATTTGTTATGTTAAAAATCATGGGAAAGGCGTCAACATACTTATAAATATATACTGAAATAATAATCCAATATTTTCGCCTAACAATCCCACGTGCGGTAACCAAGTTATTAGTGAATTTCCTATGGAAAGTGAACTATTAGCATGACCCGCACGGTGAAACTTAAGCCCGGGGCCACCATAGAATTTCCTAACATGACCCCCTGAACACGTTTTGGGGGGTCGTTCAAAATTTTATATATGTGTGTGTGTGTGTGTGTGTGTGTGTGTGTGTGTGTGTGTGTGTGTGTGTGTGTGTGTATGCACTCTAGCGGTTGCATTTTTGTCCGATTTACTTCACATTTGGTAGGGACGTTCCTTTCTATAATCAGTTGGACAAGTTCGTTGGGGAAAACAATCGGACAGCTCTAAACCCCTTTTTTGGGGATTATTCTTTCAAATTTCGAGTTTTTGGGCCCAAAAAGGGTCAGAAAAGCCCCGGACGTACAATTAATGCATGTATTTAAGATGGAAATTAGTGAACCGAAAGTTTTAAGCCCTCTCTCGTCATTCTAGCATAAATATTTACCGAGTTTTTAAAGAAAATGTATATTGGCTAAACACAGTACGTTGTCTTATGGGGTTTTTACATTAGAAAAGAATGTTATTCATTTGTTGGTGTATTTATTTCATCCCCAGCAACCTCGCACCTACTTTTAAGCCTGACTGGACCTTCTCCTAACCTTATAATGCGCAAAATTGTATTCCTGAAATTGCAGGTAAATTAAACAAGGAGCATCAGAACAGCCAAAATAAACGGTATCAGGAAACTGACACATACTTTCTCCCTTTTAGCCCAACTTTAATGAATAAATTACATTTTATTTACTAACTATAGAATACAAAGCACGGCCGAATGTACAGATATTCTTGTAAACAAGTTGTTTTAAAAAACATCCACCCAAATCCCTGCTTTGGAGGCACTACAGAATCCATTGCTACACTCGTGGTTTTAAGAGGGGAAATGCCCCCTATTCTCCCCCAGGGTTATTAAGGGGCAACATATTTTGAATTTCCTCTGTTGGTCAATGCTAACTTGACAAGCATATAAAGTTTGAATGAAATTGATCAGTAAATAAGAGAGAAATAGTATTTTTTGTTATTCCCCATAAGAATAACACTGGGCAACGTACTGCGTTTACCGCAAAATGAAAATTTCAATTTTCTCCGAAACCAGCAATCGTAGAATAGTAATTAAGAATACTAAATTATTTAGTTTTTTAAGCTCTTTTTAATGGTGAATAGTAATATTTTTTAATATTTATTTTTTTAAATGAAAAATCCAAAAAAACTGAATTTTTGATGTTTTAAGTCCTGTAATTTCTGAACCCGAATTTTTACAGGAATGCGGGTGGTGTCATTTTGTTGGAAAACTAAAGTTCTACAAACGAATAAAGTTTGATCAAAATCGTTAGAGCCGTTTTTGAGAAATTTTGATTTTTCATGTTTTTTGGCGGTTTTTTGGGGGTAATTACCATTAAAAATAAAAAATTCAAAAAAAATGAAAAAAACACCTGGAGATATCGTGGATTAGTACCTAAATACCAAATTTCATAAAAATCGGCCCATTGGTTAAGGCTCTAGCTCTGTACACATCCACACAGACACACACAGACACACACACACACACACACACACACACACACGCACACACGCACACACGCACACACGCACACACGCGCACACGCGCACACGCGCACACGCGCACACGCGCACACACACACACACACACACACACACACACACACACACACACACACAGACAGACATCACGTAAAAACCACTTTTTTGGGTTCAGGGAGCACTAAAACGAATATTTCCACTAACAACTCAAATTTGAAAATTTTGACAAAAACAATACTTTCTCCATATACTATGTATAGAGGGAGAAAGTAAAAATCAATGTTTTCAGATTTCAATATAATTGGCATAAATGTAAGTTTTTACACTGGGTTTGAATTTTAAACGTTTTTATGTGGAAATTCACTTCCCTCACGTCAGCATGCTGCGTTCGAACTCGTTTAATTGTATATACAGAATATTTTCATTAGATTTAATCATAGATTAAGCATACCCCTATGCTTAATCTATGATTTAATACCAATACACTTCACAGCGGAAGCCTTGCACATCATCAGTATGTTAATACACTTGTACTGCAATAATATAAAACCGATATGTAGGCCTATAAGGGTACTGAAAAGGTATTGGTATTCCTTGAAAATCGTTTTCGAGCTTAAACTGACCCTTGGTCTAGTTATTAAACACTGACCACCTAATTAAACACAACCTGAAAAACAAAATAACGCATTTAGGCAAAACAAATTACACTCTAATGTGTCTTAATTTAGATTTACGTGTTACATAAAACCTTCCATAACTGTCCATCAAAGGTTGAACGAAGCCAATGTCATATAAATTCTTCATACTCCGGAAATTACAACTTTTATCACCAACTTTCCACCCTCTCAATCTTTCTAGACTTAGTGTTTTGGTTTCAGCTTTATTGTTTGTCTGTAATTGGATTTGTTTGCGCTTTGACTAAGTTTAAATATTACATTGAAAGAATACATTTTTATGAACAAAGGAAATATCTCTGATGAATATGACATGTAGCGGCTGTAACAAGTCCGGCCCTTCTATTTTGTTTTTATTTTATGAAATAAACAAATTTCCTTTGGTTAATGATAGTTCTTACGGTGTAAGGTATTTTGACATAGTTGACATTTTTTAGTGCTCCCTAAAATGGGTGATTTTGGGGGCAACTAAAAATTTGTGTATGATAAATGCATAACCCCTAGCATAAACCCCATTTTGCAATGAGTAACCCCTCATTTTAAAGCGCTCTAAAAATAGAAGAGTGGTGGAAACTAGGGATCGCTGTCTCCTCCCTAACAAAAATGGTGGCCAGTCAAAATTTATGCTGAAAGTTAACTAGGACCAGTGATCTACAGAGAAACAATGAGCGCAGTTAAGATTGCATGTTTACATTTGAAGTTTGGTATTTTCTCAATTAATTGCTTGGAGTGAAATTACTGCATGGTTTACGTGTTTATTATAATCTTGAAATGAATCATGACATGATTTGATGGTTCCTGGTTAGTGTTTGAAATGAATCATGACATGATTTGATGGTTCCTGGTTAGTGTTTGAAATGAATCATGACATGATTTGATGGTTCCTGGTTAGTGTTTGAAATGAATCATGACATGATTTGATGGTTCCTGGTTAGTGTTTGAAATGAATCATGACATGATTTGATGGTTCCTGGTTAGTGTTTGAAATGAATCATGACATGATTTGATGGTTCCTGGTTAGTGTTTGAAATGAATCATGACATGATTTGATGGTTCCTGGTTAGTGTTTGAAATGAATCATGACATGATTTGATGGTTCCTGGTTAGTGTTTGAAATTAACTTTGACGACTGGTCAACATTTTCGTCAGGGAAGAGATCGAAATTTTTAGCTCTCACCATTCGTCTACTTTTTAAAAGCTCTTTAAAACGAAGGGGTTACCTACAAATTTCAAAAATGTCAAAAAATTCTACACCCTAAAGATATTTGTTTATTGTAACAGATAAAAAGGGGGTCTGGTTTTAACCTGGTGTATATATTTATTTGCCTATAATTATTAGAACAAATTATTATTTTCAGATTCCTAATAAATATACTTTAATGTCGCAAAGAATGATATACTGTTACAAGTAGAAAGCTATTGGCAAATTTCCAACAGTACAGACTCTATTCTACCGTAAGGCAGATCAGGGCCGCCACATCTTAAGGTCGGGCCCAGGGCCCTATTCTGGCTGCGGGCCCCCTCCCCCCACCCTTCCCAAAACAGCATTCAATGACCCCACCCCCAGTTAATGTGCTTGCCATACCATTGGTTATTTTAACTAGTAAAATGCATTTAACTGAATAAAAATACACCAGTCTAAATCTTGTTCATAAACAGACGGACAGATAAACAATTTTTAACATAATTTAAATATCTCCGCTTCCGCTGCATACAACATTTTACTGCTCAAAGCGATGTAGAAACAAAACCTATTTTATTTTTATAGATATATGCATAGATAACAAATATATTTGTTGCGATATGTTGCAAATTTGGAAGTAAACAAACTGACAAGTAGTGACAGGACGAGGAGTGGTGTGGAGCCTGCGGAGGGGGTGAGGGGCGACTCTGGCGCATGCGCGATGTAGGGTGCAGGTGACGAGACGCGGCGTCGCTGTCGCTTCGGTTGTATGTTCATCTGCGTGCGTATGACTCATTGGTGGGACAGGGAGAGGGGATTGGGGCCCTCCGCGACATCGCTTCAGGTGACATCCTGGCCAGTTCAGTCACTGAGTCACTAGTCAGTAGCAGAGTACATTGTTTACTCTGTGATCCAGCAGACAAAAAAGCCGCAAATTTGCGGAATAATCAGCCTTCATATAGATGTTCTAATAATGTTACATGAAACATGGCTTTTTTTCTCATTGGTCCTACGATAAACGATAAATAGCAAATAACCTGTAAAACTTTTACCATTTAAAGCAATAAAAGTCGGTAATATTTTACCATGTCTGCGGGCCCTGGCCGGGCCCCTACGGGGTCCGGGCCCGGGGACAGTAGTCCCGGTAGCCCCCCCCCATGTGGCGGCCCTGAGGCAGATTGAACCAGGAGACCAAGTCTATTATCACTTTTCATCTTGAGTCCCTAGATACATACAAATATAGTAAACTAATTATAAACGAACATATGCTTAACTATCTGTATACACCCGGCAATTTAACTTTTGAAAGGCTCGTTCAGCTTTATATTTTGTATGGAGATGAAAGTCCGCATTAACTTCCATTACTTTATAAACCAGGATTATCGTTCCATAGGAAAGGGGTTACTAGTTTTATAGTTTTAGTTAGAGACGTTTTTAGTTTTTCAGTAATACAACTTTTGCATTTTTGAACCATACATTGTCATAACTTTATATTTACTCAAGAGTTGGATCAGTACCAGGATAAGTGTTGCATTCAGTGTTTAAACCAAAAATGTTTTAAATATTGAACATCTGTTTGAGTTATAATCCCACAATTTAATGAATACAATTAAATCTAATATTTAAGGTCAAATGAACTGGATACCAATAAGAATAACATGGACATTTTGGAGACTCGTGGGGTGCAGCTCTAAGGGAATTTCTTAAAATATCTCAGTGGTTACATTTTGAAAGGTTTGGCTTTCGGATTGATCGAGTTTTTGTCCTTATAGAAATATAGATTATCAATGTAATGATAAAAAGAACAATATAACAAAAGAACATCTGCTGGTTTTACATCAAGGAGACGCAGAGATCTTGTGAGTGATAAGAATACGTTACCCACAGTAATTCTATTGAGGACGAATACAATATATTAAATCACTGTTTTCAATAAAAATTAATATATAGATAGTATTCGCGTTAAAAGATAAATTAAATACCCCCTTAGCAGCAAACCTGCATACTCAGCGAATTTCCAATGCATATTAATTTATCTTAATACCACATAAAGCCACATACCAAGTTTCATCAATATACATTCATAAATAAACGATTTATGACATTTTAATTATTCTCCATAAGAATAACATGGCGGCTGAGTATGCAGGTTTGCTGAAATAAGGACCACTAAAAATGGGCTTTTATACAAATATCAATATAACTCAACTAGGTAAGGCCACGTACCAAGTTCTATTAATTTATGTTCATAATTAAAGGAGATAACACGTTAATTATTCTCCATAAGAATAACATGGGGCTGAGTATGCAGGTTTGCTGCTACGGGAACTATCAGGCAAAAAATGGGTTTTTGTGCAAATATCAAAAGACCACAATGAAATGAAGCAATATACCAAGTTTCGTCAGGATAAGTTGATAAATAAGCGAGATATACAATTTTTATTATCCTCCATAAGAATAACATTGGACAACGTACTGTGTTTAGCACTTTCAATATCTCAGTAACCAATTGACGAAGAGCAATGATTAAAACATCAAATTGTGCGTCTTTTTAAGCTGATTCAAATGGGGAAAAAATAAAATTTGACTTTTTCAAAAATCGTATGTAAAAAACTCAAAAATCCCATTTTTGGGGAACAAAACCCCCCTAAAATACCCCTTCGGATAGGTCGATCCGTCTGGGTTTCAAACTTAAAGTCATAAATGCTGCTTTACACGTTTGTACCAAATTTAATCAAAATCGGAACTTTTTTACGAGAGTTATCGCACCCACGGACACACATATATATTACAACAGCTCAATATATATATATATATATATATATACAGCTGTATATATATATATACAGTTTCGAACGAATGGTGTTTTTGGGGTCTGGGGACCTCAAAACGAAAAGTTATCATGGTCCCGGGCCTAGGTCTTACCATGCCGACTACGGTAATAGCTTCTTCCCTATAGGGGAAATTCGCTAAAACTTTATTTAAACTAAAAAACATGGGTTTTGCCTGCTAGCTATTGAACACAAATTTATTTAAATCATAGTTTAAAACCCAGGCTAAAATTTAATGAAAAAACCATTTTTCAGTATGAGATTTCATAACTTTTCAATAAACTCAACGATAATGCAGGTATCAACCATTGATTCAAGAAATATTTTATAAAAAACTATTAAATTCACTGGTTTAAGCAATTATTGATACTAAACATTCCGTTTGAATATAACATATACGATAATTAAAAACGAAATGTGCATTTTAATTTCAAATCTTCGACACGGGTAGCACTAAACTACCTAAATCCTTATCATATCTTGTTCTCCCAAAGTTCAAGGCAAGGTAGTCGCAGAGAGTTGGTATTCCGGCTGGTTTCTACTTTGGTAAATTAATGGCCTAGCTTCTGATAATCGAGTATAATTTTCTAAGAATCACACAAACAACCCTGAAGTCATTATTGAAACAGTACTTTTGTTTCTTAGTGCATCGACGATATCGTAAAAGAAAGCTGTCTGTTGTCCATAATATAAATCTAATGCACATATATGGGGCTGCATACATATAGGGGCCATATGCATAGCAGTTTTGTCATGCATGTGATAAGTTAATAATATTTTTCAAATAAACTAGAAAAATAATTAGTAATAATGTTTTAAAATGAGCGTTATATTATTACCAAATCTAAATATTCCGAGTAAATCTTATTGTTACGCAAATTGAAAGAAAAATACTAAATCTTCATTTTACTGAATGTATTGGAAAGCGCGCCATAAAACTGGACATTGTTTTATCAGTATCGACTACCCTAAAGAGTCTCCAGGTACGTTTCCATTCTGACAAGTTCCGGGCTCATGTGACGACACGCGTTGCGACGCAGGTTCACGGGTGTTTTCAGCCCCGTCTCCAATAGGACAAACATGACACGTCACTAGGAAACCGGTCATGACACGTCATGACACGAAACCGGATGTGCCGCGACCGTTTCCAATACCTCGCTGCAACACGTGTCGTGGGGCCTTTTGGTGGCCTAGTGATGTATATGTAGTACATATTTACGATTTGACAATTTGTTCTAATATAGATTTTGTTTTATTTGTGAATGTAATTAATTTACAGACAAATATATAAATATATGAAACCATATGTTTTAAGAACATACAGCACGATTTGTTTAAAAGTAAACTAAACTAAACATTATTTTATGTACGCAATGAATAAATACATTTCTACCCTGCATGTATATGCAACTTAAAAAAATGTATATGTACCATGCATTTAAAAAATAACCATACAGATTTGATATGGAAAGTTAACAATATTTAAGCCAGTACACGTCGTCGTTAAGGAAACCAGTAAACTGCAATCTTGATTAGTTCACAGTTTTTAGCGAATTTTCCCTATAGGGAAGAAGCTATTACCGTAGTCGGCTTGGTAAGACCTAGGCCTGGAATCATGATAACTTTTCGTTTTCAGGTTCCCAGATGCTAAAAACACCATTCGTTCAAAACGGTATATATATATATATATATATATATATACCCATGGGTACGATAACTCTCGTAAAAATGGTCAGATTTTGATGAAATTTGGTACAAACATGTAAAGCAGCATTTATGACTTAAGTTCGAAAAGCAGCCTGATCGCTCTATCCAAAGGGGTATTTTGGGGGGGGGGGTTTGTATCCCAAAAATGGTTTATTTGAGTTTTTTATATAGAATATTATTGTAAATCCAAATTTAGTTCTCACCATTCAATTTAGCTTTAAAATATAAACAATTTGGTGTTTTGATAATTGCTCTACGTCAATTGGTTACAGAGATATTGAAAGTGCTAAACACAGTACGTTGTCCAATGTTATTATTATGGAGAAAAAGAAAAATTGTATATCCTGCTTATTTATCAACTTACCCTGACGAAACTTGGTATATTGCTTCATACCGTTGTGGTCTATTGATATTTGCACGAATTTTTTTTACCGATAGTTCCTGTAGCAGCAAACCTGCGTAATCAGCCCCATGTTATTCTTATGGAGAATAAGTAAAATGGTATCTCCCTTATGAACATAAATTAATAAAATTTGGTATGTGGCTTCACCTAGTTGCGTTATACAAAAATTTCACAAAAACCCCTTTTTTATTCACATTGCTTCAGCATACCTGCATCCTCACACGCCATGTTATTCTTAAGGAGACTAATTCAAATGTCATAAATCATTTATTTATGAATGTATATTGATGAAACTTGGTATGTGGCTTTAAGTGGTATTAGGATACATATATATGCATTGGAAATTCGCTGAGTACGCAGGTTTGCTGCTACGGGGGTATTGTATTAATACTGTAATAAACCATTTTAATTCGAAAAAATAACAAGTTTACTATTATTAAATTAGACGTATCTAATATTAATAAAACAATTAATTTTAGTCCCAATTCAAAGAATTATTATTGAACTACTGTTAAAGAAAAACAGTTGATATTGCTGGCGACGGAATTTAAATCTGGTCAGGTGGTTTTGGGCTACATTTGGACAATGTTGCACCGGGGTCAGGTTGCAGGCCGTTTACATTAACTTAGGGTTAATGTTACGGTAATATGCCCGGAGCAAAACTGTCCGGGACAGGTTTGAGTCGTCTCTTGCGAGGAACCCTGCCCCCCGAGGTGTTTCTATTCGAACAACTCGCGGATGTTATAGTCTGTCCAAACAGCCGTGCGCCCTGAAGGATTAGGACGACCCTCGCTCCACCACGCGCAGGTACACTCACACGCGCGGCCCGGCCTACCTGCCGCTAATGGTTCTTCTATGAATCACCAACTAGCCCTTGTGCTACAATATCACAGTTTTATAACTGTTAACTTTACTTAATTTGCACTCTAATTACTGAACTCTAAACATGATTCCTCGCAAAATGAGTCCAAACACGGTATAATTGTGACAACTCTAAGCGGTTTTAGTGAGTTTAGAAATTAGAAAATAAATAAAATGGGACTTTTGCCACGAATTTATATTGTAAACATCAGATGTCTTCAATTAAACAGTAATCAGATCAATAACATGGAAACAGTTTACAATTATTCTAGGGCTGACTTACATTGTTTGCAAATTAGCCGTAGTCCTATATTTTAATAAATAAACTAAGGAAAAAAGTTAGAAATTTTAACTGACTAGAAAAGGAAGAAACTATTATCAAATTTAGTTAAATAACATAAAACTGAAACAAATTATTACACTACAAACTAGTTTGATGTTACGCGTAAATAGTTGTAAAACGCAAAGTGCTGAATTCTGGCCGTTACCCCGGTATTCGTCATAAGTGTAAAGTGACTCACACATAAAAGAAGCGAAATCTGTAAAGTGACTCACACTTAAGGGATGTGATATCGATATTATCAGCTAAACATGTTAGTGTTGAGTTAAACTCTGAGGTGGTCGGTACAGTATATCGGGATAAGTAGCGTATTTCTGTTCTCATATTGACTGTATTTGTTTGTTATAATTGTAGTGTTCCTTATGTGTGTGTTATTATTTGACAGAAATGTCTTCAGGCAAATCACAACAAATTTTACATTCTCAAGCAAGAACAATAGTAGCTTCAGTGATCCAGTACTTATTTAGAAAAAGTTAATATGGTAAAATATGTAAAATATATATATACTCGTGTTAGTTTAGTAATATTATATTTATTTTGTTTTACTTCAGTTTACGTTCCCTGTTATCTTGATTATGTAATTATGAATCAGTTTATTTTTTCATACTTATGAAATCACTACTTGAATTACTGAAATGATGTATGTTATTGTGATCGTGCGAATTCAAATAAAACGTCCATACCATTTTTAAGAAGTCAAATTTATTATTTTGTAACCTACTGACCATAAAACCGCTTAGAGTTGTAACAATTGTACCGTGTTTGGACTCATTTTGTTAGGAATCATATTTAGAGTTCAGTAATTAGAGTGAAAATTAAGTAAAGTTAACAGTTAGAAAAATGTGATTTTGTAGCATAAGGGCTAGTTGGTGATTCATAGAAGAACCATTAGCGGCAGGTAGGCCGGGCCGCGCGTGTGAGTGTGGTCGTCCTAATCCTTCAGGGCGCACGGCTGTTTGGACAGACTATACCGTCTCTTGTGAAGACTCATGTTGCGACTCGGTAGGCCGGGCCGCGCGTGTGAGTGTGGTCGTCCTAATCCTTCAGGGCGCACGGCTGTTTGGACAGACTACACCGTCTCTTGCGAAGACTCATGTTGCGACTCGGTAGGCCGGGCCGCGCGTGTGAGTGTGGTCGTCCTAATCCTTCAGGGCGCACGGCTGTTTGGACAGACTATACCGTCTCTTGCGAAGACTCATGTTGCGACTCGGTAGGCCGGGCCACGCGTGTGAGTGTGGTCGTCCTAATCCTTCAGGGCGCACGGCTGTTTGGACAGACTATACCGTCTCTTGCGAAGACTCATGTTGCGACTCGGTAGGCCGGGCCGCGCGTGTGAGTGTGGTCGTCCTAATCCTTCAGGGCGCACGGCTGTTTGGACAGACTATATCGTCTCTTGCGAAGACTCATGTTGCGACTCCGTAGGCCGGGCCGCGCGTGTGAGTGTGGTCGTCCTAATCCTTCAGGGCGCACGGCTGTTTGGACAGACTATACCGTCTCTTGCGAAGACTCATGTTGCGACTCGGTAGGCCGGGCCGCGCGTGTGAGTGTGGTCGTCCTAATCCTTCAGGGCGCACGGCTGTTTGGACAGACTATACCGTCTCTTGCGAAGACTCATGTTGCGACTCGGTAGGCCGGGCCGCGCGTGTGAGTGTGGTCGTCCTAATCCTTCAGGGCGCACGGCTGTTTGGACAGACTATACCGTCTCTTGCGAAGACTCATGTTGCGACTCGGTAGGCCGGGCCGCGCGTGTGAGTGTGGTCGTCCTAATCCTTCAGGGCGCACGGCTGTTTGGACAGACTATACCGTCTCTTGCGAAGACTCATGTTGCGACTCGGTAGGCCGGGCCGCGCGTGTGAGTGTGGTCGTCCTAATCCTTCAGGGCGCACGGCTGTTTGGACAGACTATACCGTCTCTTGCGAAGACTCATGTTGCGACTCGGTAGGCCGGGCCGCGCGTGTGAGTGTGGTCGTCCTAATCCTTCAGGGCGCACGGCTGTTTGGACAGACTATACCGTCTCTTGCGAAGACTCATGTTGCGACTCGGTAGGCCGGGCCGCGCGTGTGAGTGTGGTCGTCCTAATCCTTCAGGGCGCACGGCTGTTTGGACAGACTATACCGTCTCTTGCGAAGACTCATGTTGCGACTCGGTAGGCCGGGCCGCGCGTGTGAGTGTGGTCGTCCTAATCCTTCAGGGCGCACGGCTGTTTGGACAGACTATACCGTCTCTTGCGAAGACTCATGTTGCGACTCGGTAGGCCGGGCCGCGCGTGTGAGTGTGGTCGTCCTAATCCTTCAGGGCGCACGGCTGTTTGGACAGACTATACCGTCTCTTGCGAAGACTCATGTTGCGACTCGGTAGGCCGGGCCGTGCGTGTGAGTGTGGTCGTCCTAATCCTTCAGGGCGCACGGCTGTTTGGACAGACTATACCGTCTCTTGCGAAGACTCATGTTGCGACTCGTTTCTGTCCGAATCCGAATGGAAACGGGGCTACCGCGTTTACACCGGAGTTACCAACAAATGAGACCATAATCTTTTCTGTGATTTGTTAGCAACAGAAGTTAATAACAAAAGTTATTAGCAAAAATGTTAGTAACATTTCGTTTTGAGACTTTTAAATGTTACCAACATTGTTCCACGTATATTTTTCCCGCCCAAGCCGGCATCGCCTAGGTCACATTGCTTGGAAAATGTCGAGTGTAGGAAGATGAGGTTCTCACTGCTGTCTGTGTTATTTGGGCGAAACAGAGGAGATAGGTATAGTGGCTGTGATATTATATGAGGCCTAGAAAAATATCAAGTCCGTCGATTCTTTGTGTGCAATGTGACGTTAGTTTAAAAAAAAATTACGAATGTCAAGCAGTGATTTTGGATATTTGATACTAGTGTTAGGAGACAAGTTCGCGAAACAGGACACTAATTATAGACAATTAATTCTTGTGTAGAAAAAACTTTCAATGACTTTGGGTTTTTTAGCGACCGGAGACTTGTTCGAAAATCAAAAATTTCTTTGTTTGTAACTTATCAGAAATATGTGCTGCTTTGTTTTGAACAATTTGAAAGATTGGTATTTTAAGCACCTGGGGGCCTCAAAACGAAAAGTTATCACTGTCCCGGGTCTAGGTCTTACCATACCGACTACGGTAATAGCTTCTTCCCTATAGGGGAAATTCGCTAAAACTGTAATCCAAAAACAAAACACTGGAATACAGATATACAGCCTCAGCGCAACAGAATGGGTGAAAGTTGCTAACATCCAATACGTTCGGTAACATTTGTTGCTAACAAATGTCATCAACATTTGAAAAGATCAAAGAGTTACCAGATTTTACCGACACTCGGTGGATAACAAAATTTGTGTTGCTAATACGTTATTTTTGTTGATAACACGAAATGTTACCAACAAATTCAAAGGGGTTTTCTAGAATGTTATTAACAAATGTTAGCAACACGTGTTGCTAACTACGGTGTAAACGCGGCTTTATCTGATGCTCTCGGGTCGAATACAAACTAGAGCCAGTGGATTCAACGATAGGCGTCATAAAACAGTGACAACACTTTAGTTGTTTTCATTAAGATTAAACTGGATAAACGATAAAAAGTATTAACTATCACGGTGTGAGTAAGGACATGGTATATATATGTTATTATAAATAATAACGTGTTATTTACAATTTGTTTCTATAATGTGTACGGTTGACGCATAGACCTCTAACTAAATACAGTACAAAGTGCACATAGAAATTGGCTTATTAATGAATTTCCTTTGGATAGTGAACTAACTATTAGCATGACCCGCACGGTGAAACTTATTTGAAATTTGGTAGGAACGTTCCTTTCTATAATTTGTTGGACAAGTTCGTTGGGCAAAACAATCGGAAAACTCTAAACCCATTTTTTGAGGATTAATCTTTCAAATTTCGAGGTTTTGGGCCCAAAAAAGGTCAGAAAAGCCCCAGATGTAAAATTAATGCATGTAAAAAGATGGGAATTAGAGAGGCAAAAGTTTTAAGCCCTCTCTCGTCATTCTAGCATAAATATTTACCGAGTTATTAAAGAAAATGTGTATCGGCTAAACACAGTACGTTGTCTTATGGGGGTTTTACAGTAGAAAAGCCTGTTATTCCTTTGTTAAAGTACTTTTATTATCCCCAGCAACCTCACGCCTACTTTCAAGCCTGTCTGGATCTTCTCCTAACCTTATAATGCGCAAAATTGTATTCCCAGCTTTGCAAGTAAATGAAACCAGGAGTATGCAACTATCTGGGAATTGACTAACACCGCTTGGAAGAGCGGTGGTTAACAGCCAAAAAATCAATGTTTTCAGATTTCAATAAAAATTGGACAAATGTATGTTTTTACACTGATTTTGAGTTTTGAAAGTTTTTTATGTGGAAATTCACTTCCCTCACGTCAGCGTGCTGCGTGCGAACTCGTTTTTACTTAAAATGCCAGTGTCATAACGAGTAGACGTTGATATATAAAATTATCCTTGACATGAAATATAGGTATAAATATTGAATTTTGACCGATGCGATATTTTAAGCATCCGTAGTCTATTGATATATTGTAGCAATGTTGGTCTGGGAATACAGGCTATAAATTCTCATATCAGCTCTTGTGCTTCAAGAGAAACAAAATGAATACCGGTTTGGTTTGTGTGGATTGAACATAACAAAAGCAATATCCTTTGATATATGTAAGCAATGGTTTTTATATACAGTTCTACATATGTTTTTACTGGGTTGAGACTGTTGTAGAAAGATGTCAAATTCATTGACTCAGTTTAGTGTGTATGTGAAGTGATAATGGAAATGTAAATACTTTAGCAGTATGTAGTTCATCTAAATTAATAGAATATCTTAATTATCTAGGCTGTCATGAATTAGGTTATTAGATAAACTGCACCTAAGGTTTATTTACTGTTGTAGGGATAGTGATACAATGACCTCCGATAATATATTGTTACAAATAATAATGGTATATAAATTGGACCTGGAAATCAAAGTATGAATAGAGATGAGTTTTCAAAATTATTATATATATATATATATATATATATATATATATATATATAACGTATGTGAAACAACCTTTTAAATTACTATTGTGTATAACTATTTAACTAAAATAAGTAAAATTAATAAGGTAAGTTTGAGTTGATGGTTAAATTATCAAGTGAAATGAAATAAAATGGTAATGACTCTGAGGGGGGATGAATGAATGTAAAAATTAACATATTTAATAACTATTTTAGTCATTTAACATATTAAACAATAGATAATCAGGAAAAATCAAGAATTAAAAGTAATTGTTTATGAATGATAATGTTAATTAAGACATCTCAATATTGATTATTGCAGTCGTTAAATTTCAATTATAGAAAAAGTCATTGCCTCTTTCATGGCAATAATACCTGATTTGAAATTCCTACTATTTTCCATGGCTGAAGAGTTATTAGAGGCGTCTTGCTGATAAATAATCCCTCGTAAGTAGTTCTAAGATAATCAGTTTACAAACACGTATTAAGAACATTTTATTCTAAGAGAGGGTGAGATAAATTTCGTAAGAATAAAATAATGCTTGAATGTAAAGATGTGACAGCACAGACCTGATATTAACCTTATACTAGCATTAACTCAAATACATTACCAGTAGTGCAACTAAGTCAGTCTGGAATTATCAGTACTTAGCTAAAGCACACGAATTAATTAATTGGCAATAGAGACCATAACCGTTAATCCTGAGCCATTACATGCCCCATATGCTCCTCAACAGATTAGCGCCCTCCTCTCGACTTTGGTACCCATTAGTGAGGTCAATATTTGAAATAAAAAGAAAATATAAAGATATGATGAAATTGGGAGATAAACTAAAATAACAGTTGAAGTGAGAGCTTTGGAAATAAAGACATGGACTATGGAACAGAATGTTTTTATTTATTTCTAGGTGATGTTGATTTTTGAATTCACGACCTCATCATCTGTTGGGAAAGATTGTACCAAAATAAAGTTCAACCACACAAATTATAAGATTGTACATGAAAAACTAACAATTATTTTCCACGTAAATTGGTCACCGAAAAATAAAAGTGGTAAATACAGTACGTTGTGGAAAATTTGCTATAGATTCCAGTTCACATAATCTTATCTAATCTATGAAGATGTGTTTTATAACAACAGAAAACTGTTACTGCAAAAGCTAACACTTAAATAAATGGTAAACCCCTCCTGCAAAAAACTTGTTAATTGCGAATGTACCCTAAAAGTGTAAAAAGGTACATTCTTGTCATATTTTCAAATCTTATATACAAGGTGAGTTTTAAAAGAGTCCCCCCCGCCCATAAGTTTTTCTTCATTTCTTAATATATCGACTCCGCACCACCCCCGATCATTGTTGACCAACTGATACTTCACTTTGACTTAGTTAAAATTTTTGGCCGCTATAATGGATCCGCCATATTGAATTCAACTATTTATTTTTAAATGTAAAGTGGGGTTGTGACCCATCATATAGAAGTACTTTTTTACGGTGGACACAATGCCGTAATCTGTTTTAGAAAATCATTAATCCTCTAAAGATTTTTTAAATTAAAAGATTGAATTTTGGAGAGAGTTTTAAAGGTCCCAACCTAAAAACATGCCCATATTCTCATCATTACATCAAATAATTACCAAGAACTACAACCAATCATTGTTGAGTGGCATTTGCTTCATTTTGAAAAATTAAAATTTTCGGCTGCCATCTTATATCCGCCATTTTAGAATGAGATATGTTCTTCAAAGTAAAGGTAGGTTTGTGACCCATCATTTCCAACTGGTTTTCTACGCATGAATTAATGCCGCAGTCCGTTTTTAAACATCACCTTTTATTATCATGATACTGTCACTTTTTGAAATGTTAAACAGAAATCTTTCAATACTGTATCATGAGAACGAAAGGTGATATTTGAAAACAAATTGCGGCATTGATTTAAGCGTGAAAAATTAGTTTGAAATTATGGGTCACAACCTTGCCTTTACATTTGAAAGAAAAATCTTATTTCAAAATGGCGGATCCAAGATGGCAGCCGAAAATTTTAATTTCGTCAAAATGAAGCAAATGCCACTCAACAATGATTGGGGGTAGTTCTTGGTAATTATTTGATGTAATGATGAGAATATGGGCATGTTTTAAGGTTGGAACATTTAAAACTCTCTCCAAAATTCATTTTTTTCATTCGCCAATATCTTGAGAACGATTAATGATTTTCAAAAACGGATTGCGGCACTGTGTTAGTACATCTAAATAATGGGTCACAACCCAACTTTTACAAAAATAAATAGTTGAATACAAGATGGCGGCCAAAAATATTAACTAAATCAACGAAGTATAAGTTGGTCAACAATGATCGGGGGTGGTCTGGAGTCGATATCTTAAGAAATGTAGAAAAGTTAGGGGGGGACTCATTTAAAACTCACCCTCTGTATAATAAACCAGTGCGTAAATACTAGAGGGGTTCATTTTAATTTTACGTTAGAAAAGAGCATGAGCAATACTTACTGCAAATACCATTTTATTCCTCACTCTCATAGCTAACTAACCTGAAACGAAAATAGCTAGTTTCAAAAATGATTACAAACATAAGATTTTCCCAAAAGTAACTTTAAACCAATATCATTTGTTGGGTATAATAATCTTCCTGAGAAGCCCTCTTCTGGTTACGGGATCATCTGGGCCAAATTATTCTCTATTTTAAAAATATTAGTGCACTAAATTCCAAGCTATTATCACGAGTTAAGCAGTAAATATTAATAACATTACCCAAGTTTGGTAATGCGGGAAAGTGTTTTTACGGTCGAATGGTAGCATCCCGTTTGGAAACTCCAAAATTATTTAATACAAATTAATTTCAAATTTTCTTCAATGTGAATTAAGAGTGTCATTTTATCATAATTTCAATGATTGGTGCATGTACATCTAAATTTACCTTTTATACATAGTCCAAGTCCAAATTAAATAAGTTTAGACTTCATATTATACGCGGATCAAAACTAGCCGAAATATTCGGATACTTATAACTTATTTCAAACATACGGGACAGTTTACATACATGTTTAAGAGGAGGAAGAGCGGTGGTTCAGATAATTCAGGCAGTGATAATGTGTCACCAGTTGCCAAGTTTTACGTTCAACAACAAGTAAAGTCGCATTAAGCCAACTTCTAATCTCCACCTCACCTATGCGGATCTTTGGCCATATAAAATTCCTAAACTTCAAAAATAAAATTCCTAAACTTCAAAAATGATATTTGAATATATATTTTTTCTCCTTAGATTTATTACAAAATAAGTTGAATACCTTACTTTTTGGCACCCTTCAAATATATTTTACAACTTGTAATAAGCAACAATACTAAATGTTTCTTTCTTGTAAAATATTTATTACGAATATTCGTGTTTTGTAATTGAAGAATTCACGTTTCAGTAAGTACGTAACACGAATATTCTTGTAGGATCTGATAAAGTAGTTTTCTGTTGCTAGATGTTACCTGAATCAAAGTTGAATCTAATACAAATAGTTTATCCGTACATTTATTACATTTTGTTACTTAAAATGAAGTCAGCCACTTGATTAAGTGATCTTATTTTGAGAAACAAAGTCAGATCCTAGTAGTTGCTGGATTGAATAAGATATTAACTAAATTTACCAAATTAATTACGAATAAAAAAAGCTCTAAGACTTTTGGCTTATTTATGAAATATTTATCAGTTATATTCACAGCTGGTATTTATTGCAAAAAGGTTAGAATCCATAACAACAGATTATGTAGATAAAAAATAGTTATAATTTTAAATATCTATACCTATTTTTTTATTAAAATAAAATAGAGACGTTTAGAAATATTAGATGCAAAAACTCCTACTTGAAAAATTTAAGATCACTTTGCAAGTATTATGAATGTACTCGTATATTCGTGAAATAAAACAAAAACTTTATAAGCTAAAACGTTAGAAGATAATATAAACCGTATTGTTTGGGCTATCGAATCAAAGTAAAAAAATACACAGAATATGCTTAACCATTTCAGTTAGTTAAGGTTTATTTATAAACAATTTATCTAAACGTGACCAGGTCCGTGGAAACGTGACTCTGACAGCAAAAGCGCAAGTGGAGCTTTTGTTAAAATGCAAAACTGCATAGAGTAAAATATAGCATCTTTCTGAACTTTTTATGGCATTTAATTTCTTAGACGAATTGCCATTAGTAAATTATCGTTAATTACTTTGTAAACCTAAATAGCATTGGCTGATTATCAACTTCGCGGAATATGGTCTGCAAATGTAGAGGAGTTTTATTAGTTCACAAAGGGGCCAACAGATGAGCGAGTGCTGCTGTCATAGGTTGTCGGAGGAACATATTAGTTCACAAAGGGGCCGACAGATGAGCGAGTGCTGTTGTCATAGGTTGTCGGAGGAACATATTAGTTCACAAAGGGGCCGACAGATGAGCGAGTGCTGCTGTCATAGGTTGTCGGAGGAACATATTAGTTCACAAAGGGGCCGACAGATGAGCGAGTGCTGCTGTCATAGGTTGTCGGAGGAACATATTAGTTCACAAAGGGGCCGACAGATGAGCGAGTGCTGCTGTCATAGGTTGTCGGAGGAACATATTAGTTCACAAAGGGGCCGACAGATGAGCGAGTGCTGCTGTCATAGGTTGTCGGAGGAACATATTAGTTCACAAAGGGGCCGACAGATGAGCGAGTGCTGCTGTCATAGGTTGTCGGAGGAACATATTAGTTCACAAAGGGGCCAACAGATGAGCGAGTGCTGCTGTCATAGGTTGTCGGAGGAACATATTAGTTCACAAAGGGGCCAACAGATGAGCGAGTGCTGCTGTCATAGGTTGTCGGAGGAACATATTAGTTCACAAAGGGGCCGACAGATGAGCGAGTGCTGCTGTCATAGGTTGTCGGAGGAACATATTAGTTCACAAAGGGGCCGACAGATGAGCGAGTGCTGCTGTCATAGGTTGTCGGAGGAACATATTAGTTCACAAAGGGGCCGACAGATGAGCGAGTGCTGCTGTCATAGGTTGTCGGAGGAACATATTAGTTCACAAAGGGGCCGACAGATGAGCGAGTGCTGCTGTCATAGGTTGTCGGAGGAACATATTAGTTCACAAAGGGGCCGACAGATGAGCGAGTGCTGCTGTCATAGGTTGTCGGAGGAACATATTAGTTCACAAAGGGGCCAACAGATGAGCGAGTGCTGCTGTCATAGGTTGTCGGAGGAACATATTAGTTCACAAAGGGGCCAACAGATGAGCGAGTGCTGCTGTCATAGGTTGTCGGAGGAACATATTAGTTCACAAAGGGGCCGACAGATGAGCGAGTGCTGCTGTCATAGGTTGTCGGAGGAACATATTAGTTCACAAAGGGGCCAACAGATGAGCGAGTGCTGCTGTCATAGGTTGTCGGAGGAACATATTAGTTCACAAAGGGGCCGACAGATGAGCGAGTGCTGCTGTCATAGGTTGTCGGAGGAACATATTAGTTCACAAAGGGGCCGACAGATGAGCGAGTGCTGCTGTCATAGGTTGTCGGAGGAACATATTAGTTCACAAAGGGGCCGACAGATGAGCGAGTGCTGCTGTCATAGGTTGTCGGAGGAACATATTAGTTCACAAAGGGGCCGACAGATGAGCGAGTGCTGCTGTCATAGGTTGTCGGAGGAACATATTAGTTCACAAAGGGGCCGACAGATGAGCGAGTGCTGTTGTCATAGGTTGTCGGAGGAACATATTAGTTCACAAAGGGGCCGACAGATGAGCGAGTGCTGCTGTCATAGGTTGTCGGAGGAACATATTAGTTCACAAAGGGGCCGACAGATGAGCGAGTGCTGTTGTCATAGGTTGTCGGAGGAACATATTAGTTCACAAAGGGGCCAACAGATGAGCGAGTGCTGCTGTCATAGGTTGTCGGAGGAACATATTAGTTCACAAAGGGGCCGACAGATGAGCGAGTGCTGCTGTCATAGGTTGTCGGAGGAACATATTAGTTCACAAAGGGGCCAACAGATGAGCGAGTGCTGCTGTCATAGGTTGTCGGAGGAACATATTAGTTCACAAAGGGGCCAACAGATGAGCGAGTGCTGCTGTCATAGGTTGTCGGAGGAACATATTAGTTCACAAAGGGGCCGACAGATGAGCGAGTGCTGCTGTCATAGGTTGTCGGAGGAACATATTAGTTCACAAAGGGGCCGACAGATGAGCGAGTGCTGCTGTCATAGGTTGTCGGAGGAACATATTAGTTCACAAAGGGGCCGACAGATGAGCGAGTGCTGTTGTCATAGGTTGTCGGAGGAACATATTAGTTCACAAAGGGGCCAACAGATGAGCGAGTGCTGTTGTCATAGGTTGTCGGAGGAACATATTAGTTCACAAAGGGGCCGACAGATGAGCGAGTGCTGCTGTCATAGGTTGTCGGAGGAACATATTAGTTCACAAAGGGGCCGACAGATGAGCGAGTGCTGCTGTCATAGGTTGTCGGAGGAACATATTAGTTCACAAAGGGGCCGACAGATGAGCGAGTGCTGCTGTCATAGGTTGTCGGAAGAACATATTAGTTCACAAAGGGGCCGACAGATGAGCGAGTGCTGCTGTCATAGGTTGTCGGAGGAACATATTAGTTCACAAAGGGGCCGACAGATGAGCGAGTGCTGCTGTCATAGGTTGTCGGAGGAACATATTAGTTCACAAATGGGCCGACAGATGAGCGAGTGCTGTTGTCATAGGTTGTCGGAGGAACATATTAGTTCACAAAGGGGCCGACAGATGAGCGAGTGCTGCTGTCATAGGTTGTCGGAGGAACATATTAGTTCACAAAGGGGCCGACAGATGAGCGAGTGCTGCTGTCATAGGTTGTCGGAGGAACATATTAGTTCACAAAGGGGCCGACAGATGAGCGAGTGCTGTTGTCATAGGTTGTCGGAGGAACATATTAGTTCACAAAGGGGCCGACAGATGAGCGAGTGCTGTTGTCATAGGTTGTCGGAGGAACATATTAGTTCACAAAGGGGCCGACAGATGAGCGAGTGCTGCTGTCATAGGTTGTCGGAGGAACATATTAGTTCACAAAGGGGCCGACAGATGAGCGAGTGCTGCTGTCATAGGTTGTCGGAGGAACATATTAGTTCACAAAGGGGCCGACAGATGAGCGAGTGCTGCTGTCATAGGTTGTCGGAGGAACATATTAGTTCACAAAGGGGCCGACAGATGAGCGAGTGCTGCTGTCATAGGTTGTCGGAGGAACATATTAGTTCACAAAGGGGCCGACAGATGAGCGAGTGCTGCTGTCATAGGTTGTCGGAGGAACATATTAGTTCACAAAGGGGCCGACAGATGAGCGAGTGCTGTTGTCATAGGTTGTCGGAGGAACATATTAGTTCACAAAGGGGCCGACATATGAGCGAGTGCTGCTGTCATAGGTTGTCGGAGGAACATGCTTTAAAATGTCGCCAGTTAATGTAACTCTGTATATTAATTTTAATTACCTATAAACTGTATTGAGTGCCTGACTGCCTAGTTATCTTTTACCCATTCCTACGTTTCATGCTAGAACTATCATCGTAACCATTAATCTAGGCAAACAATAAAAGGTTATGCGATAAAATGAGGTAATGGTACCGTTGATCAGCAATTATTACCATAAGTAAGAGGGACGACAATAACAATTAGAAATAACAAAAGCAATAAAATGTATGAACAATAATCAGTTAAAAAACAAATCAAATAATAACAACGACATTCTAAAGCTGACACTTATTAATAAAAACCCGTAAATAATAAAATGTTACATATAAACTTAAAGTAGATAAATTACAATAGCAATATTAACAGAATCAATCTCCATAAGTGAATAACAAATTTAGAAAACTCATTTAGATGCATTTGAGAAAATCAATGTCTCTGAAACAACTCTTAACAAAAAAAAAAAAAAACTGTCGCAGCAAACCTGCGTACTCAGCGATTTATCAATGCATGTACATGTTTTTAACTACCACATAAAGCCCTTTACCAAGTTTTATAATAATACATAAATAAATAAGTGATATGTAGCATTTTATTAGCGAATTTCCCCTATAGGGAAGAAGCTATTACCGTAGGTCTCATGGTAAGACTTAAGCCCCAGACCATGATAACTTTTTTTGGGGGTCCCAAGATGCCAAAAACACTATTCGTTCAAATTTATATATATGCATATATATATATATATATATATATATATATATATATATATATGTCCGTTACCGCGATAACTTTTGAAAGAAACACCCGATTTTGATGAAATTTGGCACAAATGTGGAGAGTAGCATTTATGACTTTAAGTTTGAAAACCAGATCGATCGCACTATGGGAAGGGGGTTTTATGGGGGGTTTACAATTTTCCAAAAATCGGTTTTTTGAAAATTTGACCCCAAAATGTTAAAAACACTCAATTTTGGTTATAGCCATTTTATAGAGCTTAGAAAAACAAATAATTTAGTATTTTTAATCATTTACGTAGGTTAAGTGGTTGCGGAGAAAATCCAAAAAACGTGTCCCATGTTAATCATATGGGAAAAAGGTTTTTAGATTTTTCTCAGATAATTTTACTAAAAACTTCACATTTCTGTTTATTAATGTGTTTAGCTCAACAAAACAATCATTTTGGTGTTTTAATCGTTGTTCTACGTCCAACCGTTGCAGAGATATCAAAGTGCTAAACACAGTACGTTGTCCAATGTTATCCTTATGTAGAATAAATAAAGTTCTATATCTCGATTATTTTTGAATGTATATTGATGAAACTTGGTATGTGGCTTCAACTAGTTGTGGTATATTGATATTAGCACAAAAAACAAGTTTTTTGTTGATAGTCCCCGTAGCAGCAAACCTGCATACTCGGCCCCCTGTTATTCATATGGAGAATAAGTAAAGTTGTATATCTCCCTTAATTATGAACCTAAATTAATAAAACTTGGTATATAGCTTCACCTGGTTCAGTTATATTGATAATTGCAAAAAAAATATTAGTTATCTTCCTCGTTGCAGCAAACCTGCGTCCTCAACCCTAATGTTATTCTTATGGAGAATAAATAAAATGCTATTTATCACTTATTTATGGATGTATTTTTGTGAAACTTGGTAAGTAGCTCTATGTAGTAGTGAGTCACATATATATGCATTGGAAATTCGTTGAGTACGCAGGTTTGCTGTGACGGGGGTATTTATTCTCCATAAGAATAACATTAGGACTGATTATGCAGGTTACAGCAGACAAGGAAGAAAATAAATGTGTTTGTATGCAACTATCAATTTAACTCAACCAGGTTTACATACCAAGGCTACATACCAAGTTTTATCAATTTATGTTGATAATTAAGAGAGATATAAACTGTACTTATTTTCCTTATGAATAACATGGGGGCTGAGTATGCAGGTTTGCTGCTACGGGGACCATCAACAATAGAAATTTGTATGTGTACAAATATCAAGGTCAAGTCATATACCAAGTACCAATGTACATTCATAAATAATAGAGATATAAAATTTGGTTTATCCTCAATTACGATAACATTGGACAACGTACTGTGTTTAGCACTTAGCATATCTCTGCAACGGTTGGACGTAGAGTCAAAATTTAAACACCAAAATAATGGTTTTGCAGAGTTAAAGCTATTGGTAAAAGCAAATGAGCAGTTTTCAGTAAAATTACCCGAGGAAAAGCTAAATACCCCGTAGCAGCAAATCTGTGTACTCAGCGAGTTTCCAATGTATATACACTTATCTTAATACCACATAAAGCCACATACCAAGTTTCATCAATATACATCGATGGATAAATGATTTATGACATTTTAGCGAATTTCCCCTATAGGGAAGAAGCTATTACCGTAGGTCTCATGGTAAGACTTAAGCCCGAGACCATGATAACTTATTGTTTTGAGGTCCCCAGATGCCAAAAACACTATTCGTTCAAATTTATATATATGTATATATATATATATATATACATCTATATATATATATATATCTATATATGTGTCCGTTAACACGATAACTTGAGTAAAAAGCGTATGATTTTGATGAAATTTGGCTCAAATGTGTAAAATGACATTCATGACTTTAAGTTCGAAAACCAGAAAAATCGGACCATGGGAAGGGGGGTTTATGGGGGTTTAAAATTTTCCAAAAATCAGTTTTTTGCATTATTGACCCTACAATTTAAAAAAAAAACTTAATTTTGGGTTTGACCATGTTATAGAGCTTAAAAAAAAATAATTCAGTATTTTGAATTATTAACCTAGGTTAAGTGGTTGCGGAGAAAATCCAAAAAAACCTGCTCATAAAATCTCCCATGTTAATCTTATGGGAAAAAGGTTTTTGGCTTTTCCTCAGTTTATTTTAATGTAAACTTCACATTTGCTTTTACCAATCTGTTCAGTTCCACAAAACAATCATTTTGGTGTTTAAATTGTGATTCTACGCCTAACCGTTGCAGAGCTATTCAAAGTGCTAAACACAGTACGTTGTCCAATGTTATCCTTATAGAGAATAAATAAAATTTGATATCTCGATTATTTATGAATGTATGATGATGAAACTTGGTATCTGGCTTCACGTAGTACTGGTATATTGATATTTACACAAAAAATTGATTTTTTGTTGACTATTACCGTAGCAGCAAACCTGCGTACTCAACCCCCATGTTATTCTTATGGAGAATAAGTAAAATGTAATGACTCCCATAATTATGAACATAAATTAATAATACCCCCGTCGCAGCAAACCTGCGTACTCAGCGAATTTCCAATGCATATATATGTGACTCACTACTACATAGAGCTACTTACCAAGTTTCACAAAAATACATCCATAAATAAGTGATACATTGCATTTAATTTATTCTCCATAAGAATAACATTAGGGTTGAGGACGCAGATTTGCTGCAACGAGGAAGATAAGTAATATGTTTTTTTTTGCAATTATCAATATAACTGAACCAGGTGAAGCTATATACCAAGTTTTATTAATTTAGGTTCATAATTAAGGGAGATATACATCTTTACTTATCCTCCATATGAATAACATGGGGCCGAGTATGCAGGTTTGTTGCTACGGGGACTATCAACAAAAAACTTGTTTTTTTGTGCTAATATCAATATACCACAACTAGTTGAAGCCACATACCAAGTTTAAACAATATACATTCAAAAATAATCGAGATATAGAATTTTATTTATTCTCCATAAGGATAACATTGGACAACGTACTGTGCACTTTGAATATCTCTGCAACGGTTGGACTTAGAACAACGATTAAAACACCAAAATGTTTGTTTCGTTGAGCTAAACACATTAATAAACAGAAATGTGAAGTTTTTAGTAAAACCATCTGAGAAAAATCTAAAAACCTTTTTCCCATAAGATTAACATGGGACACGTTTTTTGGATTTTCTCCGCAACCACTTAACCTAGGTTAATGATTCAACATACTAAATTATTTGTTTTTTTTAAGCTCTATAAAATGGATATAACCAAAATCTAGTGTTTTTAAAATTTGAGGGTAAAAAGTAAAAAAACTGATTTTTGGAAAATTTTAAACCCCCATGATACCCCCTTCCCATAGACCGATCGATCTGGTTTTCGAACTTAAAGTCATAAATGTTACTCTCGCTTTTGTGCCAAATTTCATCAAAATCTGGGGCTTCTTTCAAAAGTTATCGCGGTAACGGACACACACACACACACACACACACACACACACACACACACACACACACACACACACACACACACATATATACATACATTTGAACGAATGGTGTTTTGGGCACCTGGGGCCCTCAAAACAAAAAGCCATCATGGTCTCGGGCTTAAGTATTACCATGCCATCTACGGTAATAGCTTCTTCCTCGTAGGGGAAATTCGCTAAAACATTTTGCATGGAAATTGCCATCAATAAGAATAATAAATAAATAACACAGAGATAGACCTTTTCCACTTAATTTTCCTACGTTTTTCGGTTTATTGGTCGCTTGGATACACACATATTTTGAGAAGATTGTTTTTTAAACGGACCCCGAAGACATTTTGCGACTTCTTGGCACAATGTACAAAATTGATTATCTTGTATTCTCACTTTATCTAGTATTGGAACCAATTGGGAAAATCCTTGAGCTAACGATTCATGACGGTCATCTGTTATGTTAGTGAGCTCTCTCTCTAGACTCTTCCTGTTTTGCTCGCAGTCCGCCCGGATCGCCTCGTACCGACCCTCATACTTGCCCAGCCTGTTGGTGGTCACACTGCCACTGGAGCGCAGGTACTGGCTGTAACGGTTGGCAGCACTGAGTTGGCGTTTACGACTTTCTCTGAAGTCTTCCTGCAGTTGGTATACCTGTTCTGGGGTCTTAGAAGCCTCCAGTAACGAACTCTGTATCTCTTTCAGTCGTTGTAGGAAGTCTGTGTCCATTGTCATTCTGTCTAGAGCTTCTGGCAATGACTCTGTCGGAGTGACATCTTTGTATGCGAAATCTTCTGTTACATCGGACAATCTAGCAAATGAACGAGCTTTCAGATCCAAAGCCTGTATATACAATGCCAAAGCCTCTAGAATTTGGGACGATCTATCGAACCGATTCTGAATCTTCCCCAGACCCCCCAAACGTTCCGCTTCCTCGAGCTCTGTGTTGTAAAGCTTCGCCTCTCGCTGGTGAAATGTGACGTATCTAATGTTCTGGTTACCTTCTCTCTTGACTGATGTTGAAGATCTGCCATGGTTTTGTGATGAACCGGACCTTTGACAAAAGAAGGAGCTGCAGTTTCTCCCCAGAAGTTGATGATTTCGCACTTGAGAGGGAGAGCGGGGAAGGAGCGGCTCACTGGGCGAAGACTGAGCAGAGTCCGAGTCAGACTCAACACAGGAATTACGTACAGTGACCTTGCTCCGTGATAACACGTTCCCACTACCATTACGAGTGATTTGGTGTCTCTTGTCAAAACTAGAAACTGGAAACATTTTTAAAAACTAAGATATGTATAGTGGTCACTATGGATATAGAACAATGTAAATAATAAAATAGTCAGAAAATGGATATTTTTTTATTCCTATTATAAATTAATACACTCATGTGGTATATTCCCTGTTATTATTGATTGCTTAATAGCGTTAAGATATCTATATATAATTTAACAATAATTTATTGATTTTTTCAGTAATTTTCGACCTCTAAAACTTGATACGTTTTGTACGACTCAAAAGCTCTTACACTCTTGATTTCATTAGTTAGTGTGCTGATCATAATTTACAATTGTTAAAACATATGGTGAATAGATGCGCCTACGAGATTCCTGTGCGAAGAATAGGACTAATTAATACACAGACGCTGACTCTTTATTGACGGGACACCAGCTATACTCAGTCCCTCGTTCACCGTGCAGTACAGGTCTTGTTACTCTGAGCTGATGTGCGTTGCACGAGTGCAAACCCAAGCCACCCACAAGCCTAATGTTAACATTAACACTAGTCTTATGGACGGCCTGGTTTTGGGCATGTTGCATCAACTGTCCCCTCGACCAGTGACAAGGCGTTCAAGTAAATATGCGTTGTAAAATGTAAATGTATGTAAGTAAAATGCTTTCAGGACGGCTAGGAGCTAGAAGAATCCGAATTCTCCACAACCGCACAGTGAACGTAGAAAAGAGTATATAGTTCAGTGTTACTGTCGGATCACAGAGTAAGTTGGTTTCTTGAACTGAGTTAAGTAAACACTGGTGCCTAGCATTGCATTAGGGACAGAAAAGAGGAACTCGGGTTCTACCACGGCCAGTGAGCGGACCTCCCCCCGGTCACATGACCCGCTACGTCATGTCACCCGTCACCGCGCTGACAGCTGGCTCTATTGTTCTTTAATGATTTGCTGCTTTTTGAGTGAGATATCTATTGTTCCGTTTCTCGGAACTCGGCACTTGTGAAATGTGAGGTTCTATCGTTTTTGGCGGGAACGTTTCGCTTGTTTTTTCTGTGATGGTTGTGCAATCGTTATGACTTGGTTCTAGAGTTTGAGTCAAACTCATGATTTTTTGAACACCGGCCGCTTTATCGACCCACAAGTTTCCAGTTTATCGATAAAGTCCTTTACACTCGCGTACTCACTACTGTTATTGTCCAAAAATAAACCGCACTTGAAGATCATTTCCAGACCATCGTAAAGTTGCAATTTCAATCAAGACCGTACATTGTTTGCAGGATCTGAACCGCATACACGTTTCTGTTGTCCACCCATGACACTATGGGACAATCCGCAGCAGGGTTCGGCACCCATCCTGCCTTTTTCGTTTCAACTTTGAGCGATTCCGGTATACTTCTCTTCTTGCCAGAGGTGACAGGTGTTGTCTGAGGCTGTGATGCTGATGCAAATGCGTTATCGTTCATCGCCTCAACCTCGTTTATAAACGTTTTGATGTACTCATCCGCGGAGCCGTAAGCGTTCATGTTCACATCCACACCGTGCAACTGTTCTCCTACTACTAACGCGAACCGCAATGGTCAGCGCTTGAAGTAAACTGCGCGTACGTCTCGTTACACATCAACAGGCTAGATATTTCATTTTTTCAGCCAACATCGATTCCAATTTCCTGCGAAATCTCAATTCATAGAGCGCGATTTGCATCCATGATAGCTGTTGTTCATCATCCTCACACGGTTAGTAAGTGTAACGTGTACTTAGCATCTCGTTAAACTTAACAGTATTTTTTATTGTGTTGTGTTCTTCATTATAAGGCCTTTTCATATGAAATTCCTGCTCGAAGAATACGTCCCTCGCTCGATCCAACACACTCTTGACTGTGAGTCTTGCGCGCAATCCGTAACGTTTACATCGCTGTAACTTGTTCATTGACGTAGTAATCACTCTTCTTGCATCATCCGCGCTTTCCATCCTGACGTATGTGACTAATGAGACTGTTCGCGATGATGGTGGATCAGTTACGGAAATTCCCGTGTAAGAAAAAGTTATTATTATTCTCTTAACTGGACCCGTAAATACAAAAGCTTTTATCGAACAAATGGACAATAGCTCTTGGAAAAATAATTCAAAGGATGACAAGTGATTGACGTGTTTACGCCAAGTCAGCGTTCGTAGAAGCCCTTTGTCAGTGAGCTAATTCTCGGAAAAGACATGACAAAATTCCTAGATGGACTAAAAATAACGCTAAGTCAAAACCGATTATAAGGACATGTTCCGCGTACCAAACAAAGCATAATTACCGAGTTTGAATGAAATCAGTCGGTAATTAATGGTGATATGAAGCATAACGTGCAAAACAATTGAGTTCCTGGAAGTCCGGGCTCAGTGGGTGATCAGGGGGGGAAAGGTCAAAGTTGATGGTCGCGGGGGAGGTTAATATTTTTATGCAAATGATATGTCAAAATTATGATTTGATTGTTTGGATTAAAATTATGATTGGATTAATAAACAAACAAAAAATTGGGGGATATGCAAATTTTCACCCACCACAAGCAGAAGCCCCCAATACCCCCTACTCACAGTACATTGTCCAATGATATCCTTATGATGAAGAATAATTAAAATGTTATATCTCGAATATTTATGAATGTGTATTGATAAACCTTTGCATGTGGCTTCCCCTAGTACTGGTATTTTGATTTTTATAAACAAAAAATATTGCCCCCGTAGCAGCAAACCTGCATACTCAATCCTAATGTTATTCTTATATGGAGAATAAGTAAAGTTGTATCCCTTAAGTTGTTGCCCTTAATTATGAACCTAAATGAAAGCTTGGTATGTAGCTACACCTGGTTAAATTATATTGATAATTGCATAAAAACACATTTCTTAAATGCAATCAAAGAAATATCAATCTGTATATGAATTTATCTGACATCTATTTGTCCATGATGAAATAACAGAAACATGAAGAACACGTTTATAGTTTAACATTTTAAAATCAATTGTATTCATTTTTTAACCTATACGGATGGATTACGTTGTTAAATGCTGTTCGAGATAAAAAAAATACTATAAACACATAATTTATACATTTAAATTGAATTAGTTCTCTTCGCTAGAAATAAATCGTAAAAAATCCAAGAGTTTTATTCCAATACTACCCGAGAGACCGAGTAGTTCCAGATCTATAACGCCTCTGCTCCGAATGTTTACGACCCATCCTGTATATCCCGCCCGCAGTAAATGTCACAGATGTGTCTGTGTCGTCATAGGTTGTGTTCGGTGGGAAGGAGCCTTGCACTGGAAGGCCAAAGTACCTTGCTTATTTTCTGCATTAAACAAAGTGTAAATTCCTGGAGGATTTTGGATATTAAAAAATAAATAGGTATATTGTTAAAGCTTGAAATAATAAATATAAACTCGCGCATTTCGAAACGATGTATTTATTTCGAATCCAGAACAAATTAATTTACCTAAAAATGTAATAGGTTCTGTCTACCCTTGTTTTGCTAGAAAAATAATTTAATTTATCGTAGGAAATTACGGGAAAATCCTGTTTGATCCATTAATATCGTTCGTACAGCCAACTAAACAGCAATCGGGTCTAGCGAATTCAAATTATTAGAGTTTGCCAACAAACTCTAACAACTGGGTTATATAAGAACCTTTAAACAACTCTAGTCCTCGAGGTGAATCTTACAATGCGGTCATGAGTACTATTCGAATAATATAATTATTCAGACCCGAAATGTATGATCAACGCTGCCAACCCGCCTACCCGAACTTTAACTTGATACAATATAGATTAAACTCTCTAAGCGATGTTTCATATCTTTATTTTCTAACAAATTTTATTAATTTTATTTTTTTCTGTACAACCAAAATAATTGTAAACAAGCGATCTTAGACAGTCTTTATAAACATACAAATCCGATTGCACAAACGATTTTAATTTTCGTTCAACATTGCACGTGCTTATTATTAAACCTCATCCAACCCAGGTGGGATGTTGCCTTTGACGAAGAAGAATTTAATTAAAACTCACTGGTCAGTGTTGTTGTCACAAAATAACCTGACTATATTTTGGGGTTCCGGAGAGTTAATTCAAGGACAAAAATAACATTGGGTTTACTTAACTAGGAGTACGCTCTTATATCGCGTATGAGGATTGAGCTCACAGTTAACAATACAAACAAAAATGTTTCAATTGACAATATACCTCATGGACCTCCATTATAACTGCAGCTTGGCAATGACATACAAATCCAGAACATGACAAACAATGAGGCCTGAAATCTGTCAATCAGTCAGTCAGACAAAGTGCATATTAAGTTACTCACCCCTCAGTCTCACTGAGGGCTGTATCATCTAGGCCCCCATAATAATATTAGCTGAAGATTTTGATAAAATATAATATGTTGACGACAATAAAGGTCCCCAATCAGTGAGAGCACGTGGTTTAAAAGTAGTTATTTACACTTTGGTCCCACTGGAGGACCTATCAGGATTACCGTACTATTTTTACTGTAGCTTAATATGGCAGTAAAAATATATACGTATAAATACAGAACTTGATGAACAATACGGTTTAAAATCAGTCCATTGGTTTTGAATGCCTAAATATTTTAAACTCTGGTCCAGAGGTTTTAATGTAACACATTAGCCTTACTGGAGGGGGGGGGCTACGCCCCCCAGGACTCCCATTGTTATTGTAGCTTGATACTGTTGTTCAAATACATAGCCTATAAATGCAGAACTTGGAAAAACAATGAGGCTTAAATCAGTCAATCTGTTTTAAGAAGAATAAATTGCCTTATTTTAAAAGATAAAGGAAAAGTAGTATCTAATGTTAAATATAATCTAGGAATTAAAACTCTTTGACTCACTTCTTAGAACCCACCAGTCATTGTTTCAAGGCCCAACATTTTGTATATATCTTAATATATAAAAATAGATCCCTATTTCCCTTGGTCACGCCATCACTTGAGAATTAGAGCACCAAATTGAATAATTATTTTTTGTTGTGTTTGTTAATGTCAGGACAAGGTCCTTATAAAAGACAATTTTTAATCCGATCTAAGGGCTCTGTCCCACAGGCCTTCAAATTTCCCATTGATTTGATCTAAGTTCAGTTAGTTACACCAAGCAGCTGTAAACATACTTGAAAAACATATGTTGTATAAACATATGTTGATTATGGGAATAAAAAACTACTTGAATGGCAACTCTCATTATGGAAATAAAAAAGTCCTTGAATGGCAACTCAAACTCTTTTATCGATATTCAAGTGAGCATAGCGAATGAGCTAATCCGGGAGGCGAGTGAGCGAAGCGAACGAGCTCATCTTGAAAATGAACGAGTATTTGAAATAACACAAATTCAATGACATTAGGGCAGGACAACGTCTGCTGGGCCAGCTAGTTATATATATTGATGATTACGTGTATGGTTCAGTTTTAATAGACCCTTTGTAGCATTTAAGTTTTCAAAAACATTATGACCACATTCTTTTTAAGTAACGGTGTATTTTGATCCCACTTATGTTTTATATTATTGACTATCTCAAGTTTAATTTATGCTAAATTTTTTGCTGTAAAAAAATACGGGGACTACTGCCTGAAACAATAGTTATTTGTGTATTAAGGGAGTAAAGTGCAACTTTGTTCCCTGAGGGAAATTGTTGGCGCCCAACGCCGTAGGCGAGGGCGACAATTTTCCCGAGAGAGACAATGTACTTTACCCCGTAATAACACAACTTTTTTCCCACACCCCTAAGTCCACAAGTATGATAAGTATTCACATTCACAATCGCTGTCCATTTTGGTTGCGTAATGCGTAATAACTAAACTCGGAACGTTAATTGCAGCTGGAGCGAAATATTAATCAGCTGATCCGATTCCCTTATAGCTGCAGCATTAATTATTGCAGCGAAATATCAGCTGATTCTGTTCCACGAGATACAAAGTAGCACTATACTCCTTCATTACAAAGAGTAAAATTTTACTTTACTAAGTAGGTTGGGGAAAAACAAAATTTATCACACAAGATAGGAACAACGTTTCGTTACATTTTTAAAATGTACTGTATTAGTTCACACATACGCAAAAAGTTAGAGAAAACATAGTAAACAAATTTCATAATCGGCCTGGAAGGACGAGTCCTGCACAGTCCACATATATAATTGAAATTTATGGTAAATAGTTCAACTAAATTCGATCAACATCTTTTTTACTTGTTAAACGTTAGAAGTAATTTTTCACTGAGAAAAACATGTTTTGTGAAAAGGAAAGGACTAATCTCTGTAGGGCAGGACCTTCAATTTCAGATTAAAACTATTTAAATCGGTCCTTTGGTTTTTGTTAGTGGATTTACAAAAGGAATGTTGTTGAGATTTAAACATGGGCTCTTATGAGAGCCAAAAATTTAAATTAATTTCTCATTAGAAACAACACATCTAAATAAAACAAAGATATTGATGACATTAGTGTAAGTCAAAACCTTCAATTTAATACAAAACTATTTAATAAATTAATACAAAAGGGATAAGCTTGATTTCAGGAGGATATAAATTTTAATTTTTCCAAGTTACAAGGGGGGGATATATAGCCCCTCGATCCCCCCCGCACCTACGCCACTACGATGAATATAATTCAACTATATCAGAAGAAGAAGTTAAACATGCAATTCGAAAGATTAAACCTGATACACGGCTCCAGGACCAGATCGCGTTATCTTAATAATTATTAAAAATTACACGGTACCAAAAATATTAATGCGAATATTTAATACGATGCACAAAAATAATCTTGTTCCAGAAATGTTAATACCCCCGTTGCAGCAAACCTGCATACTATGCGAATTTCCAATGGAAATTTAATGTCTTAATACTACAAAAAGCCACTTACCAAGTTTCATAAAAATATATTCACAAACAAGTGATATATACAATTTTAATTATTCTCCATAAGAGTAACATTGGGGCTGAGTACGCAGGTTTGCTGCAACAAGGAACACAAAATATGGGTTTTTATGCTAATATCAATATAACTCAACTAGGTGAAGTCGTATACCAGTTTTTATTCATTTATGTTCATAATTAAGGGAGACAGAGCATTTAATTATTCTCCATAAGAATAACATGGGAGCTGAGTACGCAGGTTTGCTGCTAGGGGTGCCTTTGGCAAAAAAATTTTTTTGAGCAAATATCAATAGACCACAACGAGATGAAGCCGTATACCAAGTTTCGTCCAAATACGTTCATAAATAAGCGAGATATAAAATTTTTCTTTTCCTCCATAAGAATAACATTAGACAACGCACTGTGTTTAGCACTTTCAATATCTCGGGAACCAATTGACGTAGAAGAATGATCAAAATACCAAATTGTGTGTTTTTAAAAGCTGAATCCAATAGTAAAAACTTAAATTTGACAATTTCAAAAACTATATGTAAAAAATTCAAAAAACCCATTTTTGGGGTACAAAACCCCCCCAAAATACCCCTTCGGATAGAGCGATCTGGCTGGTTTTCGAACTTAGTCATAAATGTTGCTTTAGACGTTCATACCAAATTTCATCAAAATCGGATAATTTTTACGAGAGTTATCGTGCTCACGGACACACACACACATATATATATATATATATATATATACAGTTATGAACGAATGGTGTTTTTGGGGTCTGGGGACCTCAAAACGAAAAGTTATCATGGTCCCGGGCCTAGGTCTTACCATGCCGACTACGGTAATAGCTTCTTCCCTATAGGGGAAATTCGCTAAAATGTGCAAGGACAATTAATTATCTTGAACAAAGGTGACAATTGGCGTCCTATTTCAATTTGTTCCAAGGATTTTTGAGAAAATCATAGATTCTAGACTTAAAGAATATATCAAATTTAATGATTTTCAAACTGGGTTTACATCTGTGCCAGGATGCCATATAAATGCAAATATACTGAATTGGGTTCTACACTCTTGTAGAGAAAAAAAGAAGATTGTTGTATTTTATTCCTTGACATTGAAAAAGCTTATGACAACATTGGTCATGATCATATTTCATCAATTCTGAAATCATTACCAATTCCATCCGTTTTAATAAATAACATCATTCAGCTTCAGAGAGGAAATAGGACACAAATTGAAACTATTAAGGAAAAACTAAGCCAATTTCTAAAAAACGTGGAGTTTTTCAAGGTGCCCTCATCACCTACGCTTTATAATCTCAGCGTTGACCACATTTTAGAAGAAATATCTGATGGTTCAGTTGCTGAAGAATATGGTTATAAAATCAATAAAATAGTTCCGGCAGTAAGCATTCTTGGATTTGCGGATGATACAGTATTAATTGGAAAAGATTGTAAATCAGCTATGGTATTGTATGATCAAATAAAAAATCTTTTTAATGAAATTGTTTTACAACTTAAATAAAACACACATTATAAATATAAAAAAAGGTCAACTATGTCAAGAAGATTTTGAGTTAAAAAGGGATAAAAATACGTTCTCTAAAAAAAGGAGATACAATAAAATATCTAGGCATAAACTTTGAAGATCAAATAGTGATGGATACCCCACAAACAATAAGGTCTTTAACAAACAAAATTCAATGCTTAACATCATCCCCATACTTAAAACCGTACCAAAAGCTCTTTATTTTAAATCAATATAAATGACCTTCACTGGTGTACCCATTTCAAACCTTTTTAAGAAACAATTTTTTAAATGACTTGGACATGGTTATTAGATCCTCCGTAAAAGAAATACTAGACTTACCATAAGATATTCCAAATGCAATGCTGTATGCACCAAAGACATGCAAAGGTTTAGGTTTAGTAAAAGCTCTTTGGGAGGCCCCGGTGCAGCAAATAAATGTTTGTAATGTTTTGGAAAACCAAAATAATCTATATATAAGTCAATTTAGACATTTTGAAAGAGAAAAGGAAATTTGTTTCAAAAAACCTAAATTAGAAGATGTTAGTCCTAACCAATTTAAATCTGTTAAACATTTGAGGCAAGATTCAAAAAAGAGAATATGAAAACTGGTGCTCATTACCATACAAAGGGCGAGGAGTGAGCCTTTTTGGAGAAAATGCCCCAGCCATCTATCTTTTCACCGGATGGAAGGGCTCACATCAGAATATAAAGAATCCCTGAAAATGATTGGTGATGTTGCTCCTGTGAGGTCAAATCCGGGCAGATCCAAGGATGGCAGCCAGTGCAGGCGATGTTGTAGCACTGAGAATCATGTACATGAGTCTAAAATAAATAAAATCTTTATTTTATTTTATGTCTTTGCCACATATCCTTGGATTTTGCCCATTTGGAGAGCTCTTGAGGAATAATAGGCATCACTCAATTAGAAAGATTATTGCCGATTCCTTCCGGGAAAATAATTTTAGTCTTTGAGGAAGTGCCCTGTATATCAGAGAAAGGTTCAAACAGGAGATGTGATATTGTGGTATTAGATTAAAAAAAAGGACTAGTTATACTATTGACCCTACTGTGAGGTTTGAGACTTGTAAAACTCAACCGGATGAAATGGACAATGACAAAAATAAAATTTACGAACCCACAATATCATATCTAAAAGAAAAATACGGGATGACCAAATATGAAGTAATTGGACTATTAATCGGTTCAAGAAGAACCATATCAAATTTGTATGTTTATTTTGGAAAAAATTCGGCCTGAAAAATGAAGTTTTAAAAAAGATTTCTGCTACAGCCTAAAAACATTCTGTCGCAATTCTAAGAAACCATCTAAACGCTCAACATTGAAAATTCAAAATCAACTTCAAAATTGTATTCTGTTTGTTAATATTTGTACTGCATCATTGTACTTTATGCAGCTTTCTCGATGGAGAAGGAAGGTGTTAATTTATTATAAATAAATTATCTTTATATATATATATATATATATATATACAGTAGAGTCTCACAAACTCGACTCTCGATAACTCGACATTCTGGGAAACTCGACACCTCATTTACTATACAGTAAATGTATTACAGGACTATATATTTTGGAAACGAGGACAATTAGTTATTAATTCTCAATTTTTAAGTATTTATCAAATTTTTATATTTTTCTTAAGTTTGTAATACAGTATAATTATACATTTATACTATAATGTGTTTAAGTAAAATCTAATACAGTATACAATTTACAGCTAAATAATGTGTTTTCCTCCCCTCCCAATGTAATTCTGGATAACTCGACATTGCACAAACTCGACAGGGTCTTAGTCCACATTGTGTCGAGTTTGTGAGACTCCACTGTACATACAATAAGCAGTAAACGCTGCCTTGACCATGGCATCAGTGTGAAAGCGTTACTGCACACCGATTGTTATGCCAAAGCAAGATGTCATTTAGACCAATTTTCAAATACTTTTAAAGTATTTTTAAGGTTTTTAAAACAGGAAACTGCCTTGAACATTACTTTTTTAATAATTTAATTATATTGTAATGTTGAAGCATCAAAATATTACCGATGCAACGGAACATAATCGATGCATCACTATTTTGAATATAGGCCTACTGCCTAGTCGTTCGCCTTATCAACAAGTACAGGAAATAAGTTAAGTTACAAAAAGTTTATCTAGTTTATTACTCACAACTGATAAAAAAGTACACAAATCAATAAATAACAATGAATAGAGAAAGCAAATCAAAATAATAATAAATAAAGACAAAAAGTAAATAAATAGAAAGTAGGCTTACCCTATTTCTAGGGGTAACTATATAAATTTAAAAATAGTGTATAAAAAAGGATAGCAGTAACTTCACAAAAGTTTGCAGCCACAGGCCTCTATGTTGGCCAATTACATAAATAAATAATTATACCATGAATATTATTTACCTTTAGAAACTGTTTGAACAAACAAATAGCAATCCTAACAAAAAAGCCTAAATAATATAAACTATTTTATATTTAATGTAAGTTGAAATATCTTTATTCTTCAAACATCGTTATTAAGTTATAAGTATCAATAAAGCATGATATATATATAAATACCCCCGACGCAGCAAACCAACGTACTCAGCAAATTTCTAATGCATGTATACTACCACATCAGGCCACTCACCAAGTTTCATAAAAAAAACAAGAATAAAGAAATCAGTGATTTTATTTATTCTCCATAAGAATAACATTGAAAAGCTGAGTGCGCAGGTGTGGTGATGCCACGAGGAAGATAAGAAATGGGTTTTTTATGCAATTATCAGATTATAACTTAACCAGTCGAAGCTACATACCAAATTTTAGCGAATTTCCCCTATGGGGAAGAAGCTATTACCGTAGTCGGTATGGGAAGACCTAGGCCCGGGACCATGATAACTTTTCATTTTGAGGTCCCCAGATGCCAAAACCACCATTCGCTCAAATCATATATATATATATATATACACAGGGTGCCTCAAAAGTCAATGACCAAACTTTACAGGCTTGTTATATGGACTTTTTTTAAAAAAGTTGTATTTTTTTACCATATTCTTTATAATTTACGAGCTATGTTTATAATATAATTACGAGCTATAATTTAATTCTATGTTTTGTAATATGTTTTGAATCTGTGTATTACACCCTTATAAATATTTTTAGGCAATAAAATATATACACAAGACCATGAAACTTTTACACTGAATAAAAATGAACCGTATTAAAAAAATAAGTTTCAGGAGTTTAATAATAAAAAAAAACACAATTTAATGCCTTTTCACTTTCTCCCCTTATACATAGTAAGTATATGGAGAAAGTATTGTTTTCGTCAACATTTTAGAATTTGAGTTGTTAGTGGAAATATTTGTTTTAGTGTTCCCTGAACAAAAAAAAGTGATTTTTACGTGATGTCTGTCTGTCTATATGGATGTGTACAGAGCTAGAGCCCTAACATAGGGTCCGATTTTTATGAAATTTTGTATGTAGGTACTAATCCAAAATACCTCCAGGGGTTTTTCATTTTGTGGAATTTTTATTTTTAAGGGTAATTATCACCCAAAAACATGAAAAATCATGATTTCTCAAAAACGGCTCTAACGATTTTGATTAAACTTAAGTCATTTGTAGAACTTTAGTTTTCCAACAAAATGACACCACCCGCATTTCTGTAAAAATTTGGGTTCAGAAATTACAAGACTTTAAATATCAAAAATTCAGTTTAAACATAATATAAAAAATATTACTATGCACCATTAAAAATAGCTCAAAAAACTAAATAATTTAGTATTTTGAATTACTATTCTACGATTACTGGTTGTGGAGAAAATTTAAATTTTCATTTTGCGGTAAACGCAGTATGTTATCCAATGTTATTCTTATGGGGAATAAAAAACTACTATTTCTCTCTTATTTATTGATCAATTTTGTTCAAACTTGATATGCTTGTCAAGTTAGTACTGACCAACAGAGGCAATTCTAAATATGATGCCCCTTAATAACCCTGAGGGGGGCAATAGGGGGCATTTGCCCTCTTAAAACCATGTGTGTAGCTATGGATTCTGTAGTGCCTCCTAAACAGGGATTTGGGTGGATATTTTTGAAAACAACTTGTTTACAAGATTTTCTGTACATTCGACCATGCTTTGTATTCTATAATTTAGTAAATAAAAAAAAATTTATTCATTAAAGTTGGGCTAAAAGGGAGAAAGTATTTGTCAGTTTCCTGATCCCGTTTATTAATTTAAATTTTACATTTCAAACAAACTTTTTTCTTTCAAACAGTATTGCCGTTTACAGTTTCTGCCTTAGAGAGTGATCCTGTGTCTTAAAAGCTTTCCCATTTATTGCAGATAATAATATTATTAAGATATTAAAAGATTTTTTCCCTAATTTCAGTAATGGCGATGTTTTTGAAATTAGTACACTTTTTCTGAAATTAGCCATTAATTTAAAGTAGCATAAATTATGAATACAAATTAAAGTTGCATTAATTTGTTTATTTTTATTTTAATGAACTCCTAAAAGCTGCATCTATTTATAATTACTGTTTAAATTTATACACTGTAGAAGTTGTATAGTCCTACGCACATATTTTCTTGTCTAAAATTGATTTATGAGATTGCAATATGTAGATTATAAAAAATATTAAAACGTCAATAGCTTGTAAACTATGAAGGATATGATATGAACATATGACTTTTTTTGGAAATAATCCATTAAACAAGCCTGTGACGTTTGGTCGTTGACTATTGAGACACCCTGTATATGTGTCCGTAGGCACCATAGCTTTTGCATAAATGGTCCGATTTTGATTAAATTTGGTACAAATGTGAAAAGCAACATTTATGGCTTAAAGTTCGAAAACCAGACAGATGGCTTTATCTGAAGGGGTATTTTAGGGGGGTTTTGTATCCTAAAAATGTTTTTTTTTTGAGATTTCTACAAATAATATTTTAATAAATCTAATCTTACTTTTCACCATTGGGTTCAGCTTAAAAAAACAAACAATTTGGTATTTTGATCATTTCTCTATGTCAATTGGTTACAGAGATATTCAAAGTGCTAAATACAGTACGTTGTCCATGTTATTCTTATAGAGAATAAGAACAATTTTACATCTCGCTTATTTATGAACGTATCCGGACGAAACTTAGTATATAGCTTCATTTTGCTGTAATCTATTGATAATTGTCTGAAAAAAACAATATTATGCCAATGATTCCTGTAGCAGCAAACCTACGTACTCAGCATCCATGTTATTCTTACGGAGAATAAGCAAATGTTATGCCTCACTTAATTATGAACATATATTAATATAACTTTGTATATAGCCTCATCTAGTTGAGTTACATTGATATTTATATAAAAACCATCATTTGTGTTCCTTGTTGCAGCAGACCTGCGTACTCAACCCCCATGTTATTCTTATGGAGAATAATTAAAATTTTATGTATGGCTCATTTGTGAATATGTATCTATGTAACTTGGTAAGTGGCTGTAGGTGTGTGTGTGTGTGTGTATATATATATATATATATATATATATATATATATATGCATTGGAAATTCACTGAGTATGCAGGTTTGCTGTAACGGGGGTATTATTAATTCATGTTCATAATTAAGGGAGATATAAGACTTTACATATTCTTAATAAGAGTAACATTAGGGCTGAATATGCAGGTTTGCTGCCACGGGGAAAATCGACAAAAACATTTTCGTGAAAATATCAATATACCAGTACTAGGCGAAGCCACATGCCAAGTTTCATCAATATACATACATAAATAATCGAGATATCAAATTGTAATTTATTCTCTATAAGGATAACATTGGACAACTTACTGGTTTAGCACTTTGAATATCTCTGCATGGTTGGACGTAGAATGACAATTTAAACACCAACATTATTGTTTTGTAGAGCTGAACTGATTGGTAAAAGCAAATGTAAAGTTTACATTAAAATGAACTGAGGAAAAGCTAAGAACCTTTTTCCCATAAGATTAACATGGGAGATTTTATGAACACTTTTTTTGGATTTTCTCCGCAACCAAAGACTTACAGTCTTTTGTGCAGTTGTTTTCTGTTTTATTAACTTAGGTTAATGATTCAAAAATACTATATTATTTGTTTTTTTTAAGCTCTATAAAATGGTTAAATCTAAAATTAAGTGTTTTAAAAATTTAAGGGGAAACAATACAAAAAAACTGATTTTTGGAAAATTGTAAACCTCAATAAAACCCCCTTCCCATGGTCCGATCTTTCTGGTTTTTGAACTTAAAGTCACGAATGGTGCTTTACATTTGTGCCAAATTTCATCAAAATCGTATGTTTTTTTTTCAAAAGTTATCATGTTAACCGACACATATATTATATACAAATTTGAACGAATAAAAACAAAAAGTTATCATGGTCGCGGGCTTAAGTCTTACTAATGCCACCTACGGTAATAGCTTCTTCCCTATGGGGGAAATTCGCTAAAAACATTAAAATTACAATTATTTTGGCCAATTTTAAGAAAATAGGTAAATAACAAAATTTAAAAAATAATAATCATAGCTTATTCAATATGTAACACACACCTGTATTACACATATATTTTTTATGTACTTCACCTTTTAACCTTCAATAAAACATGTTCTTAGCCCTGGTAAAAATATGAAATATACCAAATGTGGATTTAATTTTTAAAGTACACTCGAGTCACAAAATTGTTGTTTGATAAAAACATATTCAAATATCTTAAGTTTTAAACAACATAATTGAAACAAGTTTTTATCTTCAGAGTCAACGCTATTAAAGTAAAAAATACAGGGTTTTACTAACAGTTCCTTAAATATTGGTATTGTGAAGGTAAGGCTACTTTTCCCTTGTTGAAGTTATCAATTAGAACATTTACTTGAGCCCAGGTTCTGTTCTTAAGTAAACGTTCCTTTAAAATTAATTCTGTGCACAACTTTTTACCTGGGTTTCGACTACATTTTATTAAATCTTTAAAGGTCTCAATAACTACCAATTTTTCATCTTCTGTCCATCTGGTTCTAGTTTTAAATTTAACACATTTTTGTTTTATGGTTGTGTGATGATCCTTCTCATCATCGCTGTGCCAATCTTCATCAATATTTTTAAAGGTCTCAATAACTACCAATTTTTCATCTTCTGTACATCTGGTTCTAGTTTTAAATTTAACACATTTTTGTTTTATGGTTGTGTGATGATCCTCCTCATCATCGCTGTGCCAATCATCATCAGTATCGTTGTGGCAATCTTCATCGTTACCATTACACCCATCTTCATCATCGTTGTTATGCCAATCTTCACCAACATAACCATTTGGTTTGTTCTGCATATCTTTGTTATGGTGTCTCAAACTGGTCGCCGTCATATGTGTAGGTTTTTTTAGTTGAAGACAATTTTGAATTTTTCTAATTACATTTGCACCGATAAATGGATTTTCAGTTCCTGGTCTTGCAAATAACAATTTGTTACTTTCAGGAATTCCGAGTTTTGATCTGCAACTGATAAGTAAATCGATGTTTTGTGCAGTTGTTTTTGACAAAAGTATGGGTACTGTTCTAACTAATTTTCCTGGAATCAGGAAAACGTCAAACATATCAAGGGTACTTTTCTCATCGTCACTTAATTGGTTTACTATTTCATCTGAAACAGTTCCTTCACGTCTATCAATATAAAATTCCAATTCAGCGTTAGCGACCTCCCCACTTCTCCTTCTATTAACAACAATCAATTTTGCTATGACAGCCTCACACAAGCGCTCATAATGTTCAAAAGTAGGGTTGACTGTAAGTTTTTTTCTATACTCTTGTTCCAAGTAGGTTAATTCTTCCAAGAACAATTTTATGTCACTGTCATCTGGCAATACCACATCTTTCTTCACTGCATTTTTCTGCCTAGTTTTTTCTGCGTTAATGGAATACTTCAATCTTCTTCTGATAACACTTTGAAAATCCATGATTTTTCTTTTAAGATTGTCTTGATTGTCAGTGAAAGATTGATTAGTAATTATACCTTCAATGATTTTAGAGCAACTTTTCTGTATTACCCACGATAGCCTGGCTGGCATGCCAACCACTCCCACTGTCCCTGTAGAAGAATTACTTTGAGACATCTCTTGGACAGATGATATCATGTTATCAATTTTCTGTACATCAAAACAATCCTTAAAATTAAGAATTGTTGGATCTTTTTCTTTCATTTTCAACAATAACGCACCAGCATCCCTAATTTTGTTAGTAACATTATACTTATCTTTGTCTGATGTGTGATTAGATAAGAAATCTGATGCCACAGAGGCAATTAGTGGGTCAGTAACAGCTGCAATTCCTTTTTGGTCTTTCCTCAATAGCGGAAATATCTTTTCCCTTAGAAGTTCACTGGCCTGGTCGGAACATAGGTTCAGTTCTAAACCTTTTTCTTTTATAAAAGAGTTTTTGACAGGTAAAATATCCTCATCTTTCTTTTTTTTAACACATTGTGATGCATGCCTGTAAAATGTTTTCCGGGAAAACAGCCCTAAGCAAACTTTGCAATGGACTTGAGAAGTAATTTGGCTATTTGTACCAGGACTACGTCTAACAGGAAGAAGCATTGATTGTGTTGGTGGCGTGATGGATCCTCGTAAAACCTCTTGGTTGTAAAGAAAATTACCTTGCTTCCTTAGTTCATCAAATACAGCTTGTCTTCTTTGTTTCCGGATTTTTAAATCTGAATCAAGTATGGCACAATACTTAAGAACACTTTCTTCCTTACTATGCATTATTTTCATGTGTTTACTAAAATTTGTGATTAATTTTTGGCAATACACACAGAAGTTTTTCCTATCCCATTTTCTTTTTTTTTTTGAATTTAGTTTTTCATTATTGTTGTGGCAATCTTCATCGTTATCATTAGGGCCATCTTCATCATCGTTGTTATGCCAATCTTCACCAACATAACCATTTTGTTTGTTCTGCATAACTTTGCTATGGTATCTCAAACCGGTCGCCGTCATATGTGCAGGTTTTTTTAGTTTAAGACAAATTTGAATTTTTCTAATTACATTTGCACCGATAAATGGATTTTCAGTTCCCGGTCTTGCAAATAACAATTTGTTACTTTCAGGAATTCCGAGTTTTGATCTGCAACTGATAAGTAAATCGATGTTTTGTGCAGTTGTTTTTGACAAAAGTATGGGTACTGTTCTAACTAATTTTCCTGGAATCAGGAAAACGTCAAACATATCAAGAGTACTTTTCTCATCGTCACTTAATTGGTTTACTATTTCATCTGAAACAGTTCCTTCACGTCTATCAATATAAAATTCCAATTCAGCGTTAGCGACCTCCCCACTTCTCCTTCTATTAACAACAATCAATTTTGCTATGACAGCCTCACACAAGCGCTCATAATGTTCAAAAGTAGGGTTGACTGTAAGTTTTTTTCTATAATCTTGTTCCAAGTAGGTTAATTCTTCCAAGAACAATTTTATGTCACTGTCATCTGGCAATACCACATCTTTCTTCACTGCATTTTTCTGCCTAGTTTTTTCTGCATTAGTGGAATACTTTAATCTTCTTCTGATAACGCTTTGAAAATCCATGATTTTTCTTTTAAGATTGTCTTTATTGTCAGTGAAAGATTGATTAGTAATTATACCTTCAATGATTTTAGAGCAACTTTTCTGTATTACCCACGATAGCCTGGCTGGCATGCCAACCACTCCCACTGTCCCTGTAGAATTACTTTGAGACATCTCTTGGACAGATGATATCATGTTATCAATTTGCTGTACATCAAAACAATCCTTAAAATTAAGAATCGTTGGATCTTTTTCTTTCATTTTCAACAATAACGCACCTGCATCTCTCATTTTGTTAGTAACATTATACTTATCTTTGTCTGATGTGTGATTAGATAAGAAATCTGATGCCACAGAGACAATTAGTGGGTCAGTAACAGCTGCAATTCCTTTTTGGTCTTTCCTCAATAGCGGATATATCTTTTCCCTTAGAATTTCACTGGCCTGGTCGGAACATAGAATCAGTTCTAAACCTTTTTCTTTTATAAAAGAGTTTTTGACAGGTAAAATATCCTCATCATCTTTCTTTTTTTCAACACATTGTGATGCATGCCTGTAAAATGTTTTTCGTGAAAACAGCCCTAAGCAAACTTTGCAATGGACTTGGGAAGTAATTTGGCTATTTGTAACAAAACTACGTCTAACAGGAAGAAGCATTGATTGTGTTGGTGGCGTGATGGATCCTCGTAAAACCTCTTGGTTGTAAAGAAAATTACCTTGCTTCCTTAGTTCATCAAATACAGCTTGTCTCCTTTGTTTCCGGATTTTTAAATTTGAATCAAGTATGGCACAATATTTAAGAACACTTTCTTCCTTAACGTGCATTCTTTTCATGTGTTTACTAAAATTTGTGATTAGTTTTTTGCAATACACACAGAAGTTTTTCCTATCCCATTTTCTTTTGCTTTTTGAATTTATTTCTTCATGACTAGTTTGAAAACGGTCAATATGATATATTTTCTCTTGCAGTACATTTGGCGATGGAGTTTTTTTGTTTGGATCAAAATCAGTAGTGACAGGAATAACCATTGTTATGCTGCTATTATTAGGCATATTTCTTATTGTTTCTATAGAGGGAGATGTTCCAGCATGAGTTGTGATGCTGTTGTTTTGTGAATGAATTAGGTTTTTTTTCTTAATAGGTGAGAAATCGACATCTGTTATGGGCTTACGATATTTTTTCGGTCTGTTGAAAGAAGAATTTTGTTCAGGTGATGAATTGTACATATTTAAATTGGGGCTGTCTGGGAGAGTTTCACTGATGTTGGACAGATTTTCTTTTGACATTTCTAAGTCTGTTGAGTCAGATGAAGTGTTGACACTCATATCTAGACTAACAGGACTACTATTATTTAGCATCTCTCTTGGTGTTTCTTTGCAGGGAGGCATTTCAACATCAGTTGTGTTGATGTTATGTTGTGAAACAAGTTCTTCATTATTCATAATGGGTGAGACATTTACATCTTCGAATGGTTCGTGGCATTTTGTTTGCCTGGTAAAAGAAGACTTTTGTACTGGCAACGAGTTGGACATATTGAAATTGGAGCTCTCTGGGAGAGTTTTACCAATGGTGGTAACATTTTCTTTTGAAATTTCAAAGTCTGTTGAGGCAGATGAAGTGTATGTTGATTCAGGTGAAGTGTTGTCACTCAAATGTAGACTAACAGGAATAACACAGGCAGACGTTTCAATGTGAATTGGCTTACTGTTGTGTTTTTCTTTTGAAATTTGAAATTTATTCCAGGCAGATGATTCATTTGCAGATGGTTCAGAACATTTTTCACTTTCCTCAGTTGGTGGGTCGGTAAAATCAAACAAGCACTTGTGTGGAAACTTTGTTGGTCTAGTAAAACTAGGGTCATCTTTTCGTTCATTAGGTATGAAATTTCCATCCTGTGAAAAGAAATATTTTGGTTATAATCTACATTTTAAAACACAACATTTGCAATACATTGCTCAAATGGGATATCAGGGGTAACAAATTTAAAAGCGTTACAATGTGAAATAGCCTACTAGAATTTAATATTTTAATCTTTTTATTAGAATCCCAAATTAGTACATTTTCAAGTATTTCTTTAAGAAAGGAATAAATCTCAAATATAAAAGACGTATTGAATATTTAGTAGGTATTTAATTTTAAGTCATCTGCAAATAAATTGATTTTTTTTTTAAATTGGTATGCCTAATAGTTATACAAACATACAAATTTACTTTACATTAACAAACAATGTTATAAGTTGAGAGATTCCTGTGCTTAGAATAGGACAACAGGTTTTACTATTTAACCTGTCAATATATTAGGTTAATTGTACAATAATTATTTAGTCAGTGTATCTAGATAAAAATTAAAACAAAGATTTGGTACATGATTTTAAAGGTCAAAATAAAATAATGCACTACAATGTCATATTTTATTAAAAATGCTTGGCTCTCAACTGTTCTTCTAACTTGCTTTAAAATTAAAACTTTATACCTCAAATCAGCACTACAGATTTAATAACAGTAATAAATAATTTAACAGTAGAATGAAATCAATGTAAAACAAACGTGATTCAGGTCTTTAACAAATAATAAGAACGGTTTACTGTGTAGATCTCAAGCGTAGTGAGTAATCAATCAATAAGGCTAAAACCAAACTGTTCCAACTAATGGACACAATCAATGCAAAACAAACGTGATTCAGGTCTTTAACAAATAATAAGAACGGTTTACTGTGTAGATCTCAAGCGTAGTGAGTAATCAATCAATAAGGCTAAAACCAAACTGTTCCAACTAAAGGACACAATCAATGTAAAACAAACGTGATTCAGGTCTTTAACAAATAATAAGAACGGTTTACTGTGTAGATCTCAAGCGTAGTGAGTAATCAATCAATAAGGCTAAAACCAAACTGTTCCAACTAAAGGACACAATCAATGTAAAACAAACGTGATTCAGGTCTTTAACAAATAATAAGAACGGTTTACTGTGTAGATCTCAAGCGTAGTGAGTAATCAATCAATAAGGCTAAAACCAAACTGTTCCAACTAAAGGACACAATCAATGTAAAACAAACGTGATTCAGGTCTTTAACAAATAATAAGAACGGTTTACTGTGTAGATCTCAAGCGTAGTGAGTAATCAATCAATAAGGCTAAAACCAAACTGTTCCAACTAATGGACACAATCAATTCATGTATTACTCTCACTATCACAATGATTTTAGTCTGGTGTGCATGTAACTATTCTGGGTTTTGGGCCAGATGGGCTATTTTGCTATTGGGTCCAAGCAATATTACCTAACAAAAAATTTATTACAAAAATGCAAGTGCAAATGTCTTCAAAAATAGAACTAAGGAAATATTACTGGAGAGCTTACTATTCTATCCCAGAATTTTTAGCAGACACAACCCTTAGAATGTAATAATACCATGTACATTATAAATATGCATGCATATTTGACCTCAAATGTATTTGAATTACTTTTGTATTAATTTCTAGTGACAAGACACCAGTTACTCCTGTAAGCACCTTATGTAATGTATTTGTGTTAGTAAATGATTTGATTTATAATCGATTTATCTCGTGAACTCAAGCACCAAATAACCCCCAAAAAACCATAAAATTTCAAACCCTTTACATGTTTATATATAAAATTGAGGTTTCTTTTATTATTGGTATTCAAATATTGAATGTTCAAATAATAATAATTAACAATCAATTATTATTAATTAAAAGAGCTTAACTCAACTAGGAAGTTTTTCATACTGACACATATACAGTGTGGTAGAAAAGTCCCAGAACGGTTAATATTTTTTTTAACCATTGTGGCTAAAGCAATTAAACTTGGTACATAAATACTACTCATAAAACTATACTTTTTAAGGCAACTATGAGTTTTTTATCACATCAGGGGGACACCCCACAAGGGGTAAAACTGACAGTATAGGTTGACATGTTTATGAAATTATGACATCTAATGACATTTAAGTACTATCAATTCTTAAAATGGTTATTATTACTGATAAAAAAGTCCTTTCGAGGTCCAGTTTGTGGCAATGAAATAACTATGTATGACCTATAACATTTTACATAATATCTTACTATACATAATGTCTATGCTTACGGTACTATAAAACTTCCAAGGTGTCCTCTATACGACTACCCTTAACGAGAGTCTGGCACGTTTTATAGTAAGCATGGACATCGTTATACATACTTTTCAAGATCTTACTTTGTATTATTCACTGCCACAAACTGGACCTCTATATCAAGAATAATCATTTTACTATTTGCTAATTATTAGTGCTATTAAGTAGCACTTAAATTTAAACTTCGGCCAGCTGCCATTTACGACTCAGTGGTCCGTTCGAGATCAAACTTGCGGCATTGTTTTCTAGAAATCAAGACCTTAACTTTGATGAACTTGTCGACCCATGCTGTCATTTAAGAATTTCTTCTTACTCCTCGGGGCTGTCGCCATGATAAGATAAAAAGTTCATAGTTGCTTAAAAAATTACTTTTATAAGTAGTATTAATAAACTAAGTTTTATTGCATTAGCTATAATGGTAAACAAGATTAAACCATTCCAGGACTTTCCTACCACACTGCAGAACAAACAATAAAGGCTCAAAGGTAGTGGGCACAGATTTGACATTTAAGAGAAAACAATTTTCATTCTGAGTGCAACATACATGCACGTATAAGGGAAAATTGTCTTTAAACATTTTTAATGTAGTAACACTAGTTTGATATAGAACTAAACTAAAAATAATTTTAAGTCAGCAATAAGGAATGGTAAAACATTAAGAATAGTTTTTTTAAGCATAATCTCTTTAGAAATAATTTAAATTCTGATCACAGATAAAATATAAATGAAATGTTAGCCAACAATTAGTTCAGATGATAACAAAATATAAGTAACTACTGTTAATTCACAGCGTGTGACAGACACAAGCACGAGAACTAGAGGTGGTCGTTCCAGCAGGATCCGTTTCATTGGAGTGTGACAACGTTGCAATGGAACTGGTACGGTTTCAAAGAATGGAACTAAAAGTTCCGATGGAAGGACTTTGGACTATGTTGTACGTTGTAGTGTTTCCGTATGATGTTCTCCGCATCGGTCGTGGTCGGGGCTAGCGACAGTGATGACTTGCTGCCACCAATTTGATGTTACGACTACAAAATCGTTACAACATGCCAGCTTCGCTTGCCATTGCGTTGTCTACAACTTTACACTTGCCTCCATGGTGAAAATGGTTTACTATTATATTAGTTATTTCATTAGTAAGTGTATTATCATACGATGTGTAAATCATTCTTGCAACTATATTGCAATAACGATTTTTTCACCTTTATCCACTTTGTGTAAAGTTAAGTTGTCATAAAACTAGAGACAAAAACACAAATTTAGGGGTTTCTCTCCATACCAAAGATGGAGTGACTAAAAGTTATCTCTGCAGCTCTAGTCCCAAGGTACTGCGAGGGCCCGGTACGGGCGAGACATCATTGCAAGTGACAAAATAAAATCACGTCACCCAGTATTGTAGCAGCGTAACTGCCTAGTGGACAGTTCCATTGTCCCGACGGAACCGCCGTCGGAACTGGAACGACCCACCAGACCCACCATTTGTTTGCTCATCCAACACTTACTGACACTGACCAGCTAGGGGCGCTACCTACTGCTTTTCTCAGCAGCATGGTTTAAATGGTATTTCTACCCTCTTCGCATTTAATAAATGGTAGGCCTATTCAAAAGTTACATGTCTCAATATAGGTCAATATGAAAAGTTAGAGAATGAGCCAGCTCTCATATGTAACTACCTATTAATTATACTGTATCAAATAACTATAGGCCCTAGTAAGTTTTTTCTTGACATCATACTTACTATGTACTCCTTCCTCCACGGTTGCTTGCGCTTTAACTGAAAAACAAAAATATATGTTAAAGCTATAGATTTTGCACGAATTACACTGCAGCTATTGTGTGCACACTGGAATTCATTAACAGTGTTCATTCGGATATTAAAAGTCTTTTAGTTTGTCCCATTAAAGGGAGAAAGTTTGTGTGACTCATCTGATACTTTAGTGGAGAACAACTAAATACTTCTAATAGATAGACTATAGACTATCTATGACTAGAAAATTTCACTATACCAACACATGAAAGTAAGCAACTGGACTTAGCACAGGGCCAGAGCTGTGGTACACCACTTGAAAAGCAGACATTGCAATACTGGTACACAGGCATATTATAATGATTAAATTGAAAGTACTAGCTTTTCATCAGTATAACATTTTAACAAATGTGCTCACTGATTTTGATTTGTTCATAGATCGGGATGATCGCGTTGGGTCGGCACCGCGTTCAGCCGGCTCAATAATGAGTAAAACCTTGCTAGCCAATGAAATCACACACGATGCTACCCGTGAATCGTTATTGGCAACTGTAAAGTTCATTGATATTTATTTTAACCAAACTGGCATGGTGCCATAAAAGCAGCTGACTGCCAACTTCGCAGATTGAAATAGCTCAATAAAAAGAAATACCCCCGTAGCAGCAAACCTGCGTACTGAGCGAATTTCAAATTCATACATATGTATCTTAATACCACTTAAAGCCACATACCAAGTTTCATCAATATACATTCATAAATAAATGATTTACGGCATTTGAATTATTCTCTATAAGAATAACATGGTGTCTGAGGATGCAGGTTTGCTGAAACAAGGTACACAAAAAATGAGCTTTCACGCAAGTTTTTGTATAACTCAACTAGGTGAAGCCACATACCAAATGTTATTAATTTATGTTGATAATTAAGGGAGATAACATTTTACTTATTCTGCATAAGAATAACATGGGGGCTGAGTATGCAGGTTTGCTGCTACGGGAACTATTAGCAAAACAATAGTTATTCGTGCAAATGTCAATAGACCACAATGGTATGAAGCAATATACCAAGTTTTGTCAGGATAAGTTGAAAAATAAATAAGATGTACCGGTACAATTTTTCTTACTCTCCATAAGGATAACATTGGACAACGTACTGTGTTTAGCACTTTCAATATCTCTGTAACCAATTGACGTAGAGCAATGATCAAAACACCAAATTGTTTGGTTTTTTAAGCTGAATTTAATGGTGAAAACTAAAATTAGATTTACTAAAACATTATTCGTAAAAAACTCAAAAAACCCATTTTTGGGGTACTAAACCCCTATAAAATACCCCTTGGGATAGATCGATTTGGCTGGTTTTCGAACAAGCCATAAATGTTGCTTTACATGTTTTTAGCAAATTTCATCAAAATTGGACCATTTTTACGAGAGTTATCGCACCCACGGACACACATATATATAGATACAATTTTGAACGAATGGTGAATTTGGCATCTGGGGACCTCAAAACGAAAATTTATCATGGTCCCGGGCCTCGGTTTTACTATGCCGACTACAGTAATAGCTTCTTCCCTATAGGGAAAATTTGCTAAAACACAACAAGTCTGAAATAAATTAATTTGTAATAGTTAGTAAAAGTTGTGAAAGTGTTTAAGTTACAACCTCATTCAAATTAAATTTATTATTTTGTATACATAAAGTTAACTGGTAGTTAATAAAAGGTGTTAACAAGTTTTAGTTGCAACTGCATTCAAAGTAAATTTACCATTTTGTAAACATAACATTAACATTTGCAGTATTACAAAATTATATTACTGTACAGTATAAGTACTGGTATTATACAGTTGGGCGGCAGAAATTTAATTGAGTTACTTTAATACATGTAATGTATAAAAATATTATTCTAAATAATACCCTCACCATTTTGCAAGAAAGCTTATCAAAATAAAAAGATTTTGTTTCCATTCTCTCTCTAAAAGTTTCATTAAAAGTTGTGTGTTTCTGATACTTTAATTGATAGCCTATGGATAAAAAAATTCCGATGCAGTTTATAAAAGTGTGTTGCTTAATTTGTTTTTATACCTTAAAGTAGGCTGTTACTGAGAAAGAATCGTTGTGAAATTCGAAAATCGTAAGTTAGCCTAGACGATTCATTTGCATGGGGGGAGACATCGTAGGCTATTGGTGTTCTGGAATTAAAATAATATGCATTGACGTAAGTTGTACAATTTAACGGACAATAAATATTTCATCTGTTAATCCGGTAAGTTAAGACTTTTAAGAGTATTCAAAAACAGAAACACTGTTTGGCTTCAACGGTCGAAACATAGCCTATCTTTTCACTCTTGGTTTTATATTTTACGATAGCCTTCATCGTACTTATCGTTTTAATACTCATAAGGGAAATATACATATTATAATGGTTCTACATTATTTAATCATTTACGGTTTTACTCAAAAAGTAGCCTAATTATCCTAGCTCACAATGCAATAGCCTAACTTAGGCTACATAAATGTATTAACCTGTTTTTCAAGAGACTATTACATTTTTGTAACTTAATATGATAAATCCATTTTGCTAAATAATTTATTGGTAAAATTGGACTCGGAATTCATAATAGATTTAAAGTTAAATGATCTACAACAAATCATGATCAAAAAGTTATAAGCTTCTAAACCAAGGATCGAACCTAAGCCGCCGGCGTGGCACACTAGTTAACCGCCTCAGCCACCTCGCATATGACAGGAGAGGCGCCACGCTTAGGGCAAACATGTAACATCACTTTTTCCCTTCTCACTGATAGCCGAAAAGGTTACGTAGAGGCACAGACAAGGGAATCCTTTATCTGTGATAGAGGGTTTTCTTCCTTGTATAGTATAATGGTTGTGAGTAAATGGAATCACTCTTTACCCTTAAAATAAGTTCAGTTTAATTTGTTCTTTGAATACCTACAATAAAACCCTCTTTTATATAAACGCAGGTTATCGTACTTATGACCAAGAATGAATTGTTACACAACATTATTTAATTAGGTACATTACACCTGGGGTTTACATTAACGTTTGTCAATATAAATTTATGTAATTTGGAAAACAAATTACGAGTAGTAGACTATCTACGGTTTACAACCAATCAGTTACTCAACGTATGTTTCAGAGTTATGTTGCTTCCTTCATGAATATTGTTATTAGACACGAGTATAATTTGATTAAACACCTTCTCATTTTTAGCGAATTTCCCCTATAGGGAAGAAGCTATTACCGTAGGTCTCATGGTAAGACTTAAGCCCGAGACCATGATAACTTTTTGTTTTGAGGTCCCCAGATGTCCAAAACACTATTCGTTCAAATTTATATATATGTATATATATATATCTATATATATATATATATATCTATATATATATATATCTATATATGTGTCCGTGAATGCGATAACTTGAGTAAAAAACGTCCGATTTCGATGATATTTGGCTCAAATGTGTAAACTGACATTTATGACTTTAAGTTCGAAAACCAGAAAAATCGGACTATGGGAAAGGGGGTTTATGGGGGTTTTAAATTTTCCAAAAATCAGTTTTTTGCATTTTTTACCCTAAAATTTTTAAAACACTTAATTTAGGTTTAGACCATGTTATAGAGCTTAAAAAAACAAATAAAATGGTATTTTGAATTATTAACCTAGGTTAAGTGGTTGCGGAAAAAATCAAAAAAACATGCTCATAAAATCTCCCATGTTAATCTTATGGGAAAAAGGTTTTTGGCTTTTCCTCAGTTAATTTTACTTTAAACTTCACATTTTCTTTTACCAATCATTTCAGCTCCACAAAACAATCATTTTGGTGTTTAAATTGTGATTCTACGTCAAACCGTTGCAGAGATATTCAAAGTGCTAAACACAGTACGTTGTCCAATGTTATCCTTATGGAGAATAAATAAAATTTGATATCTTGATTATTTATGAATGTATATTGATGAAATTTGGTATGTGGCTTCATGTTGTACTGGTATATTGATAATTGCACAAAAAATAAATGTTTTGTTGATTGTCCCCGTAGCAGCTAATCTGCATACTCAGCCCTAATGTTATTGTTATGGAGAATAAGTAAAGTTTTATATCTCCCTTAATTATGAACATAAATTAATAAAACATGGTAAGTAGCTTCACCTGGTTCAGTTACATTGATAATTGCATAAAAACTCATTTCTTATCTTCCTCGTTGCAGCAAACCTGCGTACTCAGTCCTAATGTTATTCTTAAGGGGAATAAATAAAATGTAATAAATCACTTATTTATGAATGTATTTTTGTCAAACTTGGCGAGTGGCTTTATGTACTAGTGAGAAACATATCAATGCATTGGAAATTCGCTAAGTACGCAGGTTTGCTGCGACGGGGGGTATTAATTTAGTACTATGAAGAAAGAATTAAACAACTTGTTGGTAAACAAATAAGACATACTTTCAATTTAAGTACAGTGGACTCCCTCTAGTCCGGCCTTGGTTGATTGCAACGTCAGCTTGCTATATACTGATCGGCAGTTAAGCTTGGTAAACTTAACAGAATTTTACAGAAGGGAAGCGCCCCCCTGCCCGGCTGAGCCAAATGGGAAGCATTGGTGTAGCGCGTATTGCCTTGCCAGAGTTGCAGGCATTGTCAAAATACCTAAGCCTACGCAGTGGCGGCAGAAAGGTGGTCTACGTGACTAATTGGCGATGTGTAACGCGGCCGTTCATGCTGATACCGACCGAGAGTTCAAAGGTTACTGAAGCATTGGAGCCTTCCATTATTGAGGCCTGGACCTCAGAAGTGAAAAGTTATGCTTGGATCTGCTGCTAAAGCCCCTCTGCTCTCATTTGAGGATTTTGCAAAGTGCGAAGAGGTAAGGCAGATTAATTAATAAATTGTTAATAATTAGTTTCAAAACATTTGACGTCAATGACAAATGATTTCAGTTTGCCATTTTAACCATATTAGTGGACCTGATGTTCAGCGCTTTCACCATATGAATGAAGACGCCTCTATCGCAAGGTGCCTGTAGCAAGCCCACTCTGATAGGTCGAACCGTTTTGGCGCCAGCTGGAGACTACTGCCATAGATTAAGCATAATCCTAAGGCACTGAGTCACATCTTTGGAATGGATACTGCAACTGTGATTTTGCAATACTTTAAATACAGCAGAACTGAACTTAAATGGTCACAAGAATCATTCTATTCTCATTATAAGTCACTTCAATAGAATGAATCAAAATGTGATCTCAATTAATGGGGAACCAAATTTAGAAATGCAAATTCCGTATTACTATTGGGTTAACAGTACTATTTATTTGGTATTAGTATGACGTATGATAGTTATAAGTTGGTTTGCCAAGAAGATATTGGTGTTGTATTTGTAGTCGGAAGGCAAAGGACACTTTGGGTCTCATGGTAGTGATTCTTAATAGTGAAAAATATTTTTGTCTACTTACATTTTTATCCACAGGGGTTTTCTTAAATACATATCCAACTCTTGCCATTTTCCTCTATCGAAGAGTCGATATAGCTCTTTTCTTCTTTGAACACAGTTGTTCCTCCAGTCTTTTTAGCTTGTAATATTGGACATCTTGGCTTTTGCTTTAGATTTCCTGGAAACATGTACGTCTAATACAGGCCTACACTTTATATTAGCCAATCCACATCATTTTAAAACTAAATTTGCTTCCATAATAGTATTTAAAGCATATTTAAAGCATCATTCATAATTGCATGATTATATTGTAAGCTTTTGTTTATACTGAAAAGGGGTGATTTACACAGTTGTCTGGGTGATTTACAAAGTTGTCCATCTAATCTCAACTAAACGAATCTTACCTTGATAAACTAGAAACATAATAACCAATAAAATATGGAAGATTAAACTGTCAAAAATCTAAAAGCCAGTCGATTGTACTTAATAAAGTCATTGAAATGAGCATGCCCAAACTCACCATGAGACCTGCAGCTCGCGTACCTGTTGCGATAATTCCTAAATCTTTTATAGCGTACTACCTGTTGGTCTGCTCCAGCAAGGTAGAAACCATAGAGAGCTCGTGCTCATAAACGGGATAGACCAAAATTCGGTCCAGCCAGGTTCAAGGTCACATCTCAAAGTGTAGGACTCGTCACAGTGCTCAGTACAGCGTCTTATGGTTATTGGCGACGCGTGCTCAGTTAAATGAGGTTTACGGTGCGAGGAATTTTTTTATTGTAAAATGATTTTTGGAATCGTATTACTGAATAAATTCTTTATCTTTTGGTACTAAATCCAAATGTATTTAACCTCTAATTATAATGTAAAAACACGTGTAATTTTCAATATTAGTATAAAAATCTCAATCTTCCAGTACTTAACCTTGATTTTCATCGACCAAAAAATAATTTACATATCGGCTGCCATATTAGCTTTACTCGGTACATTCCTCAATTTTTGACATAAAACCAAACTATATAACAACTATTGTAAGGCTTGTGGGGAGGCTTAGTTTTGAGTTTTGACATATAAACATTGATTCTATATTATTTAATTTATATTTTCAGTAGAAATGTTTATTAACAACTAAGTATCCTTTGTATTCAAGATCCTTAATATGATCCTCTACTTTTAACTTGTACACGATTGGTTATATTGCTGATATAGAGGATTAGTTTTGAGTTTTGATATAAAAAATTTATTTATTCACTATTTTAATTACATTTTTAGCTACAACAATTCATTTATGGCTAACAAGCCGTCATATTTGGAGGGGGAAATGTTTAAGTAACAAATAGTTTAAAAGGAAGTAGGTTTTGTTTATATAAAAAGGCAACGTTATGTTTTCTTACTAAATTATTTTATTTCATTATTGATTCAAATAAGTTTTTGCTTCACGAGTAAAATATAATCACTAATCAGATATGTTTATTTTATCATATAACGTTTTATTCTTTCTAACAAAAAGTCTCTTATTATTTACTTTATATATAAAATTAGAAGATTCCTCATGAGCCTAAAATCATCTCCTAACTGAATTTTCCATCAAAATTGAAAGCTATGCTAAAAACAATAAGCTCAATCCAATATGGAGTAAAATTTACATAATTAATATTTGCTAGGTGAAGATCTAAGTAAAATGAGGAGCGTTTAACTATGCTTGATGTGGTAGAACGGCGTGGAGCTGTAGTCCGCGACGGTGGCGCGCGTAGAACTGAACATAGTGGTTATTTACCTCGGATTATTGAACAAACTATAAGTTCTATTGAAAATTGTTTTGAATGAAAATTTGAGATCATCTAATTAGCTACAACTTTCTCCCTGGAAGTTTGTTTCTACCTCAAAAATAAAAAAAGTTCTCGTTTACTGACTTGTTCAAGTCATGCTGCTACAACTCTCTAATATTTTCATTATTAAAAATTACACATAATTTTAAACTAAAATATATTTATACTGTAGGATGCAAAAACTAATGCAGAAAAGGAATATTCAAGTTTAATCGTAGTTTTATTATTATTATTAAGATGTACCGGAGCGTGTAAACGACAACGCGCTCACCGCTCGGGCTTATTCAGTTTTGCCGCGTCCTACACTTTTCGTCTAGCCTGATGATGCACGGACTGTTTTCTGTCCATTTGGCGACCTCTCCATGGTTTTACCTCGCTGTCTGCTCTTCACACAGGGATTTTGTAGTTATTAGCAAGACCTTTATCTTTATTAAAATATTGATAATTTTGGCAATTGTAGCAGAATTAATGAAATTTTGGTTCTTCAAAAGAAGGCGATTCGAAATAATTAATCAATCAGGAAATTTTGATCATTGTAGACCTGTTGTTTTTATCAGTTCTGAAATTTTGACAGTCATAAATTTGTCCCTTTTTGATTTAATAGTGTATCTATTTAAAAACCCAGATCTTCTGACCCTCAGCTCTAATACACACTCTTACAACACTAGAAACAAAGACAATGCAGTAATTGATTTTTCTAGATTGACCAAAAGTCAAAAAAGCTACAAAGTGCAATGTCTCAAACTCTACAACAAGTTGAAACACCTCATAAACACTTACGACGAAAAGACTTTTAAACGAAAATTTTAATAATAACAAATTTTTAATAATTTTAATAATAATAAGTAAATTCATTAAAATAACAACATTGGAATTTTTATAAAGTAATATTTACTCCATTAATTTTAGATTGTATATTATATATATACAGTATCAAACGAAATGTGTTTTTGGGGTCTGGGGACCTCAAAACGAAAAGTTGATCATGGTCCCGGGCCTAGGTCTTACCATGCCGACTACGGTAATAGCTTCTTCCCTATAGGGGAAATTCGCTAAAAACTATTTCATAATTTCCAATTCCCTTTCGCTCTCTACTGCTTTGAAATTATTCTATTTTCACATGTGATCTTAAAATGAAATGAGTAAATAGGAGTGGTACGTGCGTTCATGAAATTCCAGTGAGCGGGAAGGTCCCTGGCCCACTGTGGCTGTTTTAGGGCGCTTGGGCCCTCTTCAGCCAAAGGAGTGGTATTTTTTGGGAAGAACGTATGAAGGGGACACTGTGGAAGGGGCGCTTATGTCGTAGCGAAGTGCAAAAGGTTGTTTTCCCGAAAATCACAATATATCTCATATTGAAATAACCATTTTAAAATCAAATGATTGTCACTAAAAGAAAATATTAAAAATCATGGTGTACGGTAGAAGTACGAGGGCGGGGTTGAAAGAGGGAGAGGTAGGGGGTGGATAGGTAGTTATTATTGGAAAGGAAAGGCTTCACAAACATTTCTTGCACCAGGCCTTGCATTAGCTAAGGATGGCGCTGGCTGTTTGGAGGCTGAAAATGGCACCTTATTGGTCTACGAATACAGGTGCCTACATTCAATAACACACAGTATGCTTAAAAGGAAGGCACAGAACTGGTAGAAAAAGCACACAGAAATTAACTGTTCCTTAGATAACTGTCCTGCAAGGCTATCTGTCTGGTCTACAATTATAACAATTTTCTAATACAGTACTAATGTTTCAGGTGACTATAATTGAGAATAAAGGAACACTTAATCTAAATGCATCCTGGGGTAGCCAAATTCTGGGATTATTGCAGGACAATTAACAAGGTCAGTACTAAATAGTATTTCGACAATTTTAAGTTCATGGAATTGTAATGTTTAGACCTATATACAGTAGACGCTCGCTAATCCGGCACGTTCGGGGTGGCAGTGCCGGATTATTGAAAATGCCTGATTGCTGAGCAGCATCTATAAATAGCTGTGATTGCGAGAATAGCCTAAATACTGCAAAAAATAGAGAGTCAAAAGGAAATAGGGAATCTAATCCCGTGATCCCGCCCAATTTTATGGTTTCTTCCATCCCAGGATTCAAACGCCGAATCCCGGGATTTTTCGGGATTGCTAAATTGTCTGAAGTTAGCAATACAGGTGATGTTTCTAACTGATGTAACCGCAATAAATCACTATAAAACCACTTTAATAAAGTTATAAATCAAAACTTCTTTATTTGATAATTTTTGTCTTTCTTATATATTAACTATATTTTAATCCAATTTCTTACAGTCACTTGAAACAATCAGATTTTACCTGAATATGGTAAGTGATGTTTGTCAGATAATTATGCCTTTTTTAATTATAATTTTTCTTTTTTCTTTTTACTAAGAAAAAATTTGGTTTGTTTTGATCCCAATATAATAATAAGTAAATTCATTAAAATAACAACATTGGAATTTTTATAAAGTAATATTTACTCCATTAATTTTAGATTGTTTACTAATTGTTACATGATTTTATTATGAAAGTACTGTGTTTATTGAAAGGATAGTTTTGTTTCTAGTTTTGTTTTATCAAGTAGGATTTATTCATAACTTGTCATAGTAATAAGTTAATAATTTCATTCATCTGCAGCTGCAGCTACATTGATGAAAAAATGAACTTCTACTTCTACTTTTTAGGTGGAAATATTTATTCATGGATACTTTTTGAAAGAATTTGTAATTTAAATACATAACATACTGTTAAAATGTAAATTATTAACAGTACTGCTCTGTGCTGTATTGTATTGTCGTATTATAATTAAATTATTCCCACCTTCAAAATAGCCTAACTAATTTGGGAACAAACAGTGATTTATGAAAAATTTAGTTTGAGAAACAGATAGATACAGCTCTAGTGTACAACGTCCTATATTTAGCAGACCTATTGTGTTTTTTGTGGTGCACGATAAGAGAGCAGCACTTTCAGTTCATAGTTTGACACATTGAGCAAATGTGAACATGCCTCTACTCACTGTACCAGTGTCTCCAGTTGTACGATAATTATTTATTTTGTTACGATAATTCAGCCCATTGTACGATATATCAATGTATGATACAGGAAATTGTACGATAATTTGGGATCAGCCTAAACTATACATGATTATGTATGACCTACTAATTAAAAACATCTTAACAAATTACATTTTTATGATACAAAAATAGGCTTTAATTAAAATAGGCTACGAATTTGACGGTTACGTTTTATTTGAAGGAAACCAACCACAAGCTGTCGCAGCCTGGCAGCTATTTTGTAAACTACAAACTGAAGTTTACAAAATAGCCGCCAGGCTGCAGGCTGCCGACAGCTTGTGGTTCGTTTCCCTCAAATCAAACGTAACTGCCAAATTTGTTCAAATTCTTCATTAGAAGAAATTCTTCTTTACTTTATTAACTTAAATTAATTTTGTAGTTAATGTTTTCGCTACTTGATCCTGGTGCGGCACGGATTCTTGATTTTCATTATGGCGCCACACAAGGGTCCCTACATAGGCTTTGTTAAATTTCCTGAGTTTTGTTAAGCATTTGGTTATTTATTCAATTTTATTTGGTTTCCAAAATTACCACTATTCGACTCAAATAACCAAATCTCCTTGGTTGGGGATGTTTGAGTGTAAGTTTCAGGTGTTTTTGCAAATGTACGATAATTTTACCTGAAATACTAAATTTGTAACCACTTGTATACGATATTTGTCCCTGACCGAACTAGAGACACTGCACCGTACTAGCCGTGCTACTCTCTCCACGTCTTATAAACACCTTAAAGGTACGGCTACACACAGCGGGATGGGACAGGAATGGGATAAGGACGGGACATTTGCTGATGGATGCTTTCTGTGTAATCAAATGGAAGCGGCTACACATTCAGGGATGGGATAGGGACAAGACATTCGCAGTGGATAGTGGATGGTCGGAAGAGGGTAATTATCTGTTATCCAGGACTCCTCCGGAAATTAAAACTTTTTTCCAAAAATGTGCAAAATAATGCCCTGATTCTGACAATTATTTTTTTTTAAGCGGTCGAGGCTGGGAAACCCTGGAAAATCGGAAAAAACAAAAAACATTTTTTCCCCGAAAAAGGCTTTGTGGGGACAGTACTTAAACTGTGCAGGAAATTACGCTGAACATGAATTTGAAATCGGTTTTACGATAAGACAAACACTAAACGTGTAAATGCCGGAAAGCCCAAAACACATTCCGCTGAATATGGCTTTATGGGTACTCAAATTGTGCGAACATTTACGCTGAACAAGAATATGTAAGTTAATCGGTTTTATGATCAGAAAACCACTAAGCACATAAAAGGTTAGGTTAGGGTTAGGTAATGTAACCTAACATAACCTAACCACCAGAAAAGCGTAGTGAAAGGTTAGGTTAGGTTATGGTTAGAATAGAATAGGTTAGGTTATGGTTAGAATAGGATAGGTTAGGTTACGGTAAGGTTAGATTACGGTTATGTTACGTTACCTAACCCTACAAAAGGAAAAGGTGAATTATAATAAAAACCACTAATGTAAGGTGTAAAAAAAAACAATTTAATGTATGATATAATAAGATGGGCTCAAAAGTATAAAAACATAACGACAAAACAAAACTCAAATGTTTATGACTCAAATGAAGTATGAGAAAGAAAAGTTAACTAAATAGAACAAAAAAAAAAAAACTACTCAATCCGTATTCGTGGCAAACTCATTTGTATATTTCCGATGCTTTTCTGTTGTTTACGCGCTTAGTGTTTGTCTTATCATACCGATTACATACGGTATTCGTGTTTAGCGTAATTTTCCGCACAATTTGAGTACCCACAAAGCCATTTTTGGAAATTTCTTTTTGGTTTTTCCGATTTTCCGAAAAAACTACCATTTTCTGAATCAGGGCGTTATTTTGCACATCCGTAGGAGTACTGGATAACAGATAAATACCCGGAAGAGCATGAATTCGCCGTTGTTCTGTCCGTATCCCGGTATGTGTAGTCACCCCGTAACGGGAAGTAGGATATCACCCAAGGCAGATGGGTAGTTTTTGTGAGTCAGGTTTACCTTTTAGTTATTTTAATTGTTCTTCACATTTAAATATCATGCCTTTTTTTTAAATAAACCAAAGCTAATGTAATGCCTATTTTCAGACAAGCCTAAGCCCAAGTCTAATCTTAAGGTTTTAGGCTGATACAACACCAATGGTTATGTTTTCTTCCAGTTTAAAAATAAAAAACAGAAAGTGGTACATTACTTAATTGTCAATGAGTAGGCCTAATAAAAAGTGTTCAGTAAAAATGTGGAAACTTTAGTATAACGTACCATGTCCAATCTTTCTCCATTATTTTAATGTTAGGTACTAACAGGACCTAAAAAAAACAGAAAATTAAAAATAAGTACTTGAAAACACTATTTTACCTTAATAATCTGAGTCTGAATCCTCACTGGGGAATACAACTTCGGTTACCTTTTGGCAGGTAGTGGCGGGAACGTCGGTGGTGTGAAGCAGCGCACGTATCGTTCCGTATGTCCGTGTCTTTTCCCGCCATGTGTAGCCACCGCACAGGAAATAATTATATGACCCAACCGTATCCCACCCCGGCTACACATAGCGGGATGGGACAGGGATGGGATAAGGACGGGACATTTTAAAATTTTCCGTGGGATGGCTAAATATAGCGGGAAAGGACTCTGGCACAGACATGGGGAATGCACGTGCAGCTTCACACCACCGATGTTCCCGCCACTAGCCGCCAAACGTAACCAAAGTTTTACTCTCCAGTGAGGATTCAGACTCAGATTATTAAGGCAAAATAGTAGTGTTTTCAAGTACTTATTTTATTGATCTGTCTGTTTTTGGAGGTCCTAAGTTATTACAGTAGTAACATAAACAATTGTAGAAAGATTGGGACGTGGTACGTTATACTAAAAGTTTCCACATTTTTACTGAACATTTTTTACTAGGCCTACCGTACTAAGTTAATTGGGTACTTTGGTATTATACGGATGCCACCCTTATACAGCGCGCTGCGGCAGTTATGTTAGGATGGGTTATAATAAAAATGATTGTAGGACTTTCCTTGTTTCGTTACGAATAAGTACCATGAAAACAAATGTAACGTAGTGCACGGCAATGTGTTGTGCCTTTCACCACGCAGTGTGGCGCTGCTAGGCCCGGCGCGGTGTCTGGTACGTTAATCGCTCTTTATGAAGCCAAGTTATGTTAGGATGGGTTATGATAAAAATGATTGTAGTCCTTTCCTTGTTTCGTTACGAATAAGTATCATGAAAACAAATGTAACGTAGTGCACGGCAATAAATCACTCATGACACTGACCCAGATACAGGCGGTGACAGGTGATGCGCGAGCTCCGGTCAACGACCTGACCTTGGCCTATTTGGAGGGGGTTTGGCAGCCAGAAGTATTACTCATCAGGTATCGTTCGACTCGTAACGAAACAAGGAAAGTCCTACAATCATTTTTATGATAACCCATCCTAACATAACTGCCGCAGCGCGCTGTATAAGGGTGGCATCCGTATAATACCAAAGTACCGTTAATTGACAATCAAGTAATGTATAGGCCTACCACTTTCCTTTTTATTTTTAAACTGGAGCAAAACATAGCTATTGCTGTTGTTTCAGCCTAAAGCTTTAAGATCAGGCTTGGACTTAGACTTATCTGAAAATAGGCATTACAATAATTTTGGTTTATTAAAGAAGGGGCGTGATATTTTAATGCGAGGAACAATTAAAAATAACTAAAAGGTAAAACAACTAACTCACAAAAACTACCGATCTGCCTTGGGGGATATCTCACGTCCCGTCACGGGGTGGCTACACATATCGGGACACGGACAGGAAAACGGCGAATTGATACTCTTCTGACCATCCATCCTCCACTGTGAATATCCCTTCCCTATCCCATCCCTGTATGTTATGTGTAGCCCATTTGATTCCATTTGATAGGACGCATCCATCAGCAAATGTCCCGTCCTTATCCCATCCCGCTAGATATGTAGCCCTACCCATAGGTTAAAGCTTGGTTTACACTATGTAGCAAAAAATGCTATATAGCATTTGCTATATGTAGCAAATGTTATATAACATTTTAATTCGGAACCTTTTACTTCTCCTGCTAGAAGTTAAATTTAGTAAATGCTACATATATAGCAAATGTTATATAACATTTAAAATCATTGATTTTTTTAATGCTACATGCTACATGTAGCAAAACCTTTCTCCATTGGCGAAAAACCACTTTTCTTCTTAAAAGATCTTTGAAATTGTCCAAAATTAAACATCACATTTTCCTTTCAACTTTGGCTCTTTCCATCTGCATCTCCAACGCGATGTTTCCCCAGGCGTCATGTTTTTTTATTACCGATACAGATTTTATATATAATCCGGGCTCATTGGGTCCCACAATGCCGGCTGTTCACGAAAAAGCAATATAAAATTTAGTTTTATCTCTATCCCACACACCATCACAACCTTGCATTTACGAAACAATTAACCAAAAAACAAATCACAAACTAAGTCCTCCGCACTCGACTGCCACACCACTTGGCTTCCACTGAACTGACAGGAAATGCTACATGTAGCACAAAAAATCCGTGTATAACATAGCTAGATATAGCAAATGCTATATCTAGCATGGATTTCTTTGATATTTAGACTCCGAATGGATAGCATGATTTTGCTAAATGTATCAGAATCTGCTAGATATAGCAATGTTAGCACGATTTTGCTAAATGTAGCAGAATCTGCTAGATATAGCAATGTTAAAACGTATCTAGCAGTTCAAAAACTCAAGTTTTCTGCTTATAGCAAATGTTGTATAACTTTTGCTAAATGTTAGATGTAGCGGATTCTGATATAAGTATTTTTCGAAAATGTTATATCAATTTTGCTATATGTAACATATAGCACGTTTTGAGACATAGTGTAAACCCGGCTTTAGACTTGGACATTGATACCTACTTGACTTATAATAGGGTAGTGTAATAATGCCTCGTGTAATATGAGATATTCAAAAATATTCGCCTAGTTTGACGTTTGTAGACCTTAACACATCCATAGTTATCAATGTTTAACTAGGAAGGCTTCAGACTTTAGTTTGGCCAAGAATTAACAGGTGGATGTTAGGTTAGTTAAAGCCCCAAGCCTCTTGCCGATAAGCTTCAATAAATTTCTAAGGCTACTGTGATTAGTTATGACACTTATTTAATAAGTGCTATTTGCTTGCTTACCGTAATATTGTAACGTTTTGGACATATATATAATCTTCCTCTTCCAATATTCGCCATCAAAACAATCACAACGCAACATTTGAGTTTTGTTTTGAGTGAAACGTGGGGAGGGGAGGGGTAGAACCGACACAGTTTATCGCAACTGCGAGCTGCGAGCAGTAACTAAAACCAAAACCGAAACAGTCTTCGCTTGTCAGCTGCAGCTGAATCTAGTGCTTCGTCGCGGACGTTTTAAAAACGAACTATCCTGTTGTCTGCAACCGTATAATTAAACTGTTGTCGTGCCGAAACTGTTGCAGTTGCAGCCGTTTCGCTTGAACGACAACGCTGCCTATTCCACCACTACACATCACAATATTCACATTTTCAAATCGGTATAAAACTAAAACTTCCAAATTCATCAGGCAGGTAAAAGCAACACCGAATTTTTTGAGTTTTTTTTTGGGTTTTGAAATTTTTTGGGTGAATTGAGAGTATTACAAAAACAAATTCATATATATATATATGAATAACCAAGGATCGGCCCTTCGATGTTCTTACTGTGCTCGAATTGCAAAATACGATGGACTGTATTAAATAAAAAAGCCGCCAGTTTAGTTGTTTGTCGGGTATCAACTTTAACGCTTTAGTTATATAGATTACGAAGGGAGTATATAATTGCTATGGTCATACCAGATGCTCTTATTTTGGTAGTATCAACATATAAAATACACCCCGTCGCAGCAAACCTGCATACTCAGCGAATTTCCAATAGAAATACAAATATCTTAAAACTACAAAAAGCCACTGAACAAGTTCCATAAAAATATATTCACAAATAAGCATAAGCGGTATATACAATTTTAATTATTCTCCATAAGAATAACATTGGGGCTGAGAACACAGGTTTGCTGCAACAAGGAACACAACAAATTGGCTTTTATGCTAATATCAATACGAGTTCGCACGCAGCACGCTGACGTGAGGGAAGTGAATTTCCACATAAAAACTTTTAAAACTCAAAATATGTGTAAAAACATACATTTTTCCAATTTTTATTGAAATCTGAAAATATTGATTTTTTTGGCTGTTCTAATACTCCTGGTTTCATTTACTTGCAAAGCTGGGAATACAATTTTGCGCATTATAAGGTTAGGAGAAGGTCCAGACAGGCTTGAAAGTAGGCGTGAGGTTGCTGGGGATAATAAAAGTACTCTAACAAAGGAATAACAGGCTTTTCTAGTGTAAAACCCCCATAAGACAACGTACTGTGTATAGCCGATACACATTTTCTTGAATAACTCGGTAAATATTTATGCTAGAATGACGAGAGAGGGCTTAAAACTTTCGCCTTCCTAATTTCCATATTTTTACATGCATTAACTTTACATCTGGGGCTTTTCTGACCCTTTTTCGGCCAAAAAACTCGAAATTTGAAAGATTAATCCCCAAAAAAAGGGTTTGGAGTTTTCTGATTGTTTTACCCAACGAACTTGTCCAACCGATTAGAGAAAGGAACGTCCCTACCAAATTTGAAGTAAATCGGACAAAAAATGCGACCGCTAGAGTGCATACACATATATATATTTAAATATGTTTAAATATATATATAAAATTTTGAACGACCCCCCAAAACGTGTTCAGGGGGTCACGTTAGGAACTTCTATGGTGGTCCCGGGCTTAAGTTTCACCGTGCAGGTCATGCTAATAGTTCACTTTCCAAAGGAAATTCACTAATAACTCAACTAGGTGAAGTCGTATACCAGTTTTAGCGAATTCCCCCTATAGGGAAGAAGCTATTACTGTCAGTCTCATGGTAAGACTTAAGCCCGAGACCATGATAACTTTTTGTTTTGAGGTCCCCAGATGCCAAAAACACTATTCGTTCAAATTTATATATATGTGTATATATATATATATGTGTGTGTGTGTGTGTGTGTGTGTGTGTGTGTGTGTGTGTGTGTGTGTGTGTGTGTGTGTGTGTGTGTGTGTGTGTGTCCGTGAATGCGATAACTTGAGTAAAAAACGTTTGATTTCGATGAAATTTGGCTCAAATGTGTAAATTGTGACATTTATGACTTTAAGTTCGAAAACCAGAAAAATCGGACCATGGGAAAGGGGGTTTATGGGGTTTTTAAATTTTCCAAAATCCGTTTTTTGCATTTTTCACCCTAAAATTTTTAAAACACTTAATTTTGGTTTTAACCATGTTATAGAGCTTAAAAAAACAAATAATATGGTATTTTGAATTATTAACCTCGGTTAAGTGGTTGCGGAAAAAATCCAAAATACCCCCGTCACAGCAAACCTGCCTACTCAGCGAATTTCCAATGCAAATATATGGGTATCACTACTACCTAGAGCCATTTACCAAGTTTCACAAAAATACATTCATTAATAAGTGATATATAGCATTTTATTTATTCTCTTTAAGAATAACATTATAAAGGAGTACGCAGGTTTGCTGCAACAAGGAAGATAAGATATATGTTTTTTCGCAATACAACTCAACCAGGTGAAGCTACATACCAAGTTTTATTAATTTAGGTTCATATCTAAGGGAGATATAAAACTTTACTTATTCTCCATATGAATAACATGGAGGCCGAGTATGCAGGTTTGCTGCTACCGGGAAAAATCAACAAAAAACTTTTTTTGTGCTATTATCAATATACTACAACTAGTTGAAGCCACATACCAAGTTTCATTAATATACATACATAAATAATCAAAATATGTCATTTTAGCGAATTTCCCCTATAGGGAAGAAGCTATTACCGTAGGTCTCATGGTAAGACTTAAGCCCGAGACCATGATAACTTTTCATTTTGAGGTCCCCAGATGCCAAAAACACCATTCGTTCAAATTATATATATATATATATATATATATATATATATATATATATATATATATATATATGTCCGTAAGCACGATAACTCTCGTAAAAAAGGTCCGATCATAATGAAATTTGGTACAAATATGTAAAGCACCATTTATTTGAACGAGTTCGAAAACCAGACGAATCGCACCATCCAAAGGAGGGTTTTTGGGGGGTTTTGTACCCCAAAAATGGGTTTTTTGGGGTTTCCACATGTAATTTTTATTTAAATCAAATTTTAATTTTTACCATTTAATTCAGCAAAAAAAACAAACAATTTGGTATTTTTATCATTGCTCTACGTCAATTGGTTCCTGAGATATTGAAAGTGCCAAACACAGTACGTTGTCCAATGTTATTCTTATGGAGAAAAAGAAAAATTGTATATCTCACTTATTTATGAACATAAACTGACAAAATTTGGTATATGGCTTCACCTGGTTGGGGTTTATCGTTGTTTGCACAAAATATAAAATTTTCACGTATGGATCCCGTAGCAGCAAACCTAGGTAATCGGTCCCCATGTTATTCTTAAGGAGAATAATTAAAATGTTATATATCGCTTACTTATGAATGTATATGAATGAAACTTGGTATGTGACTTTACTTAGATGAGTTCTAATGATATTTCCATAAAAACCCATTATTTTGTGTTCCTTGTTGCAGCAAACCTGCGTACTCATCCCCAATGTTATTCTTATGGAGAATAATTAATATTTTTAATATCGCTTGTTTGTGAATATATTTCTTATGAATCCTGTTAAGTGTTAATGTTCTATGTTATATATTCATTGGAAATTCGCTGAGTATGCAGGTTTGCTGCGACGGGGTTATTATTTATTCTCCATAAGGATGACATTGGACAACGTACTGTGTTTGGCACTTTGAATATCCCTGCAACGGTTGGACATAAAACAACAATTAAAACGCCAAAATGACGTTTTGTAGAGCTAAACTTATTGGTAGAAAGAAATGTGGAGTTTTTAGTGAAATTATCTGAGGAAAACCTAAAAACCGTATTTCCATAAGATTAACATGGGAAATTTTATGGACACATTTTTTTACTTTTCTCCACAACCACTAACAACCACTAGCTTAATGATTCAAAATATTAAATTGTTTGTTTTTTTAAGCTCTACAAAATGGCTACAACCAAAATCTAGGGTTTTTAAAATTTTAGGGTAAAAAGTTCAAAACACTGATTTTTGGAAAATTTTAAACCCCCATAAAACCCCCTTCCCATAAACTGATCGATCTGGTTTTCGAACTTAAAGTCATAAATGTCACTCTCTATATTTGTGCCAAATTTCATAAAAATCGGGCGCTTCTTTCAAAAGTTATCACGGTAACGGACACACACACACACACACACACACACACACACACACACACACATATATATATATATATATATATATATATATAAATATTAACGAATAGTGTTTTTGGCATCTGGGGACCTCAAAACAAAAAGTTATCATGGTCTCGGGCTTAAGTCTTACTATGCCACCTACGGTAATAGCTTCTTCCCTATATAGGGGAAATTCGCTAAAACATGCTCATAAAATCTCCCATGTTAATCTTATGGGAAAAAGGTTTTTGGCTTTTCCTTAGTTAATTTTACTTTAAACTTCACATTTGCTTTTACCAAATCACTTCAGCTCCACAAAACAATAATTTTGGTGTTTAAATTGTGATTCTACGTCCAACCGTTGCAGAGATATTCAAATTGCTAAACACAGTACGTTGTCCAATGTTATCCTTATGGAGACTAAATAAAATTTGATATCTCGATTATTTATGAATGTATATTGATGAAACTTGGTATGTGGCTTCACGTTGTACTGGTATATTGATATTTGCACAAAAAATAAATGTTTTATTGGTTGTCCCCGTAGCAGCTAACCTGCATACTCAGCCCTAATGTTATTCTTATGGAGGATAAGTAATGTTTTGTATCTCCTTTAATTATGAACATAAATAATAAAACATGGTAAGTAGCTTCACCTGGTTCAGTTATATTGATAATTGCATAAAAACTAATTTCTTATCTTCCTCGTTGCAGCAAACCTGCATACTCAGTCCTAATGTTATTCTTATGGGGAATAAATAAAATGTTATAAATCACTTATTTATGAATGTATTTTTGTCAAACTTGGTATGTGGCTTTATGTAGTAGTGGAAACATATAAATGCATTGGAAATTCGCTGAGTACGCAGGTTTGCTGCGACGGGGGGTATTATTCAAAATGTCACCATAATGTAGGTCCATTCGTGTGTGTTTTAGGTATCAACTATTCAAACACTATTGAACTATTTACACTTCTATTCAAACAGACAGGGAAACACTATGAAAACCAATTTTTTGGGTTTAGGGGGCATGGAAACCAATATTAACACAAATAATTACAATTAGAAAATATACAAAAACAGTACTTTTTCCGCAACCTATACTATGTATAAGGAGAAAAAGTAAAATAAGTGCTTCTAATGTACTTTAGAAAAATACCAATGAAAAAGGACGCAGCTTTCACAGAGCACAGTGGATTATCCAGCCTCGGCAGGGAATTTCAGTTTTGTTTAACCCTGAAACTATATTTTAGATTTTACTGAAACATTTGTATTGTATGCTAAACATGCTTGTTTGTGTCGTGTAAAGCTATGCAGTGCTTGGGTTCACTTGTTACTATTACAGTTTCATATTAAGTCTTAATTGCAAATGGCTGGGACAAAACAAAAGAAAATTGAAATTGTCACATACATTATGTATTGTTTATAATTCAACAAACAATACCACAATAACCTGGTACTTCGCTCGTGTTTTCCTCTGTAAATAACTGTGTGTAATTGGTTACTAGTTAATTTTAATTGCTCATAATTTGTTGAGAGACAGTGCAGCTATTCTTTTCATCTAATGCAGGTTTAACATAACTAATAACATCGCTCTTCGTAGGGATGAACCTGCGCGTGGACCTAGAAAACAGTTTGCTCCAGTTTAGTTTAGATAAGCGAACATTTATTTCAGTAATTCAATAGGAGATTAAACCTAAGATGTGCTTCATTAGTTTAAGTTTTAAAGTTGTTATTTTAGGTTTAAACCCCAGGGAAGAGCTATTAGAATAATAACTTTTACCATTAGCCTTTGAAGGAACTAGATTGATCATATTTAGTTGTCATTAAAAATAGGTCGACCCTTAGTTATGCTAGTAAATAGTAAAAATCTTCATTAACGTATTTAATGGTTTAAAATGCATTTGTACATCGATATAATCGGCAAATAAAGGTTTAAATGCAACATAAAAATATGTTAGCTTACGATTAATCAGTTTTGTTATAACGTATGTACCTACCTAAATGTTTGTTAATGCTCCAATTTAAATTTGATACATTTCAATAAACATTTACTTATATTCAATGATACAAATTATCTGATAATTGTTTCAACTTTAAAGTTGCGAAAAGAAAAGTCAAATTATATTCAACCTTCAGCGGCCGTGTTATTTCCAAATATGATTAATACTCTAGTATACAGGTTAGGGTATAATCAAGAAACCTTTCCAGAGAAGGAACACATTTATTTGACACACTACTTTAAATTGTAGCAAATACTCCCCCATAGCTTGCTTGTACTGCTACAGTTTCTCCATGATACACTTTGAATTATTATTAGTGAATTTCCTTTGGAAAGTGAACTATTAGCATGACCCGCACGGTGAAACCTAAGCCCGGGACCACCATAGAAGTTCCTGACGTGACCCCCTGACCACGTTTTGGGGGGTCGTTCAAAATTTGTTATATATATATGTGTGTGTGTGTGTGTGTGTGTGTGTGTGTGTGTTGCACTCTAGCGGTCACATTTTTTGTCCGATTTACTTCAAATTTGGTAGGGACGTTCCTTTCTGTAATCAGTTGGACAAGTTCGTTGGGCAAAACAATCGGGAAACTCTAAACCCCTTTTTCGGGCATCAATCTTTCAAATTTCAAATTTTTGGGCCCAAAAAGGGTCATAAAGCCCCAGATGTAAAATCAATGCATGGAAAAAGATGGGAATTAGAGAGGCAAAAGTTTTAAGCTCTCTCTCGTCATTCTAGCATAAATATTTACCGAGTTATTCAAGAAAATATGTATCGACTAAACACAGTACGTTGTCTTATGGGGGGTTTTACACTGAAAAGCCTGTTATTGCTTTGTTAGAGTACTTATATCATCCCCAGCAACCTCACGCCTACTTTCAAGCCTGTCTGGACCTTCTACTAACCTCATAATGAGCAAAATTGTATTCCCAGCTTAGCAAGTAAATGAAACCAGGAGTATCAGAACAGCCAAAAAACCAATGTTTTCAAATTTCATTACAAATTGGACAAATGCATGTTTTTACACATATTTTGAGTTTTAAAAGTTGATATGTGGAAATTAACTTCCCTCACGTCAGCGTGCTGCGTGCGAACTCGTTTAAACTGCTTTCCTAATTACTAATATTAGCCTTAAGCAAAGCGAGTAAACTATAGAAAGTCAAGAAGCCGTGGTAACTCATTGTCGTATTCAGCTGTCATCTCAAGACGGAGACAACAATGGGACTCTCAGCGTTGTTCATAATTTATACTACTCTGTTTTCCTTTGATTGAATTGGCATATTCATTGCAACTTTATAAATAATTTATTAGTGAATTTCCTTTGGAAAGTGAACTATTAGCATGACCCGCACGGTGAAACTTAAGCCCGGGACCACCATAGAAGTTCCTAACGTGACCCCCTGAACACGATTTGGGGGGTCGTTCAAAATTTTATATATATATATATATATAGACATATATATATATATATATATATATATATATATATATATATATGTGTGTTTGCACTCTAGCGGTCGCATTTTTTGTCCGATTTACTTCAAATTTGGTAGGGACGTTCCTTTCTGTAATCAGTTGGACAAGTTCGTTGGGAAAAACAATCGGAAAACTCTAAACCCCTTTTTTGGGGATTAATCTTTCAAATTTTGAGTTTTTGGGCCCAAAAAGGGTCAGAAAAGCCCCGTATATAAAATGAATGCATGTAAAAACACGGAAATTAGAAAGGCGAAAGTTTTAAGCCCTCTCTCGTCATTATAGCATAAATATTTACCGAGTTATTAAAGAAAATGTATATCGACCAAACACAGTACGTTGTCTTATGGGGATTTTACATTAGAAAAGCCTGTTATTCATTTGTTGGTGTACTTTTATCATCCCCAACATCCTGACGCCTACTTTAAAGCCTGACTGGACCTTCTCCTAACCTTATAATGCGCAAAATTGTATTCCCAGCATTGCAGGTAAATAGATCCAGGAGCATCAGAACAGCCAAAAAAATCAATGTTTTCAGATTTGAATAAAAGTTGGATTAAGTGTATGTTTTTAACTGATTTTGAGTTTTTATAGTTTTTTGTGTGGAAATTCACTTCCCTCACGTCAGCGTGCTGCGTGCGAACTCGTTTTATTTTTAATTACTTCGACACATGGACGATTAAGCAATATGTCATAAACACAAGTCTTACCGTGTTGTATATATATTACTAACAATTTAAAATTAAGCTAGAGATTTGTGCAATTATTTTTTCAAATTAATATTTTTATCTGAGGTTTTAGCTAGGGTCTTTCATTATTCTTTTCGTAACATATATGTTTTGAAACATATTTAGTTAAATATTGTATACCAGTACCAAAACAATAGTTGGAAAAAGTTAAAATAACAATAGATTTTATTTCGAGTAAATTACGTGGCCTAGTGTAATGATTAGATCGCGTTATTAGACGGCTTACTCCTTACCAATCACCTGCGTGTACAAGCTATGGGAGAACCACTAGGTCCGGTGGTGGATCCGAACCCGTTATAAGCTGTCAAATGTATTTAGAAACTAAAATGAAAAAGGCCCCTGTGGCGAGGAGTACTGCAGCTATATTGTAGATTCAACCTATACCGTTATAAATTAAGTTGAAAAAATATACCTACAGCATTAAAGGATTTATTGTTAAAGAGGATTAAGCCAATTTAGCAGGACAACAGTATAAACCAACTAATAACCGAGGTATCATTGGATAAGCCGCTTGACCACTTCCACCTACCCTCGTATTACGTAGTTCATTTTACAAATTGACTCGTGTTTCACTTTAACTGAAATAAAAACAACAAGTTTACTGAACTATCGGTGAAAAACTATCGGTGAAAGGGCTAATACAAAATCAACGCTAATATAATTGTTTTCATTCTTAATTTTTATATGAGAACAAAGCATTAAAAAAATAACTTATTCAGAAAATAAATAAACTTAAAATAAAATAACTTTATCAGAAATAAATCATGACTTTTCTAATGGCCGTTATCTTTAGATTGCGATAAAATATTGTCAGTGCTTTTAATATTTCAAAATGTAAAAAGAGGTTTAGAGTTGGTATCCTGTTTCTCTTTTCCCAAATGGAACCTGTAAGTAGTTTTCAGCTTCTTGAATTGTTTATATCCGAACTACCAACATCATACAATATTAAGCCGATGAAACTTCAGTGTCCCTTCGACCAGGGTTATAGACATTTAACCTTTTTTATAAAACAGACTACCAACGAACATATTTACTTTAAATTCTGTATAATATAAAGTTCTGAACGTTAAAAATAAGTGTTTTAGCGAATTTCCCCTATAGGGAAGAAGCTATTACCGTAGTCGGCATGGTAAGACCTAGGTCCGGGACCATGATAACTTTTCGTTTTGAGGTCCCCAGACCCCAAAAATACCATTCGTTCGAAACTGTATATATATATATATATATATATATATATATATATGTGTCCGTGAGCACGATAACTCTCGTAAAAATTATCCGATTTTTATGAAATTTGGTATAAACGTGTAAAGCAACATTTATGACTTTAAGTTCGAAAACCAGCCAGATCGCTCTATCCGAAGGGGTATTTTGGGGGGGTTTTGTACCCCAAAAATGGGTTTTTTGAATTTGTTACATATAATTTTGGAAATAGTCGGATTTTATTTTTTCCCATTGGATTCAGCTTAAACAAACACACAATTTGGTATTTTGATCATTTCTCTACGTCAATTGGTTACCGAGATACTGAAAGTGCTAAACACAGTACGTTGTCTAATGTTATTCTTATGGAGGAAAATAAAAATTTTATATCTCGCTTATTTATGAACATATACTGACGAAACTTGGTATACGGCTTTATCTGGTTGTGGACCATTGATATTTCCTCAAAAAAACAATTTTTTGACAAAGGCTCCCATAGCAGCAAACCTGCGTACTCAGCCCCATGTTATCCTTATGGAGAATAAGTAAGTGTTATCTCCCTTAATTATGAAAATAAATGAATGAAATTTGGTAAGTGACTTCACCTAGTTGAGTTATATTGATATAAGCATAAAACCCCATTTTTTTGTGTTCCTTGCTTCAGCAAACCTGCATACTCAGCCGCCATGTTATTCTTATGGAGAATAATTAAAATGTCATAAATTGTTTATTTATGAATGTATATTGATGAAACTTGGTATGTAGCTTTATGTGGCATTAAGATAAATATATATGCATTGGAAATTCGCTAAGTATGCAGGTTTGCTGCTACGGGGGTATTTAACTTAATCTTCTCTTCAGAAAATCAACTAACTGTTAATGCCATTTCCATTAAGTTGGTACTAAGGGAATATTAGAAATTCATTAAGATTTCCTCATAATGTGAAAACAACCGCTGGACGAATCTGGTCACTTCGTAGCGTCAAATGGACGGTGCAATGAGCGACGTTTCAAGGAAATAATAGATCAAAGGCTCACACGAGAGTGCACCACCCGATTCATCTACTTTACACGTGCGTGTGAAAACGTTTCGTCATGTTGGCATTGGTTGACAAAAAACATAAAAAGTAGAAAACGTAGGCCTATTTAGATGATATTTTTTTATATTGACAAATTTTAGATCTTAACTTAGTAGAAATAATGCAACGTGAGCATTTAATGATTGTGATGCTAAAATTGATTACATATTCCTACATTTTAACACAAACTTTAATCTTATGTGACCTACCCTAAGATGAGATCAGGATAGACTTACAGTGAAATAAATAGATAATTATCACATAATAATGACATATAAAATAAAATAATGACATCAATCTTTGATACCTTTTGGTTTGTCTTGGTAACCCGTGATCATAATACATTTCTGAGTGAGTTAAAACATACTTTTTCACTGTTACATTATTTTGTTCGTAGCAAAAACGTATAACCTATTTAGGGTGACAAGTATGTATTCAATGAACAAATCAAATGGAAACATTATTTGTTGTAAATACGATCAACTAAATAAAACCAACTATGTGACTTGGTCAGTTAAGGGGCGATCCTTCCCTAGTAAATGTTTTAGGAGCGTACATCATACAACTTGCAGGCGAGGGGCGAACGGAGATGGAGGACTGGTGAGGTCCAGGACCCGATGGGGTAAGAAAATGAGTCTGATTTGAGTATGTTTAAAGTTAAATTTAATAATAAAGCCCAATTTATAAGTAGAGCAACTGAATATCTCCAATAGCATCTGATATCCCCTATGTCTTGTTTTTTTTTCAAACTCCTCGCCTAGAATATACCATGAAGAAAGACATGTTGTATTGTATTATATTGTATTGCATTGCATTGTTCAATAGATGCTCATTACATATAGTACAAAACTACTGTACATATTGGGATAGAACTCCAGTTTTTGCAATTTAACAATAAGTTCAACAAACAAATAACATAATACAAACTTTGAAAAGGTCCGTGCTGTCGAAGTACTTTAAACGAAATTGCGATTCAAATGACATAACATCAAAACCATCTACGCACCGTAAACATAAACATTTATATTTTGGACTTCATTTTGACAAAAACCAGTTTAGCTGTTAGAAATAAGGATTTACCACTGGTATTAGGCTTGAGCAGTCATAATTTTAATGTATATAACTTTTGGCAACACATGCTAATAAGAAAACGAGTTCGCACGCAGCACGCTGCATGAGGGAGGTGAATGTCCACATACAAAACTGTTAAAACTTAAAACCAGTGTAAAAACATACATTTATTCCAATTTTATTGAAATCTGAAAACATTTGATTTTTTTGGCTGTTCTGATGCTCCTGGTTTTATTTATCCGCAATGCTGGGAATACAATTTTGCGCATTATGAGGTTAGGAGAAGGTCTAGTCAGGCTTGAAAGTAGGCGTGAGGTTGCTGGGAATGATAAAAGTTCACCAACAAATGAATAACAGGTTTTTCTAATATAAAACCCCCATAAGACAACGTACTGTGTTTACTCAATAAACATTTTCTTTAATAACTCGGTAAATGTTTATGCTAGAATGACGGGAGATGGCTTAAAACCTTCGCCTCACTAATTCCCATCTTTTTCATGCATTAATGTTACATCCGGGGCTTTTCTGACCCTTTTAGGAACCAAAAACTCAAAATTTGAAAGATTAATCCCCTAAAAAGGGGTTTATAGTTTTCCGATTGTTTTGCCCAACGAACTTGTCCAACTGATTGTAGAAAGGAACGTCCCTATTAAATTTGAAGTAAATCGGAATTTATATGGTGGTCCCGGGCTTAAGTTTCACCGCGCAGGTCATGCTAATAGTTCACTTTCCATAGGAAATTCATTAACAGTAGTAAGTCAATATGCGTTAACCATTGTCAAATGTTATGTTCAGCCACAAACTCATGGTAGAGACTGCGAAGTGCTTCAATCGTTGAATATATTTTGGCGATCAATCTATCCTGGGAACTGCTTTGAGTTAGTTGACCTTTAATTGTAAGACAAATATGTTGACAAATAAATAAGTGAGAATCGCCCTGTAAATTGTAGTTTCTATAGTTTGACCTGGTTGTTTATTTTTTAACACTTAGCGGTGAATATAATCTTCAAATTGATGGTTCAACCATTGATTTTGATACTGCTAAAAAATACCCTTTATACATATTGTTTTACTAGGAAACTAATTAAATATTTGATTATCATGGAAAGTAGTTTACTTGATCTTTAAAAAATGTTATACATCCTAACATCACCTGGAACTTCAAGGTATTTCAAAGCAAATTTTAAAACTGATAACTTAAAATATAAAATGAGTTGTGTTAGCACAACCTGCTGTTCAGCACGGAAGGGTTCAATGCACCAATAACTGAGTGGTTTAGGATTAATCCCTGAGTTGTTTGGTTGCTTGTAGTTCAACAAATATTAAGTAATTAGGTTTTACTTACTAATTTTTAAAATTGGTAAATTTTTACTTATTAGTTAAATTATTACCTAAAAATTAGTCAATAATTAATTGGTTCAAAATAACTCAATAGAGGTTATACAATTATTTGTTGATAATAGACCTACTTGTTTCATTATATCATGAAGTAAAGTTGTAGGTATGAATTATTTAATAACTCAAATGTATACATAGTATTTTATTTATAATATATAATCGAAAGGAAGGGTTAATAAAATTGGTTGTCAAGTTCGTTCTAAAAAAAATATTTTTAACGTGGTTCATGACCATATTTACAAATAAAAAACCTTTAGTTTTTACTTTTATTTCTTAATATAAAAATTTTTTTAAAATACAATGATTGATTCAAAACACTTTGTTTTTAATTAAAAAAGCCACAAGATTCTTGTCCTCCTTGGAGGTTAAGCCAATCTTTGGATGTTTGTTTTTAATTTGAATTCCCTAGAAAGCTATTGATTGGGGTTTCGATACACATTTGCATTTTATCGAGAGGTATCCACGAAAACAATTAGATTCACCCTCGAGTGTTTTTAGTGAATTTCCTTTGGAAAGTGAACTATTAGCATGACCTGCACGGTGAAACTTAAGCCCGGGACCACCATAGAAGTTCCTAACGTGACCCCCTGAATACGTTTTGGGGGTCGTTCAAAATTTTATATATATATATATAGACATATATATATATATATATATATATATATATATATGTATGCACTCTAGCGGTCGCACTTTTTGTCCGATTTACTTCAAATTTGGTAGGGACGTTCCTTTCTATAACCTGTTGGACAAGTTCGTTGGGCAAAACAATCGGAAAACTCTAAACCCATTTTTTGGGGATTAATCTTTCAAATTTTGAGTTTTTGGGCCCAAAAAGGGTCAGAAAAGCCCCAGATGTAAAATTAATGCATGTTAAAAGATGGGAATTAGAAAGGCGAAAGTTTTAAGCCCTCTCCCGTCATTATAGCATAAATATTTACCGAGTTATTAAAGAAAATGTGTATCGGGTAAACACAGTACGTTGTCTTATGGGGGTTTTACACTAGAAAAGCCTGTTATTCCTTTGCTAGAGTACTTTTATTATCCCCAGCAACCTCACGCCTACTTTCAAGCCTGTCTGGACCTTCTCCTAACCTTATAATGCGTAAAATTGTATTCCCAGCTTTGCAAGTAAATGAAACCAGGAGTATCAAAACAGCCAAAAAAACAATGTTTTCAGATTTCAATAAAAATTGGACAAATGGATGTTTTTACACTGATTTTGAGTTTTAAAAGTTTTTATGTGGAAATTCACTTCCCTCACGTCAGCGCGCTGCGTGCGAACTCGTTTTAGATTTAAACATTCAAAATTACAAAGAGTTTGTAAAAAAGAATATACTTTTACTCAGAAATTTGTTCTATTTAACAATTTGAAAATAAAGAATCCTTTTAGTGAATTTCCCCTATAGGGAAGAAGCTACTACCGTAGGTCTCATGGTAAGACTTAAGCCCGAGACCATGATAACTTTTCGTTTTGAGGTCCCCAGATGCCAAAAACACCATTCGTTCAAATTTTTATATATGTATATGTATATATATATATATATATATATATATATATATATATATATATATATATATATATATATATGTGTGTCCGTAAGCACGATGACTCTCGTAAAAAAAGTCCAATCTTAATAAAATTTGGTACAAATATGTAAAGTACCATTTATTTGAACGAGTTCGAAAACCAGACAAATCGCACCATCCGAAAGGGGGTTTTTGGGGGGTTTTGTACCCCAAAAATGGGTTTTTTGGGATTTTCACATGTAATTGTTATTTAAATAAAATTTTAATTTATACCATTGAATTCAGCTTAAAAAACAAACAATTTGGTATTTTGATCATTGCTCTACGTCAATTGGTTACTGAGATATTACAAGTGCTAAACACAGTACGTTGTCCAATGTTATTCTTATGGAGAAAAAGACAAATTTTATATCTCGGTTATTTATGAACAAAAACTGACAAAACTTGGTATATCGCTTCATCTGGTTGTGGTTTGTTGTTGTTTGAACAAAAAACCAATTTTTTCGCCTATCGTTCCCGAAGCAGCAAACCTAAGTACTCGGCCCCCATGTTATTCTTATGGAGAAAAATAAAAATGTTATATATCACTTATTTATGAATGTATATGGACAAAACTTGGTATGTGACTTCACTTAGATGAGTTCTATTGATATTTGTATAAAAAACCATTATTTTGTGTTCCTTGTTGCAGCAAACCTGCGTACTCATCCCTAATGTTATTCTTATGGAGAATAATGAATATTTTAAATATCGCTTATTTATGAATATATTTCTTATGAATTCTGGTAAGAGGCTTAATGTAATATATAACATTTATATTCATTGAAAATTCGCTGAGTACGCAGGTTTGCTGTGACGGGGGTATTTTGCCAATATGGCTTTGTGATTGCTTTAGTCAATAAATGTTAGTAATTACAATAATCTCTTCCTGTTACTAAGTAATACCCCCGTCACAGCAAACCTGCATACTCAGAAAATTGCCAATGGAGATATAACTGTCTTAATACTACATAAAGCCACTTACCAAGTTTCATAAAAATATATTCACAAATAAGCCATATATACAATTTTAATTATTCTCCATAAGAATAAAATTGGGGCTGAGAACGCAGGTTTGCTGCATCAAGGAACACAAAAAATGGGTTTTTATGCTAATATCAATATAACTCAACTAGGTGAAGTCATATACCAGTTTTTATTCATTTATGTTCATAATTAAGGAAGACATATCATTTAATTATTATCCATAAGAATAACAAGGGACTGAGTACGCAGGTTTGCTGCTACGAGAGCCTTTAGCAAAAATTGTTTTTTTCAACAAATATCAATGGACCAAAACCATATGAAGCCGTATATCAAGTTTCGTCAGTATAAGATCATAAATAAGCGAGATATAAAATTTGTCTTTTCCTTCATAAGAATAACATTAGACAACGTACTGTGTTTAGCACTTTCAATATCTCGGTAACCAATAGTCGTAGAGGAATGATCAAAATACCAAATTGTGTGTTTTTTAAGCTGAATCCAATGGTAAAAACTAAAACTTGACTATTTCCAAAATTATATGTAAACAATTCAAAAAACTCATTTTTGGGGTACAAAACCCCCCTAAAATACCCCATAGGATAGAGCGATCTGGTTGGTTTTCGAACTTAAAGTCATAAATGTTGCTTTACACGTTTATACCAAATTTAATCAAAATCGGATGATTTTTACGAGAGTTATCGTGCTCACACACACACACACACACACACACACACACACACACACACACACACACACACACACATATATATATATAGTTTCGAACGAATGGTGGTTTTCGAACGAATGGTGGCCCTGGGGACCTTAAAACGAAAAGTTATCATGGTCCCGGGCCTAGGTCTTACCATGCCGACTACGGTAATAGCTTTTTCCCTATAGGAGAAATTCGCTAAAACGTATATGTCGTAATATTTATACATATGTATCTCACTACCACTTACTAAGTTTCATAAAAATGTCAACCTATACAGCACGTCGTAAGCTATTGATGAAGCCACAAGTCAACATATACCTTGCTTATTTGTCTATGTGATGGGGTGCTAGAGCAGTGCCTTTAGAAATACAACTATTTAACACAAAAACCATACAAAAACCAGTTACTGTAATAACAGCATGTAACAACATTGTTGTTTACTATTAGATGTAGTGAGAATTTATCTGAATGAGTGTTTTATTTTTCCCTGAACTCAGAAAAGTAACCCATCCATCATAAAACGTTTATTTTCATCATAACTTTACAAAACCTGTTTCGAGTCACCATCCAATGGCCATCCATCTAGACAATGTTAATACTAAACATATTAATTCTATTAGTAACCACCTTATGTGTATATTTATAAAAAGACATACCCCACATCGCTTCCTCTTACTGGTATAAATGTTTGCACTCTATTAATTAAAATCCTTTCCCATTACTAAATTACAAACATTCTTCCATACTTTTTCATACTTTAAATCACATACTTTTACATTAAGTTCAGCATACTAAATAATCCTATGGTCCAGTAATTAAAACTATTGCACTACATTACCAAAAATAAATGTAACCATTTTCGATTGCTTTTCCATCTTACTTGCTCAACCGCTTTCAAAAAAAGGAAAGCACGTGGTAAGTGTAAATTGAATCGAATGATTTTCGGTCTGCGCGTGGCAGTTGTTTGGCCGATTTCACACAATTTTGGATAATCTATAAACAAGAAATTACGTTTTTAATGGACACTAAAAAGTAGGGGAGGTCCATCGATTTAAACTTTCCTGATCGTAAGTGATTTCTGAGACACCAAAGGTGGCCCTAATAAAATAAACACTCTGTATAATTAAATAATTTGATTTTCTAATTAAGCTTTTGAATTTATTAAAACAAACATTTTACTAACCAAATTTAAGTTAAACTAAATAATAAACATATAGAAAACCAGTTTTAAAATTTAAACCCAAATTTTACTTAAAAAATAACTATTAAAAGGTTTCACGTAATAACAACTCTTAACTTCTGTTTAGCTTTATGTTATTACATTATATCTTCATGAATAGATGTTTTTGTGGCAGAATAACTTTTTCATAAACTTTCACCTGTTGGTCATAAAAGCTTAGACCGATAACCAAGGACAACGGTGCGGTCCATTACTCACTGGCATCATGTATGAGGACGTGTTGTGACTTCACCGCGCGTTAATCCTAAACTCTGCAACTTCTGTCTCAACTTTTGGATGCAATGATCATTAAAACACATATTTTAATACAGCTACAATTTAATTATTACGAATTTTGCTTGGCTGGAATAAGTGCTTTAACCTAGCAATTCGTTTAACGTAGGTAAATTGATTTGTAGTTATATAAAAAGTATACATCTTAAAAAGAGGCAAACGTAAGGTGAACTAGTTATTTTACTACAAAAATAAGTACTTTGAAAACAACCAAATTTATCTTCTTATAAATCAAAACCTTGACTGCTGTACAAACAGTATAAATCCACTAACCACCGCAAAGACGTAGTTTCATAAATTAAAGAGATATTTTCTGCATTAATATTAATTAACTTAAATACACAAAAGGCAAACTAATTCACAGTTACAAAAGTTGTAATACTTTTAAGAACAGCACAAATAATGAAATTGTCGTGATTAAACAATTTAGAAAACAACTACAAAATATTGTGTTTAAATTGAATGCGCCATAAGGGTCCGAGCCCTGAGCATTCAAGAAAACAATAAGATTATACTAATGAACATTAAAAACTAGCTCTGAGGTGACGATCGGACGTGTACGCTACCGACAGATCGTCACGTTTCACGTCCGCGTCAAGGTATCCCCCGTCAAGTTAGTACCTTCAAAACTCCAAGGTAACTTGACGGGTACGCTACCGACAAGTTTTCCCCGTTCACGTCCGCGACAAGTTATCACCCCGTCACGTTGTCATCTCGTCTAGTTGCCACCTCCTTTAAATGGGTATTGAATGAGTGTTGACAACTTAATTGCTGTGTTCGGTGGTCACTAAACTAAATTCCAAATACTTAAAAGGTTGGGGGTTTAGCTCACCAAGGTTGTGTTTGTAGTACCAGGATGATTTAGATATCAGGCTGTTATTTCCCCTCCCACGCCCAGACACCTACCTTGCTCAAACTCTACCCCACAGACACCCAAACTTCCGTCAGCTAACCTACTTAAGCCAGAGCCTTCATCAGGTCAGTAAAGCCCCTTAGTCAAATTGCCAGTCTACTTACACAGCATGCTCTAGTAAACCTCTTTAACAATTATATTACATAGGATAATTTAAATATCGGGTATTTATTTAATATAGGGTAATTTACATAGGGTAATTTAGGGTAATTTAATTTTACATATGGTAAAAATGTTTAAAAAGCAAAACGACTGAACCACGCATCACATTGGAATTAGACTAAGATTTGTTTTAAAAACCTTAAAAATAAAGTTTGTTTACTGATTACAAGGACAAATGTCATCAGTAAACAAACAAATTACCAACAACAGAAAAACAAATGGTCTGGACTTTACGGCTAACAGTAATCTTAAACAGCCTCATCGAACCGTTCATTGGCATAGGATGCTGCCTCTTGCTTGAAAGATGGCCGATCAATAACTATTCGTAGGTGAACATATTTTTACATATTTACATATTTTTACCTTAGCATTTAAGTTGTAATGTCAATGACAATAACTTGGTGAAAACTCTGAATTTACCATCGATTGTGAGGGTTCAAAAATGCAGCTATTAAGTGATAAGTTAATTCCAAAATAGAATCAATAAGATGTTTGTAATGATATAAGAATAAATGATTAAAGGAAACAATAATATTAAACTAATGAACATTACAAACTATTTATAGACCATGAGTAGTTGGTGAAATATTTGAGTGCAATTCGCATTCGTAAATTCAAAGATAAAATATGAAGAACACGAGTGCAAGTAATTCATTTAAAATTCATAAGGTGAAATTTTAGAAATACCTTGAATAATTAAAGGAAGAGGAAAAATGGTAAAGTGTTTAAAGAAAGAGAAACTGCGCCGTTAATTATTGATGGCGTGAGCGCTATCCCATGTCTCGTTGCGTCTCATAAATATTGCGATCTGTTTGTTATTTAAAATGGTTCAGCGCAAACCCCAGGAATAAATAAATGCCGTCGAAATTTTTACCCAGGCTTTTAGCGAATTTCCGCTATAGGGAAGAAGCTATTACCGTAGTCGGCATGGTAAGACCTAGGCCCGGGACCATGATAACTTTTCGTTTTGAGGTCCCCAGACCCCAAAAACACCATTCGTTCGAAACTGTATATATATATATATATATATATATATATATATATATATATGTGTGTGTGTGTGTGTCCGTGAGCACGATAACTCTCGTAAAAATTATCCGATTTTGATGAAATTTGGTATTAACGTGTAAAGCAACATTTATGACTTTAAGTTCGAAAACCAGCCAGATCGCTCTATCCGAAGGGGTATTTTGGGGGGTTTTGTACCCCAAAAATGGGGTTTTCGAATTTTTTACATATAATTTTGGAAATAGTCAAATTTTAGTTTTTCCTATTAGATTCGGCTTAAAAAAACACACAATTTGGTATTTTGATCATTTCTCTACGTCAATTGGTTACCGAGATATTGAAAGTGCTAAACACAGTACGTTGTCTAATGTTATTCTTATGGAGGAAAATACAAATTTGATATCTCGCTTATTTATGAACGTATACTGACGAAACTTGGTATACGACTTCATCTGGTTGTGGAACATTGATATTTGCTCAAAAAAACAATTTTTTACCAATGGCTCCCGTAGCAGCAAACCTGCGTACTCAGCCCCATGTTATTCTTATGGAGAATAAGTAACGTGTTATCTCCCTTCATTATGAAAATAAATTAATGAAATTTGGTATGTGGCTTTACCTACATGAGTTGTATTGATATTTGTATAAAACCCCATTTTTTGTACTCCTTGCTTCAGCAAATCTGCATACTCAGCCGCCATGTTATTCTTATCGAGAATAATTAAAATGTCATAAATCGTTTATTTATGAATGTATATTGATGAAACTTGGTATGTGGCTTTATGTGGTATTAAGATACATATATATGCATTGGAAATTCGCTGAGTACGCAGGTTTGCTACTACGGGGGTATTTTATTATTAGGTTGTGCTTTATCTCAAAATGTCTTACTAAAATAAAGGCTTGGAAAAAAGCAACGCAGTAAATTAAACCATTAAACAACAAATTTAAATTGATACCAAGGTATTAAAGAAGTTTTATGAGATTTGAAATACAAATTTTAGCTCTCCTGAATTATTTTGTTTTCAATCTATGTAATACTTATATGTTATTACAATATCTTCACCTACGCGCAGATATTTGCATATTATATTTGGTATATTTTTATTTCTAAAACGATAGAAGTATTGTGATAGTTTATAGGAGCTTAGATTTGTAATTTCTAAAATGTTTTGTAGAAGCTTTATTTGTTTATAAAATCATTAACGGATTAATATTTTTGTTCCAGCTGAAAATATATTGCACTTTTTAAGCCAATACTAATGAATGTTCAATTCCTAATAAACTAAGCAATAGTTTTCATTAAAGTCAAACGATTATACTTTCAGGTCGCTGGTTCATATGAGAACACAGCTAACCTAGAGGCAGCCCTCTGGAAAGTCTTTAATATCCCAGTCCCTCCATTGAGCCCGTTGAACCATACACAGACATATGAAACGCAGTTTGAATGTTGTACGAAGTGACTGCGTACACGTCCAATGTAAGGGCAAATTCACTTCGCTACCGCTTAGGTTAGGTTACGTTACGTTATGTTACGTTAGGTTAGGATAGGTTAGGTTACGTTAGGTTAGGTTAGGAGGTTTTCTGGCTCTCAATTTGTTTTAAAAATCACAGGAAAAGTAACGTACGGTGCATAATTTGGAACAGACGTGAACAGTAGCGGCTCACGTCGGACGTGTACGTAGCCACTGCCAATGTTGTATATGGCTTGACTGTGGTGTGTTGCCGTTTAAAGGTCACTGCACTCTTAAGCTCTATTTATTTGTTGTGTTCAGTAACCAGGGTTGTCTACTTGAAATTAAATTATGGCTTTTATTATTATACGTCTAAAATAGATTCATCAATTTATAAATTGAAAATATTGGAGTCATCTCATACTGTTTTAAATCGTTTTTGGAGGTATTTCATAATATATTCACCAAATATAAAACCCAAGGCATTGTTTGAACTTAAACTTGTTGTTTGATGACTTTAAATGACATACCGAGGAAATAGTCATCACTGAAATTTTTGTTATATTATAACTCTATTGTAATTTGCCTTAAGACAACCCTTTAAATATTTGTATCTTATTGCTAAAAGAAGGCAGGGATTATAACAGTGTTTTTCATTGGTTATTTAGATCATTTATTTTTTTTGTTATAAATATAAATACTTTGTCTACAGTGTTTCCATTATGGGACAGTAGTATAAACAATGTGTTATTTTTCGAAATTAATTTCTTAACGTTATGAGGTTTCCTAAGCAAACAGTTTTCTTTCATTATTTAGAATCAAAGTAAAAAATTATTCGAAAATCTAGATAACTCGTTAATTAGAAGCAATGTTTCATCACATTATTTTTATGTTAGCAAATTTCTCCTATAAGGGAAAATCTATTACCGTAGTCGGCATGGTAAGACCTAGGCCTGGGACCAAGATAAATGTTTGTTTTAGGTCCCAGATGCCAAAAACACCATTCGTTCAAAACTGTATATACTGTATATATCCGTGGGTCCAATTTTTAAATTTAGTACAATCATGTAAAGCAACATTTATGAGTTTAAGTTCGAAAACCAGCCAGATCGCTTCATCCAAAGGCGTATTTGGGGTGGAGGGGGGTTTAATACCCCAAAAAAGTTTTTTGTGTTTTTTACATATGACATTTTAGTAAATCCAATGTTAGTTTTCACCACTGAATTCAGCATAAAAAACAAAAAAAAATGGTGTTTTGATCATTGCTCTAAGTCAACTGGTTGCAAAAATATTGAAGGTGCTAAACACAGTACGTTGTCCAATGTTATTCTTATGGAGAATAAGACAAATTGTATATCTTGTTTTTATCAACTTACCCTGACAAAAATTGGTATATTGCTTCATACCGTTGTGGTATCTTGATATTTGCACGACAATAAATGTTTTTGCCAATAGTTCCCGTAGCAGCAAACCTGCATACTCAGCCCTCATGTTATTCTTATGAAGAATAAGTAAAATGTTATCTCCCTTATTATGGACATAAATTAATATAACTTGGTATGTGACTTCACCTAGTTGAGTTATAAACAAATTTGCATAAAAACCCATTTTTTGTGTTACTCAAAACCTGCAAACCTGCATACTCAGCCGCCATTTAATTCTTATGGAGAATAATTAAAATAGTTTATTTATGAATGTATATTGATGAAACTTTGTATGTGGCTTTATGTGGTATTAAATACGATATATATGTATCGTAAATTCGCTGGTGTAACAGGTTTGCTGCTACGGGGGTATTTAAATAAACCAGGTCTTAAAAGGTATAATTTTAAAGTTAATTTTGCCTACTGGAACATAGAAAATATTAAAAGTAAATAGATAATTCCTGGGTTTTATTTCAATTAAATAAGTAGTTCTATTAAATACAAAAAGAAGGCATAATATTTCAATCACTAGCTCTATACTCAATATTTCAAATTTCAATTTAAAATTGTAATAATGTACAATTCTCCACTTATGGGCATTGAACTTTTAGCATGCATACCTTTTTTAAATGCATGTCATGACCAATCACCAATCAATCATAGCTATTATGGCAAGGAAGTTTGATATGTTTGACGACGGTCCAATGAATACCGTGATATTAAAAGCCAATTTACGACGCTGCTCTGGGTCTGAGATTTATAACGTATCGTCATAGAAATACAACATGGCGTTGAAAAATTAAAGACTTGTTATAAATACGTAATCAAAACAAAACCTTGGTCGGTAATGCGACTTCGTTTAAGCTGTAAGCCACTCAATGTGTACACATGCGCTCATGTATACAATATAAAACCAACTTGAACTCAGTTATCTTATCATGACCGATATACATCTAATTTACCGTAAATATTTAGTTAACAACAATTAGTTGTGGTCAAAATATTTCCGAAAAAAATAATATGGCACGTTTTAAGAATTGTATTTAGTGTTGGTGTTAAAGTTAGAAACTGTTTTATATAAGCAAGTTTTAAAATTGCTACTACTAGTATATTTCATGTGGTTTTCCATTTGTGTTATAGTAACAAAACAGCGTTCCCATGTTCCCATTTGGAGTTGAACTTTTCTCATATGCAATGCATATTTTTAATTTAAACTGTTATAATTATTATGTGTTCTCTTAAAAATACCTACCTATATATTAGTGAATTTCCTATGGCAAAGTAAACTATTAGCATGACCCGCATGGTGAAACTTAAGCCCGGGACCACGATAGAAGTTCCTAACGTGACCCCCTACACAGACCACCACAAAAAGGTAATTTGATCCACCGCAAAAAACCTTGCGGTTTGTTGTTTTATACTGGTGGTTTATTCTGTGTGTTTATTCTGTGTTTTAAACCTGTGTTATATAGTTCATATATATGTGTATGCACTCTAGGGGTTGCATTTTTTGTCCGATTTACTTCAAATTTGGTAGAGACGTTCTTTTCTATAATCAGTTGGACGAGTTCATTGGGCAAAACAATCGGAAAACTCTAAACCCCTATTTTGGGGATTATTCTTTCAAATTTCGAGTTGTTGGGCCCAAAAAGGGTCATACAAGCCCCGGACGTACAATTAATGCATGTATTAAAATGGGAATTAAAGCAGCGAAAGTTTTAAGCCCTCTCCCGTCATTCTAGCATACATATTTACCGAGTTATTAAAGACAATGTATATCGGCTAAACGTACGTTGTGTTATGGTTTTTTTTTTACATTAGAAAGCATGTTATTCATTTGTTAGTGTATTTGTGTCATCCCCAGCAACCTGGCGCCTACTTTAAAGCCTGATTCGACCTTCTTCTAACCTTATAATATGCAAAATTGTACTCCTAGCATTGCAGGTAATTGAAACCAGGAGCATCAGAACAGCCAAAAAATCAATGTTTTCAGATTACAAAAAAATTGGAATAAATGTATGTTTTTACACGGGTTTTGAGTTTTAAAAGTTTTGTATGTGTAAATTCACTTCCCTTACGTCAGCGTGCTGCGTGCGATCTCGTTTTAACATCCATTTCAAATTTGGTAGAGATGATCATAAACAGTGGTGGTAAATAACGTATAAGCTGTATTTGATAACTACAGAATAATTAGCCTTAGACGTGATTAAAAGTCCAAGAAATGTTTACTACATAATACTTAAAGAGTGGTTTACTTATAGAACAAGACCGACGAGAATAATTAATGGCTGTCTGAGCGAGTGTTGGGGTATTCAAAGCGGCCCAGATATCGTTAATCTCACAACACACAACGTCGCGGCCACAATGTTGTCTTGGGATCTGGGCATTAATCTGTAATTAGTGCATGCAAGGAAACCTGCTTTCACTGCGTTCTGAATGGAACATACAACTAATGAAACGACTATCCATCCCTGCTGTAAATCTAAAGTAAAATGTATTAATACATCTTTGAGTAAACAATAGAACGCATCGCTATAAACCACATCACCAAATCATGGTCTTCATGAAATACTATTTACACAACAAGTTCTCTGCAGGGTGTAATAATTTTATTTAGAACAATTCCATACAAGCAATGCTATTTTTAAACCTTGCTTTGCTGCTACTGATAAACCACTAAAACTATCATAATTCAAAAATAATCTATTACTTAATTAGAATACTTAAGTCGTTATTTTTATAAACTAAATATAATTAGGATCAGGAACTGTTTGGATATGAAATACCCCCGTCGCAGCAAACCTGCATACTCAGCGAATTTCCAATGAATTAAAACATAACACATTAAGCCACTTAACATGATTCATAAGAAATATATTCACAAACAAGCGATATTTAAAATATTAATTATTCTCCATAAGAATAACATTGGGGATGAGTACACAGGTTTGCTGCAACAAGGAACACAAAATAATGGGGTTTTATGAAAAATATCAAAGGAACTCAGCTAAGTGAAGTCACATACCAAGTTTCATCCATATACATTCATAAATAAGCGATATATAACAATTTAATTATTTTCCATAAGGGTAACATGGGGACCGAGTACCTAGGTTTGCTGCTACGGGAACCATAGGTGAAAAATTGTTTTTTTGTGCAAACAACAATAAACCACAACCAGATGAAGCTATATACCAAATTTCGTCAGTTTATGTTCATAAATAAGCGAGATATACAATTTTTCTTTTTCTCCATAAGAATAACATTAGACAACGTACTGTGTTTAGCACTTTCAATATCTCAGTCACCAATTGACGTAGAGCAATGATCAAGATACCAAATTGTTTGTTTTTTTATGCTGAATTCAATGGTGAAAATTAAAATTTGATTTTAATAAAAAAAACATGTGGAAACCCCGAAAAACCCATTTTTGGGGTACAAAACCCCCCCAAAACCCCCCTTCGGATGGTGCGATTCTTCTGGTTTTCGAACTCGTTCAAATAAATGGTACTTTACACGTTTGTACCAAATTGCATTAAGATCGGACCTTTTTTACGAGAGTTATCGTGCTTACGGACACATATATATATAAATATATATATATAAATAAATATATATATATATACATATATAAAAATTTGAACGAATGGTGTTTTTGGCATCTGGGGAGCTCAAAATGAAAAGTTACCATGGTCTCGGGCTTAAGTCTTACCATGAGACCTACGGTAATAGCTTCTTTTCTATAGGGGAAATTCGCTAAAAGGTTTCGTATTTAATTCCTGATGAGGCGGTTCAGTGGGTTTTGGTGCTCAACCATAGTTTAGATAAACTGTGTAGGTACAGTATATATAGGTAAAAAACAAACAACGAAGTTTCGAAATTAGAAGCTATTCTATTTTTAGCGAATTTCCCCTACAGGGAAGAAGCTATTACCGTAGGTGGCATGGTAAGAGTTAAGCCCGAGACCATGATAACTTTTTGTTATGAGGTCCCCAGATGTCCAAAACACTATGATTGATTCGGGCTGCTGATAATAATAATAATATTATAATTTTAAAAACATACCACCCTTTTTTAAGATCTTTAATATTATAAAAATAATAAAATATTAAAGAACTTCAAAAAAGGGTGTTTTAGCGAAAAATTGGTACAAATGTATAAAGTACCATTTATTTGAACGAGTTCGTAAACCAGACGAATCGCACGATTCGAAAGGGGTTTTGGGGGGTTCTAAAGTGTAATTTTGCTGTAAATCAAATCTTAAATTAAACCATTCAGCTTAAAAAAATTTTTGATAATTGCTCTACGTCAATTGGTTACTGAGATATTGAAAGTGCTAAACACAGTACGTTGTCCAATGCTATTCTTATGGATAAAAATAAAAATGTTATATCCTGCTTATTTATGAACATAAACTGACGAAACTTGGTGTATGGCTTCATCTGGTTGTGGTTTTTTTTGCACAACACAAATTTTTTCGCCTATGGTTCCTGTAACAAAAAACCTAGGTACTCGGTCCCAATGTTAATCTTATTGAGAAAGAATAAAATGTTGTATATCGCTTATTTATAAATGTATATGGATGAAACTTGTTATGTGTTTTCACTTAGATTAGTTCTACAGTATTGATATTTGCATAAAAACCCATTTTTTTCCTTGTTACAGCAAACCTGCGTACTCATCCCCAATGGTATTCTTATTGAGTATTGAGGATGAGTATACATGTATTGGTATTCTTATTTTGAATATCACTTATTTGTGAATTTATTTCTTATGAATCCTGGTAAGTGGCTTGATGTGTTATTAAGATATATGTTTATTTAAATGCGACTTCGCATATCCGCAAAATACTGCGTATTTGTTTTGATATATTCAAAAGAAATTCGTTGAGTACACAGGTTTACTGCGACGGGGGTAATTTTGTTATGTTAATATTATATATATATATATATATATATATATATATATATATATTGCTTGAATTGAAAATTAGGGCTACTAATATTATTATTTTTAAAAACATTATTAACGAGTACCCTTTTTTTGAAACATTTTTATTTTTACTGACTAGTTTCAACCATAATGGCCATCTTCAGAGTCATATAACCTCAACAAATTTTCTTTTATATTAATTACAAACATATGTTAAAAATAAATAATATATGATCACTAATTCTAAAATTGTGTATATAAATATAAAGGTAAAAATAAAATAAAATATTAATTTGTATATACTATATAAATTTACTTTCTCTGAGTTCTAATTTCATCAATTTTTTCAAAGATAGGGTGTTGTTGACTGACTTGCATAGTATTTAAAATATTTAGTGGATCTTTCTTATTATTTAAATATATATGCATCTCTTCTTTGACGTTAAGTTGTTCTTGCTGTTTTTCGTACTCTAAAACTGATAAGTTTTCTTCTATGTTTTTATATTTATGCCCTGTATTAATGATGTGTTCTGCATAATTGGATCTCATAGTTGTGTTATTTCTTGACTTTAGGGCTTGTAAATGTTCTTTAAATCGAACTCTAAAGTTTCGTCTTGTTTGGCCAATGTAATAGCTATCACATTCACTACATGTAATTCTATATATGCCAGACTTATTGTATTGATCTTCTTTAATATTTTCATTTTTTGTTACTTTAGAGTTGATAAGGTTAAATGCATTATTTTTTGTTTTATAACTTATTTTCATGTTTGAGTTTTTGAAAGTACGTCGTATCGCTTTTTCCATGTTTGAGTTAAATGGAATTTATTTAAATAAGTTAAATAAGTCCATACAATTTACAGAAGAAATAGAAGAAGATACCATAAACTTCTTGGACATTAAAATATCAAAAAATAAGAACAAACATTCTTTCGATATATATAGAAAACCAACCACTACTGACATAATAATCCCATCGAACTCTAACCATCCCTGGCACCAAAAAATGGCTGTATTCCATTCTTTGGTACATAGACTAATAAACCTGCCACTAAATAGCTCAAATTTCAAAAAGGAAAAAGAAAAAATACAGTATTTAGCTATAAAAAATGGGTATAAGAAAAAGACAATCGAAAGAATGATAAATCGGAAGATAAGAAAACAAAAAAGAAACAATATGACTACAACGAATGATGACAACAAATATATGTGCGTTCCATTTAACTCAAACATGGAAAAAGCGATACGACGTACTTTCAAAAACTCAAACATGAAAATAAGTTATAAAACAAAAAATAATGCATTTAACCTTATCAACTCTAAAGTAACAAAAAATGAAAATATTAAAGAAGATCAATACAATAAGTCTGGCATATATAGAATTACATGTAGTGAATGTGATAGCTATTACATTGGCCAAACAAGACGAAACTTTAGAGTTCGATTTAAAGAACATTTACAAGCCCTAAAGTCAAGAAATAACACAACTATGAGATCCAATTATGCAGAACACATCATTAATACAGGGCATAAATATAAAAACATAGAAGAAAACTTATCAGTTTTAGAGTACGAAAAACAGCAAGAACAACTTAACGTCAAAGAAGAGATGCATATATATTTAAATAATAAGAAAGATCCACTAAATATTTTAAATACTATGCAAGTCAGTCAACAACACCCTATCTTTGAAAAAATTGATGAAATTAGAACTCAGAGAAAGTAAATTTATATAGTATATACAAATTAATATTTTATTTTATTTTTACCTTTATATTTATATACACAATTTTAGAATTAGTGATCATATATTATTTATTTTTAACATATGTTTGTAATTAATATAAAAGAAAATTTGTTGAGGTTATATGACTCTGAAGATGGCCATTATGGTTGAAACTAGTCAGTAAAAATAAAAATGTTTCAAAAAAAGGGTACTCGTTAATAATGTTTTTAAAAATAATAATATTAGTAGCCCTAATTTTCAATTCAAGCAATTTTAAAATGGATAACAACCAAAAAATGATTAATTCCTATAAATACCTCACGTTGAAAATAGCAAAGATAAAGGAAGACATCCACTTTAATAAAACATGCCTATTAGACAGCATAACGCCAAACTTTGTACAAATTTGTACAAAATCAAGAACTCAAGCTGCTTTAAGAACCATTGAAACTGCGAAAAAGATTTGGCTTAAAGAAGAAGTCAATTTTCTATATTCAAAATTACATAAAGTGAATGACTCCAAACAATTGATATTTGAAGAAATAAAATCAAAATATCATAATGAAAGTATCGAAGAAATCGAACAAATGATATCACAATGGATAGAACCCATAATACGAAAAAAGAAAGATTTGCATAAAAAGAAACTAAAGTCACTGATTTCTTCCCAAAAACAAACAACCAACAACTCATTTGAAAAAGACTTCAGTCCAGCAATACAAAATCTCACTTCTATTGATTTTACGAGTGAAGAGACATCGTTTCTGGGAAAATCAATAAAATACAACGTTAACCTAGACCATAAGACAGTTGTAATTGAAAAAGATTTAATAAACATGGAAGTAGCAATAAAGAAAACTAAGACCGACATCCAAGATCCAATAAGGTATACATTTACACATGAATTAAATAAGTTAAACTTAACTTCCATAAAGAAAGATACAATTAAGAAAACAAATCAAGACCTAACAATTTTGAACTCCATAACGAATAAGTTAAAAGAGAACAATTCAATGATAACTAAGGCTGATAAAAGCAACGCAGTAGTTGTAATAAGTAAAAATGAATACAACAACAAGGTTGAATCATTCATCAAGAATAACAACTTTAAGATTTTAACTAAAGACCCTACTGACAATTTTGCTAAAACGATAAACCAAGCTATAACAAAATGCAGAAGTTTGACCCTAGAAATCAAGAAACAACTGAAAACAACAAATTCGAATAGTCCTAAGTTACGTGGTCAACCTAAAACTCACAAACAAGATATTCCAATTCGTCCTGTTGTTAATTTTATTAATTCCCCAACATATAAGCTATCAAAATATCTAAATAACAAAATAAATAATAGCATTAAGTGGGAAATTGAATATAATATCAAGAACACATACGATTTGGTGAGTAAAATAAAAAATATAGACATCCCACCAAATGCATTGCTTATATCTTTTGACGTGAATAACATGTACTCAAACATCCCCAACAATGAAACATTAACAATACTAAGAAGAGATTTAACCAATAGTAATATTATCACAAAAAATGAAACAGAAGACGTTATGAAATTAACAGAAATAACATTAAAACAGAGCTATTTTAGTTACAATAATTCTTTCTATTTACAAGAAGACGGTTTACCTATGGGTTCTCCATTGTCAGGACTCCTTGCTAATATTTTTATGCACAACATGGAAATATCAAAAATCATGAATGTTTCAAACCCTCTTCGTGACAAAATAATATATTGGTATAGATACGTGGATGATGTTATATGTCTATTTGATGGCACTAAGGAAGAAGCAACAACCTTATTAACATATATCAACTCAATACATAAGTCCATACAATTTACAGAAGAAATAGAAGAAGATACCATAAACTTCTTGGACATTAAAATATCAAAAAATAAGAACAAACATTCTTTCGATATATATAGAAAACCAACCACTACTGACATAATAATCCCATCGAACTCTAACCATCCCTGGCACCAAAAAATGGCTGTATTCCATTCTTTGGTACATAGACTAATAAACCTGCCACTAAATAGCTCAAATTTCAAAAAGGAAAAAGAAAAAATACAGTATTTAGCTATAAAAAATGGGTATAAGAAAAAGACAATCGAAAGAATGATAAATCGGAAGATAAGAAAACAAAAAAGAAACAATATGACTACAACGAATGATGACAACAAATATATGTGCGTTCCATTTAACTCAAACATGGAAAAAGCGATACGACGTACTTTCAAAAACTCAAACATGAAAATAAGTTATAAAACAAAAAATAATGCATTTAACCTTATCAACTCTAAAGTAACAAAAAATGAAAATATTAAAGAAGATCAATACAATAAGTCTGGCATATATAGAATTACATGTAGTGAATGTGATAGCTATTACATTGGCCAAACAAGACGAAACTTTAGAGTTCGATTTAAAGAACATTTACAAGCCCTAAAGTCAAGAAATAACACAACTATGAGATCCAATTATGCAGAACACATCATTAATACAGGGCATAAATATAAAAACATAGAAGAAAACTTATCAGTTTTAGAGTACGAAAAACAGCAAGAACAACTTAACGTCAAAGAAGAGATGCATATATATTTAAATAATAAGAAAGATCCACTAAATATTTTAAATACTATGCAAGTCAGTCAACAACACCCTATCTTTGAAAAAATTGATGAAATTAGAACTCAGAGAAAGTAAATTTATATAGTATATACAAATTAATATTTTATTTTATTTTTACCTTTATATTTATATACACAATTTTAGAATTAGTGATCATATATTATTTATTTTTAACATATGTTTGTAATTAATATAAAAGAAAATTTGTTGAGGTTATATGACTCTGAAGATGGCCATTATGGTTGAAACTAGTCAGTAAAAATAAAAATGTTTCAAAAAAAGGGTACTCGTTAATAATGTTTTTAAAAATAATAATATTAGTAGCCCTAATTTTCAATTCAAGCAATTTTAAAATGGATAACAACCAAAAAATGATTAATTCCTATAAATACCTCACGTTGAAAATAGCAAAGATAAAGGAAGACATCCACTTTAATAAAACATGCCTATTAGACAGCATAACGCCAAACTTTGTACAAATTTGTACAAAATCAAGAACTCAAGCTGCTTTAAGAACCATTGAAACTGCGAAAAAGATTTGGCTTAAAGAAGAAGTCAATTTTCTATATTCAAAATTACATAAAGTGAATGACTCCAAACAATTGATATTTGAAGAAATAAAATCAAAATATCATAATGAAAGTATCGAAGAAATCGAACAAATGATATCACAATGGATAGAACCCATAATACGAAAAAAGAAAGATTTGCATAAAAAGAAACTAAAGTCACTGATTTCTTCCCAAAAACAAACAACCAACAACTCATTTGAAAAAGACTTCAGTCCAGCAATACAAAATCTCACTTCTATTGATTTTACGAGTGAAGAGACATCGTTTCTGGGAAAATCAATAAAATACAACGTTAACCTAGACCATAAGACAGTTGTAATTGAAAAAGATTTAATAAACATGGAAGTAGCAATAAAGAAAACTAAGACCGACATCCAAGATCCAATAAGGTATACATTTACACATGAATTAAATAAGTTAAACTTAACTTCCATAAAGAAAGATACAATTAAGAAAACAAATCAAGACCTAACAATTTTGAACTCCATAACGAATAAGTTAAAAGAGAACAATTCAATGATAACTAAGGCTGATAAAAGCAACGCAGTAGTTGTAATAAGTAAAAATGAATACAACAACAAGGTTGAATCATTCATCAAGAATAACAACTTTAAGATTTTAACTAAAGACCCTACTGACAATTTTGCTAAAACGATAAACCAAGCTATAACAAAATGCAGAAGTTTGACCCTAGAAATCAAGAAACAACTGAAAACAACAAATTCGAATAGTCCTAAGTTACGTGGTCAACCTAAAACTCACAAACAAGATATTCCAATTCGTCCTGTTGTTAATTTTATTAATTCCCCAACATATAAGCTATCAAAATATCTAAATAACAAAATAAATAATAGCATTAAGTGGGAAATTGAATATAATATCAAGAACACATACGATTTGGTGAGTAAAATAAAAAATATAGACATCCCACCAAATGCATTGCTTATATCTTTTGACGTGAATAACATGTACTCAAACATCCCCAACAATGAAACATTAACAATACTAAGAAGAGATTTAACCAATAGTAATATTATCACAAAAAATGAAACAGAAGACGTTATGAAATTAACAGAAATAACATTAAAACAGAGCTATTTTAGTTACAATAATTCTTTCTATTTACAAGAAGACGGTTTACCTATGGGTTCTCCATTGTCAGGACTCCTTGCTAATATTTTTATGCACAACATGGAAATATCAAAAATCATGAATGTTTCAAACCCTCTTCGTGACAAAATAATATATTGGTATAGATACGTGGATGATGTTATATGTCTATTTGATGGCACTAAGGAAGAAGCAACAACCTTATTAACATATATCAACTCAATACATAAGTCCATACAATTTACAGAAGAAATAGAAGAAGATACCATAAACTTCTTGGACATTAAAATATCAAAAAATAAGAACAAACATTCTTTCGATATATATAGAAAACCAACCACTACTGACATAATAATCCCATCGAACTCTAACCATCCCTGGCACCAAAAAATGGCTGTATTCCATTCTTTGGTACATAGACTAATAAACCTGCCACTAAATAGCTCAAATTTCAAAAAGGAAAAAGAAAAAATACAGTATTTAGCTATAAAAAATGGGTATAAGAAAAAGACAATCGAAAGAATGATAAATCGGAAGATAAGAAAACAAAAAAGAAACAATATGACTACAACGAATGATGACAACAAATATATGTGCGTTCCATTTAACTCAAACATGGAAAAAGCGATACGACGTACTTTCAAAAACTCAAACATGAAAATAAGTTATAAAACAAAAAATAATGCATTTAACCTTATCAACTCTAAAGTAACAAAAAATGAAAATATTAAAGAAGATCAATACAATAAGTCTGGCATATATAGAATTACATGTAGTGAATGTGATAGCTATTACATTGGCCAAACAAGACGAAACTTTAGAGTTCGATTTAAAGAACATTTACAAGCCCTAAAGTCAAGAAATAACACAACTATGAGATCCAATTATGCAGAACACATCATTAATACAGGGCATAAATATAAAAACATAGAAGAAAACTTATCAGTTTTAGAGTACGAAAAACAGCAAGAACAACTTAACGTCAAAGAAGAGATGCATATATATTTAAATAATAAGAAAGATCCACTAAATATTTTAAATACTATGCAAGTCAGTCAACAACACCCTATCTTTGAAAAAATTGATGAAATTAGAACTCAGAGAAAGTAAATTTATATAGTATATACAAATTAATATTTTATTTTATTTTTACCTTTATATTTATATACACAATTTTAGAATTAGTGATCATATATTATTTATTTTTAACATATGTTTGTAATTAATATAAAAGAAAATTTGTTGAGGTTATATGACTCTGAAGATGGCCATTATGGTTGAAACTAGTCAGTAAAAATAAAAATGTTTCAAAAAAAGGGTACTCGTTAATAATGTTTTTAAAAATAAAAAATAATATATATATATATATATATATATGTGTGTGTGTGTGTGTGTGTGTGTGTGTGTGTGTGTGTTTGCTAACACGATAACTTTTGAGAAACTTTTGAAAATTTGGCACAAACGTGTAAAGCAATATTTATGAAGATAAGTTTGAAATCCATAAAAATCGGACCATGAGAAGGAGGTTTTATGAGGGTTTACAATTTCCCAAAAATTAGTTTTTTGCATTTTTCACCGACAAATTTTTAAAACAGTTAAATTTAGGTTTGACCATTTTATAGAGCTTAAAAAACAAATAATTTAGTATTTTGAATAACTAACCTAGGTTAAGTGGTTGCGGAGGAAATCCAAAAAACTTGTTCATAAAATCTCCCATGTTAAACTTAAGGGAAAAGGATTTTTTGCTTTTCCTCAGTTAATTTTAATGTAAACCTCACATTTTCTTTTACCAATCAGTTCAGCTCTACAAACAAATCATTTTGGTGTTTAAATTGAGATTTTAGTCCAACCGTTGCAGAGATAATCAAAGTGCTAAACAGTATGCTGTCCTATGTTATCCTTATGAAGAATAATTACAGTTTGATATCTCGATTATTTATGAATCTATATTGATGAAACTTGGCATGTGGCTTCACCTAGTACTGGTATATTGATATTTGAGCAAAAAAATAAATTGTTTCCATTTTCCCTGTAGCAGCAAACCTGCATATTCAGAACTAATGTTATTCTTATGGAGAATAAGTAATGTTTTATATCTCCTTTAAATATAAACATAAAGTAAACAATTTGGTATGCAGCTTCGATTGGTTAATTTATATTGATAATTACATAAAAACACATATTTTGTGTTTATTGTTGCAGCAAACCTGCGTACTCAGCTTTCAATGTTATTCTTATGGAGAATAAATCAAATGCTTTACATCACTTATTTATTCGTGTATTTTTATGAAACTTAGTGAGTGGCTTTATGTGGTAGTGAGAAACATATATAATCATACATGCATTGGAAATTCGCTGATTACGCAGGTTTGCTGCTTAGGGTGTGTTTAAATTCATTTTAGGTGATGGTGAGTTTAAGTTATTCAAGGAATTTTTGAATCCTGAGCATCCACCGTGTGCACTTGTGTACTAGTGTTGTCTCGTTTGAGCGTTTGATTTTTTGGTTGTTGACTAGTGGGTTTACTGTAGTTTTATTCTGTTTTGACTGCTTTTACAGTTCTCTATTTTATCTTTTCAGCGTTTTTTACAGCTTGCCTGGATTGTGCCACTAATTTTGTTATGTTCTAGGTATTCATTCCACCTGAAGATGGAATCAAATTCCAGATTCCGAAACGTCGTGAAACTTTGATTTTACTACAAGTGATGGAAAATGTCCGCAAAAATTCTTTAAATAACATGTTACCTATTGTCACCAATAAGAAATACACTTATAACGATCCCAGGTATTGGGTCAAAGCCGTAACTCATCATCATAGGGGTTGTCAGGATCACAGACTATGGACAAAACTGTGGTTTTGTTTATATATTATACATTTTTACCCTATGTTTTGTGGTCAGGATTAGAGCGGCCTAAGTATTTTTCGATAGTTGTATAAGGAATAAGTTGTATGACATGTTTAGGCTATCTTTAAAGCTTTGAATTCTTGATGTAATGTAAAATAATTAAGAACATTGAGAAAAATACATTTAGAAAGATTCATTGGAAAATATCAGTCAAGAATTCGAGAATATTTTGGGTATTTTATAATTCTAATACCCTCTCATCATTATAATTCATAATTTTGACTCGATATCCTCTAGTGTAAATTGTTTTTGAACGGAATGTGCTTAAAGATATGAACTTATGTTCATAATTATGTCCATAATTACAAGAGGAGCCATACACTTGTTCCGCAGATATTGTTTTGAAATCCCATTGTTTAAACGCTACGTAACGCTGAAACTTCCCCTCCACGATCACATTCGTCATGTGACGCAGAAATTTTCAGTAACATTTAAAAATCAAATAAAAAAGGTTTACATTTTGAAAATATTTGTATAAAAAACTATTTTTTTTCGCAAAAAAATAATTTTTAACTTAGGGATTAATTCATTTCAAAGATTTGGGTAGCTGTAGTTAAATATACAGCTATTTATTTTGAAGTTGAACGATTTGTTTAAATTAGTTACAATGTTATTGACTTATATAAAAAAGTAGTTTTTTATTAAGCAAACATTAAAGTAAAATATACGAAATAATATAATTCAAATATAGATTTTATGACATCTATTTATCAACTTTGTTGTTACGAGTATTTAACCAATTCAAGTGGTCAAAACATTTATTTACTTAAATCCTTTTAATTTTGACCAAGACATTCAAACTATTGCGTAGTTTGGAGCTTATTAAGGCTCCACTCTTTCTAAATAACGCAGTGGTAAGCTATGCAATGCTCTATCCTTCTTCTAGTACTTAGCTTAATAAATAATGTCTTTAGTAACTTAATAAACATAACTTCTTGTAAGTCATTAAAAATAATGTTACATTATTGAAATACCATGTTTTTGTAATAGGCTTAAACTTTAATATAAAACTTAGTTTAATAATAACAGATAAGCCCGGTTCCCTTTGATGTCCAGGAATTTCATTAAAACTTGAGCAGGTAAACTGAACTGGGACTTTTTAGTTTTTCTAATAGTAAATTAAAATCTTTAACCATCCGCCTCATGAAAGTTAATATTAAATTTAAGTTTCACATTTGTTTACTTTTGCAGGGAAAAGTTTAATATGAGATTAAACTTTGGTTCCAACAAGCAACAAGAAAAAAGTACGTTGTTTGAAAATTATTTCTAGTATAAATAACTGGGCTTATTTTATTTTTAATAAATACAAACGTTAAATTTCGGCTATTTAATGTAGGTCTAAAACACAAGAAAACCATACTACAATGTGGTAATATTCAGTGTTTGTTTCTACGTTTCTGTATGTTTGGTAAGCGTTGTTAACAGTTTATATATTAGCGCACAAAGATTGTTAACCAAATTATTTAATGATTGATTGAAGGGAGTACAAACTAATTGTTCGTTGGTTTTGGGAGGTAGAATGTGGCTTGGAAAATGTCGTGGTGTATATCTCTCTTCGTGAACTTTAAGAACCTATAACTCGCATTTTTAATTTGATATGAAAATTTATTATTTTGCCGGAAGTATTTAATCGTTGATTAGTACTTAAAATAGAGAGATCACTTAAATTAAACATTTTAATCTTAAAAACGAATCAATCGTGATCTGAAGGTAATTTGAGGTTTGTTCTACTTTTAAATTATGTTGACTTAATTATTCTAAGTTATTGCTATGTTGTATTTTTTTAAATTATGAGGAAACGATAATATTTTTAATAAGTAATATAGATTTCTAAATGTAAATATAATCTGAATTATATAATGTTCTGATCAATAAAATCTTCAAAGGGCACTTAAACAGATTTAAAGCTAGTCGTGTTCAATTTTGTTAAGTGCCATTCGTGATGTCAACCTAGTCTCTACTGAAAACGTTGAAGCTTTTAATAAATAAGCAGCTTAATTGTAGTTTTTCAAAATTATGCAAAACAAATAGAAACGAGTTGGCACGCAGCACGCCGACGTGAGGGAAGTGAATTTCCACATAACAACTTTTAAAACTCAAAATCAGTGTAAAAACATACATTAATTCAAATTTTTATTGAAATCTGAAAACATTGATTTTTTGGCTGTTCTGATGCTCCTGGTTTCATTTACCTGCAAAGCTGGGAATACAATTTTGCGCATTATAATGTTAAGAGAAGGCCCAGACAGGCTTGAAAGTAGGCGTGAGTTGCTGGGGATGATAAAAGTACTCTAAAAAAGGAATAACAGGCTCTTTTAGTGCAAAACCCCAATAAGACAACGTACTGTGTTTCGTTGAAACACATTTTCTTTAATAACTTGGTAAATAGTTATGCTAGAATGACGAGAGAGGGCTTGAAACCTTCGCCTCACTAGATCCCATCTTTTTATATGCATTAATTTTACATTTGGGGCTTATCTGACCCTTTTTGGGCCGAAAAACTCGAAATTTGAAAAATTAATCCACAAACAAGGGGTTTAGAGTTTTCTGATTGTTTTTCCAACGAACTTGTCCAACAGAATAGAGAAAGGAACGTCCCTACCAAATTTGAAGTAAATCGGACAAAAAATGCGACCACTAGAGTGCAAAAACATATATATATATATAAATGTATATATATATATATAATTTTGAACGACCCCCAAAACGTGTTCTGGGGGTCACGTTAGGAACTTCTATGGTGGTCCCGGGCTTAAGTTTCACCGTGCGGGTCATGCTAATAGTTCACTTTCCAAAGGAAATTCACTAATTATACAGTTAACAGATTATACAGATTATATATACAGATTATACAGTTATGAGTGTAATAGTAAAATTAATGTTTAATGTTAAGTTATGATTACGATTGTCGTGAGTCACTGTGTGCTGTGGGAAATCATAGTAGTGTGGGTTTGTAGGTTTTGCGCCGGAAGTGACGTCACATCCGGTGAGTGACCGGATGCGCTGAGTCATGAAAGACGTCATCTGAGGCTGAGCCAGTGACGTAGGCGGTTTTGTGACGAAATGAGTAAAAGTTCAAAGTTCAAGGTCACGGTGAAGTTTTTTTAAAAAAATCTACCTCGCACTCGTAAAATCCGATTGTGATTCGATAGTTTTAATTCGATAAAATATCGAATGAAAACAATCGAATGAAGTAATCGAATGAAACGAGTGCGAGGTAGTACTAATACAAATATTACTTTATTTTATTAACAATAATTCATATTACAAATATTACTTTATTTACAATAATTCATGTTTACAATAGTTCCCCGTTGTTGGTTGTCATCGATGTTGTTGATCCGGACGAGTTGCGGCCATCACTTCGCTTTCTGAAGAAAGACGGTAGATACTTCGCCACCTATCTGTTCTGTTAGGTGTTTGCATTTCATTGCTGTCAGGTGGAAATAATAGCTGACGGCAATGAAATAGAAACATCTATCAGATCTTGAGTGAAATGATATTTTGTGAAGAGCGTCTCGGAAAGCTCGATGTTCACCGGTCGAGAGCCGGAGGTGTACTGACTATTTGCTAGCTAGCGTTTTGGTATCAAACAAAATGGTGGGGGTAAAAGTGTAGTAGAACGAAGCAGATGGTGGACGACAGATGGGTAGCGGCAGGTGGCAGGCGGCAGGTGGCAAGTGTGCGGCAGATGGTAGTCCCCCACTACACCAGTCCCCCCACTACACCAGTCTCCCCACCAAGTTTTACATCGCACAATAACTCGTTTACATGTGTTAGTTAGGGTTTAGCTCTTAGACTGACAAGACCTTACCTCCGTAACTAAAAACTTCAATAATGTTTGCGCTTCAACGCTGTATAAGTATAACAGCTACTATGATCTAAACCGGTGCATGTATTCATATGGTTCTTTTTGCGTAGCAAACAACTGGCTAAAAGTGTTTCAACCTCGATTATTCTTCGACGAAACCGCTCATTGTCCACTAAAAGTGTAGACCTTCTGTCTTCATTGTCAGGGAAGTAGAAAGTAGTGTCAAGGGGACTACTGAAGGCCACCTTCCTCATGTTCCTGTAAAACTGCGACATTTTTCAGACCCTCTAGGTAGATGTTCATCCGTCAAGAGCTAGAAGAATAATGATGTAGCGTTATCGTGTATGATAGACACCTAACCCCCACCACAACGTTACCTTGTCCTTCAAACCATCGTTTTTACGCTACAGATGCTATAGTGTTGGTTAGATTTAAATTTAGATTGCACCTTCTTGTTTGTCTTGTCAAGCCGCGTAATTGAAGTACCCACATGTTATACTTTAAACCAAAAACAAAGAAGTTATTTAGGTTTGTCCTTGAAAATAGTTGTTTTTAGCTATTACTGCTATACCCTTGGTCGGATTTGAATTCTGTTTGCACCAACTTGTTCGTCCGATCAATCCGCGTAATTTGAGTACCCACTTGGCATATTTTAATCCATAACTAAAGACATTATTTAGATTTGTCCTTCAAAATAGTTGTTTGTTGCTATAACTGCTATACCCTTGGTCGGATCTGAATTCTGTTTGCGCCAACTTGTTCGTCTGATCACTCCGCGTAATTTGAGTACCCACATGACATACTTTGCACAAACTTTGTAACCCCCCCTTTTTTTTGGGTCATGTTCAAGGTCACCCCCCCCCCAACATGGGTCATGTTCAAGGTCAAGGTCAAGTTCAAGGACCTTGGGACTTAGAAATTTTCACAAAGTGGACTGTACACAAACCGGAGACTAACAAAATCTCCTGCCTATGTACAGGCCAAGTCCCTAACTTGAAATGCTTAGGGTGGTCCTGAAAAGGACCGTTTGTGGAGGGAGGGTGGGATGGTAAGGGATTTTACTTTACAGTCCACTTCACTCTACTCTCTTCTTTTACCAAGGACAAGGTCTGTTTGTATGACACTTCTGGTGGTGCCGGAATTGATCGTGGCAATTCCACCTCAAAGAGAACTTCACCGGCAGTTAAGTAGTAGGTGCTTCCGTTCTTCAGCACCGCTCTGTACGGGAAGTTTCTTCTCAAATGTTTGAATTTTGTTTTGGTAACTGCAATGGGAGATACCAATTCGTCTTCCGTCAAGGTCTTCATCTTCTGCAACACGTCCAGATGATCCCGTGTGGCAGAGTGTCGTTCCGTTGTTGATGAAGAAGTCGAACCAGAAGAACCTTGTTTGTAGTAAAGAGGGTGGTTTTTAAAATCCCTCTTTAGCCTCATTCTGAGGGAAGAAGGTTGTTTAAATCCGCTTGTCTTTGGAGCTGGCTTCTTCAAGGATTCCTTAATCCTTTTCAGTTTCTCGTTGGTTATCGGCGAAGTCATTTTGTAAGAAGAGAGAGAGCGAGAGCTGTGAAGTGTACCAGTCAATGGTTGAAGCTGGAATGAGGTGGCGGAAGGAGTAAATCGAGTCGCAAGGTAAAACCTTGCCCTATCCATATATGGTTAGAAAGCTGAGACAGGTTCTAGAACCGGTCCCCCCCCTTTGGGTCATGTTCAAGGTCCCCCCCCAAGGTCCCCCCCCCAAGGTCCCCCCCCTTTTTTGGGTCATGTTCAAGGTCACCCCCCCCCCTGACGTCACGGGGCGGAGTCACCTCCCACCACTGACCGCCGCCTTTATAAGCGGAGCAGTCCGCGGTCTCTTCGCAGTAGCTTGCCGCCCTTTACTGACCAACGTCCGACTGGGTTGCATTCTGCTGCAGCGTAGGTCTGTTAAGTGTGCGTTGGGCCCGACGCGCAATTAACAGATCCGCGCCCTTGCATGTGTTTGTTATGCATGGTAGATTGTTAGATTAACGCTTGTAGTTTGCTAGTAAATGTAGTTAGTGTTTGTAATTAATGTTTGTGTTGGTGTTGGTGTTTGAAGTGTTTTATTTACTAATATGTACCTTCCCTACAGCTCCCTTTTCTTATGGATATTGATCCAAACTGGGTAAAGTGTCCCTATTTTTATCCGTGGGGTTTAACTTGTAAATATAAAATCGGTCCTTGTAATCCTACCTTGGTCGAAACTTGGGTTCGCAGTAGATTGGCGCCCGTTACTGACCCACGTCCGACTGGGTTCCAGTGTGCTGTTGACCTTTGTACAACCGACCTTGGTTTGATCCTTGAAAAATAACTTGTAAATATAAAATCGGTCCTTGTAATTCTACCTTGGTCAAAACTTGGGTTCGCAGTAGATTGGCGCCCGTTACTGACCCACGTCCGACTGGGTTCCAGTTTGCTGTTGACCTTTGTACAACCGACCTTGGTTGATCTTTGAAAAATAAACTTTAACTTTAACTGTTCAATTTGTTTAAATATTTGCGGGTAAAGTCTTTATTTTTGTTTCAAAGTAACATGTTTCTCCTCCTTTCCTAACCCCTGACAAATAGGTTCGGCCCTGAAAACCGGACTTGTCAATACGGCCATGTAAACCGGTTGACATTACCTTTCTTAGCCTGAGAAACTGTTGTGATTTTTTCTTTTTTGGGTTTTTCTTTATTTTTCGTTATTAAAATCATTGCTTGTAATTCCCTGTCCCCTAATACAGAGCGGGGAATAGAGCACCAATTTGTGCTCTATTCCCCGCTTTGGCAACAAGTTCAGATGACCTTGACCCACTGACAGGACTTATAAACTTTTGTCTGGTCACATATAGAAAGATTAATATTTTAAACCATAGCCTATCTCCATCCCCCCCCCTTCCACTTATATTGGGTATAAAAGAGGCTTCCCATCACTGGTAAGATCATTCTGCTGCTTGTGCTTGCTCACACTCAGAACTATGGAGTCACACCCGATATCACTGCCGACTTCTGCATCACCCTCGACTTCTGCATCACCCTCGACTTCTGCATCACCCTCGACTTCGGCTGCTGGTTCAATTCTTCGTCAGGCTCTTTTAATGGCCCTGATCATCCCTGAAAAGACAACTTCACCACCCATCATGGATCGTTCAACATCTCGCTCACGTTCAACTTCTCCTTCACCATCATCCTCAAGATCAAGGTCTTCGTCGAGCTCCTCCTCGTCATCCACCTCGAGATCAAGGCCTTCGTCGAGCTCCTCCTCCTCATCATCTACCTCGAGATCAAGGTCTTCTTCGAGCTCCTCCTTATCACCCACCTCAAGATCAAGCTCCACCTCAAGCTCTAAAATATTTACAAGACCCCCAATTGAAATTCCACCTTCCACTAGTTCAACCAGACCTTCAGTAATTTGCACAAATATTCAATCTCCTTCAGAGAAATTCAATCAATTAAAGTCATTGCATAGGAGGTGCATACGTCCTGCACAACTATGTAATTATGTGTTCAAAAAAGGTGCAAAGAAAGGCGAACGCTGTGCAAAACAGTGTACTTTAAATGAAGAACTGTGCAATCTTCATTTAAAAAATACCGCTTCTCCTTCTTCACCACATCCGACAGTGAAACCAGCTAAGACTCGGATTAATAGGCTAGCTAAAAACAAACAATACGTCTTTGTAAAAATAATGGGATTCCTGAAGGTCATGTTAAAATGTGGAGACCGTCTTTACATTTTAAGATTACCTAAAGGCATGCGTCATCCCAAAAACCCTACGAAAAAGCACTATCTAATCCGAGGCGATTCAGGAACCACTGTGTGGAGAAAATTGTAAAAAAAAAAAAAAAAAAAACATTCTTTCCAAATTAAATAAAGTTTTTTCCAAATTAAAAAAAAAGTGTGGACAACCTATTTACAATTTGTAGCATATGCTGCAGAGTGTAAATAGGTTGTCCACACCTTTTTTTTACAATGTTACAACGACCTTGACCTAGATAACGGACTTAGATATTTTACACTAAGTCAAAGATAAAACTTAAAAGGAAAAAAAGGAGAAATATTATACTGGAGGGGGAAATGTTTTATATACTGCAACAGCGTGGTAAAAATCATCATATCGCTATGGAAGCTGTAGGTGTAAACACTTGGCTTGTTCCTTCTGAGCTTGCTTTGTCAGAAGCATTTCTCACTATCCTTGCTTTTGAGTATCGAGGGATTAACTTAAAAGTAGAGATGGAGCTTAGGCCGTTACACAGAAATGATGTGTATTGTGTTTTGATGATATGGCAATCACCTTCCAACATGGAAATTTTCCATTTTATCAAATCATTGTACAATGAATGTTGTGTAAAACGGATAACTATAACCCTTGTTTGATCTTAGAGCTATCTTGCGTTTCTTAAAAAGTAAAATAGCAAAGGTAAATCCTTTGCTATTTTACAAAACAGTTTACTTGACCTTGACCCAGTTAACGAACTTGGAATATATCAATGTGCACTTTATATCGTCGCGACAATAGTGTAACCCCCCCCTCCCCACCTCCCTTTACCTCCCACCACGGATCGTCGGCTATAAAAGCGGGGGCTGACCGCAGAGGTCTCACAGTCTCAGGCTGACAGCCTAGCTAGCTGTTCGCCTTAGCTGTCTGTAATAGCATCTTTAGTATATAGGTGGTACCCCTGTATACTAAAGATTCTACCTTAGCATATTAGTATGTTATGCATGTTAGTTTGTTAGATTATAGCTTGTAGTTTGCTGCTAGAAAATGTAGTTAGTGTTGGTGTTTGTAATTATTTGTGGTGTTGGTCTTTGAAGTGTTTTATTTACTAATGAAATATGTACTTTTCTTTCACGCTTTAAAACTGATCTTGGTCAAAACTTTGGTTCGCAGTTGCCTGGCGCCCGTTACTGACCAACGTCCGACTGGGTTTCAGGATGTTGTTGACCTTTGTAAAACCGACCTTGGTTGGTATGTCCTTTTCTTACACGCTATAACTAACCTTGGTCAAAACTTTGGTTCACAGTTGCCTGACGCCCGTTACTGACCAACGTCCGACTGGGTTTCAGGATGCTGTTGACCTTTGTAAAACCGACCTTGGTTGGTCTTTGTAAAATTAACTTTAACTGATCAGTATGTTTCTCATCCTTTTCCTAACCCCTTACAAAAAGGTATGGCACGAAAACCGACCTTTGTCAATACGGCCATGCAAACCGGTTGACATTACCCATCTTACCCTCGAGAAACTTTTGCAAATACTCCCTGCAAACTATCTGTAACTTCCTTTTGTTTGGATAAATTAATAAAAGGTTCTGTTATCAGGTTTATTGCCTATAACTGTGACCTTTCTTCAAAATTCACTTCCCTAATACAGAGCGGGGAATAGAGCAGTTTGTGGTCCAAGTGAGAATCACTTACTGCTCTATTCCCCGTTTTGGCAACATGTTCAGATGACCTTGACCCACTTCGGGACTTAGAAAATCTTAGTTTGGTAAGATATTGGAAAATGTATTTATTTCTTGCGGTCAAAGTGAAACCGCTTACTGCTCTATTCCCCGTTTTGGCAATATGTTTAAGTGACCGTGACCCACTGACGAGACTTGGAAAAAATTTGCGGATAGTAATTGTTAAATAACATATCCTTTCCCTATCACTTACACCCCCCACCATCTAAATCCTTTGACTTTAATAGTGGGGGTAAACATATATAAGGCGTACAGCTTTAGAGTATAGTTATTCAGCTATGAATAGCCCAGCAGAGTTGATGCAGCCTACAACATCGACGCAGCCTACAACATCGATGCAGCCTACAACAAATAACAAGGAAAAGAATGATGAGGCAAGAAGAAGGAATGCTAGAGAAAGAGGAAGGATTAAAAAAATAAATCAAACATATAAGTTATTACAATCAAAATTACCGTTTATGGATAAAAAAAGTTCAAGGCATGCCATTTTGATACAGGCGATAAAATACATTAATGCGTTAGAAACGTTGTTAGAAGGTGCATCACTTCAACAAGATCTTCCTGAAGACCTTCTAGCATTCGTAATTGACTAAAGATGTTTTGGAAATACTGAACGGGGGGAAAACAGAACGGGGAATAGATCAGTTTGCGGTCAAAGTGAGAATCGCTTACTGCTCTATTCCCCGTTCTGGTAATAAGTTAAAACGACCTTGACCTACTTACAGGACTTAAACATCCTTGTTTCATAAACATTGTTACATATATTTGATACAATAATACCCATTTCTTATCACTAGTTACCCCCACCACTTAAATCGGGGAATATAAAAAGAGATTTCTCATCAGTGCTTATCTCATTCTGCTACTTGTGTTAGCACTAGAATATATAGCAGCTATGTCACCAAAGGATAATATATTTCCTTCTGCAAAATCAATCGTAGGAATTATAAAACATATTGTGATTTAAAGTGAGGATGAAAATGAAGACGAATTGGAAGATTTTGAATTATTAAGTGATATGGATGCAATGGAAAATTTTGAATTATTAAGTGATATGGACAGTGATGATCTTGAAGCAGGATATATGGAACAAATTGAACCGTTAAGTGACGGGGAATCTGAAACCTATAGAATCTATCAGCATCTTCTCTGTTCTGAAGAAATACATGATGAAACTCCAACCACTAGTAGTAGTAGTTTGGATGGGTTATTTTTAGATAGTGCACGAGGGGTATATCATATTCGTCGACGACTATTTCTTTCCGATGCTTCTGATACAACTGATTCCGATTCATCAAATGAGTCTGATTAAGTGTTGTCTTTTTCTTGTCAACTGACAAACTTTAAATACAGAGCGGGGAATAGATCAGTTTGTAGTCAAAGTGAGAACTACTTACTGCTCTATTCCCCGTTTTGGTAATATCGTTGTATAACCTTGACCCAGTTACAAGACAGAAAATATTTACCAGCTTTCAATTTTTTTTTTTGCTTTTTTTTTTGTTTAGTAAAAGTGGGGGTAACTTATAAATTTAATGGTGGGGGAACGTCTATTTAATGTCGATGCAACAGTGTATATTTATCATATCGGCATGATGAACCCACCAGGAAACTCCGTTTGCTACAGCTTTCCCCTCATCGATATCGATGATGTGATAAAACTTACATCAATAACAAAACTGTTTGAACTCGAAAGGCGACTCATAAAAGTCGACGTAATTCCACAAGATCTTCGTTCGGCAATGTTGACTATTGAATATGTTAAAGATGAATCTACAACTGAAGATCCCTATTGTTTTATGAAATTTTTAGTTGATCGAGATGCAATGTGTACAATCCAACTTCACATCCGAGTTTAAAATTTATCAAATGTTCCTGTTGGATAAAATTGTCTTAGTTAAATACAGAGCGGGGAATAGATCAGTTTGTGGTTTAATATGAAATCATTTACTGCTCTATTCCCCGTTTTGGCAAATTTGTTCAATGGCCTTGACCTAAATACAGAAATTTGTAGCCTCCAGCTACAATAGTAAATATAAAATGCAAAAAAAAAATAGTAAACTTAACGTAATACGTACCCCCACCACTTTTGCTAGGGTATAAATAGAGGGTCATTTGCAGTGTTGTTCATTATTGCCTTGACCCTTGTGGAGATCGCACCTACATTATGCATCGCTGCGATATTTGCAAGTCTTCATTTAAGGATGAATTTATTTTAATGATTCATAAAGAACTAAAACATAACAAAAACCAAGATGAAGAATATGAAGAAGAAGAATTGAAAGAAATAGATCAAATGTTAGCTCAACACCAAAATTCCAGACCTAGTGTTATTCAATATGCACCATCAACATCGACTTCTACCTCTGCTCTGTCTACACTTCACCGTCCTTCAACATCATCATCTGCATCGACTTCTACGCCTGCTCTGTCTACACTTCATCATCCTTCAACATCATCAGCTGCATTGACTTCTACGCATGCTCTGTCTACACTTCACTGTCCTTCAGCATCAACAGCAGTAAATGTAGAACTACATGCCCGAGCACTTCCGGGTAATGTAATAACCCACTTCAAAATTGACAATGCAAAATTACAACTCAAAGAGTTTTTAAATAACGCAAAAGGATTGGTAAGCAACACTTTGCAAAATGAATTAAAAAGATTAAATTTTATCAAATTTGGACTATTAATAGATGCTTTATTTACAAACATTCAAAATGAAACTTCACCGAGAGGGTTTTTAACAAAAAACCGAACTATTATGTTTTCGTCAGATATTGATTCAATCGTATCTGAATGTTTTGAAGAGCTAATGACAAAAATACAAGAACATGAAGGAAGAGGCTCTGGATGGAGTTTGTTAAGCATCACAGGGCTAGACTTAAGAGTACACAAACACGGCTATGGAATTCGAGGAAGTAGCTACATCCCTCTACCAACAAAGATTAGAAATACCTTATCCTGCGTCAACGTACAAAATCAAGATACTGAGTGTTTTAAATATGCTATGTTGGCCAAATATGTAACAATTCATCCGGAAAGACCAAGTCACTATTATGAAGAAGTACAACATAGATATAATTTTCAAGGGATGACTTACCCTGTTGATATAACAGACGTTTCAAAATTTGAAAAACAAAATCCTTCAGCTTCTGTCAACCTATTTGGATTGGATTCGTCAAACAATGTGTACCCCTTGCGTATAACACCAAATGAGCGCAGAGATCATACGGATTTGCTATTAATCACTAAAGGGGACATATCCCACTATGTCTACATTAAAAAGTTTGAAGCTCTTGTTTCTAAACAATTATCTAAACATGAAGAAAAGAAAACAATTTGTAAAAGATGTTTTTGTCATGTAAACAAAGAATTAAGAAGAGGAGGTTCAGAATGGTTAGTAGAACATCAAAGGTTATGTAGTGGAAACTATGAAGTAAGAATTAAATTGCCGCATCCTAGCAGAGCGCAGATAAAATTCGACAAAGTAATACAACAATACCGTGTACCTGTTGCTGTATACGCTGATTTTGAAGCGTCTTTACTTCCACTCGAACATCAAGAAGAGAACGTAACAAGAAGGAGCAAATACCAGCAGCACACACCGAACAGCTATTGTTTAATAGTAAAGTCCACGCTTTCTGAAGATCATCTTTGTAAATACGAACTGTCGTCTACGCCGAAAATTTATCGTGGTGAAGAAGCAGCTCGACACTTCGTTGATGACTTATATATCATAGCTGGGAAAGTTGAAGAAATGTACAGAAATGTGGTACCGATGATTCCTATGAATGAAGATGAAATTCAACAACACGATTCAGCAACAACATGTTATCTGTGTACTAACACCTTTACACCGGATAATGTTAAAGTGCGAGACCATGATCATCTTACAGGAGCTTACAGAGGTGCAGCCTGTAACTCTTGTAACTTAAACTACAAACTTCCAAATTTTATTCCCGTTGTTTTACATAATCTTAGTGGATACGACTCTCACTTTATAATCCCGGAATTAGGGAGGGATAATGGAGCAATAGATGTCTTGGCAACAACCATGGAAAAATTTATTAGCTTTTCTAAAAAGATCGGTAATATAAAACTTAGATTCATTGATTCCTATAGATTTATGCCTTTCAGCCTTATGAAATTATCAGAAAATTTAAGAAGAGAAGATTTGATCGAAACAAGCAAAATTGTACCAAACAGTAAAATGGATTTGGTTCTTCGAAAAGGAGTATTCCCATATGATTACATAGATGGACTGCATAGATTTGATGAAACATCACTACCTCCACCAGAACACTTCAAAAACAAACTTAATGATTTGGAAATATCACTTGAGGACTATCAACATGCACGTCGAGTATGGAACGAGTTAGATATGAAGACCTTAGGAGATTACTCGGACTTTTATGTCAAATTAGATGTAACTCTTCTTTGTGATGTAATGGAAGAATTCCGAAACACCTGTTTTGCTGCATACGGTTTAGACCCTCTACATTCGTATACTTCACCAGGATTAGCTTGGCAAGCCATGTTAAAAGAAACAAAATGCAAGCTCCAACTTTTAACAGACATTGACATGGTTTTAATGGTTGAAGCTGGAGTAAGAGGCGGATTGACCCAAAGTGTTACCAGACATGTCAAAGCCAACAACAAATACCTTCCCGATTACGATGAAACCAAACCGTCAACCTATTTAGGATATTTCGATGCAAATAACCTGTACGGATGGGCAATGTCAAACCCACTTCCTTTTGATAACTTTAAATGGATTAATCCCGACTCTATTGGAGATATTTTACAAATTCCGAAACATGGTGACACTGGATATATTTTGGACTGCGATTTTGAATACCCAGAAAATTTACATGATCTTCATTATGACCTACCACTTCTTGCTAAAACAGAAATTTCACCAATTGGAAAACACCCCAAATTAATGATGACATTAAATAATAAACAACGCTACGTGGCTCACTTTTGGGTGGTTCAACAAGCTATCGAATTAGGACTACGTTTAACAAAAATTAATAGAGTTTTGGAATTTTCTCAATCATGCTGGTTGAAACCCTACATTGATTCAAATACCATCAGAAGAGCAGCAGCTACATCAGACTTTCAAAAAGATTTCTTTAAATTAATGAATAATGCGATATTTGGAAAAACATTGGAAAACAAAAGAAGACATAAAAATGTTAAACTTGTTACCGACGCAAAAAAATTACAGAAACTAGTACAGCAGCCAAATTTTGGAACATCGATAATTATTAATGAAAAACTTGTAGCAGTGTCCATGAAGAAGACGAGTGTGAAGATGGATCGTCCTTTGTATATAGGCATGTCAATCTTGGACATCTCAAAAACACACATGTACGATTTTCACTACAACAAAATGGTGGAGTTCTACGGAAGAGAAAATATATCTATTACATATATGGACACTGACGCTTTTATATATCGCATAGTAACATTGGACATGTATAAAGATTTACGTACATTTATTTACAAGAACGACTTTGATTTCTCCGATTATCCAAAAGATCATCCAAACTACGACAATGACAGACACAAAAAAGTACTAGGCAAATTCAAGGATGAGGCTAATGGTGTTCTACTTGAAGAGATTGTTGCACTGATGTCTAAACTATATTCTTTGAAACTCTATAATGAAAAAGAAGAAGAAGAAGAAAAGAAGAATAGCTATATTAAGAAAGCTAAAGGTGTAAAGAGTTTATATTTAAAGAAGAAAGTGCATTTTGAACACTACAAGCAATGCTTATTTGAGGATAACATCATTACAGCTAAATTCAACACCATCAGAAGTTTTAACCATCAGCTGTACAGCGTGACTGAAGTTAAAAAGGCGCTATCCTGTAATGACGACAAAAGACAAACCCTTCCAGACAACATCCACACTTTACCATTCGGTCACTATTCCCTCAACCCTATTGACTAATAACCCTTTCATCGTCCTAGATCCTCTATCCTTTTCCTTTCCGTAAAAAAAGGGGAAACACAGCAATGTTAAGCTGTGTTTCCCCTTTTTTTTACACAAGTTTTGAATGACCTTGAACTATATGTATATATATAAGCAGATTTATACAAAAGAATATTTAATACCATATCAGCTGCCTTCGTGAAACCATCATGTCAGACCTGAAGGAGAAGATTATTAATGAACTACACAAACCTGCAAGAATAAAGTTTCCAAGAAGAAATACTGTTATAAAAGGGATAAATGATCTATATCAAGCGGATTTAATTGAAATGCGACCGCATAGCAGAATAAACAAAGGATTTAAATATATACTCACAATTATTAATTGTTTTACAAAAGTTGCAGACGCTTTGCCTCTAAAGGACAAGACTGGTAAAAGCGTAACAGAAGCCATGGAAATAGCCATAAAAAGAGATAAAAACAAAATTAAACATTTACAAACTGATGATGGAACAGAATACTTTAATACAAACTTTGCACAGTTAATGAATAAATATAAAATAAATCATTATTCTACAAATTCAGAGAAAAAAGCAGCTATTGTAGAAAGATTCAATAGAACCTTAAAAGGAGCACTGTATAAACAATTTTCAAAAAGAGGTTCTTACGTATGGTATGATGTTTTACCACAATTAATAAATGATTATAACAACAGGTTTCATAGAACTATCGGTATGAAACCTAACAAAGTAAATAGAAGAAATGCAAAAGATGTATTAAAACGCATAAAGAAAAATACAAAGCCTAAAGTAGAAAAAATGCAGCCAAGAAAATTTAATGTAAGTGATAAAGTACGGATTAGTAAATATAAGGGAGTGTTTACCAAGAAATACCTTCCCAATTGGATGAATGAAGTTTTTACAGTGTATAAAGTGCAACCGACTGTACCTGAAACGTATATCTTAAAAGATAACAAAGGAGATTTGTTACAAGGTGCTTTTTATGGACATGAAATGTTAAAGTCAACAGTAGGTGATGTATATCTTGTTGAAAAAGTGTTACAAAGGAAAAAGGACGCAGTTAAAGTGCGGTGGTTAGGGTTTAACAAAACTGAGGATTCATGGATACCTATAAAGGACTTGGTTTAATGCAAGCAACTCATTTCATCGTTAACCTTTGAGCAGGATGGAGATTATTCACCATAAAGATCGATTCAATATTAATAACATAGATGATTTAACTGTGGATAACGTTAAAATCAACAATGGTAAACACGGTAGTTTACTTCCAAACACTGTTCGATGTATAGTAAGTGGCCCCTCAAACTGTGGAAAGACCAATGTTGTCTTTAATTTGATCACTAATCCGCAGGGATTAAGGTTTAGTAACCTATATATTTTTTCAAAGTCTCTACATCAACCAAAGTATCAATTGCTGGATAAAATCCTATCTGATGTGTCTGATGTTAATTTTTACAAATTTAACGCTAGTGATAGCATTATGCAACCAAACGAAGCAAAACCGTATTCTGTATTTATATTTGACGATGTATCTTGTGAAAATCAGGATACTATTAGAAACTACTTTGCCATGGGAAGACATAATAACATCGACAGCATATATATAGGACAAACTTATAGCAAAATCCCAAAACAACTTATCAGAGATAATGCAAATATTCTAATTGTATTCAAACAAGATGATACTAACCTAAAACATATATATAACGATCATGTGAATGCGGATATGCCATTTGAAAAGTTTAAAGAGCTTTGCGGAAAAGCATGGGCGGAAAATTATGGATTTTTGGTTATTATGAAAGATCAAGCTATAAAAGATGGTCGTTATAGAATAGGTTTTGATAAATTCGTTTTAATACACTGATTAGCGGTATTACTGTACAAGTCGTCAAGGTGTGAAGATGGTTAACCAGGAAAAGCTATTAAAGGAAATAAAATCACTTAGTGATTCTATTAGACAAAAAAACCGAGCTTTAAAATCAGGTATAAATGAAAGAGAGCAATTTTTAGAAACAACATTCAAACCTGTTACTGAACCTTTAAAGCGATTAGCACAAAATATGGAAAAACCTTCAATTCGCTTCGAAGGAGACAAAATGCTACCAATTTCCAAATATGAAGAAGAATTTCAGAATGATGAAAGTTCTGACCAGTTACAAACATCTGAAGAAAGCGACGAGTATGAAGAAAGCGGAGATATAGGAGATTTAAGGGAAAAGAACATTGCAGGAGATACAAGTACAGAAGATACAAGTGCGGAAGATACAAGAGCAGAAGAAGAGGATATCAACCCATCCAACTTAAGCAAATTAGGCACAGATATTATGTTTAAAGGAACACTTGGAAGAAAATATACATTAAAAATGTTACATGGCACACATGCTAATAGAAATTATCATACATATGGAGCTAGAATAGAGGATAAAGGATTAATGATTGGAGATAGAAAGTTAGATATAAACGAAAATGATGATATAGTTATTGGTGATAAGAAATATAAAGGTACAACAGGTTTGTTTGAACTCATCTTTAAAAATAATCCTGGTAAATATACTAAAAAGGATTTACAATTGTTTAAAAATATACTAGAGTATACAAATGCACATAGAAAAAAATATTCCAAAGACCTACCTATTCATAGAAACAGGTCAATAAAATACACAAACATTATATCTAGTCTTTTCCCCTCGAAATCAAATAAAGCTCCAATTAAAAGAAGAGCTTTATCTTCTGCTGAATTAAATGTTTTGCATAAAAAAAGAAAAACAACTGATCCTACTACATCTGGAAGGGGATTATTAAAAAATTTGTATAAAACCAATATAATATATTACAACGATATAAATAAGTTAGTTGATCGAATGAGGTTATTACATGAAGCTATGGAAGCCGGGCACACTGGTTTAGAAAACGAATGGGTAGCTTTGGTTGATGAACTGCGAAAACGAGAAATAATTGTTCAGTAGACGTATATATAGTAAGAACCTAAACGATAGCGATTCAGTTACATCATGAGTGTGGACAAGTTTGGACGGTATTCCGAGTTTGGAGTAAAATCTGGATATAGTGAAAAAAGAGCTGGGTTTCCGTTAACACCTGATGGTAATTATAATTTTGAAGGAAAAGTAATTCAAAATGTTGGTGATCCGCTTTTGTCTTCTGATGCGGTTACGGTACAATACATGGATAAAAGAACCCCGATTGTACACGAAGACCATTGGGGATTTTCCGGTAAAAGGTTAAGCAATATAAAACATCCCATTTATGATGGTGAAGCAGTAAATTTAGCGACTTTAAAATTGTTAACGATTTACAAAAAGAATGAAACTGATACAAGCTATGATGTAAAAAAATTAAAATTGTCAAATGTAGGTGATTGTGAGCAGGATGGAGACGCTGTAAATAAGAAAATATTTGATATAGTACACAAGAAATGGACTACAGAATATGAAAAACATATGGAAAGGTTTGGTGCAGCTTTATTTAATTATATCCATCGGGCTTCAGGAAGAGCTGTAGCTTCAGATGTTGACAGCCACAATTATTTAGACTGGAAAAAGATACACAATCCAGAAAAACCTAATCAATTAGATAAACCGTCTGAGCCTTCTAAAGTCAAGACATTAGGAAAGGGGGATAAAGTGAATGTGATTAATGAACCAACAGAAAACGATGAAGATTATATAAGAGAAAAAAGAATTTAAATACCCATGATAAGGGATAAAGCATCAGTTATATTCGAGAGATGATACAGAGAGGATGATGGAATCCAATATTACTGCGTGGAGTTTAATATCTCAAGAGCCGAGATTTCCCCAAGGAGTGCTGACAGATGGTTTTGTTCAACGGTTTGATAGATATATGGATTGGGAACAACTTTCCATACACTACCTCTTCACAATGACTATGTTAAGAATTTATTTTCACAGAGTTAACTGGATTCATATTTTACAAAGACAACAGTTTTCAGAAAACTTCCTTGTAGAGATGACATCAAATTTTAATAACTGTTGGGAAGTAATAAGTAAATATCAAAATCTCTCTGAAAATTACATTGACAATTTTAAAGATAAACTAGACTGGAATGTGTTATTTAATTACCAACGATTAAGTGGCAAGTTTCTAAGGGAACATGACAACTATTTAGATTTTATTCATTTTACCGAAAACAACGATACCATCACCAGCGGAGAAACATTTGAAACATCTTCAATTACACCTTATTTCTATTTTTACTACTTTTATTTATTATGTCTACATTTAATTAATTAATCCATTTCTATATAATAAATGGATTTTAAACAGTATATATAATACAAGAAGCCAAGACTAATATTACATTCATTGTAAAACATTTATAGAGTGCACCTACTGATTGTAAGTTTGGCTATAAATAGTCATGCCGAGGGCTAAACGCATCAGTCATAATCGAGAGAGATTACAGAGAGGAAGGGGAATAGCATCAACAGCATTTTCTCTATTAAGTAAACCGGTTGGAGCTATAGTTAACAAGGCGATTGATTTATTACCTGTGGAATTACATTTACCTGGAGGATATCAATATTGTGGTCCTGGAACCAAATTAGAGAAACGGCTTGCTAGAGGAGATCCTGGAATAAATAAGCTTGATCAGGCTTGTAAACAGCACGATATAGCGTATTCCAAATTTGGTGATACAAAAAATAGATCAATAGCAGATAGAGCACTTTCTGAGAAAGCTTGGCAAAGAGTAAAATCTAGTGACGCGAGTATTGGTGAAAAAGCAGCGTCTTTAGCAGTAACAGCAGCAATGAAAGCAAAAACTACGTTTGGAGGAGGAAAGAGAAGAAGGCGTGGGAAAAGACCCGCTAAGAAACAAGGAGGTAATATCAGAAGAAAACGTCGATCTACTAGTGGTAAAAAGAAACCAACAATATGGTCAATGATAAAAAAGGGAGGAGGACTATACCTAAGACCGTATCGTGTGTATTAAATAAGAAAGAGCAATTAATAATTAAAAACAAAGAATTAACCAATGAAGAACTGATTACATATGCTTCTTGTTTGAAAATACCATTTTTTAGAGGAGTATTTATGAAAGATGAATTACCGGTTAAAATGTGGAAAAATGAGACTGGTATAGTAAATTTGGATAATAGTGAAGGATTAGGCACTCATTGGGTGTGTTACAAGAAACTTGGTGAAACGATTTATTATTTCGACAGTTTTGGAAACCTTCCACCACCGAAAGAACTTCAACAATACTTTCGTGCGGCAGAAAATGTTTTTTACAATTATACAAGAAAACAACCTGATGATACATCCATTTGCGGTCATTTATGTTTAGACTTTTTAGCTAAAAGTGTTAGTCAACTTTAAGATGTCTTCGTATACAGTGTCATTAACCGGTAACTCATGTACTTTGCGCAGTATTCTGTTTCCAGCGCTACGTTTGCAAAAAGGAAGACTATGGGAAGCCGCATTATTGGATTTAACAACATATAACTCTATTCCAAACGTTAGTGAAGGAATTAATAACAAAATACATTATTACAAGACAAAAGATAATAAAGGAAAATATTCAGCTTTGGAAGAATTCAGTTTACCAACAGGAGCTTATGAAATTGATAATATAAATGAAGTTATACAAAAACATATGGGAAAAGAAAATATAACGATAAAAGGCAATAACAATACAATGAAAGCCGAAATTACTTCTAAGTATTATATTGATTTTGGCCAAGAACGTTCAATTGGTAGTTTATTGGGGTTTTCTAAGGAAACAAAGGTATTAGAACCTAATACAACTCATTCTGGGAATAGAACTGTGACGATCATCAAAGTAAACAGCATAGACATTACATGTAACATTATACAAGGATCCTACAGAGATGGAGAAAATCGGCATATATTACACACATTCTACCCATCAGTCGCACCGGGTTTCAAGATAGTAGAAAAGCCTCAAAACCTTGTGTACCTACCGTTAAACACCAGTTTCATTTCAGACATCGTGCTGAACATAGTGGATCAAGACGGAAACCTTATTGACTTTCGAGGAGAAGCTATTACTGTAAGAATACATATAAAATCATCCGCTTAGATAATGGGGTTATCATTTAAAAAGAGAGAGCCAACCAGCAAAGAGGTCAGTAGCTCATCAGCTGTAGAAGGATTAACAAGTGACAACATTCGTTTTCTAGAAGAAATTGGATTAAAGGTCATTAACAATGGATATACTGGATATAGCGCAGGGCCCAACATTCGACGAGACCTTATGGGAAAAGGAATATCACACGCACAACCCTTACGCTTCGTCCAAATTAAACAATAACGATGAAATTAGGATTCCTATACAACAACAAGACATTTATACTCTTCCATGCGAAAGTTATTTATATATTGAAGGAAAAGTAACAAAAGCTGACGGTACTGTTGGAACCACTGTTCCGTTCATAAATAATCCTATGGCATTTTTGTTTGACGAGATTGGATATGAAATTTCAGGAGTTACAGTCGATTCAACAAAAAAGGTTGGAATTTCCAGTACATTAAAAGGATTAGCGTCTTTAACACCAAATGAGAAGAATCTGTTAGCTGTTGCAGGATGGGTTGCACCAGACAAAAGTATAATTACTCCTGACGCTTCGGGAAACTTTGATTTTTACGTACCTTTAAGATTACTTTTAGGATTTGCTGAAGATTACAGAAGAATAATAATAAATGTAAAACAAGAACTAGTTTTATTAAGGTCATCAAACGATAATGATATTATTAAAGCATCTGCTGGAACAACTGAAGCCAATTTAGACTGGAAACTAACATTAGACAAGATTGTTTGGAGAGTACCACATGTGCGACTAAATGATGAACACAGGATTACATTATTAAGAAAGTTAAAATCAGATCGAGACATTGTAATGCCATTCAGAAGCTGGGAGTTTCATGAATACCCCGTTTTACCTTCAACACAACGGCATACATGGACTGTAAAAACTTCTACTCATTTGGAAAAAGCGAGATATGTAATCTTTGGATTACAAACAAAGAAAAAAAGTATATTAACTGAAAATGCTGGTGAATTTGACCATTGTAAATTAACAAACTGTAAAGTGTTCCTGAATTCACAATTCTTTCCCTACGACAACTTTAATATCTCTTTTGATAAAAAAAGGTACAGTGTTTTATACGATATGTACGCTAGGTTCCAAAATTCATATTACGGCAAAACAAACACACCTCTACTATCTCCCGTACAGTTTGAATCGAAAGCTCCGATTGTTGTAATTGATTGCTCCAAACAAAACGAATCTGTAAAATCGTCTAGTGTTGATATAAAGATAGAAATGGAATTTCAAGAAAACGTACCTGCAAATACATCTGCGTATTGTTTAATTTTGCACGATAAAATTGTTACATACACACCGTTGACTGGTATCGTAAAGACGGTATTGTAAAACGTTGTACCACCACCGGCACCGCCACTGTCGCTAACCTATAAATAGCGGAGCAACAATGCAGGTCTTCAGTTGATCGCCTATCGTCGCATGGGCAACATCTTCTACAAAATGAGTTCTCCATCTGTTGTACAAGGTGATGCAGAAATAGCACCGTTATTGGAACGTGATAATACCAGCGAAGCAGAAATTATCAAGGAAATAACTGCATTTTTAAAGTTTGGTAAAAGAGATAGAGAGGAGGAAAGTAATGCAGACCCATCAAAGGTAGTACCAAAAAGGAAGAAGAAAGTTGAAGAAAATATTCCTCCTCACATTTTAACTGAAGTTTTTTTGCGAATCTTTTACCCCATCTCAGCATGCATCAGTAAAAGTGTATCAGTTGGATTGATGAAATCATTGGATTATTCCCCTACAGTAATACTACACCACGGAACAAAAAAGGTTTTATTTTCGCAAAATGCTTGGGAGTCATTTTTGAAACATGTGCATTTAATAGAATGTTATTTAACTAACAGTTTGTGTGGAAGGAAAACACATATTCGACTTTTGGATTGTGACAATGAAATTGATATTGTTAAACATCGCGGACAACTACAAGTGCGAATTAGAGACTTGACTCAACATGAAAATAAGATTCTACTATCACGTGAAGAATTCTACGTTTTAAACTACGCAACGGAACCTATTACAAGGTACATGAGACAGTTGGTATTTGCAAACGCTATTATTAAAGAATATTTGGTCGATACCTTAGAAAAACAACCTGATAGCACCATCGTGTACGGACCTGTGGATACATCTATTTTTAATAGAATACCTCATGAAGTTTGCATGTGGAGAAAGTTAAAGGATTTTGAACCACTTGTAGAAATCGCTACAGAAGCTACAGAAGAAACAACACAGGAAGAAGAAACGAAGAAACAAGAAGAAGAAGAAAACGAAACACAAGAAGAAGAAGTTAAAAAAGACTAAAGTTTGACTTAGTAAAGAAGAACACACGTGGGGTAGGCCTATTGGGGACGGTGCCCACGTTAAATATACACCAACGCGCCTGCAACTGTACGGCCTGGTATTTAACCTACCGTGGTGTGGAAAACAGTTTAGTTGATCGTTAGGTGTCATGATGAGCGGAGGGGATGAAGAAGTGAGTGTAAAGCCTTGTGTAATAGAATTTCAAGCATTTCGAAATAATGATGATAGGTTTATTATCAAGGAATTAGTAATTTTAGACTTGCTTACATTTGTAGTTTACCCATTCACGTTTGAAGCTCCTTTTTCTTTTAACAACCTTAACGCCAAAGCAAAAAGTACAAACAAATGGATAACAAACTACTTTCATCACATACATTGGTATGAAGGGTTTATAAGCTACAGTAATCTGCACAGTATTATGTTTAACTTTTGCAAACAATATTCACATATATACACAAGAGGATTAGAAAAAAAGAACTGGATAAAAAAGTACACGCACGGTGATGTTTTCGATATAACTATCGGTAAGGACTTTAACATTAATCTCGGTAATATTTGTGTTGCTGCAAAAGATCCTAAACACGGACAATCAAACTGCGCATTGCACAACGCATATCGTTTGGCTGCTTACTTGGAACAAACGCAGAAATGTGGTGGGGGTAGCGAAGAACCGGAATGTGGTGGGGGTAGCGGGGCCTATAAATACGAGGAGCCAACACCGCTCCGGCACGAGTATTATTCGAGACTCCGAAGAGGCAACATCACAGAAGACATCGCAACCACCACTGACGAAGATGGCATCACAACAGTTTCTACAAACACTGGTTGATCAATTCAACACTTATTCAAAATCCGACCTTCTGCTAACTAAAAAGTGTTCAGAATTAAAAGAACAAAAACACTACATTATTCATAACATCAAGAAAGTGGAAACCACACATGGAGAAGCAATTCTAGTTTCATTGAGCGAAGGACCTTTCACTCCAGGAGATGAGCCGAAGTTTCAAGTATTTCTTCCAAAACGATTTGTTCAACTGCTACAAAATGAAGATTTGCGAGATATTCAACCGGGGACGTTGTATTTGGTATCACACGGTGTAAGCGGCAACAACTCTACGGAACTCACTCTGCACCTCACGCATCCTTGTACATAATGTCTCTGTTTGTATTTTTTTGTTTGTATTTCTAGTCATCAATATTAGACTTAAGCTTATTGTATTGTAAGATGTTTGTTTAATAAAGAAAATATAAAAAAAAAGAAATAAAACAGCAACACAGCAGTATATTATTTTATATACTGCTGTGTTGCTTTTTTTTAAATTTCAAATGGATGACCTTGAACTTTCATTCAGGGTTAACTTATGAAGAGGTATAAAAGAGAGGGAGCAGTGAAGTTAGTCTCAGTCTTGTCTAACACACGCTGCAGCTAACATGTCGGTGCCACCTATGAACAATTTATTTTTCGATAACAATTTGAAGACATATTGTTGCGAGTTACAATGTTTTAAAATACCAGGCGATCAAGTTGACGGGAAAGCTTGTCGTAAGTGCAAGTGTTTCAGCTATTGCATATGTAGATGTAAAACGTATCAAATGAACCGACAAGATAAAATACAAGAATTACGCCGAAGGATTGCATTACTGTGGCGGCGAATGTAGTAGCAACCATCTGCCTCGCACCACCTGCCACCTGCCATCTGCTGTCCGCCATCTTCTCCGCCCCACCACACTTTTACCCCCACCATTTCGTTTCATACCAGAACGCTAGCTAGCGAATAGTCAGTACACCTCCGGCTCTCGACTGGTGAACATCGAGTGCTCTTCACAAACGTAAAACATTATATTAAAATGTCCATTAAAATTAGGTGTATTCATTATGACTCTATTCATCTTGCGACTTACCAAGACCTCGAGGTGTTTAGTGAAGAGTTAAGACTTCTTATTGCGTCCGGTTACGATTCATCTTTGGAACTTTACGCATCAAAAAACAACATGGACTCTGCGCAGGGAACGAAGTATCTACCGTCTTTCTTTAGAAAGCAAAGTGATGGCCGCAACTCGTCCGGATCAACAACATCGATGACAACCAACAACGGGGAACTATTGTAAACATGAATTATTGTAAATAAAGTAATATTTGTAATATGAATTATTGTTAATAAAATAAAGTAATATTTGTATTAGTACTACCTCGCACTCGTTTCATTCGATTGCTTCATTCGATTGTTTTCATTCGATATTTTATCGAATTAAAACTATCGAATCACAATCGGATTTTACGAGTGCGAGGTAGATTTTTTTAAAAAAACTTCACCGTGACCTTGAACTTTGAACTTTTACTCATTTCGTCACAAAACCGCCTACGTCACTGGCTCAGCCTCAGATGACGTCTTTCATGACTCAGCGCATCCGGTCACTCACCGGATGTGACGTCACTTCCGGCGCAAAACCTACAAACCCACACTACTAATCATCAACTAAATTTACCTAATAGATTAAAAAATATATATTATTAAGGCCCACACTAATTTCGTATAAAATGTGAAATAATCTAAACTACGCCGACGCTAGTCCAGCACCCAGCTCTTAGCAGCGACCTTGTCAAAGGAGTCGGGGTTGCCGGGATTGGAGCAGACTAATTGTGTATTATAAGCGTACTTAGGTTGGACTAATTAAATTTTAATGTAATTTGTATCCATGCTCCCCCTGAGCTGCATACCCCTGAGCTACAAATAGTAACTGAACTGAATAATTGTAAGACTAAATTGCTTACTGTATCCCGTAATACATCATCATTACTGCTCATAATGAAATTGTCGATTGTTTGGCTTCATCAGGAACATAAACAAATACTTTCTCCGTATACTATATATAGGGGGGAGAAATTAAAACCACAAAATATGCCCACGCGTACAACTCGAAAAGCTGATGAGCAGCTGAGGATGTTGTATTAACGCCGAAACATGACCTGATTGTAATTAACGACAGTGAGTTGTTTGACGGAATGCAGTAAGGAACTTAAGTCTTACAATAAATTTTAATGTTCATAATTTATTATGTCAAACAGTTTTTTAAAAAAATCTTTATATATAATTCTGTAAGCGAAATTTTTAAGTCAAAATTGTGGGATTTTGGCAAATTGCAAGATGATGGGAGATGGCTCAAATTAAAGGTCTTGATCCTTGATCTTGATCGGGAGGAATAGTCATATTTCTAAAAAGTAACCAGAAAACGAGAAATAACGTGAAAGATCCCCCATAAGAATAGCATGGGGATTTAAAAACGTCTGCTTTGTTTACATTAAACCAGAGGTGATTAAGTGACTACTTCGTTTACGAACTGACATGTGTTTCTAATTATATCGCGTTGCTTTATTTTCCTTAACATGTAAAGAGTAAAAACATCATTTGAGGTAGAGTATTGGAGTAAGGTTAGGGACTTTAGCCCCTTCAAGTATTTAATATTTACCTTGCTTATGTCGGTTGAATTCTCGATATAGGACAATATAATAATCCTGATATGTAAATAGATTTTCAAAATTCAAGATTTTTATTTGCCAAAAACAAATACATTGCATGGACATCGTCAACATACAATTTTCATTTCCTGACAGAGATAAATTTCCAGACAGTGGACAGAGCAAGAGGGTTCCTGTCACGAAACATTTGTGTGGCTGAGATGCGTACTCCTAAAGAACGCAAGGCTCCATCATTTACTGGACATAGTTTGTCCGTATGTATTCACTTTCATCTTTACCCCATCCAAGTATAAAATGGGGGTGGTAATAGAAACATGTCTTTATTTGGTTTTGATCAAACAAAGGTGCTGATTCTTATCGGGGCATGTTATTTGTTTAGTATAACTAGGTCTGACGATACCTGTTGCATAGAGAAGATTCATGCCATTGTATTCATTAGAGAGATAAAAACTTTTTTGGCTTCATTCTGTGGAGAAGCTTTTGAACTTAAACGAATAACATACATATTTATTTAATCACATGACCAACTTAAATCATCGTCTGATATAAGTAAACATTGAAACCTTTAAGGTCAATGTGGTGAAGCCCTGAGGCTTGGTAATTTCCGAAATTTCGAATCTTGTAGGAATCGTAACGAACACAATATGCATTATATTGGGGGTTTCCTCGGAAATACCTTTAAATTTGACACGGTGAATTCTCCATTTGATTACAAGCATTCCAAAAATAGCGTTATAAACAAATATCAGTAATGCTCAAAACGTCAAACACACAAAATGATTTTGCAACTATCAAACACCAAAAATTACGACGTGTTTGCAAATTTCAAACTTTACTAACATTTCTAAACCAACTAAAATTATTAAATAGATTAATGTGTAATTTTTCAATGTACTAAAAAATGTTACTGAACAAAACAACCAGTTATTATAAATCGAATAAAAAAATTAAAAAAAATGATTACTGACTTTTCGGAATGAGTTTTTCTGTCTTGTTTATTGATCGAAAAAGGATAGCTATTTTATACGCTACCTTGACATACGGGAGCACAATGTATCAAAACTGATCTAAGTATTCGTAAGTATACCTTACTTACTTTGAATTGTCCATTTGTATCTCTGAAAAAGGGCTTTGTACAAGAATAAGCACACAACTAGGTCAATGTTGATAAAAACATATGATATTTGATGGGAAATCACAGACTATTAATGACGCAACGTGGTGAAACCAAATCAAAGTCAATATTATCGTTTGATGGTTACAAGAGAGATGTAAGTCTGGAATTAATAAATAATATTGATCTACTATATTTTGTGTACCTTTCTCTTCATAAACGGTTAGTAGAAATATTATTTACTTTTTTATTGAATATTCCTGCTTTTAGTTCCAAGCTCTTCCAAGAAGAAACGCAAACATATCTTTGCAGTAACGTCTGTTTGTTACATTACTCGTTGACTGGTTAGTGTATTTTCTGGATTAACTGTGAAAAGATGACATATTTTAACCCTTAGCGTATTAATACATATATATGGTTATGAATGAGGAGAATCAATTCATCTTTTCTTAAGAGAGAAGCAGATACCGCAAGCAAATTCACTCACCTGGGGCTAGCAAACTTGTAATACACTCTACTGGGCCTTAGGATGTAAAGCTTACCAAATTGACAAAAGGATGCTTATTGTAAACAGAATCATAAACACAACAATTAATCAAATTTATACAATAACTATCTGTTACCCGCAGACTTTGTCCCGCAAATAATTTATAAAAATTATGATGGTTGTGTATGCTAAATTCTCTGGTTAGCCTGCGAACTACTACGAATCAAGATCAGCTGTTAGTGTTTTCATCAGCTCAAACACAAATGAATGTCCATAAGGAATACATGGGAACTTTGTCGGGGTCTCTGGTGGAGCCCTAAGGTCAGATCAGGATGAAAACCATTTAGTTTTCCTATTTTATGTCTAATGAATCAGTGCACAAAATTTCAACTCTCTAGGTAGATGGGAATTAGGAGAATTCTTGATGAGTGATTGAGTGAGCGAGAGCTTTGTCTTTCGTCGGTATAGAAGATTGCACGCAATGGGTGAATACACTGTTTAAGTTAATCATAACAATCATAATAAGATTATTTTTCACATTATAAACAAGCGTGACTCTTAAAATTTCTCTGTCGGACCGGAGAAAGGGAGTTTTAGCCAAATAACCTAGAACTAACCGACTCTTGAATAGAATATTTGACAGCTGTATGACGAAAGAACATTCCCCACAAAAAAGAGACTTCCTGTCGTGGCCATTGAGTGGTTGTATCAGCTGCCTCTGGTCATCCCCCGGCCAGTTAGGGCCAGCACTGCATTGCAACTCACACCCTCGTCTATTATATTGTATCGGAGGGTGGGCTACCGATGGGAGAATTCAATCAGGCTAATCAGTAACATCAATATGCAAAGTAATCACATGTTTTATTGACTATTCAATAAGTAACTCAGAAACTATGTCAGAATGACGTCTGCTTTGCAAGAAGAATCACCATGCTAAATGCTATATTGATGTTGATCAAAAGTCTTCCAGCTAGTTCTCAAGTTGATCACAGATAACTTTGAGTTTCGATATTTCCACAACGACGTTTTATTTAAAAGTACTAACAAAGATTAAAAATACTCTGATATATACTGTAGACTCATAAAAGAAAAAAAATTATGTTAGATTCAGAAGATGTCATTGTAGGCTAACTAACTAAACGAAAAAACTATCTACCACTTTTACATTAAATACTCTCTGGATGAAAAAAGTCGCTTCTTAGTTTTGTAGTAAAACAATATACAGAATTGCTATACAGAAGTGGCCTCAGAAAGATAGCCTCACAAGGGAACTATTTACATGGTAGTCTACTGCAAACCTTGACTAAAACATTGTTGCCATTTACTAAAACGATTAGAACAGGTTGAAAACTCGTGCCACCAGTTGATGGAGATAAACTGCCCAACTTTCGTTTTCGTCCGAATCAAAATGTTGTTACGAAACAAAGGACATCTCGCAGCCGCATTCCCTTCTAACCACTTCATCTTGGGAGGTTCTGGTCAGGAATGCAGCCCTAAGTGAATAGTCCCTCTGGCACATTCGGAAGAAGCCGTTTCATTGAGTGCTTAGTTTGTGATGCCCATGAATCTACCAAAATGTTGGATTATAAGTAAAATAATGATTAGTACTAATTTTATACTAACTTTTCAATTTAGGTCTCTAATTTCACATAGTAGCCGTAATTTTAATTTATTCTGATGAATAAAATAAAATTAACACTATTACAGATAATTTTTGTATAGACTATGAATTACTAAATTACTAACAATTGCAATCGTGAGCTATATAGAGTGATTAGCTATAAAGAGTGAAGTAATGTACATTAGGAGACATCTACCACCCCACCCCGTATTTCCTTCCATTCTAGAAAGCGGTTAGCCCTATTTTAGCAAATTTCCCCTATATAGGGAAGAAGCTGTTACCGTAGGTCTCATGGTGAGACTTAAGCCCAAGACCATGATAAATTTTTGTTTTAAGGTCCCCAGAAGCCAAAAACACTATTCGTTCAAATTTATATATATATATATATATATATATATATGTGTGTGTCCGTGAATGCGATAACTTGAGTAAAAAACGTTCGATCTCGATGACATTTGGCTCAAATGTGTAAAGTGAAATTTATGACTTTAAGTTCGAAAACCAGAAAAATCGGACCATGGGAAGGGGGGTTTATGGGGGTTTTAAATTTTCCAAAAATTAGTTTTTTCCATTTTTCACCCAACAATTTTTAAAACACTTAATTTTGGTTTTGACCATGTTATAGAGCTTTAAAAAAAATTATATAGTATTTTGAATTATTAACCTAAGTTAAGTGGTTGCGAAAAAAATCCAAAAAAACCTGCTCATAAAATCTCCCATGTTAATCTTATGGGAAAAGGTGTTTAAATTGTGATTCTACGACCAACCGTTGCAGAGATATTCAAAGTGCTAAACACAGTACGTTGTCCAATGTTATTCTTATGGAGAATAAATAAAATTTGATATCTTGATTATTTATGAATGTATATTGATGAAACTTGGTATGTGACTTCATGTTGTACTGGTATATTGGTATTTGCACAAAAAATAAATTTGTTTTTGATTGTCCCCGTAGCAGCTAACCTGCATACTCAGCCATAATGTTGTTCTTATGGAGAATAAGTCAAGTTTTATATCTCCCTTAATTATGAACATAAATTAATAAAACTCGGTAATGTAGCTTCAGTCACCTGGTTCAGTTATATTGATAATTGCATAAAAACTTATTTTTTATCTTCCTCTTTGCAGCAAACCTGCGTACTCAGTCCTAATGTTATTCTTACGGAGAATAAATAAAATGTTATAAATCACTTATTTATAAATGTATTTTTGTGAAACTTTGTAAGTGGCTTTATGTAGGAGTGAGAAACATATAAATGCATTGGAAATTCGCTGAGTACGCAGGTTTGCTGCGACGGGGGTATTTTTACTATATTTCACAGGGTAATGATGTACAACGATGAGGAAATTAATTAAGGTACGAATAATTAATCAGCAAGTCAATGAAAAGGTATTTGATTTTAATTTTTGTTATTTCATGTTCTTAAAGGAAAACTGGTTGTAAGTACTATCAAAATATGAGTGTGACAAAGTACGGAAAGACAAAAATAATTATTAAAAAGAGTTGAAATAGTACCCTTTATTCTGAAACGCTACACAAATTGAATATAAAAATTGCTAAAAACTTTTTTTGTATTTATTTAAAAAATGTGGTATTATGAAATAAATGTAAAGAAGTAAACCTAGATTCTCTAAGGTGAATGGCGTACAACCAACATTTGTAGTCAAAAAAGTAAATAACGCATGATATTGAATACCTTTCCATGTAAATTAAAATATAAAAAAAGTTCAAGTGTATAGAGGAAAGCATCGTAAAGGGTTTTTACGTATAAAATGGAAGGCATAAATTAAAATAGAACAACTGTTGGTAATGTCAATGTATCAGTAATTGCTTTATTTTTACCTCTATGCCAAGCACAGTTGTAAACAATTTTATGCAACATATTAATATTTTTTGTTTTATCAGTTAAATTCGTAGATAGGCTTGATTTGGGTATGGTAAATTGTTTGAACATCATGCTAGGAGGTAAAGATTCATAAATACCCCCGTCGCAGCAAACCTGCATACTCAGCGAATTTCCAATGAATATATAACATAACACATTATAACACTTAACAGGATTCATAAGAAATGTATTCACAAACAAGCGATATTTAAAATATTAATTATCCTCCATAAGAATATCATTGGGGATGAGTACGCAGGTTTGCTGCAACAAGGCACACAAAATAATGGGTTTTTATGCAAATATCAATAGAACTCATCTTAGTGAAGTCACATACCAAGTTTCATCCATATACATTCATAAATAACCGATATACAACATTTTAAGTATTTTCCATAAGAATAACATGGGGACCAAGTACCTAGGTTTGCTGCTACTGGAGACATAGGCGAAACATTTTTTTGTGCAAACAACAATAAACCATAACCAGATCAAGCCATATAACAAATTTCGCCAGTTTATGTTCATAAGTAAGCGAGATATACAATTTTTCTTTTTCTCCATAAGAATAACATTAGACAACGTACTGTGTTTAGCACTTTCAATATCTTGGTAACCAATTGACGTAGAGCAATGATCAAAATACCAAATTGTTTGTTTTTTAAGCTGAATTCAATGGTATAAATTAAAATTTGATTAAAATTAAAATTAAATGTGAAAACCCCAAAAAACACATTTTTGGGGTACAAAATCCCCAAAACCCCCTTCGGATGGTGCGATTCATCTGGTTTTCGAACTCGTTCAAATAAATGGTACTTTACACATTTGTACCAAATTTCATTAAGATCGGACTTTTTTTACGAGAGTTATCGTGCTTACGGACACACACACATATATATATATATAAATATATAAATAAATAAATATATATATATAAATACATATATACAAATTTGAACAAATGGTGTTTTTGGCATCTGGGGACCTCAAAATGAAAAGTTATCATGGTCTCGCGCTTAAGTCTTACCATGAGACCTACGGTAATAGCTTCTTCCCTATAGGGGAAATTCGCTAAAATACGTTTTAGAGAAATATGATAAAAAAACAAAATGTGTAAGCTACCATGTGTTATAGAATACCTATTAGTAACATGCTATTAACTCTGTTTATAATATTGTCAATCTCCTGTTTATAAACAATTGCTTTGTGATTGGCTTAAGGGCCTTAACAAACTGTTAAAGCCCTGTTTATTTTGTAAATTTTTACCCCACTTATTAGTACCACAAATATATCGAACGGCTAAGGCAGTAGGCTCCAGTAGCCCAGGCTGGAGAACACTTGGGGCTTGTAATGGATAGGATTAACAGTTATGATCTCAATTGGCAATTAATTAACTCATGTACTTTGGCTAAGTACTAATGATATGAGAGTGCCTAGTGTACTACTGGATAAAATATATTTATTTTGACATTCAAATCGAAAATCATATTATTTTTGATAACATTTTGTTATAAACTTATAGTTACTATTTATAATAATAGATGACTATTTATAGACGATCTTTTACTCTTAAGACAGGTAGTTTTTAGTAATGAACATTTCACTGCAATGGAAGGTAAGCGTATGGGAAGTATTTAAATACATTAACCAACAAGTTTGTTAGATATGTTCTATTGCGTTAGAGTTTCTTATTAAGAACTAGTATAACAAATTTCCTCGTTTGTCGCTCAATGTCCATCCGGATAGTATTAATGAGGTTTATGTAGGTCATCTATACTATTTTTGACGTCTTCAATTTAGAGTGAATTTATAACGTATAGAAATCCCAAACTGTTAACAAAGTGTAGAGGGACTCTGAAAATTCTGCATGAAATACGCCTTCGGCCCTACTGAAGGCGCTGATGACTGTTGGAAATGAAACCGTTGCATACCAGAAACGAGTTCGCACGCAGCACGCTGACGTGAGGGAAGTGAATTTCCACATAAAAACTTTTAAAACTCAAAATCAGTGTAAAAACATACATTTGTCCAATTTTTATTGAAATCTGAAAACATTGATTTTTTTGGCTGTTCTGATTCTCCTGGTTTCATTTACTTGCAAAGCTGGGAATGCAATTTTGCCCAATATAAGGTTAGGAGAAGGTCCAGACAGGCTTGAAAGTAGGTGTGAGGTTGCTGGGGATGATAAAAGTACTCTAACAAAGGAATAACAGGCATTTCTCGTGTAAAACCCCCATAAGACATCGTTTTGTGTTTAGTCGATACACATCTTCTTTAATAACTCGGTAAATATTTATGCTAGAATAACGAGAGAGGGCTTAAAACTTTTGCCTCTCTAATTCCCATCTTTTTACTTGCATATATTTTACATCCGGGGCTTTTATGACCATTTTTGGGCCCAAAAACTCGAAATTTGAAAGATTAATCCCCAAAAAAAGGGGTTTAGAGTTTTCCGATTGTTTTGCCCAACGAACTTGTCCAACTGATTACAGAAAGGAATGTCCCTACCAAATTTGAAGTAAATCGGACAAAAATTGCGACCGCTAGAGTGCAAACACACACACACACACACAGACACACACACACACACACACACACACACACACACACACATATATATATATATATATATATATATATACAATTTTGAACGACCCCCCAAAACGTGTTCAGGGGGTCACATTAGGAACTTCTATGGTCACATTGTGAACTTCTTCCCGGGCTTAAGTTTCACCGTGCGGGTCATGCTAATAGTTCACTTTCCAAAGGAAATTCACTAATAACAGCTCGTATTTGACACGACGGCGACGTTTCTTGAGTTTAAAGGCGAACGGTTTCAGAGCAACAGCTGTTCAGTATGATCCCAAGACACCGAGGTCAAAGTCTGAGAGGATGATTAGCAAAACGGGTTTCCGTTGTTTACCATTAGCTGAAGAACGAGAAAACTTGCTTTATAAAGAGTCTTAGGACACTGATGATGTTGATGGTTCATTACTTTAAAAAAATCTTTTGGCCATTCAAAACACAAAACTGCGCTCGGTTTCAAGCATCATGTTCCACTATTATTTTTCAATAGTAATGAATTAAAATAAAATATTCATATTTATTTTTATGTTATAATTACGTTCTAAGTCAAATTATTTATATAATCAGTTAAGGCCTGGGCTGACCCTTTGACTCTGCATTGTCGCTTAAACATACATTTTTAAGCTATGGAAATGGAGCATTAATACTACAGTTTTACTGTAAACAGAATTGAATACCCCCGTCGCAGCAAACCTGCGTACTCAGCGAATTTCCAGTACATATATATGGGTATCACTACTAGCTAGAGCCACTTACTAAGTTTCACAAAAATACATTAATAAATAAGTGATCCATAGCATTTTATTTATTCTCCATAAGAATAACATTAGGGCTGAGTACGCAGGTTTGCTGCAACAAGGAAGATAATACATGTGTTTTTTTGCAATTATCAATTTAACTCAACGAGGTGAAGCTACATATCAAGTTTTATTAATTTAGGTTCATAATTAAGGGAGATATAAAACTTTACTTATTATCCATATGAATAACATGGGGGCCGAGTATGCAGGTTTGCTGCTACCGGGAAAAATAAACAAAAAACTTTTGTTGCGCTAATATCAATATACCACAACGATTTGAAGCCACATACCAAGTTTCATCAATATACATACATAAATAATCAAAATATAACATTTTATTTATTCTCCATAAGGATAACATTGGACACCGTACCGTGTTTAGCACTTTGAATATCAACTGCAAAGGTTGGACGTAAAACAACAATTAAAACGCCAAAATGATTGTTTTGTAGAGATAAACTGATTGGTAGAAAGAAATGTGTAGTTTTTAGTGAAATTATCAGAGGAAACCCTAAAAACCGTATTCCCATAAGATTAACATGGGAAATTTTATAGACACATTTTTTGACTTTTCTCCAGAACCACTAAACCTAGCTTAATGATTCGAAATACTAAATTGTTTGTTTTTTTAAGCTCTATTATAAAATGGCTATAACAAAAATGTAGTGTTTTTAAAATTGTAGGATAAAAAGTAAAAAAAAAATGATTTTTGGAAAATTTTAAAACCCCATAAAACTCCCTTCTCATAGACCGTTCGATCTGGTTTTCGAACTTAAAGTCATAAATGTTACTCTCCACATTTGTGCAAAATTTCGTCAAAATCGGGCGCTTATTTCAAAAGTTATCGCGGTAACGGACACACACACACACACACACACACACACACACACACACACACACACACATATATATATATATATATATATATACATATATATATATACAATATATACATATATATAAATTTGAACGAATAGTGTTTTTGGCATCTGGGGACCTCAAAACAAAAAGTTATCATGGTCTCGGGCTTAAGTCTTACCATGACCTACGGTAATAACTTCTTCCCTATAGGGGAAATTCGCTAAAAGATGAAAGTCAACGCTACTCTTACCTGTTTAGGAGTTTTAAAATTAGATTTTGGCAAACAGTTATTGTAGTTTGAGGAAACTCTTTGCATACATTAAACGGTTTTAATGTAACACGCTTAAGCAAATTTGTAAATAAAAACAGAGATAATAGAAATTTTTCTTCTTTACTATGAGACCTTAACTTTAATTCAGAAGGTCATTTGACTAGTGTAAAAAGTAATCCGGCAAACCGTTAAATTCCTGCACGCGTCAAGAGTAGACCAAATTATGGTTTGATAATAGGGTTTAAGTTAACAGGAAAATAAAACATCAACCAGATATGAGTTAAATGTTACTATACAGTTTGATAAGTAACAAAGGTAAATCAAATCTGAAAGAGCCAGTAACTCACTCTGTGCCAAAAATGTCAATGTCAACTGCCACCCGATCTTTGCGATATATTAGGTTTCCAAAATAAACACCCTCTGTGACATTAACTAGTAGATATTTTATTTTTACAGCCATGGCAAATATTTTTGAGAGTGAACATAACTAAACCACCTTTCTAAACAAGAATTAAGTACTCTTATTTTTACTTTTACTCAAAATAAGTTATCTTTCTCAAGTCATAAACGTGTATGCATTGTTTCCATAAACTAAAATATAATTGGGCTAAATAAAGAAAAACTGAACATTTATATTTCAGAAAATGATCACAACTCGTAGTCTGTTAAATATGTTTGTTATATAATAAAAGGCTTTAAAAGTTGGAGAACCTTGATTTACGGCACATTTAATTTCTTAGCAAGGTAACAGACAAGGTCATTACTAGGAGTAGAAATAAGTGAATTCATATATTAACAAATCTCATACATCAAAATAGATAACAACAAGCGTGGATTTTTATGAATTGTAAAAACTACACGTTATTTCATAAAAAAGTGTCCATCAACTTGTCAAAGTAGATTTGTGTTCATTCAAAGTTTGCATTCGAGTTAAGCTTCTCTGAGGCGATAAAACATGTAAGCGAGTCATATATATTTCATCAAAAATGTTTGATCGATTTCCGGTGAAGGTAAATTCATGATTATTAAACTACAGGAAAGCCACGAAACTTCGTGAAATTCAGCAGGAAAAGACTCTCTTTTTCCACAATGTTACAATATTTTCTTAAGTCAGATAAGTTGATAATATCCTCAGCAATCACATTTAGCCAAATCAAATACCAACTAAAGCTAGATCAATTCTGAAGAGAAACAGGTGATACTGTAGTCGCCTTCAACGTAGAAAACATAGAATACTTCCAGGTCACTTGTTCGAATACACGTTAGTCCAAAGGCCACAAGCAACATGTATTTACAGATTGCTTCGTGAAAATTATTCAATGCTACAGTTTTGATGTTACAATCGCCAAACAAAGTTAACATAATGAATGTTGTAATATTACTGATACAGTGAGTTTAAAATCAAATTAACAAAAGCTCGACCTGCTCGATATTGTGCTTAATTTATTTTGTAAAAAATATAGTAGACCTTACTTTTAAATCGAATTTATTATTTAAACAGTTATGTAGTTGATATATATATATATATATATATATATATATATATATATATATCGTGTTAATACTTTAATTAAATAAAGATGTTTCTGAAATAAGACACTTTATTTCAACAAAATTGAAACTAGAACCAAGACAACATATCATTTTGTTTTTGGTATGTGTAAACAATAGTTAAGAAATTATAAAACACATGATAGTTATTTTGAAGTACCTTCCACTCCCCCCCTTCCAAAGAGAGGACATAGAGTAACAATATGGTGAGGTTTCATATTGAAAGTATTTTTACTTGTTTCCTTGCTCTAGTAGAACATCTTAAAACACAGAGTTACGCTCAGGAAGCACCTCAGCATTGTCTGAAGTATTATTTATCACTGGCTCCTCTGTAAGATACTTCAATATAACTATCACGTGTTTTATGTAAGTATTGTTTACTTAAGGTGATTAATTTAGTTTGTATCCTGTCATCCCTAGGACCAAGGATGAACTGATTTCACAGAGCTTTTGAAGAAACGTACCAAAATTACAATACCTAGACAATTTTCTAAGGTCAGATGAGAATTCACCAACATTTTCACCTTCATGTTGATGTATAGAATGAAATTTAAATGCTCCTGATACTTCATTTGGTTTTGGTGCAAAATGTGAACCTAAGGTGTGAATACTCTCAGCATAGGTTTTAGTTAGTGGTGATTCAGTATATAATATGTCCCTAATTTTACTGTAGTTATCTACCCCAATGTAGTGTAGAAGTGTAATTTTGTTCCTATTATCAGAAGTTTTATTGTATAAGAGTAGTGGTAAAATACGGGGGAGGGGCCACTTCCGGCGCTTTTTTCCCATGTTATTCTTATGGGGAGCCGTTTTTGAACATTTGCCAGCTCCCGCCTTACACAAGTTTCCTTGTTAGCCTGTACTAATGTCCAACCCTTGCCTATATTAAATATATTTTCCCAATCCCCATCCCTCCTCTATATTTTTTAAAATTAATTTTCAAATTCTAAAAAACTATCTTTGGTGTTTATGGTCCGATTTGTTTAAAACTTGGATATGTTATTGTCGTAGGCAAGTGTTTTAATAAATTACACTTACATTTCCCAAATTCACTATAACGGTCAAATTAAAAATTATTTTTGAAAAATACTATAGTGCCAATTGCCAACTTCTTTATTAAATGTCCGATTTGTCTGCAATTTGGATATGTTATTGTCCTAGGCAAGTGTTTTAATAAATTTCACTTACATATCCCAAATTCACTATTACGGTCAAATTAAAAAATATTTTTGAAAAATACTGCCAATTGCCAACTTCTTTATTAAATGTCCGATTTGTCTGCAATTTGGATATGTTATTGTCCTAGGCAAGTGTTTTAATAAATTCCACTTACATATCCCAAATTCACTATTACAGTCAAATTAAAAATTATTTTTGAAAAATACTGCCAATTACCAACTTCTTTATTAACTGTCCGATTTATTTAAAATTTGGATATGTTATTGTCCTAGGCAAGTGTTTTAATAAATTTCACTTACATATCCCAAATTCACTATTACGGTCAAATTAAAAAATATTGTTGAAAAATACTGCCAATTGCCAACTTCTTTATTTACTGTCCAATTTATTTAAAATTTGGATATGTTATTGTCCTAGGCAAGTGATTTAATAAATTCCACCTACATTTCCCAAATTCACTATTACAGTCAAATTAAAAAATATTTTTGACAAATACTGCCAATTGCCAACTTCTTTATTTACTGTCTGATTTATTTAAAATTTGGATATGTTATTGTCCTAGGCAAATGTTTTAATAAATTCCACTTACATTTCCCAAATTCACTATTACGGTCAAATTAAAAAATATTTTTGAAAAATACTGCCAATTGCCAACTTCTTTATTTACTGTCCGATTTGTTTAAAACTTGGATATGTTATTGTCGTAGGCAAGTGTTTTAATAAATTACACTTACATTTCCCAAATTCACTATTACAGTCAAATTAAAAATTATTTTTGAAAAATACTGCCAATTGCCAACTTCTTTATTTACTGTCCGATTTGTTTAAAATTTGGATATGTTATTGTTGTAGGCTAGTGTATATGCACCATCCACATTTTACAAATATTGCGGTTAAATTTTAAAAAAATTTGGAAAAATACTGCCAATTGGCAACTTCTTTATTTATGGTCTGATTTATTTTCGGATATGTTATAGCTCTTATATAGGTAACAAGACCACACTACCACACGTTCCACTACCCCCTATAATACAGTATTTTGTCTTTTTTGTTTGTTTATTTTGCTGTAATCCCAAAACTGACTTTGCTGTTTATTGTCCGATTTGCCTACACTTTGGATATTGTCCTAAGCATTTATTGTCTGATTTATTTTTGGATATGTTATAGCCCCCAACTATTATATCTAAAATTACAATATTATTTCCACCTATAATACAGTTGATGTGTTGTTTGTTTTGCCGCAACCTAAAAACTAACATTGGTATTTGTGTTTTTACAAAACTATATTTTGTAAATTACTACCAATAACTCCTTTATTTACTTTTCGACTTGTTATATCCCCTTATATCTAAATTTACCGTATATTTTCCCCCTTTTAGTGCTGTTTTGTCGTAACCAAACTTTGGATATGACTGCAATATATTACTGGCCATTGCATAAGTAAATACCCCATTTCCAAATTCACTATTACGGTTGGATTAAAAAAAATAAATACAAGCTTATTATATACATCCAGCTGATAAGTAATATATATCTACAAAATATTTATGGAACTGCCTAAATTTTGGATATGTTTTAAGCCAATGCGATAGCAAAAAATACATTTTTAAAACCCAAAACAACTAAACACAAAACACTAATCTTTCTTTGTGCTTGTTTGGAGTAGTTTTTATTTTATCCAACTTAATTTTAATTTTGCAGTTAAAATCAAACTTCCCACATTCTAGCTCCCTTTCCAGCCAGTGGTTGGAGACATAAAGGTTACGAATATTTTCAAACTGTACAATATATCTTTTTCTACCCCTATGTTGGACTTATTCCAAATCCTCCAGTCTACTACATTCTTTAAATTTAACATTGCCTTTAATATCTTGCATCTCTATGTCTTCTTGTCCAACATCATCCCACTCATTGTTACGGAAACTTAGGTTTTCTATTTTTGGAAAGGAATTGCCATAAAATGTTGCGGTTCCGTTAGTGTTAAAGCTTGCAAGTGGCTCGTTGGTAGGTAGGTAAATAATGTCCAAATCACCACTGTATGGCAACACGCTATAACCTTGCCTATTCTTATTTATCTCTATAAATACAGTTTTACAGACACCTTTAACATAGTATACACCCCTCCGTCCATCCTTTTCTGCCAACACTCCCACAAACTTGTTGCTTACTACAAACGCATACACTATATAATGTCCATAATGCTCTAGATCCTCCCAACGTCGCAGGAAGTAATCTTTTAATTTATCCTCTCTTTCCCTTCTTTCTTGTTCTTTAGCCAACTGTGCTTTGTATTCCTCTGCAACAGTATTTTCCACATATTCCAATTTACGCTTATTACTGTCAATGTCTTCTAATTCCAATTTCCTCTTTTTGGAACAACTCTCTAAGAAAGGCTTGGAAAGTGGCTCTATTTCTTTAATAGTGTATGGGTACAGTTTATTGGTCCGGCTTCTTAAAACGTAGGGAGTAAGGTTAGGACTTTCCATTAAGCCTAATTCTTCTAAATTGATGTGTTTAGGTATAATGGAGAAAGGTGTATTTGATTTTGTAAAACACGTGCCCCCAGATTTGATGTAACACTTATGCTTTACACTTATGGCATCAGGAAACTCCTCTATTACCTCTACATAGTTAGTTGGTAAACAGTTAAAGCTAAATGCAGATAGAGCATACTTTATTAACTTTTCCCTTTGTGTACTATCTTTTGGCAGTTTTAGTTGTACTCCAGTTATCTTCTTCGTATTACTATTACCCCAATATGCGTATTGTAATAAATCGTTAAACACTAAACAACAACTGTTTTGTAATTGATTGGCAACTTTCACCCACATCTTATGCAGAGGTACAGCATAGAATGGAGCATTTTGAAAGTACCGTTTGTTGTCTTCTATTAGACTTAAACAATCTCTTAAAGGTTCAAACCCTTTACCAAAACCTCTACAATAGTTATAGATTGTTGCCTCTAACCTTGTTATTCCATTCTCTCTAGCTAGTTTAGACGAGAACGTTTCTTTTAGTCTCGCATCTGGACAGTTTACAAAGTTTATTATATGGTTTCCTATACTTTTAATTACTCCAGGGCTTGTAATCTGGCATATGAATTTATTATATATTTTTACCCTGCTATTTACATTAAACCATGTTAAACAGTCTTTACTAACATTATCTACAATAACATTATATCCATTCTTGTACGCCCCTTGGTAGCAAAAGTTAAAGTTTTCTGTAAGATATTGGCACATTTCCTCTTTATTAAATATTCCAGCCAAATCTAGTGTTATATCGAAATCCATAAGATAGTACATTTCTTTTTCCAGATCTTGCAGTATCTTTGGAAGATCTTCCAACAAATCCTTAATTTTAACATTTGCAAGCTCTATTTTATAGGGAATTGCTATAGGATCATCATACTTTTGTTTAATTTGGTCAATATCTTTCTTTATTATTTGTAACACACCCTCGCTTTGGACCCCAGAGGACCTCTCCAAGGAGAATGGTAGTTTGGCCACAACACCATGTCGAGCTAAAGAGAACTTTTTAAATATTCCTCGTAAGTAGCTATTAAACGAGCCACATATTTCCTTCTTAACTTTAAATTTATTCCGAACGTCCCCATCACAATCCGTAACATTGGTTATCTTAACTAACATTATGTTATCACAAAACGCATCCGTTATAGATGTTAAGTTATTTAATTTTGGTTCGCCCTCGCAATAGTTTATATTACCTATGTTTGTAAGAAGGTTATTATTACGTAGATTTTCTAATAAAAACCATATACCGAATCTTTCGTTAGTAGGTTTAATACAATTTCCCAATAAATGGCTAACAGAGTACATTTCTTTTATACAGAAAAAAAGTAGCGGAAACATGTAAACAGGACAGATTACACTATAGGTATATATGTGTTGTAAATATATGGATATTGTATATAAACATAGGCGAGCGGTAAGTGTAACATGTAAGTAGACACCCATATGCAAATATGGAATACCCACAAATTCGACTAAATAAGTTTATAGTCTCAATATAATTAACATATTAACTAACTGTGCCATCCCGCATTAGTACCCAAATTGTCGAAATTCTATTCTTAGTCCTTGTATAGTATTAGGTTTTGTACTATTAAACCCTACATTCTTATCCTGTGCAGTAGAGTAATATATGTATTTAATACAGATACGCACATTCTACAAGACCTATACATAGATCTGTTGTATAAGCAGCAGAATAGACGTCTCATTGTGTTGTTGTAAAGTAAAACATAAATGTAAATTGTGCTGGATACAACCGGCCAGATATTAGACAGGAAATGTGTTGGAAGTGTATTGCCAAATAGTAAGACAAACACCACATAGTGCAGCATGTAATCAATCCATTACTATTTAGACAAATGTATAAGGTCAGTATTATAATACTATACAAGGACTAAGAATAGAATTTCGACAATTTGGGTACTAATGCGGGATGGCACAGTTAGTTAATATGTTAATTATATTGAGACTATAAACTTATTTAGTCGAATTTGTGGGTATTCCATATTTGCATATGGGTGTCTACTTACATGTTACACTTACCGCTCGCCTATGTTTATATACAATATCCATATATTTACAACACATATATACCTATAGTGTAATCTGTCCTGTTTACATGTTTCCGCTACTTTTTTTCTGTATAAAAGAAATGTACTCTGTTAGCCATTTATTGGGAAATTGTATTAAACCTACTAACGAAAGATTCGGTATATGGTTTTTATTAGAAAATCTACGTAATAATAACCTTCTTACAAACATAGGTAATATAAACTATTGCGAGGGCGAACCAAAATTAAATAACTTAACATCTATAACGGATGCGTTTTGTGATAACATAATGTTAGTTAAGATAACCAATGTTACGGATTGTGATGGGGACGTTCGGAATAAATTTAAAGTTAAGAAGGAAATATGTGGCTCGTTTAATAGCTACTTACGAGGAATATTTAAAAAGTTCTCTTTAGCTCGACATGGTGTTGTGGCCAAACTACCATTCTCCTTGGAGAGGTCCTCTGGGGTCCAAAGCGAGGGTGTGTTACAAATAATAAAGAAAGATATTGACCAAATTAAACAAAAGTATGATGATCCTATAGCAATTCCCTATAAAATAGAGCTTGCAAATGTTAAAATTAAGGATTTGTTGGAAGATCTTCCAAAGATACTGCAAGATCTGGAAAAAGAAATGTACTATCTTATGGATTTCGATATAACACTAGATTTGGCTGGAATATTTAATAAAGAGGAAATGTGCCAATATCTTACAGAAAACTTTAACTTTTGCTACCAAGGGGCGTACAAGAATGGATATAATGTTATTGTAGATAATGTTAGTAAAGACTGTTTAACATGGTTTAATGTAAATAGCAGGGTAAAAATATATAATAAATTTATATGCCAGATTACAAGCCCTGGAGTAATTAAAAGTATAGGAAACCATATAATAAACTTTGTAAACTGTCCAGATGCGAGACTAAAAGAAACGTTCTCGTCTAAACTAGCTAGAGAGAATGGAATAACAAGGTTAGAGGCAACAATCTATAACTATTGTAGAGGTTTTGGTAAAGGGTTTGAACCTTTAAGAGATTGTTTAAGTCTAATAGAAGACAACAAACGGTACTTTCAAAATGCTCCATTCTATGCTGTACCTCTGCATAAGATGTGGGTGAAAGTTGCCAATCAATTACAAAACAGTTGTTGTTTAGTGTTTAACGATTTATTACAATACGCATATTGGGGTAATAGTAATACGAAGAAGATAACTGGAGTACAACTAAAACTGTCAAAAGATAGTACACAAAGGGAAAAGTTAATAAAGTATGCTCTATCTGCATTTAGCTTTAACTGTTTACCAACTAACTATGTAGAGGTAATAGAGGAGTTTCCTGATGCCATAAGTGTAAAGCATAAGTGTTACATCAAATCTGGGGGCACGTGTTTTACAAAATCAAATACACCTTTCTCCATTATACCTAAACACATCAATTTAGAAGAATTAGGCTTAATGGAAAGTCCTAACCTTACTCCCTACGTTTTAAGAAGCCGGACCAATAAACTGTACCCATACACTATTAAAGAAATAGAGCCACTTTCCAAGCCTTTCTTAGAGAGTTGTTCCAAAAAGAGGAAATTGGAATTAGAAGACATTGACAGTAATAAGCGTAAATTGGAATATGTGGAAAATACTGTTGCAGAGGAATACAAAGCACAGTTGGCCAAAGAACAAGAAAGAAGGGAAAGAGAGGATAAATTAAAAGATTACTTCCTGCGACGTTGGGAGGATCTAGAGCATTATGGACATTATATAGTGTATGCGTTTGTAGTAAGCAACAAGTTTGTGGGAGTGTTGGCAGAAAAGGATGGACGGAGGGGTGTATACTATGTTAAAGGTGTCTGTAAAACTGTATTTATAGAGATAAATAAGAATAGGCAAGGTTATAGCGTGTTGCCATACAGTGGTGATTTGGACATTATTTACCTACCTACCAACGAGCCACTTGCAAGCTTTAACACTAACGGAACCGCAACATTTTATGGCAATTCCTTTCCAAAAATAGAAAACCTAAGTTTCCGTAACAATGAGTGGGATGATGTTGGACAAGAAGACATAGAGATGCAAGATATTAAAGGCAATGTTAAATTTAAAGAATGTAGTAGACTGGAGGATTTGGAATATGGTGCGGAATTATTAATAAGCGCTATTAAACAAGTCCAACATAGGGGTAGAAAAAGATATATTGTACAGTTTGAAAATATTCGTAACCTTTATGTCTCCAACCACTGGCTGGAAAGGGAGCTAGAATGTGGGAAGTTTGATTTTAACTGCAAAATTAAAATTAAGTTGGATAAAATAAAAACTACTCCAAACAAGCACAAAGAAAGATTAGTGTTTTGTGTTTAGTTGTTTTGGGTTTTAAAAATGTATTTTTTGCTATCGCATTGGCTTAAAACATATCCAAAATTTAGGCAGTTCCATAAATATTTTGTAGATATATATTACTTATCAGCTGGATGTATATAATAAGCTTGTATTTATTTGTTTTAATCCAACCGTAATAGTGAATTTGGAAATGGGGTATTTACTTATGCAATGGCCAGTAATATATTGCAGTCATATCCAAAGTTTGGTTACGACAAAACAGCACTAAAAGGGGAAAAATATACGGTAAATTTAGATATAAGGGGATATAACAAGTCGAAAAGTAAATAAAGGAGTTATTGGTAGTAATTTACAAAATATAGTTTTGTAAAAACACAAATACCAATGTTAGTTTTTAGGTTGCGGCAAAACAAACAACACATCAACTGTATTATAGGTGGAAATAATATTGTAATTTTAGATATAATAGTTGGGGGCTATAACATATCCAAAAATAAATCAGACAATAAATGCTTAGGACAATATCCAAAGTGTAGGCAAATCGGACAATAAACAGCAAAGTCAGTTTTGGGATTACAGCAAAATAAACAAACAAAAAAGACAAAATACTGTATTATAGGGGGTAGTGGAACGTGTGGTAGTGTGGTCTTGTTACCTATATAAGAGCTATAACATATCCGAAAATAAATCAGACCATAAATAAAGAAGTTGCCAATTGGCAGTATTTTTCCAAATTTTTTTAAAATTTAACCGCAATATTTGTAAAATGTGGATGGTGCATATACACTAGCCTACAACAATAACATATCCAAATTTTAAACAAATCGGACAGTAAATAAAGAAGTTGGCAATTGGCAGTATTTTTCAAAAATAATTTTTAATTTGACTGTAATAGTGAATTTGGGAAATGTAAGTGTAATTTATTAAAACACTTGCCTACGACAATAACATATCCAAGTTTTAAACAAATCGGACAGTAAATAAAGAAGTTGGCAATTGGCAGTATTTTTCAAAAATATTTTTTAATTTGACCGTAATAGTGAATTTGGGAAATGTAAGTGAAATTTATTAAAACATTTGCCTAGGACAATAACATATCCAAATTTTAAATAAATCAGACAGTAAATAAAGAAGTTGGCAATTGGCAGTATTTGTCAAAAATATTTTTTAATTTGACTGTAATAGTGAATTTGGGAAATGTAGGTGGAATTTATTAAATCACTTGCCTAGGACAATAACATATCCAAATTTTAAATAAATCGGACAGTAAATAAAGAAGTTGGCAATTGGCAGTATTTTTCAAAAATATTTTTTAATTTGACCGTAATAGTGAATTTGGGATATGTAAGTGAAATTTATTAAAACACTTGCCTAGGACAATAACATATCCAAATTTTAAATAAATCGGACAGTTAATAAAGAAGTTGGCAATTGGCAGTATTTTTCAAAAATAATTTTTAATTTGACTGTAATAGTGAATTTGGGATATGTAAGTGGAATTTATTAAAACACTTGCCTAGGACAATAACATATCCAAATTGCAGACAAATCGGACATTTAATAAAGAAGTTGGCAATTGGCAGTATTTTTCAAAAATATTTTTTAATTTGACCGTAATAGTGAATTTGGGATATGTAAGTGAAATTTATTAAAACACTTGCCTAGGACAATAACATATCCAAATTGCAGACAAATCGGACATTTAATAAAGAAGTTGGCAATTGGCACTATAGTATTTTTCAAAAATAATTTTTAATTTGACCGTTATAGTGAATTTGGGAAATGTAAGTGTAATTTATTAAAACACTTGCCTACGACAATAACATATCCAAGTTTTAAACAAATCGGACCATAAACACCAAAGATAGTTTTTTAGAATTTGAAAATTAATTTTAAAAAATATAGAGGAGGGATGGGGATTGGGAAAATATATTTAATATAGGCAAGGGTTGGACATTAGTACAGGCTAACAAGGAAACTTGTGTAAGGCGGGAGCTGGCAAATGTTCAAAAACGGCTCCCCATAAGAATAACATGGGAAAAAGCGCCGGAAGTGGCCCCTCCCCCGTATTTCACCACTACTTATAAGAAAGGTATTTCTAACATCTCAATGTACATTTCCGAAGATTAATTTTTTTTATTGAAGGGTTCAATCAACATTGAAGTAGTCATTTGAAAATTGCCAGTAGTAAATGAAGTATTTTCACCCACCTCCATCGTCGCCATTTGATATATATCATGTTAATCCTTTAATTAAATAAAGATGTTTCTGAAATAAGACATTTTATTTTAACAAAATTGAAACTAGAACTATGGCAACACATCATTTTGTTTTTGGTATTTGTAAACAATAGTTAAGAAATTATAAAACTCATGATAGTTATGTTGAAGTATCTTACAGTAGTATACATTGTGATTTTGAAACTCAATATATCGATGTATTTGTTATTTGTTTTTAAGGATTGTTTGGACTTTGCCTGTCGCTTCTAGTGTTTAAAACTACGCTACTTTTCAAAAGATAAGGAAACTCCTCTCGTAATCAAGTAAACCAAACTATCATCGAAGTGTTAACACATTTTCCGGAAGTAAAAATATGCATTGTTTTTACACAAACTTAAAAACAAAATACCTTCACTCACTAGACATGGAGTGTGGTGTGGCGGTGAGAGGATGTGTATATTGGTTAATCCGATCGGTACACTTTCATAAGCGGAACGATATAAAAACCCGAATGAAATTGTTCGATATATCGATTGTAAAATGAGAATCGTCTGTATGTTAGTTATTTCGTTTGTTTTTTAGTTTATTTTCAATTAATCTTAAATTAAAAATTAAATTAACGTTACCGGTATATACAAAAATAATTAAGGCTATGTAATAATTCCCATGTAGATGGCTGGTCATGTTTAATTGTTAATGGAATCAACGTTTGTTATTTGGAAAAATTTAAACACGATATATTCCACCTCTTTGAGACCGAAAATAACCGGAACCATAATAAATAATAACCGGAATAACCTAAATAATCGGTATATCGAATAATTTCATTCGGCTTTTGATATCGTTCCGCTTATGAAAGTGTGCCCACCAGGGCTCAGCTTGGAGGCACCGATGAAGATCAGGTAATTTAGCTTCATTTACTCTATCTGTCATTGTTTATACAAATTGAAAGGTTTATATGGGGATGGGTTGGGCGGTAGGATGTGAGTGTTAATTGATTGAAAGTCATTTGAAGATATCCTTAACTACAACGAAAACAACTTTAACAGAAGGGTGAATGATTTTAGAGTTTTAATAGTTCGTACATAAAGTAAAAAAGCTGAGATTTTCATTGGGATTCAGTCCCTATATACACGGTGTTCAGAAAGGGTCATTACAAACCTCGGGGGCTGGTAGTACTTATCAATTTGAACAAAAAGTTTGATATAAACATAATCGAAAAATTTTCCGTTTAGCCGCTAGCCGCCATTTTGTATTAAAAAATTAATATATCGTGAACTATTTAAGCAACAGAAACTAAATTTGCATGGACTTAAATAACCAAAGAAGCAAATAAAAGAAAATTATTAAGTTGTCTTAAATATTTAAAAAATATCGTCCGTTTTTGTATTTTAAAGTCAAATAACAAACAAACAATTGATTTTATACAAAATTTACAAGATACAAAAAACAAAAACATTCTTATCACAAATCTAATGTCACTTTATTCTACACAATCCCTCAACGCATCAGCGAGAAAATGCACTTTTAAGGTTTACTTGCGTCTGGGACAACAATGAGCGCCCAGATCACTACTTCTTGTCCCCGATTTGTGCAAGCAAACCTTAAAAGTGAATTTTCTCGATGATGTTGACAGATTGTGTAGAATTAAGTGTCATTCAATTTTTGATGTTTATCTTTTTTGTGTCTTGTACATTTTTCATAAAATAATGGTTTGTTTGTTATTTGACTTTAAAATATTAAAACGGGCGCCATTTTGAAAATATTTAAGACAACTTAATAATAATTTTGTATTATTTGCTTCTTTGGTTATTTAATGTACTTGCAAAGTTTAGTTTCTGTTGCTTAAATAGTTGACGAGATATTAATTTGCTTGTTAAAAATACAAAATGGCGGCTAGCGGCAAAACGGAAAATTTGTCGACCTATGTTTATATCAAATTTGTTGTTCAAATTGATAAGTACTACGTTTGTAATGACCCTTTCTGAACACCCTGTATAGCCAACTTAACAACTTTTATAACTAACTATATTGTACTGCACCAACATTTTACAAATTATTTGTATTAACTAATATTTTATTATTATAAATCTATTAGACCTTTTGCATGAAAAAACCGTTCAATTAAAAATATATTTAGTTGCTATTTCATTAGTTTGTACATTCACCACAAAACATATTACAATGCTCTAGAATAGCGTTTTATTTCTTAATTATCAACTTTATAACGCAATGATTTAAAATTGATCAATCCTTATCCTTATGGGCAAAAAATAACTTTGGGTGCAAGAAGTGTCCTTCCAGATGAACAATTAGAAAATTGAAAAATACTTTGTTTAACTTTGATTGAAGCCCTTTATTTGGGTATTTTATTCTTCAACATATAAATGATTAGGTTATCATACGACGGAAAATGACGATGTTCTCTCGGTGAACAACAAACCTTTTCCCAGATGAAAACTTGTTATTATTCATTTATGTTTTTATTTTGAAACTAGCTGCTATAGAAATAGCAGCAGTGAAATAGAGTGAACATTTAAAGTAAACAAATTGTAAACAGAACGACAGTCTGCAGTTAGATATAATCATTATAACTGCTGTTTATTTAATTTTAAAGCAAGAACACATGTGATATAAAGTCAAATAAAACACTCATCCATATGAATAACATGGGGACTCTCATGGGGCAGAGCCCTGACGACTTTTCTGAACGGCAGTAGGCGTTACGCTCTTGGGTAAATAGACTTATAATTGTGCAAAACTTCAACAGAATTGGTCCGGTGGTTTTTGCTTGATGGAACAATAGGAAGATATACATCACTTCATTTTTATATCACGAGTATTACAAAAATGAGTTGTATTGATGTATATTAGTAATCAGTAAGAAGATAGGCTTCAAGATGGACTGTTCCAATCAGTTAAAATGCTGATATTTAAAACATAAATGACCTACTTGTAAAGGTTTAGCTTTTTATATAGAAAATTATTAATAATTACTCTAATACTAATATTTTTTACTCTTCAGGCGTAATAATTGATTGACGCAAGTGCTCAATTACACTTACGATAACATTAAATATAGAATTGCATAAATCAATTATTAGTCTGATTGAATGTTCCCCTGTCCCGGCCCCAGGGGTGTTTACAGTATAATGGTGGAGGGCGTGAGTTGCTATGCAGTGCTGACCCTAACTGGCCGGGGGATGACCAAAGCAGCTGATACAACCACTCAGTGGCCACAGCGGGAGGTGTTCTGGCGACGGGGATGATTCCACAATAGTCCGATATATCCGCTTGTCATTACAATAATTGCAAACTATTCTACCTGGTAGTGGATTAGTCTTAAATAACATGCATGAAAATTACTAATTTCCTTGACAGAAATGTCGTGAAGGTTGTTAAGAAATACAAATGTGTTGCCAACAAATTTTTAGAGGTACAATATGTGTGAAAATAACCTAATATTGTTTAAACCATTGTCTTAAACAGGGCAAAAACGCAGTGAGAGAGGAATACAACTTTCAAGAAGGAATACAACTGTTATGTCGAATATGTTCTCCAAACTACCCACACATTCCGTGCCGATCATATGGCAGTATGCTCTTAAATGGAATTAGTAAACACGCATTATATTACAAAAGTGATGGTTTTTAGCTTATATAGATGCTCTAAAAATCCAGTTACGTCATCGATGTTTACAATGCGATATGATTATTTGCCTATTTCATAAAGAATAATGATTTATTTCTTCGTTCACTGCTGACAGTAATTTGGAATTCGCTACGTCAAATCGTTTACTATATTTTTTCAAACATCTTTTTCAATACCATTGCATTATTAAACATTGTTATATCCCACTAAGTATAAAAAGAAATTTAAAGTTGATCAGGCTACGTATTTATGACCTTAAACAGTGTTGCAAATGTACATTCAAATCATTTTCCTTCTCTGAATTTTGCTATTATAATTCATGTTCCGAGAAATATCTATGTTTGAGTTTACTTATGCTAACATTTCGTTGTTAGCTTTATTTATATTTTATGAAGAACTTTAAAACATTTGTGTTTTCTAAGCTAAAACTAACTGTGAAATACTCGAGTATGGTTTGTGTTTTTACATTACCGTTTTGTTACTTACAAAACATCGTAAATATCACAACAGATCCACAACGGTGAAATAAGATCCCGTATATCTTGATCCTTAGGACAGCTCGTGTAATATATCTCCCTTGCGTACCTTTTCTGCTAAAGATTCACTCACCTTCACTTTGCATATTATGAAACAGAACTATCAAGGGTTGTAATAGATATTAAAACACATTATTATATTGTCTCATTTCGGCGTTAGAGAAAAAAAAACAAAAAAAAACTCGTATATTTATTATATATCAACAAACAACATTTTATTAGCATATTACGTGTTTTTATTACTTACGGGAAGTAATAAAAGACGTCTTACAACACTTAAGATATAATTACACTTATACATATTCACATACCATCTTTTATATATGTTTACCGTCTGTATGTGAATCAGTATAAGTGTAAATATATCTTAAGTGTTGTAAGACGTCTTTTATTACATCCCGTATTTATTATATATCATCCATTAAAGATCTTCAAGTTTCTTAGTATTTTATATTGTTTAGTCATTCTTTTAATGAGTCTAAATTTAAAATATTAGAAAATCTGTTTATGTATCAAAATCTCTGATGGTCTGGTGGCATTACGAGTAGCACTTTACTAATTTGCTATTGGTCATGACGAGATTTTAATCAGATTGAATATCGTGTGTTATTCATATCGATTGATTAAGAAGTTATATAATTTCGATCCCATTTAATCCTTCTATATACATTATTTAATAATCTTATTTATTTATGTGAAAACAAATATTGCAATAATTTTTAATAAAGTGATACGTAATAAAACCATAATATAAAGATAATATCATGTTTATTATACATGTTATTGCAAATTAATAACCCTTCTGCATTTGGAATAATTTTGTTGTAAGCTGATAAGTTGTTTCAGCTTACAAACAAATAGTTTAAATCGCTAGGGCGATTTATTTAAATCGTAACCCATAAATTGGGGGTTGGATAACACAAAAAAAGTAACCTACAAACTAAATAATTATAAATATTATTTATTTACTGTGAGTGTTCAATTAGACTACATTAAAACATAAATACTACAATACGCTCTTTACAGACAATTTAAAAACTTCATTTGTACTTTGATAAAAATCTTAAAAAATAACGTACAAAATAACAATATAAATACCCCGTCGCAGCAAACCTGCATACTCAGCGAATTTCCAATGCATAATATATGTCTTAATACCACATAAAGCCGCATACCAAGTTTCATAAAAATATATTCACATATAAGCGATGTTAATTATTCTCTATAAGAATAACATTAGTAATGAGTACGTAGGTTTGCTGAAATAAGGAGCACAAACAATTGGTTTTTATGCAAATATAAATAGAATTTCACTAGGTGAAGCCACATACCAAGTTTCATCAAAATTCAATCATAAATAAGCGCTATATAACATTTTAGTGATTTAGGGCTGAGTAAGCAGGGTTGCTGCAACAAGGAACAAAAAAATGGGTTTTTATGCAATTTTCAATATAACTCAATCAAGTGAAGCTATATACCAAGTTTTATTAATTTATGTTCATAATTAAGGGAGTCAATACATTTGACTTATTCTCCTTAAGAATAACATGGGGGATGAGTACGCAGGTTTGCTGCTAAGGGAATAATCACCAAAAACTCAATTTTTTGTGCAAATATAAATTTACCAGTACTACGTGAAGCCACATACCAAGTTTCATCAACAAACATTAATAAATAATCGAGATATCAAATTTTTTTTATTCTCCATAAGGATAACATTGGACAACGTACTGTGTTTAGCACTTTGAATATCTCTGCAACGGTTGGGCGTAGAATTAAAATTTAAACACCAAAATGATTGTTTTGTGGACCTGAACAGATTGGTAAAAGCAAATGTGAAGTTTACATTGAAATAAACTGAGGAAAAGCCAAAAACTGTTTTCCCATAAGATTAACATGGGAGATTTTATGAGTAGGTTTTTTGGATTTTCTCCGCAACCACTTAACCTAGGTTAATAATTCAAAATACTATATTATTTTTTTTAAGCTCTATAACATGGTCAAAACCAAAATTAAGTTTTTTAAAATTTTTAGGGTGAAAAATGCAAAAAACTGATTTTTGGAAAATTTAAAATCCCATAAACCCCCTTCCCTTGGTCAGATTTTTCTGGTTTTCGAACTTAAAGTCATGAATGTCATTTTACACATTTGAGCCAAATTTTATTGAAATCGGACGTTTTTTACTCAAGTTATCGCATTCAAGGACACACACACACACACACACACACACACACATATATATATATATAAATTTTAACGAATAGTGTTTTTGGCATCTGGGACCTCAAAACAAAAAGTTATCATGGTCTGGGGCTTAAGTCTTACCATGAGACCTATGGTAATAGCTTCTTCCCCATAGGGGAAATTCGCTAAAACATATAAATATCACCAACCACCTGATGAAAATTAACTAAAGGAAGTAGGGTTGCCATCTTGTACTGATTGTTAACTAATTTAAACTGTGTACTAACATATTTGAAAGTTGCATCAAAACACCATATCCAAGGTATACTCATATAGTTTTCCAATCATTTCAATATCTTTGTTCTCAGTAAAACATCTATATAAACAAATATTATATGCACAATACACGTTAGTTGAATTTGTAACGAATACGTTCGTTAGTACAAAATACGCATTTATTTCTAAATTGTTAAGTGTGGGATGGATATTAATTTTGTTAGACCGCAGGAAGTGAGATTGTAACCAGGTTATGTTGTAAACCATGTTCCCCACCTGGGAGTTTTAATTAAATTGATCGACATGACAGAAATCGTCAGTTAACTCGGATTATATTGCAGAGTGCGGCTTGACAATTGCACCCAAACCAATTTATTAACCATAAAACCAATTTATTAACTATGACAGATTTAGTTGTTACATTAATTAACTTAGTTTAGTTTCTAAACCAAAGTGTAAATATTAGCTTAAGGGTTCATTCTGTTAAAAAAATATGACAAAGGAATGTATATATTAAAGCATGCACCTTCATACTGACCTTGTACGTAAGTGACAAAACTTATCATAACAAGCCACATATCACCTGTACGTAAACTTCCAATGTGAAGTTACATCACATTGGAATATAACTGGAACGCAAGTCACAACATGATCACTTACATTTCTTCGGCAGTTTGACTAGGCAACCTACAGAGTATCCTTTATTGAAGGAGCTGTAAAGGTTATGTTTATAAGAAGTATCAAAACGCAGAGTTGGGAATCGAAGCACAGGGGTGGAATATATAAATGCAGAAAATAATTTTGTTTTAGCTCTGGGGTGTGATTTTTTCATATGTTTTTTTACAATAATACTTTGAGACAAAAATGTACATGTTTCGTTTACTTAGCAATATAATAAGCCTAGTAAGACATAATGAGTAAAATGTACTCTTTTCAGAAAACATAATACAGTTCTGCGTTAGCTTTGTCCATAGAAACATATTATAGTTTTAAAAAACTCTAGCTTGAAATTGTAATTTCCTTGAATTAAATCTGGGATTCAAATTTTTCCTCAATCAAATGAATAGCTGTAAAACTTTAAAAAAGTAATATTAACTTTTCTGCGATGGATGGTAAAAGATTTTAATCTACTACGAGGAAACTGAAAAGTTTCAGTGCTATTTACCTGCTTAAGGTTTTAATAAAATTCCTGGACTTCAAACGAAACCCGGCTAATCTCATATTATTAAACTTAGTTTGAAATTAAAGCATAAACCTATTTAAGCATGGTATTTCCATATAGTTGCAATATTATTTTTATTTATCAGGGGTCGGGTTCATCATTTATTAAGAAAATAACTCTAAAGTATTACTTTTTGTCCGATTTTAATAAAAATAGAAATAAAGGGACTTAAGACAGGAACAATACATTCTAGGCCTATAATAAAAAAGGTTTATCCATATTTTGGGAGTCTTAGTTCAAATCTTGAACGAGAAAGAAAAACCCTAAAATATTTTTGACAAATTTTGATGAAATTTAAAAGTGAAATGAGGTGTTATATAAAAATGCATTTTGTACTCTAATATGAATTTAGTATTTCCACTATTTGAGTTGTCTCAGGATCGTATCCTAACTAAAAATGCTATTCGTTGTCAGAAGAGTTTTAAAAATTGGGGAAGCAGATAGTAAAAAAATCGAAACTGACATCCTAAAAATAGTGGAAATAAGTATTTTATGGTAAACAATACATTAATTGTACAATTCGTTCTTCCATTTGAACGTTCATCAAAACTGGACAAAATATATACAATTTCAGGGTTTTTAATTCATGATTGACTTTTAAAACCTGAGGCCTCCCAAACAACTTTGGTAAAACATCATTTGGGTACAAAATGCATTTTAACTGTAATAAGTCTACATTTCAAAAAATTATTTCAATGGACAAAAATAAACTCTTTAACATTTATTAAGATTTGAACCTTTTCAAAAGTGATGTAAGTACCTTAATTAAGTATCAATAAAGTTAAAAAATATAACACTTATGAGTTTTTACCCCAAAACAATTCGAACCCCAGACCCTTGATTAATGAAAAAATATGTAATACGATGAATATCCATTATTTAAGATAAATTCCTTATTTCAGCTTTATATCTATTACATATTACTTCGTGTGTGCACACCGTAATTAAACATGTAAAATCCTATGTCTCTTAATAGTATGGCCACGTTGTATATCAGTACAGCAGGGATGGATAGTCGTTTCTTTAGTTGTATGTTCCATTCAGAACGCAGTGAAAGCAGGTTTCCTTGCATGCACTAATTACAGATTAATGTTGGATCCCAAGACAACATTGTGGCCGCGACGTTGTGTGTTGTGAGATTAACGATATCTGGGCCGCTTTGAATACCCCAACACTCGCTCAGACAGCCATTAATTATTCTCGTCGGTCTTGATATGTAAGTTACAAACCCTTTATATAAGATCAATAAACCCTTTATTGAATGTTAGTGAACTATTTTTCTTAGGCTTCTAAGCACTTCAGGTGCTTACTTAAAAGGATAAAATATTGAATATAGTTAATATGTTATGAAATTTGATGGGGGTAATTAAAATAAAGTTACCTCTAATAAAATTCAAAAGTGTTATGAGATAAATATTTGCAATGAAAATAATAATTATTTTGATGAAATCATATTTCTTGGAAAAAAGCTCAACACCATATGAAAATTCGGTCCTGTTCCATGTGGGAAAACAGATGAAAAATGCCAGTTGTTATAGTGTAGACCTGTACAGTGTAACTACAACTTGCGGCACAATAATAATTTGTACCTTTTACGTGGTCTACAGTTTAGAAATAACACCCGGTTTTAGGACAAACATTTTATTTTGACACACAAATTTTAATTAAAAAGCACATGTTAAAATACCTAACTCTGATTGAGGAAAGTAAGATTTTGAATAGAATTAACTAATTAAAAATGAAAAATTTACTATAAAATGTATTTATTTTAGGTAATTAAGGGTTATTCCCTATTTATTTAACTTTTGCAGGCACATAACAACACATTATTTGTACAATCTGTGTGGTTAAATAAATATCCTGATGTCGCCTAGTTCAAACGGAGTAATATTTTCGACCAAAGTTTCAGTGCGGATATGACTAACGCTCGAATAAAGATAATCAAACAATCATTGTGCCCAACCGGTTCAGGTGCAGTAATATGTCAAACCCATATTCACACGTCGATGATTTCCTGTATATTATAAATGTCAAACCCATAGCAGCTTTGTGAATTGGCTTTCCATATTACTGTATTCATTGTACCGTCTTCAAACATATGAAATCCCCGGGCAAAATAGCTTTTCTACTGTGTTTGTAATGTATTTACTTTATAAGGTCAATGAACCCAAAATAGACATGCTCTTTATTACAATCTTAAATTTAGTGTTACGAAATAAGTATAAAGGAAGCTATTGATTTAAATGCTTAACGTATTATTCTTTTTAAATTTAAAACAACTATAATAAACTTGATGTCTATAAATAACAACTTGGAACTATCTATTCAATCTTAGTATTATTTATTTTTCAATAAATTATCCTAAATCTACCACGAGGATCATTATAACTGTCGTGTAGATGACGAATTTCTTGGCGTCACGTAGAGTTTCGCACCTAAATCTACCACGAGGATCATTATAACTGTCGTGTAGATGACGAATTTCTTGGCGTCACGTAGAGTTTCGCACCTAAATCTACCACGAGGATCATTATAACTGTCGTGTAGATGACGAATTTCTTGGCGTCACGTAGAGTTTCGCACCTAAATCTACCACGAGGATCATTATAACTGTCGTGTAGATGACGAATTTCTTGGTGTCACGTAGAGTTTCGCACCTAAATCTACCACGAGGATCATTATAACTGTCGTGTAGATGACGAATTTCTTGGCGTCACGTAGAGTTTCGCACCTAAATCTACCACGAGGATCATTATAACTGTCGTGTAGATGACGTATTTCTTGGCGTCACGTAGAGTTTCGCACCTAAATCTACCACGAGGATCATTATAACTGTCGTGTAGATGACGAATTTCTTGGCGTCACGTAGAGTTTCGCACCTAAATCTACCACGAGGGTCATTATAACTGTCGTGTAGATGACGAATTTCTTGGCGTCACGTAGAGTTTCGCACCTAAATCTACCACGAGGATCATTATAACTGTCGTGTAGATGACGTATTTCTTGGCGTCACGTAGAGTTTCGCACCTAAATCTACCACGAAAATCATTATAACTGTCGTGTAGATGACGAATTTCTTGGCGTCACGTAGAGTTTCGCACCTAAATCTACCACGAGGATCATTATAACTGTCGTGTAGATGACGAATTTCTTGGCGTCACGTAGAGTTTCGCACCTAAATCTACCACAAGGATCATTATAACTGTCGTGTAGATGACGAATTTCTTGGCGTCACGTAGAGTTTCGCACCTAAATCTACCACGAGGATCATTATAACTGTCGTGTAGATGACGAATTTCTTGGCGTCACGTAGAGTTTCGCACCTAAATCTACCACGAGGATCATTATAACTGTCGTATAGATGACGAATTTCTTGGCGTCACGTAGAGTTTCGCACCTAAATCTACCACGAGGATCATTATAACTGTCGTGTAGATGACGAATCTCTTGGTGTCACGTAGAGTTTCGCACCTAAATCTACCACGAGGATCATTATAACTGTCGTGTAGATGACGAATTTCTTGGCGTCACGTAGAGTTTCGCACCTAAATCTACCACGAGGATCATTATAACTGTCGTGTAGATGACGTATTTCTTGGCGTCACGTAGAGTTTCGCACCTAAATCTACCACGAGGATCATTATAACTGTCGTGTAGATGACGAATTTCTTGGCGTCACGTAGAGTTTCGCACCTAAATCTACCACGAGGATCATTATAACTGTCGTGTAGATGACGAATTTCTTGGCGTCACGTAGAGTTTCGCACCTAAATCTACCACGAGGATCATTATAACTGTCGTGTAGATGACGAATTTCTTGGCGTCACGTAGAGTTTCGCACCTAAATCTACCACGAGGGTCATTATAACTGTCGGGTAGATGACGAATTTCTTAGCGTCACGTAGAGTTTCGCACCTAAATCTACCAGGAGGGTCAATATAACTGTCGTGTAGATGACGAATTTCTTGGCGTCACGTAGAGTTTCGCACCTAAATAAATTATAAAAGATAAATTACAAAGTTTTAGTTCGTAGGATGAATAATGCTCTAAATTAGGTAAACAGTTCAATTATATTTCCAGCAGCGACTCTAATTTAATCAGTTTGAACCCTCACTAATCTTATATGTTTTATTTCTTTAATTTTCAACTAGGAAGCTAATAATAAAGATAACAAATAAAGCTTCGTCATAATATTAATAGGCAAACACAAAACTGTCCCTCGCTTTTAGCGAATTCCCCCTATAGGGAAGAAGCTATAACCGTAGGTGGCATAGTAAGTGTTAAGCCCGAGACCATGATAACTTTTTTTTAAGGCCCCCAGATGCTTAAAACACCATTCGTTCAAATTTATATATATATGAATATGTGTCCATTACCTCGATAACTTTTGAAAGAAACTCCCGATTTTGATTAAATTAGGCAAAAATGTGGAGAGTAACATTTATGACTTTAAGTTCGAAATCCAGAAAAATCGGACGATGGGAAGGGCATTTTATGAAGGTGTACAGTTTTCCAAAAACCAGTTTTTTCATTTTTCACCCTCAAATTTGTTAAACACTTAATTTTGGTTGTAAACATTTAATAAAAAAACAAATAATATAGTGTTTTGAATCATTAACCTAGGTTAAGTGGTTGCAAAGAAAACCCAAAAAAGTGATCATAAAATCTCCCATGTTAATCTGCTGGGAAAAAGGGTTTTAGCTTTTCCTCAGTTCACTTTAATGTAAACTTTACATTTGCTCTTACCAATCAGTTCAGCTCTACAAAACAATCATTTTGGTGTTTAAATTGTGATTCTACGTCCAACCGTTGCAGAGATATTCAAAGCGCTAAACACAGTACGTTGTCCAATGTTATCCTTATGGAGGATAGTTAAAATTTGATATATCGATTATTTATGAATATATATTGATGAGATTTGACATGTGGCTTCACCTAGTACTAATATATTGATATAATACCCCTGCCGCAGCAAACCTGCATACTCAGCGAATTTCCAATGCATAATATATGTCTTAATACCACATAAAGCCGCATATCAAGTATGATAAAAATATATTCATATAAAAGATAATTTAATTATTATCCATAAGAAAAACACTGGTAATGAGTACGTAGGTTTGCTGAAACAAGGAATCCAAACAATGGTTTTTATGCAAATATAAATAGAATTTAACTAGGCGAAGCCACATACCAAATTTCATCAATATTCAATCATAAATAAGCGCTATATAACATTCTAGTTATTCTCCATAAGAATAACATGGGGCATGCTGAGTAAGCAGGTTTGCTGCTACGGGAATAATAAAAAAAATCAATTTTTGTGCAAATATCAATATACCAGTAATACGTGAAGCCACATGCCAAGTTTCATCAACATACATCCATAAATAATCGAGATTTCAAATTTGATTTATTCTCCATAAGGATACCATTGGACAACGTACTGTGTTTAGAACTTTGAATATCTCTGCAACGGTTGGGCTTAGAATCACAATTTAAACACCAAAATGATTGTTTTTTGGAGCTGAACTGATTGGTAAAAGCAGATGTGAAGTTTACATTAAAATGAACTGAGGAAAAACCAAAAACCTTTTTCCCATAAGATGAACATGGGAGATTTTATGAGTAGGCTTTTTGGATTTTCTCCGCAACCACTCAACCTAGGTTAATAATTCAAAAAACTATATTATTTGTTTTTTTAAGCTATATAACATGGTCAAAACCAAAATTAAGTTTTTTAAAAATTTTAGGGTGAAAAATGGAAAAAACTGATTTTTGGAAAATTTAAAACCCCCATAAACCCCCCTTCCCATGGTCCAATTTTTCTGGTTTTCGAACTTAAAGTCATGAATATAATTTTACAAATTTGAGCCAAATTTCATCAAAATCGGACGTTTTTTACTCATTTATCGTGTTAACGGACACACACATATATATATATATATATATATATATATTTATAAAGGAAATGAAAACGCATGTGCATCATTCTTAGAATATCTAAATCAAATATCTGAAAAAGTAAAGTTTACCATGGAATCTCAAAAAGAAGAAATAAATTTCCTTGACCTAACCATTGGTAAGAATGATTTAAAGCATACATTCAAAATCTATAGAAAAGCAACACAAACAGATCTCATCATACCAGCCAACTCTAACCATCCTTGGCAACACTAGATGGCAAGTTTCCATTCAATGGTAAACAGATTAGTAAAAATCCCAATGAGTAAAAAAGATTTTGACAATGAAAGAAATACCATAAAAAGTTTGGCAATTAGAAACGGGTACAAACACAATTTAATAAATAAACTAATTAACCGGGCACAACTCAAGAGGAACAAAATTGTTATACCCGACAATGACCAAACCAAAGAATATATATGTATACCATATAGCTCCATACTGAATAAACCCACAAGAAAAACTTTTGAAGGGTCAAACTATAAAATGAGTTACAAAACTAGAAATAACTCTTTTAAACTTATCCAGAAATTCTCTAATAATCGCCAAAACCAACAAAAAAATAAATATAATAAAACTGGAATTTACAAGATTAAATGCAAGGATTGTCCAAAAATATTATATAGGGCAAACAGGAAGAAGCTTTTCATGCCGCTTTAAAGAGCACCTTCAAGCAATTAAATCAAATAACCATACAACTCAAAGATCGATGTTTGCCGAACACATTCTCGATTCTGACCATCGATACGGCAAATTAGAAGAATGTATGGATGTTCTCGAATATGAAACGAAAGGAGAAAAAATGAACACGAAAGAAGAGCTCCACATTCATATGAACTCTAAAGCCGATAAAGACATCCTTAATAAAATGAAAATACAACAACTAAATCCTATATATGAGAAAATAAGAGAAATTAGAAACAATAGACAACGGATATAAAATAGAACCAACTTAACCCAATAAGCTTGAATGAAAAGTTTCTACATCTGTTTATTTTCATATATGTTAAGATTTAATTATTTATTTTGGCTAATAATTTTTAGGTTATTTTACTTGTACACTGTGAACATGACCTAAGTGTCGAAACACGTGTCAGTAATACAAAATGTTTCAAAAAAGAGGGTACTCTGGTTATTGTTTTTATTTAACTTATATATATATATATATATACCTAGGATTATGAACATAAATTAATAAAACTAGGTATGTAGCCTCGACTGGTTAAGATATATTGATACTCGTATAAAAACACATTTCTTATCTTCCATGTTGTATCAAACCTGCGTACTCAGCTTTCAATGTTATTCTTATGAAGAATAAATCAAATGCTATATACCACTTATTTATTCGTGTATTTTTATGAAACTTTGTAAGTGGCTTTATGTGGTAGTGAGAAACATATACATTGGAAATTTGCTGAGTACGTATGTTTGTTGCGACGGGGGTATTTCTCAGCGTGTGTGTGTCGTAGAGGAGTTTCACGCTTCCCGTTGGAAGGAATTGTCGTGTAGATGTGCAGAAACCCCTTATAATTTACATCGGCCCTCAAGGCTACTTCTACAGCCTTTTAAAGTTTCAATGTTAATCTTATGGAAGACAGTAATTGATTAAATTTTATTTTTGACAGCTGTTGATATACAAATTGCTATAAATACAAAACACAGGAAACCTGCATAATTTCCAATGCATACATGTTTTTATCACTACCAAATAAAGATTCTTACCAAGTTAAATAATAACACATAAATAAATATGTGAAATATAGCTTTTTGTTTATTCTCCTAAAGAATATCATTATGGCTGATTACGTAGGTCTGCGGCAACAAGAAAGATAAGAAATGTGTTGTTATGCAATCATTAATATACCTCAACCAGGTGAAGCTAATTACAAAGTTTTATTAATTTAGGTTACACAACTTTACTTCTTATCCATGAGAATAAAATTAGGGATGAGTATGCAGGTTTGCCTCAACATAAACATCAACAAAAAAATATTGCTTTGTGCAAATATCAATATTTCACGTCTAGGTGAAGCCACATAAGTTTCATCAATATGAAATCATAAATAATCGAGACAAAATATTTTATTTATTCTTCATTAGGATAACATTGGACAACATACTGTGTTCAGCACTTTGAATATCTCTGCAACAGTTGGACGTAGAATCACAATTTAAACTTCAAAATAATTTTTTTTAAAAGCTGAAAATACTGGTTAAAACAAATGTGCAGTTTTTAATAAAATTAACTGAGGAAAATCTAAAAACCTTATTCCCTTAAGATTAACATGTGTAATTTTATGAATTTCCTTCCCATGGTCAGATCGTTCTGGTTTTCAATCTTAAAGTCATAAATGTTACTCTCCACATTTGTGCAAAATTTAATCCGTATCGAAATGAACACAACGACTCGAATGTACAGTTTATGTTCAGTGACCTTTGAATGTCATCAAAGTCATATTATAGCATTTAAATTGCATTCCATATATTGTGCGATGGTTCGACGAAGACCGCGATGTAAAATGCTGCTCACAAAGGTGCCTCTAAGCGATCTGGTGAGTCAGAAGTACATTTATTTGTAATCAAACCGTAACTATACTAGTGCTTAGTTCAGTTTGAAAATTTGCTCTAAATCAGCTTACATTCGAGAAACGAATCAATTAGATTTTTAATTAGACGAAAGGGGAAAACCATGTTAAGGATTTAATAAACCCTAAATTAAAGTTGCACTTATTAATAGTTCAAAACTACAAATGCTCAGCTTTTGGATAAAATTCGAAAAAATATAATTAGTTTTGATCCAAACAGTGAAAGATAAAATGAAAAAAAAAACACATATTATGAGTTATACGTTAAGATTTATTTTGTTAATTTTAAACAATATTCATTGATGCAACCACAACATACATTATTAAAACCCCTTTTTTAAATACAAATTCCTAAAAAGTCTCGAAAAAAATTTGCTAAATGTATGTAAGTATCTTTGTTGCTTTGGTCCATATCTCTCGTAAAGATATTGTATAGTATAGCTTGTACAAGTCTATGTATAATTATGTATATTAAGAATATGTATAATAATGCCTATTGAATTCAACAAAAGCCTCAGTAAAAATTACGAGAACAACTTTACGGATGGGGTTGGCGTTGAACCATTTTAAATAATAAACACATCGCAACATTTACGAGACAGCATGGAACATGGAACAGCGTTCACGTCGCGTCGTCAGTAAGCAACAACACACTCACTCTTTCCTGAAACACCTTCCCAGAATTTTACTCTTTGACTGATCTTATTTGAAGAACATTGGAAACAGCACCTTTTGATTTACATTGCATTCCTTGCATGCAATTATTGATCACTAATGGTAACACAGGACGCATTTTTACAAATCAGAATTTGTTGGTAGAATAACTATTCCTAACTCAGAACAAATTATCCCCAAAATAACAAAAAATCCATTATTTATTTCTAACTCGTAAGGGGGGGAAATGGGAAAAAACTATCTGCTGGAAATCTCTTACTTGTACGACTTTGAATTTGTTCAGGTGGGAATGTCAAGTTGTAGTTTGAGGGCCGGATAGTTTCTATAAGGGTTGTCTGTTAGTTTGCCTTCAACGAGTAATGAAAACTTAGTAATGAAAACGAGGTTATAAAGCTTGCAATTTAATTTCTGAGATTGCATACAGGGGCAGATCCAAGGGGTGGATGTAGGTGTGGTCGCCCCCCCAAAAACCTAAGAAATTTTGTGTTTTATTTTATTATTCAAGCATACGATGAAAGTTTGAATAAATCCGAATGAAAATGTAAGCAGCAAAAGCCTCCCGAACACCGATTTTTCCGTTCCGAGAGTCAAATTTTGCCGCTCTCGTCTACAAGGTTACATTAAAATTCAAACTAACTAACCTAAACGTTCGATAAATGAAATAAAAAACACATCATTAGACAGGTGAAATTTTAAACTTCCATTTTGGTATATAACACATTACTTAGATCCATATATTTAATCTAAATGCGTCTTGCAAAAACATGGATATTCCCGAGTCTCGCGAAGTTGTTGCGGTTTTGCCAGTTGGCAGACCGAAAATGCAGTGTTTTGGAGGTAAATTTTATCAGAAAAGCTTACAACAATTGTATTCGGTGATTATTTTTACTGGATTTCGCCACGGAGCTCTATGTTACAGTATATCTGGAGTCACCACTCTGTGGTGAAAAAGCGTGCCGCTGTGTTTATGGTCGTTATGTTGGCCAGATGTGTTTTTGACGTTTTGGTGGTATAGTTATTTAATTTCCTATTGGTTGAAATTTTGACATCGTCCACCCAATGAGTTTTGATTGGTCCAGTTAACGGTAAGGTGATAACACAATAGAGCAAAAAGTCAGTGTTAGCGGCACGTTTTTGGAAAATATTTAAGTAGAGAGTAATGACTCCAGATATAACATAGAGCTCAGTGGATTTCGACCGCCCACCGTCGTTTGCTATCAGCGGTGTTTTGTTTACAGGTTAGGTTTGATTTTAGTTTAAAACCGCGTAATCCGTTGCTAGGCAATAAATATCCAGTGGCTAGGCTAGAAGCAAAAATTGCCTCGAATTATATTTAAGTACCTGGGGGCCGAGCTTTGCTCGGGGGAAGGCCGGACAGTTTTTTAGATAACTTGGAGCATATTTCACTACTTCCCCCTACTGATAATCAGATTTGTATAACTCATTTGCCTCTTCTCTACATTTTTAAGGTCACTCCAGTTGTTATTTATAGCTCAATGTCCCTTTCATTTATTTTACTACTCTATTATGTAATCTTCACTCAAATCTGTTAATCTTTGCTCTTAGGAAACCACATGCTAATAATCATAAACAACATGAGTATTACTTCGACAGTTCCCTGGTTGATTATGAACAGCTGTAACAATTCTTTTGTTTTGATTTGAAATTCCATAAGCCCAGTGTTAATTTTGTTAACTTTTCATTTTAGTTTTTTTACATTATTTGATTTTTTCTGAGGATTAGGCCTGTCTAGAACTTATTGTTATCCCAGAAAATTAGTTATTTCGAACATTTGAAGGAGATCGTTGGAGCCGTTTTTGAGATCAGTGTCGCAAGCAACCAAGCAAGCGTACAAGCAAACCTTACTCATATTAGACTATAGGATATAGGATGAAAGAAGAGGAAACAAAGATTAATTTGCGTGCAAACAGAAGCTAATAGGCCAAGTATTTTATTTTGTAAAAATGTGGTACGACAAATTAATTTTTCGAGTGGTTGACCTTGGCTGTCAGCCTCATTCCTAATTGTATCTTCGCGTAGTATAGTTCAGTATTGCAGATTTCAAATACGTTTTTTAAATAGATTTTCGCGTGGGTAAATACTAAAATAAGTTGTTTATTTAGGCATATTACTGGTTCTTAGACGCCTACAGATGACGTAGAAAAAAGTGTAATGCTTAAATATTTCATTTTTATTTACGGTCGGGCGCAGTAGAACTAAAGTTGATTTTTGGTTAGCTTTTTATAAAGTTAAGATTGCTTTTTTCTTGAGTACAAGGTTATTGATGTATTATGTTAACTTCATTTCATTCGTTGTATAATTTCATATACTTAAAAACAATAATGGGGGTGCCAGGGACCATCCACAGAGAAGGGGGAGGGGTAACTTTCGGTGACCGCCTCCCCGAACATCTGGATCCGCCCCTGATTGCATATTAATTTATCAGTATCTTATCATCTAGCCAGTACAATGTGTATATTCTACTGTCTATGGTAGATTTGGATTGGTAGGACCTGCAGAATGATGAAGGTTAAAAAACATATTGTTTGATCAAATACTTTCTACTTTAAAAATATTGAAAGTTAACAAACACGCAGGGGTGAAATCTAATTGCTTTCCCTTATACCTCTCGATAAAATGCAAATTTTTACGTAAAATCTAATAGCTTTCTGGGGATTTTAATTAAAAATAAACAACCGAAGATTGCCTTATAGTTAGACGAGTGGGAGTAGGGTGGTTTTTAGGAAAAACAAAGGGTTCCAATTAACGTTATCTTTTTAAAATAAGTATGTCTTTCTTATACCACAAAGTACAATCAGTATTATAGAGTTTTATAACACAACAAGTATAGATTCCTTCAAAGTGCATGGAATAAATCATGCTTAAATATTATCAATCGTTTACAATTGAACTTACTCTTAATAGATACGGTATTTGAGGTTGAAAAAAGTATAATAAATTCATAGTAAGGTATTTACAAAATTGTAGTAAATACGCTTGTATTTTTAAGCCCAAATACTTACAATAGAGAGGTAAAATATAAACAGCAAATACAAGCAGTTTATTCTTTGCCTTTATTTATTAGTTAAAGTAATGAAGAATACATCTGTACTACTTTATTATGTACTAGCTCATGTACCCGTTCTTCGCACAGGTGTTTTCTTGACCCGTTCTTTAGTCAATGCAATTTGCATTTTAGATAGCTTGAAGCAGCTGTTCTTGCTTCTGCTCTTTAAGCTGTCAAAAGGAAGTATCCACAGCTGTTCGCACTACAGGTTCTGAATGTTTACTTTCTTCTGAAATGTAAACATTGAAACTTAGGACGTTCACGGGGCGTAGCCCGAGGGGATTTTAAGGAAGTGAATAGGCCTATTTGTTGCATGGGTTCAAGATCTACCTTTGAGTGAAGTTTCAGCCCAGTCGGTTCAGTAGTTTTTGCGTTCACCCGGAACATCAGACAGACAGACAGACACCACCTCTTCTTTATAATATTATAGATTAAACTACATTGGCTGGCCATCAACTTGTAGCGGATATACAATACAAATATACAAGTAGTTTCTGGTTATATAATACCAGAAACTGTAACAAATAAAGCACCTTTTAACAGAATTTCAAAACCATTAAACAGCTATGAGGTAAATGTTGTATGATTGGTTAGTATTAACCCTTTTTATACTGCTTATGACTTTTTGGAGCATAACAAATATGATTTTCTTGACTTTGTTGTAGTGACACATGTCAATTTTTGCATATTTCGTTTAGTGTGTAACATGTGAAAATTTGTGTTTTTAATTAAATATTATGTTGTGCCTTATTATTATTCCGACTTTCTCTACATCTGTAATTGTTAAATGCCGATAATACATCATTAATTAGTTATTTAAAGTACTTGTTACTAGCGGGATGAAACTCCTATACTTTAACAGGTTTCGTCAGACCCACTCTTTGGTATAATTTTCACTTGCTGTTAAAAGTAATTCTAAAGTTTTCTATACATGGGAATTAGAGAGGATACCTAGCAGAATGTTAACAAATCCAGCAGCATAAAAACATGAAAAGAAGAAGAAAATTCTGTAAATCTGACCATACAAATACAATAGGAAAACAATGAAATTATAGCACACAGCATAAAAAACTTGATCGCGTGACGATACTTATCATAAGATCTCGTAAATGTTAATTTGTTGTGTATCTTGGTGTTGAATGTATGTGAGCTGGGTTATGTGTGTGAGCTTTTTTGAAAATGTTCAATGACCTCATAATGAGCAAGACGTCTTGATGTTTAGAATTCTAAAAAAGGAACTTTAATGTCTCGCATCGCAAAAAATCATTTATTTCCACAAAGACACAGAATGGCTATCAAGGTTGTAAATAAAATTAATTACCACCCAGGTAAAACCCTTAAAAAATATTAGTATAAAAAATAAGTTGACTTTTTTAACTGAGGTTGGTTTATACTTGTTTTTGTAACAAAAAACCTAACGATTCGTTATCGCTGATATTTGAATGAGGATCGTTTTTACTCAAATTAAGACTGGAATGTAGTTTCAGGATGAGTTGATCTCCAGACATATTCAGAAACGCTTGGAGTTCCTTTGTCGTCTCCGTCTTGAGCTGACGGCTGAATATGACAATGAGTTATCACTGCTATTTTACATTCTATTGTCTGCTCATTTCTCTAGAAATATGCATATATGCACGAAGGTTTTTTTAAAGCTATATCAACTTAGTGTGCATTTTTTGTTTGTGATTCACTGCTGGAGAGTTTATATTATTTCACGTTATTGCGGAAATTGCCATCACTGATTACAAAATAAAACAAGATTCATGACGTTTTGGGATCTGGAATATTAAGGTGAGAAAAATACCTAGAAAATAAACTTAAACCACAAAAACACAAAACTTAGCAACCAACCAACTAGCAAACCAACCTTTTTAAAACTTAGAAACACAATCCAGGCAAAGATGGAAAAACACAAATACGTTAAAACAGAGAATACGGTAAAAGCAGTCAATTGAACAAGTATAAAAACTATAACTATAAAAACAAAACAAAAACAGTGATTTGCTTTTGTTTTGGTTTATTTTTATTTCGTCACTTGACTGCTTCTACGATTTTCTGTTTTAGCTTTTTTGTGTATTTTCCAGGTTAACCTAGATTGTGCGAATCAGTTTTACTATAATCTAGGTGTTCTTCAAGCTTAACCTAGATTGTGCGAATCAGTTTTACTATAATCTAGGTGTTCTTCAAGCTCAACCTAGATTGTGCGAATCAGTTTTACTATAATCTAGGTGTTCTTCAAGCTTAACCTAGATTGTGCGAATCAGTTTTACTATAATCTAGGTGTTCTTCAAGCTCAACCTAGATTGTGCGAATCAGTTTTACTATAATCTAGGTGTTCTTCAAGCTCGACTCCAGATCCCGAACATCTTGAAACTTGTTTTTCTAATTACATCCCCAATGTTATTCTTATGGAGAATAATTAATTTTTAAATATTGCTTGTTTGTGAATATATTCATTATGAATCCTGTTAAGTGTTTTAATGTGTTATGTTATATATTCATTGGAAATTCGCTGAGTATGCAGGTTTGCTGCGACGGGGGTATTTATATATATATATGTGTGTCCGTAAGCACGATAACTCTCGTAAAAAAGGTCCGATATTAATGAAATTTGGTAAAAACGTATAAAGTACCATTTATTTGAATGAGTTCGAAAACCAGACGAATCGCACCATCCAAAGGGGGGTTTTGGGGGGGTTTTGTATCCCAAAAATGGGTTTTTTGGGTTTTCCACATGTAACTTTTATTAAAATCAAATTTTAATTTTCACCATTGAATTCAGCATAAAAACCAAACAATTTGGTATCTTGATCATTGCTCTACGTCAATGGGTTACTGAGATATTGAAAGTGCTAAACACAGTACGTTGTCTAATGTTATTCTTATGGAGAAAAAGAAAAATGTTATATCTCGCTTATTTATGAACATAAACTGACAAAATTTGGTATATGGCTTCATCTGGTTGTACTTTATTGTTGTTTGCACATTTTTCGCCTATGGTTCCCGTAGCTGCAAACCTAAGTACTCGGTCCCTATGTTATTCTTATGGAAAATAATTCAAATGTTATATATCGCTTATTTATGAATGTATATGGATGACACTTGGTATGTGACTTCATTTAGCTGAGTTCTATTGATATTTGTATAAAAACCCATTATTTTGTGTTCCTTGTTGCAGTAAACCTGCGTACTCATCCCCAATGTTATTCTTATGGAGAATAAATAATATTTCAAATATCGCATGTTTGTGAATATATTTCCTATGAATCTTCTTAAGTGGCTTAATGTGTTATAATTCATTGGAAATTCACTGAGTATGCAGGTTTGCTGCGACGGGGGTATTTCTTGAGTACAAGGTTCTTGATATATTATGTCAACTTACCTTCATTCGTTGTATAATTTCATACAGTTAAAAACAATAATGGGGGTGCCAGGGACCATCCACAGGGAATGGGGAGGGGTAAATTTCGGTGGACGCCTCCCCAAACATCTGGATCCGCCCCAGATTGCATATTAATTCATCAGTATCTTATCATCTACAATGTGTATATTCTACTGTCTATGGTAGATTTGGATTGGTAGTACCTGCAGAATGAGGTAGGTTAAAAAACATATTCTTTGATCAAATACTTTCTACTTTAAAAATATTGAAAGTTAACAAACACGCAGGGGTGAAATCTAATTGCTTTCCCTTATACCTCTCGATTAAATGCAAATTTTTACGTAAAATCTAATAGCTTTCTGGGGATTTTAATTAAAAATAAACAACCGAAGATTGCCTTATAGTTGGACGAGTGGGAGTAGGGTGGTTTTTAGGAAAAACAAAGGGTTCCAATTAACGTTATCTTTTTAAAATAAGTATGTCTTTCTTATACCACAAAGTATAATCAGTATTATAGAGTTTTATAACACAACAAATATAGATTCATTCAAAGTGCATGGAATAAATCATGCTTAAATATTATCAATCGTTTACAATTTAACTTACTCTTAATAAATTCGATATTTGAGGTTGAGAAAAGTATAATAAATTCATAGTAAGGTATTTACAAAATTGTAGTAAATACGCTTGTATTTTTAAGCCCAAATACTTAGAATAGAGAGGTAAAATATAAACAGCAAATACAAGCAGTTTATCCTTTGCCTTTATTTATAAGTTAAAGTAATGAAGAATACATCTGTACTACTTTCAGAAATGCACGGCGGAGTACAGCAAATAGCACTAAATTATCCTTTATTTTTACTTCACGACACATTTATTCCGGTACATCAACCGTAAATATTATTATAGATATTCATATATTTATGCTTTTTTATCTTACAAATAAAATCCTACAAGGCCTTGAATGATGCAGGGTAAACATGATTTACCGCAATGTTATTAGTAGAACCCGACTTATTTACTACAATTCAACTTGTCGTTGTTTTGTAAAGAAGTTTTATTTCTCTGTTTCCACATCGGGGCTGGATCTGCCCGCTCTTCTGCATGTTTGATGATGTCGGCTCATATAACATTCATCAGATGAAAGATCGCCCTTGAATTTAAATAGTTTGTCTTATCTTATTTCATACCCAATACTTTTAATTATACGTTTAATACATATTTAAGTCTATTAAAACTGTTGATTGTTTCACGGGACGAATAATACCTATTGTTATAAAATATAGGTCTTAAGCAATGTTTTTATTTAGCGACAGAGTTTATGTTCAGGGGTTGTTTAGAATTAAGCCTGAATCATCACTCCGATTTTGTAAAATATACATTAATTCTGTTTCACTTTTAGTGGTTAGTAAATATTGATTACCTGAACAATTAGTTAAAACTGTTATCTTATGAAGTTTTCATGTACGTTAACATGAATTTACGGTAGTTTCTTATACAGAGTAGTCTGTAACTCACTGGACAAAGGTGTATGGGGTAAGGTGTTTGTATTCTTTGGGTCAAGACAAATACATTTGATCATATGAACATGGGTCCCATGCCTAGTTTTCCGTTTGTCTGACTGAATGCATTTCTCACTTTAAAATTGATATTTTAAAAACTACACAACCAAATTTTACCAAACTTAAGTCAACTGTTTATGACAATAGCGTTTATCAACATATGCGGTATTGTGCAATTATCTATGTGAAAATCAAAATAGCGGCCTAATAATATTTTTGTGATACTTCGTTCAAAAGGTCCTATTCTTATGATTTGTAAATCATTGTTGGTAATCAATAAAATGAGAGAGTGAGGAATGCTAAATTATTTATTAAAAACAAATAAAGTTTAACATTCCAGAAATAAATATATAAATTAAATGAAGATAAATCAATTTCTTCCAATGGAATTTTCATAACTGTTTGATGTAAATTTTTATCAATTAAACCTTTAAAACTGTTTTGGTGGCATTACAGAAATGACGTTTACGTAATTATAGAGGAATACTCGTATGCCATGTATGTATTTAAAATGAAAAAAAAAACACTCCACAAAAGCGCAGGTTGATTTCCACCAAGGGTTCTTGATGTGAAGGAAAGTTGTTTATGTTAAACAAGAAACAAAATACGCCACTTTACTGAACATTCAAAGAGCAAAATATATCACGAAAATATGTAATATGCTTACCTGCATCTCTTTTCAAAGTCTGCCTTATGCAACTGTTAAACTGCAACTGTGCAACTGTCTGGGTTAATGCGTGTAAAGTAGATGAAGCGGGTGGTGCACTCTCGTGTGAGCCATTGATCAGTTATTTCCCTGAGCGTCGCTCATAACACCGTCCATTTGACGCTGCGGAGTGACCAGACCCGTCCAGCAGAGATTTTCATTATTGTAAGCGAATCCTAATTAATTCTTGCTTTACATCCGGTTATAACAATGGAATAGACGTTTCTGCTTAATTATTATGTGTTTTTTATCTGTATTTTAGTTTAGTAATAGATATTTTTAAACACATATTTTGTTAAATGACAATGAGCCATCATAAATCTAACTTAAATTGTTTGCTTTAATCTATAATCATTTACGTAATATTATTATTTCGTAACTATAATAATACGTAATCAATTTACATATTTGACCCAAGAAGATTTTCATCAGTTAATGACGTCTTATTAATTGACTTAAAAATTTCGCTTACAGAATTATATATAAAGATTTCAGTTGAATATTGACAGGTTTTTTGAAAAAGTACATAAATAACAAATTTACATAAAAGAATGACTAAATAACTACTTGTTTGGAGACGGATTTACTTCATTTATTTTTTAGGAAACAAAACTACCTTGCAATGACTGTCAGTAAACCAATTGATGTATTTATTTATATCAATGGTAAACATAAAAATAGTACTATTTTTGGAATAATGTTCTATGGCCTAACAATTCAGATATGGAGAATATAAATTACTGCATGTCATGTTACACTGAGAGTTTTTACACGACACTCAGCAGTCATCATTTATATTTTACGACATGATATTCTACCATGAATACAAACAACCGAACGATTAGAATGTACATTTTTAAAACATCGTTGTACTCGTACACAATAGCTGGTGTGATATTAATTAAATGTTCTTAATTAGAAATGCTATTATGCAAGTTTGCGTGTGATTATAATAATTACAACCAAATACAAGAACAACAACGTGGTACCTATAATTTAACTGTAATATAACAACAACCAATAACACACAATCAATTTAAAAAATCTTGGCTTGACCAGCTGTGAGAAGAAAGAAATATTTTAGTTGTAACTTACCTGTGGGTCTAAACATTTCAACTACACAACAATGTACGATGAATTTTTCTTAACCTTTAAAAATGTGCGGTTTCAGGCTTCAGAAATCGAATAGCAAAGTCTCTAAACCCAGCAAAATTAACATTTAGCATCTAGACTTTATTTAACTACTCTTTCCTAGTTAAATAATGTCCAATTCCCACGTATTCAGCCATTATTTATTTATGACCTTAAGATGGCAAAATAATGAACTGATAAAAAAACGAGTTCGCACGCAGCACGCTGACGTGAGGGAAGTGGATTTCCATATAAAAACTTTTAAAACTCAAAATCAATGTAAAAACATACATGTATTCCAATTTTTATTGAAATCTGAAAACATTGATTTTTTGGCTGTTCTGATGCTCCTGGTTTCATTTACCTGCAAAGCTGGTAAATTTGCGCATTATAATGTTAGGAGAAGGTCCAGTCAGGCTTGAAAGTAGGCGTGAGGTTGCCGGGGATGATAAAAGTTCTCTAACAAAGGAGTAGCAGGCTTTTCTAGTGTAAACCCCCCATAAGACAACGTACTGTGTTTGGTCAAAACACATTTTCTTTAATAACTCGGTAATTATTTATGCTAGAATGACGAGAGAGGGCTTAAAACTTTTGCCTCACTAATTCCCATCTTATTACATGCATTAATTTTACATACGGGTCTCTTCTGACCCTTTTTGGGCCCAAAAACTCGAAATTTGAAAGATTAATCCCCAAAAAAGGGTTTTGAGTTTTCCGATTGTTTTGCCCAACGAACTTATCCAACTGATTACAGAAAGAAACGTCCCTACCAAATTTGAAGTTAATCGGACAAAAATGCGACCGCTAGAGTGCAAACACACACATATATACGTTTTGGGGGACGTTCAAAATTTTATATATATGTGTGTATATATATATATACATATATAGGCATATATATGTATATATATACATACATATATATATATATATATATATATACAATTTTGAACGTCCCCCAAAACGTGTTCAGGGGGTCACGTTAGGAACTTCTATGGTGGTCCCGGGCTTAAGTTTCACCGTGCGGGTCATGTTAATAGTTCACTTTCCAAAGGAAATTCACAAATAAAGGGGATTATATTGCAATAGAGATGGTTTTAATGTTTTCTCCTATCATATAAGCAAGCGAACAATTCCCATTGTATCGTTATGTGCCAATTGTACAGATATGTACGATAGGATGTTTATCAAATAAACTACAAAGAGTAAAAAGCGTAAACGGAGATAGCCAAGCGGCTTATCCAATAATACCTCGGTTATTAGTTCGTTTATATTGTTGTGTCCCGGACAAATGGGCCTTTATCCTAGCTTAGTCCGCTTTAATACTAAATTTTCTTTGTGGACTATTATTACAAACGTTAAACCTTTCATGAAATATTAGATATCGTATGGCTTTAAGCAGAGAGACAGTTGGCCTTGACTCAAGACTCGTCCATTTTTACTTTCCCCCCCTATACATAGTATATGGAGAAAGTATTGTTTTCGTAAAAAATTTAGAATTTGAGTTGTTAGTGGAAATATTCGTTTTGGTGCTCCCTGAACCCAGAAAAATGGTTTTTACGTGATGTCTGTGTGTGTGTGTGTGTGTGTGTGTGTGTGTGTGTGTGTTTGTGTTTGTGTTTGTGTGTGTGTGTGAGTGTGTGTGTGTGTGTGTGTGTGTGTGTGTGTGTGTGTGTGTGTGTGTGTGTGTGTGTGTGTGTGTGTGTGTGTGTGTGTGTGTGTGTGTGTGTGTGTGTGTGCGCGCGTGTGTGTGGACAGAGCTAGAGCCTTAACCAATGGTCCGATTTTTATGAAATTTGGTATGTAGGTACTAATCCTCAATATCTCCAGGTGATTTTGTCATTTTTTTAATTTTTCATTTTTAAGGGTAATTATCCCCCAAAAATCGCCAAAAAACATGTAAAATCCAAATTTCTCAAAAACGGCTCTAACGATTTTGATTAAACTTTAGTGTTTTGTAGAAAATTTGGTTTCAAACAAAATGACACCACCCGCATTTCTGTAAAAATTCGGGTTCAGAAATTACAGGACTTAAAACATCCAAAATTCAGTTTTTTTGATTTTTCGTAAAAAATCATAAATTTTAAAAAAGATTACTATTCACCATTAAAAAAAGCTTAAACAACTAAAAAAAATAGTATTTTAAATTACTATTCTACGATTGATAGTTGCGGAAAAAATTGAAATTTTTATTTAGCGGTAAACGCAGTACGTTGTCCAATGTTATTCTTATGGGGAATACAAAAATAAATATTTCTCCCTTATTTACTGATCAATTTCATTAAAATTTGATATGCAGGTCAAGTTAGCATTGACCAACAGAGGATGTTCGAAATATGTTGCTATTTAACCCTGGGGGGGCAAGGGGGCATTTCCCCTCTCAAAACCACTGTGTGTAGCAACAGACTCTATAGTGCCTCCCAAAAAGGGATTTGGGTGGATATTTCTGAAAACAAGTATTTTAGACAATTTTCTGTACATTTATCTATACTTCATATTCTATATTTAGTAAATAACAAATATTTTTGTCATTGAAGTTTGACTAAGAGGGAGAAAGTATGTGTCAGTTTCCTGATACCGTTTATTGTTTTTAGATAGACCTAAAGCTTACGGTGAGTTCTGGAACAGTAATATCAGTGACTATTGTTTATCTAATGAAAGGGCGAATTAAATTTCAAAGAAGCATGTTTTTATTTATAAGACACATTTTTACGACCTTGATTAAATTACTGAGGTGGAAATTATAGTAGGTTAAAAGTTGAAGTGCAGTGCAACAAGTAAAGATTTAAACTGTTACCATTCGCAAGACAATAATCCTTCAAGGGTTAGAGTCAGGTTTGCAGATATTTATATCTAGGGGTTTTAAATAATGTTGTTTGATATCGTTGCTTTGCTTGCAATAAGAGGTTCTCGTAACAGCCTACAATCACTCACGATTTAGCTGTGTAATATTTCATGATGAATAAGGTTGAATATTGCAATGTTTAGTTTAAGTTGAACTAAACTTAATAAAATGTTTAATATATGGGTAATTTGTACTTAGATAGTATAAATCTATTAAGTAGACGATTGTTAAATTATAATATACTAATGAAGTTTCTTACACATGTATATAGAAAGATTGATTATTTATCACACTTTGTATTTTAGACTACAGTGTTTATGTATGTATAGTAGACAAATACAAAGTCCTTATTTCTTACTAGGATATATTAGTAAGATAGAGGCAAGAACTTATTAATATTCAGTTCACTACCTGATTTTTACAGAATTATGTGAAGATTTCACATTCACAATTATGAACGTTAACTTTATTGCAAGCTTTGTCTAAAACCACACCGACTTGTTAATAGCCCCTTCCCTTAATACTTGGCCTTTGATTTTGAAGTTTACGCAGAAACAGGTTTTAATTACATCGAGAATAACTTGAAATTAAACATTTCTTTGTTCCAGCACCGCTCTCTTACTCCAGACTCACACCAAATCACTGATGCTTTTACAATGTTTGTCACACTCCCAAAACATCATTGGTAAGTCAAGTCAAGTCAAGTCATCTTTACTGTCACAGCAAACATTACAAAATTTTCTGATCAATACAGAAATATAACAGGTGACAGTGTCATTGTTAAATATATCAAAATAAAACTATACATGTAATCTTAACTAACTAAAATGTTAGCAATATAAAACACTACAACAAACTCTCCCAGCTGCTGTCTTCAAAAAATTCCTCAACTGAATAATAAACTTGGTCAATTAAAATATCTTTAACTTTTTTAAGAAAAACTATTTTGCTCAGTTGATTTATGGAATTAGGAAGTTTATTAAAAACTTTTATTCCCATATACAGTGGACTCTTTTCAAATAAAGTTAAGTTATGCTGAGGAAAGACAAATTATGAATTTTTTCTTGTGTTGTGATTGTGCTTATATTTGTGCTCCTCTAATAAATCTGGAAGTTCTGTGATTAATTTGATTAGTTCATAAATATATAAGCCTGGTAATGTTAAAAACTGTAATTTTTTGAAAAGTGATTTACAGCTAGTTTGTATCAATATTATTTCCGGAAAATACAAATCCATCGTACGTATTCGTCTACAAATAATTTGCAATGGCTTAACTAACTCCTGCTTTCAGTTATACAAATGATTAAAACCATTGTTCAACATTTCCTGTGCTAAATTTACTAAACCACGTCAAACCCAGATTGACTGACGATGCGTTTGATGTAGAGGCGGTTAATCAACACTCTGTGGTTGGCGTGGTTGTTCACAATATAACCAGGTTTTTGCTGGGTTTCCAGTGGATTTAATCTGAAACAATATTATTTTAGCGAATTTCCCCTATAGGGAAGAAGCTATTACCTTAGTCGGCATGGTAAGACCTAGGCCCGGGACCATGATAACTTTTCGTTTTGAGGTCCCCAGATGCCAAAAACACCATTCGTTAAAAACTGTATATATATATAAATTATATATATTTGTGTGTCCGTGGGTGCGATAACTCTGGTAAAAAATGTCCGATATTGGTGAAGTGAGTGGTGGTAAGTGAGCGAAGCGAACTCTAAAAGGGGGTTTGGGGGCGAAGCCCCCACCGGCAATAAGCCTAGTTTGGTATAAACATGTAAAGCAATATTTATGACTTTAATTTTGAAAACCAGTCAGATCGACCTATCCGAAGGGGCATTTTGAGGGGTTTTTGTACTCCAAAAATGTTTTTTAACGTTTTTATATGTAATTATTGAAATGGTAAAATTTTAGTTTTCACCATTGGATGATCATTCCTCTACGTCAATTGGTTACTGAGATATTGAAAGTGATTCACACAGTATGTTTTCTAATATTATTCGTATGGAGAATAAGAACAATTCTATATCATGCTTATTTATGAACATATACTGACGAAACTTGGTAAACTTGGTCATTTGGTTGTGGTATATTGATATTTGCTGAAACAAAACAACAACTTTTTGCCAAAGGTTATTGTAGCACCAAACCTGCGTACTCAGCCCCCATGTTATTCTTATGGAGGATAATTAAAATTGTATGCATCGCTTATTTGTGAATATATTTTTATGAAACTTGGTAAGTTTCTTTATGTAGTATTAAGACATTTGTATATGCATTGTAAATTCGCTAAGTACACAGGTTTGCTGCGACGGGGGTATTTGTATATTTAATTAGGTTTTTAGATTAAATGCCTGAGTAGCATAAAGCTAGTACTGGCGTTTTACATTTAAGTGGCTTTAGGTTTATACAGAACAGTAATAATACACTGGACATGTACTGGGAGACAAATTACGTAGTCTCCGGCAAAGTACTAAATATAAACCAACCAATTTAGTTATTCTCGGTGTAATAAGTATTTCTACAAATACGCACTTGTGCTTTCGAGCATGCGTAATTACTATCCTAGATGCGTAAATATTTATTTACATAACGCTTCAAACCTTATTTTCACTGAAATACACGATTTTGCTCGGAGAGCGGAATTCATGCCTTTTGCTAATGAGGAAAACTCGTAACAATTATTATTCCCTATCGTTCTAGATAAAACTAAGTCGAATAAAAAATCACTTTCTATTTGCCAGTAAAAGTCAATAAGTATTACACATATTTTGTTTATATCTACAAAAATCTTTTAGAAAATCAGATGAATACAAGCTATGCAAAACGAAACTTTGACATTACAATTTTGTTTCAATATTCTAGTCCCTGGTTTACCTAATATACTTTGTTATACCCAGTGAGGTAGAAAGAAAGCATACGAATTACTTCATCACCCACTACCAAACAGTAATGACGTCATCCCCTGTCCCGTGTCACAGCTGTAATCTGTCGTCACGTGACTGTGAGGATTAGAGCGGCCTAACTGTGCTCTGATGTTGGGTGACTTGGATTAAGGATAATTAAATATTAATCCACGGTTTACTCAACCTATTTTAAACTTAGTATTTTTCCGTGCGAGCTTGAGTGACAACTTTGCACAAATAACTGTATCCTTTTAAAATTCGCATTTAACATTTATTTTTTAACTGTAGTTTTATTAGCTTTGTTTTATCTTTGCACAAACATGCTAATTTACTGCTTGAGAGGAAATAATTATCTCCTCGATTGTTAAACCAAAGATGATTTAATAAATCTATTATCAATAAAGTTTGCAACAGTAGATAATGTTAATTAGAGGTCATAGTTTTTTAAATTTAAATTTAATTATATAAATGTTTACCTCAAATAATTCATAATATTAATAAAGCTATATTTTTTTAAAACCTAATACATTTTATCAACCAACATATTGCAACCAATTCCTAGATGATTAAATTGGCGTACCTAAGACAGACAGGCACCGGCGTTCTATGTTTATAAAATGTTACTTGTTATTTGGATTTATTCGAAAACCACATTTAAATTCATCTCAATATTTGATTTCTATTATTACATGCTGCATGCATTCGTTTCCTCTTCTACTTCATTGCCGGGATCAATTCTGTTGTTCGTCATTTTCGTGAACTTACAACTACTCAAACTAATGACATTATTAAACCGACAAAAGTGGAATTAAATCAAAATTATTTCAAGTACAATAATTCATTCTATATACAAGAAGAGGGTTTACCAATGGGATACCCTCTTTCTGGTCTATTAGCAGAAATATATATGAATGAATTAGAAACTACAAAGATAACTAATGAAACCAACCCTTTTAAATCACAAATAAAATATTGGCATCGTTATGTTGATGACGTTCTTTGCCTTTTTGAAGGTACTAGAGAGGAGGCAGACAACTTTCACACCTATCTTAACTCACTCTCTAACATAATGCAATTATCAAAAGAAGTACAAAACAATAAAATTAATTTTCTAGATACAGTATAACGATTTCTAAGTAAAATAACAAATATTTATTTGAAATCTGTCGAAAAACAACTACAACAGAAACAATAATACCTTCAGATTCAAACCAGCCGTGGCAACAGAAGTTAGTTTTTCATTCAATGACCTATCGATTAATCAACTTCCTATGTCGAATAACAATTTCAACAAAGAGAAAAAACTTATAAAATGTTTGGCAGTAAAGAATGGCTCCAAGCCGACTATAATTGAAAGAATGATAATAAAGAAGATCAAAAAGAAAAATGAAAGAAGAGAAACGTCAACGGAAGAAAACCAAAAAGAATATGTATTCCTTATAATACAATCATAAATCAAGCTACAAGAAGAACATTTTTTTAAAACTCATAATAGCGATGGATTTGAATTTATTTTTTGATTTATTTGGACTTTACCTATCGCTTCTAGTGTTTAAACTACACTACACTACACTACACTCCACTACACTACGTTTCGGGAGGTAAGGAAACTCCTCCCGTTATCAAGTGAACCCTACTTACATCTAAATATCAAATCCTTACACCGAACTAACCAACATTTTATTGGATTTTTTAAAATATTTTCCTTTAAATTTTAATTTACACTAACACAAAGATAACAAATTTATATACAAAAAATCGAATTAATTTGTAAAGAAAAGGCCGAAATTCGCGGTACAATCTCACATTCGTATTAATTAATTCATTAAACTTTTTCAAAATTTACACGTGCTAAGAGCAGGTTTTAACACTGCCATTCTTGTCGTTTTTTTGGGGGTAAATCTTAATTAGGCCACTGGTATTATTAGTATTTAGTGCATTAATAGTGTTACAGTGTATTTATATTGTGTGCGTATTGTGTATGTAATTTTCTACAATGGTCATGTAAGTAGTATTTATTTATTTTACATAGTTGGTCATATTTCACCAGAACACATTCATAATTGGTACTGATCTATGTTTAATATTTGTTAAGTTTGAATTAATTTATCATTGTTAATTTATTTGATGTAATTTCATATTCACAGATTACTTAACGTAACTCTCTATTTATTGTAATCTAACTTGGAAAAGTAATTGCTGTACAAGAATTAATTTATATTTAAGCAAGAATACTTTTGAAAAATATTTAAATTTAATAATATTGTCTCAAATCTAAAATAATAGTGAGAGCTGGAAATTGAGTAGAATCCGAAATTCTAAGAAATTTAGTACTTATATAACAGAGTGTTACTGTTTGGTTGATTTAAAAAAAAGAGTATAAAATTAATTAATTTGCAGTTCAGAGCTCAAATCAGGATTCACAACAGATTTTAATAAGTTAATCATGAATCATTCGAATGTGTTTAATTTTATTTTGTGGTAGAATGATATAGGAGGATAGAGTGTGTCGGAGGTCAGGAGGTTTAGTTAGGAGGACTAGAATATTATTATTTATTCCCGACCACTCGCTTGTTTTTACGAACCACCATTTGATTAACTAGGTTTTTCTGATCACCACCACTTGATACTGTCACTTGAGAACGGCTTTTGATCATTTAAAATATAAAATACAAAAAATATTAAAACTAAAAAGGCCAGAAATCGACCAAAGTCATAACCTCTAAGGTGATCCATTTCAGATTAATTAAAAATACTCTTTTCTGGCTCTAATTTAGGCATGTATATGTTGTAATGTTTTTTCTTAGATTTAAATAAAATAATTTGTTACAATCAGTTTTTTTTTTAACTAAGCAACCCACAACTAAATCAGAGATCCACGAGTGTTTTTGGGCCCAGCAACACTCGCTCTGCATTACTGTAATTGACAGATTAATGAAATTGAAATATATTGAGTTTTCATTCTTGTAACATAACAAGTGGTAACACAGTAACATCACAAGTGGTATAAAGAAGGAGGTCATAACAAAGGATACTAAAGAAAGAAGTTAAATGAGTCAAATTCCCACAAGTAAAGCGGAATTTATTCAACCGTATTAAACTAAACGTGTCAGTACCACAAATTAAACAATAAATAAATTGTGGTGCTAATGTTATTGCTAATAATTGTTACAAAATAATAAAGTTTGAAAATTATCATATGTCAATCAGACATAACAATTCCCATGGAATAATAACGACTTTTCAAAGTTAAATTTTCAAATAATTTATTGTTTGTAATAAGGTCGCCTGTATCTCTTGAGCTGGTATACTATTTATCCTTGTAATCAATGATTTTAAGTTAAAAGGTCCTGTGTTAGTTAAGGTAGTTAGTCTTTTATTTGTGCTACCATTAAAGACCGTATTTTTTATGTAAAATTTGTGAAATAGTATCAAGAGATCATTTAGGAAATAGAACGATAAAGTGAACTTTTCAAAATATATGTTAAGGTTCCTAAACCGACACTAAGTAACATAAGAAGAAATCGGCCGTCGCATCAATTGGTTCCGACAACATAAGTAGGCCTACTATACTTTGTAGAATGAAAACTATCACTTGGCTCAGCTGGTTAAATTTATGTGTTCATAAAATATAGAAATAATACTTATTTAATTCACTCTGAAAACAAATCTTTGGATTTTCTCATTTATATAGTAATCGTTTTAATAATTACAAAATAATACAATTTAAACTTGTGTTATTGAATTTTTAGTGGATTAATATTATACATATAAGAGCAAAAACCCATACTGTCTGTATTACCCCACTGGTTTTCCACTCCATCGGATCCTCTACCAGCCCAATCAGGCAGTTGAATATGTCTCTGTCGATTGGCTAAGCTGCGTGAAATTGGTTACTATGTAGTCCGATTGATCTTGTCTCAGTGTCTGTGTTGTTCTCGTACAACGGTAGTTGATGGTACTCCACTAACGTAATTATACCCAATCGCAGTATATGTGTCCTTCTGTGGACTTACACACGTACTATTTCACTTTAATAACACATATTTCACCAGCCGAAACAAATAACTGTTTTCTTACTACAAAGTATGTAAAGTAGTGTCATGACGAATTAGGAACCTATTAATTTGGCTTATTAATAAAACCCTTCTTCATGCAATTTTTCTAGCAATCTGAAAACACGATTTTGCCGAGATTATGAATAATTTGGATAATCTAAAACATTAACTACCTAAACTAAAGTAGGATCTATTTTACCCCAATTTATTGAATAGAAAGAAACATATGATGAGCCAATTCATGATGTCCCAACTCATAACCAACTTTGACCAAAACGATATACGTATTTGAACAATAATCTTTGCACAGGCGGTCTTTATTGTTATGATATTGTTCAACTGGTAATGAATCAGCTCTTATAATAATAATACAAAAACATTCGGAAACCTTCTATTTGTTTAGTAGGACTTTCGCCATCTTTTAGTTTAAAGTCAAATAGTTTTCTCTTAATGCATATCCATCAAAATTCGTAGATATTATGTGTTTCCGTGTATTGGCAATTCTATTTACTGTTATTTATTTATTGGCTTTAATTTATTACTTCCAAATATTTACATTTATATTATCTAGTTTCTCATGGAAGTTCATTCCTTCACTGCGGTCTTTTATTTCTAAAAACAAGTCCAACCTAAACTTCCATCCATCATTACTTGCCCTATCAAAGAATTGCATCGTAAAATCATATTTACTTTCATCAGTCATTTACTCTTTCTTTTATTTACCTTCATCTCTCAATAACAAATATTTAAATCGTCTATATTGAAAGATATAGTTATAAGTTGAAAGACTTTTCAAACAATTTAAACCAAAGATCTCTGATACCATGTTAAAGTAAAAGGAGGTTTACATAATTATTGAAATAGACCAATTTAAATAAATAAATAAAATGTTTTAACAGGAAAAAAATACTTTTTTAAACTTGCATGTTATAATCAAATATATTGAACAACATATTTTATATATCAAGAGATAAAAAACACATTTCTTGACAGTTCCTTTGTTGTAAGTTCTCCTTGACTAGAGGTGACCACCAACTAGAGGTCAAGTTTAATTACACAATGCTTTGTTCTGGCATGTTTTGTGCACGCAATTAATATTCATTGGGTTGTTCTTATTTTCAACATGGGCAGGATGATTCATAGGGGGAGATCATCAAGAGTGCGAATTCGATCTGTCAGGTCCCTAACGGCCCGTTTATTACAATCGCAGTCAATGATTTTGGGCATGCACATTGCCAACTGTCAATGTGAATATTTGAAAGTTTAATTCAGTAAAACACGGTGAAATTAGTTGAATTAAAAATGTAAAAATAAAACATTATTTAATAATACCAAGGTAGGAAATACATTAATTAATTTAATAATTTTATATCATACAGGATTTTGAAAAAGTAAATTGAAATTTAAAAATTACGTTTGCTTCCGCATTTCAGTCAAATGTTTCTATTATCATATTTCCTGAAATGCTCCATTTCCCGCATGTATTTATTCTTTGTAACATAATTTAAATCGTAAAAGGTTTAACCGATTGACTTTGGATTCGGTAAGACCTTTTAACTTGAACAAAATCCAATTACAGTAAATTTGTCAGCTGATTTTAATATTCCGTTTTCCAAATGGCGGCCGTTTAACATTTGTGTATACAAATTATTAAAACAACTGAAAATGAAAAGTTACTTTTTTGCCTGTTTAGTTTCCTTTCGAGTGATTTAACTGTCAAAATTATCCCGCAGGGAATACAAATAATCCAGTGTTTATTATTGTTAAAATAAACATTAAACTATACGTACTAAACTGAACAACAGTAATTGACGCTGTTTTACGATCCATTGCTCAATAGTTTGACAGTTGTACAATTCGAGGGGAAACTGAGCGGGCTACAAAAAGGGGCATTTGCAGTTTTTTTATAACTTACGTCTTTTTAAAATGTTAAATGGGTCCCATTTGTAAAGGGGTAATTAAAAACAACTGAATATTTTATTTTATTTAGCATTTGAATGGTATTTAATATCAGTTACATTACTACAAAAACTCACTCAACAATTAAAAAATAAAACATTAAACAGCTAATCACTAAAACGTAATGTCGTTATCAATAAAACTTGATCTTAGATGACTCGCGGGGCGGAGCCCTTTGTAAACTTTGTAAAACAGTTACCTAGCGAGTGTCTAGGATCGAAGAGTAACGTACGTGGCAAATTACAAATCAATTCACAATACTCTTTTTCGGCATTTGGACAATGCATTGCATATACGTCATACATTTTACATATAAAACAAAATTATACTTGTTTATCAATAGAAAATATCTCAGTTTAAAAATGGAGTGTTACTGTGTATTCAGTCTTGTATGTTTTGCTAACTATTAACTTCCTTGATTATTTTATTAATCTATTGTGATATTATTTTTGTCGCACATCGGAAGGACTTGTTCGTTAAACATAATGTTTTAAACCTGCAGTTTAAAAAAGGTGATTTAAAAAAATGTTGAGTGTGAAAAGCCATTTAATGTGGACCTTGGTTTACTTCTTGGGTTGTATCTATGTACAGGGAGGGAGCCTTCGAAAACATTAAAGTTTTGTCGTAGAAAAGACATTGTAAAAAACACTTTGTAGCTTTTTCAGCTATGTATAATTATGATGGATCAGTGAGTGGCAATATATTTAGTGATATTTCAAAACATTATGATTGATTTTAAAACATTTACAAATGTAATAGGACTAAAGTCGAACTAGCGATTTAACAACCCATGCTAATTAAGCAATGGAAATATTCCAATATAATATACTTTCAAAGGAATAACCTTCGGACTAATAAAGCCATTTGCCTTTTTATTTACAGAGACAGTAAAACCCAGTGGTGCTTTGTAAAGAATTCAGTCAGAATAAGAATTCATGCTATTGACATTGTTCGGTCACCCCTCCGAGTGAACTAGATTATGAAATGAGGGGCATTATCAAGGAAATAATTGATCAAAGGTTTGCGTGTGAGGACATGACACAGTTACGGTTCCTACTCTTGAGCCTCGCTAAATTTATTTATATAACACTTTTGTGTTATAAATCACCAGTAAAAGACCATTAGGTTCCTTTAAATGTTGTCACAAATACGAAATTAGGATATACCGTTCATATAACGTACTATACGAAAAATGCATGCTGGATAGTGATCGAGTGTGTCAGATTGACTGAACGTCCATTTTAATGTTTATTTGTTCAAGTGTGTTTAATTTAAGAGAAGGAGGAGAATAAATGGCTATATCACTGTTTTACGAAATTGGGCGTCGGAAAAGTGATATTGTAGTTTACAAGTGTTTTTGTTTGCACAATTCAGAGTGAAAACGTACCTACATTCACATGTCATCAAATTATCTGTTTCCCAAGTAGCCGTTTCTTGGGTTTTCACTAATTTTGTTCCCGCTCCAAAATTTATATTTCTAGAACGGATTTTCCGATTAATTTTACATTTAGTTTTACAATTTAACCTATTACACCTATTATTTTAATTTAACCTATTTAGTTTTACAATTTGCCTATTTAAATTTAACTTTTGTTATCAAAGGTTTCAATAATAGTTTGGTTTGCTTCTTCAGAGTGATAATTATTTATTTCCCATATGTAAGTTTTGGGTCTCAGAAGTGCTATCCAAAATTAGCAATGTAGTATGAAATTGATTCTATTCTCTATCGTCAGCCGTATCACGAAGGATGACAGTACTCAGATGGTATAAAAAAATAAAATAAAATAAAAAATAGTAACAACAACAGAACAATAGAAGTAAACAGGCGATGGGTGTCTGCCACTGAGCTTCGCCAACTAATAGTCTAATAAATATATGAGTTAAAAACAGAAAATGAGGAAAACAACAATTTTAACTTACCAAGTAGTAATAGCTACTTGCCAACGTTCTACTTAACGTAATGAAAAGCTATTGGGTACTTCAATTTTGTTAAGTGGTTCCATTCATGATGTCAAACTTGTCTCAGCCACAAAACCGTCAAAACCTTGATTAGTTAGCAGCATTACTTTATTGAAACCAAACTATATTAAACTTGGGGTCATTTATGAATACTATTATGAATGTTATAGTGGTTTAGATAATTATTTTATTAGCCAGTTATTTATTAATTAGTAGTTAGAGTTTATATTAAAATCATATTAAAAATATGTTTTTGATTTGTCAGAGTAATGTTACATTAAATATCTTGAGAACTCAAACTACATTGCACTAAAGTGTGTTTAGTACATTTTTAAGTCGGACAAAGGTTTTTAATCTATAGTTTATGTCAGTGCCTATATCATCTACTAGCCTATAAAGATTACAATATTCTCTAATCCCAAATCATGTGTCAAAGCGGTAAGCTGTCATCACGTGATTGCCAGAATTACAGCGGCCTACAGATCTCTGATATTGTGCTACAGAGCTCTCAGCTTGGCTTAACGATAATTAAGCTTTTGTAAACTTCCTTTCTGGCTTATTTTTTAAAACACTCACTAATTAACGTGATTAAAAAAATGTATTTTTAAAATTAACGTTATTTATTATTATTTTTTTTTTTACATGGTTTACATAACATTCCACCTTATCAAAATGTATTTGAAGTATAGTACTTTATACCAGAACATCTTAATGTCTTATGGCTATTATGCCCTACATATCAATATATTAAGTTCGGAAATGGAAATATACCTGATACAATATGACTATGTATCTCGCAATATGCCGGAATGATTCGTCATAAATTTGTTCCTTCATCCCGAATGTTACATAACTTTATTCCAGGAAGCGTAATCTTGTGGTTTTGAAACAAAATGACCAGCTAGCGTAGTGTATTGGAGATCAAGATAAGACTTTGCTTTTTTAGACATCCATGTTATTACGCAGTAGACTTCCCACCGTGACTGTTGAGTGGTTGTATCAGCTGCCGTGGTCATCCCCGGCCAGTTAGGGCCAGCACTGCATAGTAACCCACGCCCTCGTCCATTATACAGTAAACACCCCTTAGAGGGCGGGCCACAGGGAGGGAGGATTCAATCACACTAATTAAAATATAAATGTGTCCAGTAATTGTATCCTTTCATGTCAAAAGTTTGAAATGATCAGGGTCCATCTTGCGGACAAAGCAGTGAGGGTTATACAAATAATATGACAATGTATCGTTCGTGAATCTAATATATAATTTAAATCTAAAGTCATATTAGAGATTAGTAAATAAACACCTTAAAAAGCGATTCTTTTTTTAATAGCATTTATTTTTCTGTCACACAGATTTTACACTCAACAGCTACAATTTTAAATCTTCTTCATTATAAATTAAGTTACTTTGGAATGAGCAAGAGAAAAATACCAGTTGCAGAGTGAGATAGGTTATTTTAATGGTCTAGTTAGCTATAAAACACTATGAGTTTCTTAATATTTAATTTTTAAGCCTTTAATAAAAAACGTCGTACTGCTAAAATGCAAATACTCCAAATCACTCTCAAACGTCTGTTTATTTTGTGAGAATTCAACTACAGATGAGAACGAATGAGAGAAGTTTTAATTCAAATACATTTACTTCCAGGAATTCAGTCTAAATGTTTATTAGTCAACCATTGGTTGCATTTGATATCCCTTGAGTGATAAACCTCCATGAACTTAGTTCTTCAGTTAATTTATTTGTATGACGTTTACATATTTGATACAAAATGTACGTACCTAACGATCTTTAAATGTAATCTAGGAACAAAAAGCAAGACAAAATGTTTGTATGAAATAAGCGTACGAGGATAAATGATAATATTGTTTCTGTAACAAACGAAAACGCCCATATAATACAAACATATAATAAATTGGTTTAGTTATTTCCAGTGCGATCAGTTCTCTAGTTAACATACATGTTATCCTTATACATTAAATATGGGCTATACCTTTTCTCAAAATAACTCGCCATAGAATACAAGGCTTATGTCTACATTATGATGTTCAGTGGACCCTTAACGCGAACTTGGCCGTTCAGAGCATTCATACAGTCAAGTAATATTACCTAATATACAGTGTGGTTTCTACAGTTCGGCTATGGTTCAAGAGACGATGAGGTATTAGAGTCTTCTCACAAAGCCTTAAAGCTGCTACGGAGGTGACATGTGTTTATACAGGGGCCTATCGAGAACTCTAATAGTGCAGAGAGAATGCTTGAGCTGAGATGAGGACCGTCATTTTCCCCGTCTAATATGTACTCACATTTGTGATGAAACTTCATATATAATATGAATTAGGTATAAGTCATACTCTCCGGGTGTTTGTACATTTGTTTAGCTTTCCTAGCTGAATTTAAGTTGAACTTTGGTAATGTAAAATAACACTAAAACCACGTGTTTGTTAAGTCCCATTTAAAATACTGATGATTAGTACGTTATTTAAGCAACTACATGATTCGGATTGCACCATGTATCAGATGAACGGAATTTTTAATTTCTATCACACCAACAATTGTTTAAAAAAGAGTATTCATTATTTTTTCTACATTCTGTTGTCGTAATAACACCTCACGTGTTTATTTAAAAGTTAGAAATATTAAAAATTGGTTGTAAATTTAATGAAAAGTTAATACAAAAATTCCTGAAACATTCAAAGGAAAAAGTAAAAAGCGTGGTTGGAGTCAGATGGACTGCATAGTCAAGTTTAGACTTGCAGACTACGATCCATTTATTAAGCATATTCACACGTTTGTCAATGTAAAAACGACTGAGACATCTATCTGGTCACTAGAAATAATAGAGTAAAGATAGGTTTTACAAAATACCATTATGTTGATCCATAAACACTAAAGCGGTATGAATTTGCTTAGCTAATAGTCTTCATAAAACCAAATAAATATTTATTGCCGTTCAATACAAAGGATTTGTACAATGGCCAAAGTCATAATCATGGTTAATATCCAATTTGATAAATTTATGAAAACAATAAACAAAATCGTTTCACGGTCTGTTGGGAGTCACTTGGACGATGAAGAAAGTATACAAAAATATAAAATGTAAAATATGTTTTCACTGATTTCACAATCAGGGGTAATCTAACATAAGTACGTAAGTCAGGGTAGTGGAAATAAATAGTAGTTTACAATTAAATTCTAAGAAATGAAAAATGTTTACATTTAATTGATATTAATTTAGATCTGATATAAAAATAATATTCCTGTTTTCGAGTTACGTTCTACTACTGTTTTACTTATTATATTTTTTAATGTCATGGAATCTTCACAAAATGTAACTTTCTACTTACAAAGTGTAACGTATTAGTATAAAACAATGAAACTATACGTTCCTAGACAACGTTTGTTGGTGAACATAAAACAATGGGATAACACAATGTCCATAAGTTTAAATAGGACTGCGTATGAACTATTATGAAGATACATATAAATTTTTATCAATATATGATAGTAAATAATCGAGATAATCAATTCGAATTAACCTTTATTAGTATAAAATCGGAAAAAGTACTGTGTCTCGCCCTTTCAGTTTCTTTGTAACCAATTGACGTAGAACAATCATAAAAGTACAAAATATTTGAAGCTGAATGCAATGGTGCAAACAAAATTTAATTGAAAAAATGTATGTAAAAAAGTATTTTTGAGTGCAAACGAAGTTTGGACAGTTCGATCCCTCTGGTTTTATAACTCGTTCAAATAAATGCTACTTCAGACATCTTAGTCAAATTTTTAAGATCGAACCATTTGTTAAGTATTATCGTGTTAACTGATACGTAACTAAAATATTTATAAACACATATGTACAAATTTGATGGAATCGTGTTTTCGACATCTGGATGCCTAAACAACGTCTCGGGTTAAGTATCCAATTTACATGCTACTCATAAATAAAAATTAAATAAAAACACTACAGTATAAACTCTATTTATTCATGTCAATAGTACAGGATACATTTAATCAAATGAAATCTATGCTTAGATAAAATTATTTTTCCACCGAAAGGTGTTCGTCATGAAATTAAATTGTAAATGTTATTGTTATCATCGCATCGTTCGATAAAAATAAATTTTTTACAAAATATTGGTCTGGTTTAGGAGGAAAAATTAAAAACAAACAGGTGAAAGTATTATTAAATTTAAAGCAGGAATCAACTAGGGTTGGATGTCTGAAGTTGAAACGGATATCACTTTAGTGTTTTTTTTATTTCTTGAACTAATGCGTCTTACCTTCCTGATGCCCTAAAAACTGACTACCTCAACATTTTAAAGTATTATGAAACTGTGGATCACACAAAGGAATATTCAGGGCCTTTTTGATCTTGCACTACAACATCTTCGATTAAGAATTATTGATTTTTAAGATAATTTGAAGAATTATTGATTTTTAAGATAATTTGTAACACTCTATGTAATATTTGTCGGAGTATATGTGGCCTTATTACTTTTTATGCGACAAAATATTGCTAAATGGAATTTCTTTCACTTACAGAGGTATTATTTTACTACATTTGTTCAAAACTATTAACATTTTAGTAAGATTTTAATTGTTAATTAACAACAATGCTGATTTAAGAATGTGTCAGCAAGAAGACTTTCTTAAAGATGGAAAATAATCATTTAACTTATAATTATAGAGTACTGATGACTGCAACAACGTAGTAACCTCCAAATACAGCACAGTTCATTCCAACTGAAGCCACGTCGACCAATGACAGGCCTCCACTGTTATAGGGTGCTGTTGTATTACGGTCCGGGTTATTGTGTACTAAACTTTGACTGAACCATGAATATGAGAAAAGGTGATCCATGGACTGGGTGTTGTTTTAATATTCAGCTTGAACTGCGTTCTGTTGGTTTAGTATAAAAATACAATAATTATATTAAATTACGTTTGCCCATTGTTATTGTTGCAAACTTACTAACATTTATTTTTCATCTGCCTTTAAAAATGTTTTACTTTCAAATGTTAACCTGCTGACCATTGAATACAATCTGGTAACATACAAATTAAAAGAATTAATTAAGTATACAAAATATTCTTATAAATAATATTCTTATTTTGTGATTGCAGTTCTAAAATAACAAGTTTTTGAAATTAAATTTGTATTAGGTACTACAAAGTTCTCATTAAATTAAAAATGATATCCAGAGAGGTCTAATGACGTTGGAGTGTCAATATTTGACCTGGATAAATACTGAAATCGAGTCAATCAATTGGATTAATTTAAAGTCCAGCTTTTTATTAAACAAATGTAAAATATTTATCGATATAAATTAATTACTTGTCAATAAAAAAAACGCTTAGATTTGATTAAAAAAAACCATTATTCCAAATTCGTATTATGTACTCGTATTCGTATGTCAAATAAACACTATTAGTTGTGAAACTGAGGGTGTATACAAATGATTTAAGTGGGTAAATGCCTATATATATGCATATATATAATAACTTATACTTATATAAGTATAAGTATATATACTATATATATATAGATATATATACACAGTAGTTAAACAAGTAGTTATTGTGAAGGGAAATACTTATGTTGTGAGCTGATCGCCTCCAATATTTTAATTGAACCTGGAACTGGCAGGGGATTTCAAATCAATCTAATTTCCCTTTAAAATATTTTAATTTACTAACGATTGCAACACTGTATAAAGAAATGGTGAAGCAGTTTGTGTTTTACGGAGTCAAATAAAAAAGAGACTTTATTTAAAATAAAATAAATCAAGTAATTATTTTTAACGTTTAAATTTCACCGCTCTCCATCCACACTGATTCAATATTACAAAAACACATTCAATTTGATTTTTTCCCAGTATTTTCTTTCCAAAATTCGATTAATGTGTTGTAAAAACGGGTTTTTGTACAATTCACAATAACCAACAATAATTTGTACAACAATAAAAAAACAAAACCTTTGAGTTTAATTACCTTTAGTTTGGTTGAGTTTAGTTAACCTTAGTTACCTAAAAAAACATCTTATGATGATGTATCCCCGTATTTATTTTAACTAATACAATGTGGCTTGTGATATTTGCATGTACAAAATATATTTTCCGTACTTTTAATCATTTATTATTCGCATGTCAAAATCTTTATGTGGCATACTATCCATAAAAACGAACCAAATATCATATTATTCAGTGTCAAAATAGATGCAGTTTTATCCAAATCAGTTGAATGAATCCGTGGTACAGCTTGGAGGCAATTTAGAGTTTTACGATGAGGGTAAATCATAAATGATAAAGCCGTCACTCCGAGTCGTAAACGGCACGGTCTCCCCGGGCGCCGCGACGTCGTAATATAATCACTGAGATTTAAAACTTTATTAACAAACGTTTCCTGGTAGGTGAAAAGTATTTTGTTCACATTAAAGGTGTAGTACCCCTTCTCTAGTCAAATTAAAACTGAAAGTTAGCAGGGCCTACAAGTGAGGAACAACCTAAATGTAATAATCCCACCTAAGTTTTTGCTCAGGAAAAATTCAAATAAACAAAACAAAATTTCTAAATTTACCCTTTAATCACACCAAAATCAAAACACATCAGTTCGAAAGGTTAGTCCTTTGTTTACATATTTGCTGAATTAAACATATGTTAATACTACAAGGGCCCAGAATTGTTCTACATGTTAATTTAGTGGCAAATTTAATTTATCCCCATGATCATGGTTCTGCTATAACTAATTTTGAATTAGAGAGCTCTCACTAACGATTACATTCTAATTAGGCGCCGTGTCGAGTCGTTCCCGCCGGACTCCAGGACCCTGTCGATCAAAATATCGTAAAAATATGGAGAAATTAAATAAACAAATCCTTAAAGGAAAACCCTAGAATTCTCTCTACAAAATAACTACCGAGTAAACTCGATTACGTTTACTATTTTAGAGTTCAGTTACACAAAACAATTTCTACATTTACAAAAACCCTTCAAAAATCATTAATAGAATAACCTTTACATATTGTAATTGAATTTAAAGAAAGGGTATACATATATATTATATATATATATATATATATAATATATATATAAGGTGAACAGTTAGGTAATTCTGGATATTCATTATCTTGAAGAAATAACTCGTAATAATTTCAACTGAAACCACTACAAAATTTAAAACAAGGCAATTTAGATTTTTAAACAGTTTGGAAAACAAAAATTTATTATTATTCTTAAAAAATCATTTAGCTTTTAATTCTTTAACGTCTCTTCCAAAATACTAGACTCTATTTAATTGTCATGAAAGAATTAAAAAAGTTACTTCATTAAATTTTTAAATTTATGTATTCTCTAGGCTTTAAACATTTAATTATCATGTTATAAGAAGAGATGAAATCGTCCTGAAACTTAAACCTAAATTGGATAAAAGACAAAGAAGGGCCGAAAACAAACACGGGACCGAGCGACGTGAAGTCAACTAGACCCTCCAAACAACTAAACCGACGCTGGAAAAACATTTAGTAACTCGAACATCTCCCCTTCCCAAAATCGCCTGATCGCACCGTACCATTTTCCAGGTCTCCTATTGGCTACTGCTTAAATCGTACGACATTAAAACACTTGTAATTTACCGGACCTCTCTAAGAGGCAAACATCCGACGCTACAGTAAAACCTTCTGACCGATTTTAAACCACATTTAACCTTTCAGTTATTTCAAACATTATTAAACAGTTAATTATTATTCAAGTGACATTATTATTAAACATTTCGAAACTATAAAATCATGATAATAAGGTTATTAATCCTACTATACACAGAAACAACCTTTGAAACTAAAACTTTAAAACATAAAACTAAACTTCAAGTAAAAGTTACTTCAAAGGCTAACAACATTGAGAGGATGGTCGATTTTGCAAACCTCCATCGGTAAAAATAAACGGTATCAGGAAACTGACACATACTTTCTCCCTTTTAGCCAAACTTGAATGACAACAATATTTTTTATTTACTAAATATAGGATATGAAGGATAGATAAATGTACAGAAAATTGTCTAAAATAGTTGGTTTCAGAAATATCCACCCAAATCCCTTTTTGGGATGCACTATAGAGTCCGTTGCTACACACAGTGGTTTTGAGAGGGGAAATGCCCACTTGTCCCCCCCAGGGTTAAATAGCAACACATTTCGAACATCCTCTGTTGGTCAAAACTAAACTTGACCTGCATATCAAATTTTAATGAAATTGATCAGTAAATAAGAGAGAAATAGTTATTTTTGTATTCCCCATAAGAATAACATTGGACAACGTACTGCGTTTACCGCTAAATGAAAATTTCAATTTTCTCCACAACTAGAAATCGTAGAATAGTAATTTAAAATACAAATTTATTTAGTTTTTTGAGCTCTTTTTAATGGCGAATAGTAATCTTTTTTAACATATATGATTTTTCATGAAAAATCAAAAAAACTGAATTTTGGATGTTTTAAGTCCTGTAATTTCTGAACCCGAATTTTTTCAGAAATGCGGGTGGTGTCATTTTGTTGGAAACCTAAAGTTCTACAAACCACTAAAGTTTAATCAAAATCGTTGGAGCCGTTTTTGAGAAATTTGGATTTTTCATGTTTTTTGGCGGTTTTCGGGGGATAATTACCCTTAAAAATCAAAAATTCAAAAAAAAGAAAAAAACGCCTGGAGATATCGTGGATTAGTACCTACATACCAAATTTCATAAAAAGCGGACTATAGGTTAGGTCTCTAGCTCTGTACACATCCACACAGACACACACACACACACGGACACACACACACACACACACACACACACACAGACAGACATCACGTAAAAACCACTTTTTTGGGTTCAGGGAGCACCAAAATGAATATTTCCACTAACAACTCAAATTCGAAAATTTTTACGAAAACAATACTTTCTCCATATACTATGTATAGGGGGAGAAAGTAAAAGTATTCAATAATATATTAATAGCAAATGTATTTAATTTTGAATGTTCTAGATTACAGATACTTTATCCCTGCCCCAAAATCGTCGTTGCAAAATCTTTCTTTACATTACCTAAGGACTTTTAATTAAAAATCTCTCTTGTGAACTAAACACTTAACTGGTATCAAATACAATTTCATGGTTTTAAATCATTATTTTCAGCCATATCAAAACCTAATTTGTTATATTTTATTTTTGTATGTTTATTACCTTATCATCCACGCGTTACCAAACCGTTGATAGATCTGTCAAGAGGTTTATCAGCTGACAGGTTTATTTGTTTAACTCTTTACATTTGTTAAACTCTTTTTATTAAACTTAACAGTACTATAACTCATTACTAAAACTGACCTCTTTAGACACTTAAACTACCATATTGACATTACAAAGGTCGGTTGAGTGTTTACGGAGCAGATAAGATAAGGTTATTGTAAAAGTATATATTGTAAGTTGCTCCACAGTGACCCTATACCCGTAACAGTGCGTAGCGACGCGTCCCGACGGTGAGGTTGGATAGGTTATGCCATGTTTGGCTTCTGATCAGTTCTGTAACGTAACCTGACCACCACGGATTATAAGTTGGTTAGCAACGTATTTAGAAAAAATGCCCGAAAAAAACGTTGAAGGTCGCTTGCGAGTTACGTCTCAGCAGGATGAATGTTTGTTTTAACAGATTCTCCAGGATATTGTAGCCTATTGGTACTCTGAATAAAAACGAAATAACTATTTTCCGTTCCTCATTCTGCAGAAAACGTTTAATAAGTGATTAATAACCGAATAGTAATTTCAACTAAATACATCTTTATAGCCTAAGATTTATCAGCTAAGGTTGTTTTTAAGAGGCCGAGGTTCAAAACTATTATTTTTATTTGTAACAATTAATGGGATTGTATGATTTATAATGTGCCGGATGGTAGTTTTTCAGTAGAATTTTTAATTACTTCCCTAGACAACCGTGTTTGATCCCAACCGCGTGTTTAGCCTATTCTCCTAACTTTTGGTGTTTGGTTTTGTTTAGCACTATTGGTTTTTATAAAATTTTAGACGAATGTTTGAAGGTTTCCTTAGTGAATTTACACTTACACTCCTGTCAAGTTTATAGTTTAAAGTGAATACTTTCATAAAATCCTAACCTCCTTCTTAAATCTTCCGAATAAACTAAGATATATTAAATTAAAAAAAATATATATATAAATGTAACGTTGTTTTTTTGTTGTTGTTAGATATCAGTTCTTTAAGTTTTGTTTAGAATTGGTTAGTAATAAATTTAGAAATTTTATCTTATATCATCAGGGTTGAGGGAGATAACGAATAAGACAGGTTTTCTTTTTATTAATATAATGAAAAAATATAATATATATCTATAAGTAAGTAATTAAAAGTTTATTTGTAAAAGAATTGGGACTTTTTCAGTAATAGAAAAGATGCAGTGATCACATTAGTGCTTGTAGTTTTCAAGTGACTCATTTTTATATTACGACATTGCTTCTCTGGGCCAAGGAAATTTAATTCTAAGAGGGCACACTCTAATTCATTATTCCATGGAAAATAGAGCCGGCGCGGCGGCAGAGACGAGGGCGATGCAATATTAACAAGTGGTCAAGTGCCACTACGAGCAGTGGTGACGGAGGTGTTTGGCAAGTGAGCTGACATAAAACGACTTTGCACGCAGCACGCTGACGTAAGGTAAGTGAATTTCCACATTACAACTTGTAAAACTCAAAATAAGTGTAAAAAAATACATTTTCTCAATTTTTATTGAAATCTTAAAACATTGATTTTTTGGCTGTTCTGATACTCCTGGTTTCATTTACTTGCAAAGTTGGGAATACAATTTTGGGCATTATAAGGTTAGGAGAAGGTCCAGACAGGCTTGAAAGTAGGCGTGAGGTTGCTGGGGATGATAAAAGTACTCTAACAAAGGAATAACAGGCTTTTCTAGTGAAAAACCCCCATAAGACAACGTACTGTGTTTTGCCGATACACATTTTCTTTAATAACTCGGTAAATATTTATGCTAGAATGACGAGAGAAGGCTTTAAAACTTTCACCTCACTAATTCCCATCTTTGTACAGTCATTTATTTTACATCTGGGACTTTTATGTCCCTTTTTGGGCCCAAAAACTCGAAATTTGAAAGATTAATCCCCCAAAAAAGGGGTTTAGAGTTTTCCGAGTGTTTTGCCCAACGAACTTGTCCAACTGATTACAGAAAGGAACGTCCCTACCAAATTTGAAGTAAATCGGACAAAAAATGTGACCGCTACAGTGCAAACACATATATATATATATATGTCTATATATATATGTCTATATATATATAGGTATATATATATATATACATATAGGTATATATGTATATATATATATATATATATATATATATACAATTTTGAACGACCCCCCCAAAACGTGTTCAGGGGGTCACGTTAGGAACTTATATGGTAGTCCCAGGCTTAAGTTTCACCGTGCAGGTCATGCTAATAGTTCACTTTCCGAAGGAAATTCACTAATAATTAATAAAAGAATGAACATAAACTTAGTTACATATAAATTGATTAAGGAAGGAATTAAAGCTCATAGTGAAGTGCAATGTTCATTTTATCTCAAAGGCAAAAAGAGAACATCATAATGATAACAAAATTAAATACGCAATATTAGCGAATTTCCCCTATTGGGAAGAAGCTATTACCGTAGTCATCATGGTAAGACCTAGGCCCGGGACCATGATAACTTTTGCGTTTTGAGGTCCAAAAACACCATTAATTCAAAACTGTATATATATCTATATGTACTAAAACATTAAAAAAGATGGATGTAAAGGAAAAATAAGTTTTTAGCGAATTTGCGTTTGAATACAAACGTTTTCAAGCAATAAAGAAAAAAGAATGAAATTTGAACAGTAATTAAATTAAAATAAACAAATATTTTACATTTGACTTCAAAAAATTAAAACATGATTTTTGGTACAGGTATAAATATACAATTTCAATTCACTTTCTGATAACTACGTGCGATGAAAACAACTGTTAATATTCTCCTTAAGAGTTGAATCGGTAACGTCCTGCGCAACGCGTATTTAATATATCTGCAACAAGTTGACAAATGTTTTTTATTGAACAAGAAAAAAAAAATTTTAACTGTTCAGTTTTTGTTTTTAACTGAACAAGAATATCACACAAGCATGTTTCGTGCCAAGGAATGCAATCTGCGGTCCCCCTGCATCTCTGCCAATGTTTCTTCCCACCTTGATTAAATTTCTAAGGAAGAGTTTTCATTTCTGTTGCAATACTCATCGCGGGACCAACACGATAAATAACAAAGTTGTCGAGTTGAACTTTTTTACTTAAGTATAACTTTGGTTAAGATTTTTAAATGGTAAGTTTATGCAGCTGAATACTAATTTACAATATCGTTTAAGTAAATATTTGTCTGTGTAAAATGTATTAAAAATATTATCATTTCATAATAATAGTTTCAATATATTTTACACAGGATTCATCTAAGATTTCCCCGTTTATTTTACGAATGCAATATAAACACCGACCCAAAAGAATAAACGTGTATATTTAGTTGAATATAAATACAACCGTCAGTATTTGCGACGGTGTATCTAGTCAGTTGTCCAAGTTGTCCGACCAATGGCATCCCTGGTCCGTTATGACGGTCCATGTTACAGCCGCTCTTAACGAGCAGTCAATTTGGAATGGTCCATGAATAAGCAAACAGCTGATGCCATTTTCCCGCCATATAACAATAGAAACCATGTCGTTGGGGCAGTCCGAGTGTTTTAAGCTTTCATTACTTACGCAATAGTTGAAATGCCGCATTATTTCGCTATACTGTTGCCTTGATTTGGTTCAAAGTAACTATAACATGTATAATTCTTAAAGCGTTTCTTCTATGATTTTAACCGCCGCAGAAACTTGAACCATACTAGGAGTTGATTTATTAAATGTTCTATCTTGATTAAAATGAAATTAGTATTTTTATGACAATTTGAAAAAATCATTATTTAAAGAAGACATTGGGCCAGTAATTCTCCATCTCTTAAAAAAATAAAGCCTAGCAATTCTATTTTTATGTGAATTGTGAACCAGAACTAATAGGTGATAGTTAAGGCTTTGTTACCAATCTTTTGAAAGACCATTACTGATAAGTAAATTAATTGTAGATAGAGTTATATAATTGTATTTAGAATCACGAAGATTACAGGTAGTATAATTTAAAAGTTATAATTGTAATTCGGATTTTTCATGCAATCATTCACAGAGTAAAACGGTCCCTGTAGCTTCAATCTCTGAAGCATTTTCCTAGTTTCTTGGAGCAGGTGGCTTTTAAATCCTCAGATAGCTCTAAAATATGTAGTCTTTATTTAATTCATTCGCGTTCATTGGGCCTAGTTGAAATCACAAGCATTATATAAATTAATATTTCAATTTCGTTGAATATGTTTGAGGTCCCAGGCAGATTGTTTAATGAAGATACATATTTAAAACAACGTATTTCACTCTTTGAAAGTTATTCTGAAGCTTATGATTCATTCTCAGTGTTCATAATTCCAAGCATCCTATCTCGAGCAGCGATCGCACGTTTACATGTTAATGTGATGACAATATTTTGAAGATGACTTTCATGTAAAACTTCATAGGTTATTTTCATTGGACCAGTGGTGAAAATAACTAAAAATACGCTTAACGGAAAAATCAGAACTGGACACCTTTTTCCATAGGTCTTCCAAGTGTAAGACCCACTATGTTCTTGTTATTATGACCCCTAGGTGATTTGTGATCTTTGTAAACCTGACGTCCTGCAGATCTGCAAAAACTGTATAACAAATTAAACACAGCTGTTATAAGTTATTAGAACCACAAAAAGTTTGTTATGCTAAATATTTAATATTCGAAAATCGAAACTATACAAAGCGAATCTGATTGGTTCCAAGACCGTCCCCTGAGATACGCCATTGTAACTGGAAGTATCTCATAACAAGTAATCTACATTATCCGCGAACTTTTTTATATTTCAATGGATGAGCGAATGAACAGACGAACCGATGATTATTTCCATGTATATTCGGTTCCGACACATGTAAACCATCCTCCGAATCACCAAGCGGAAATTAAAAGCTGAGTGATATACTCGAGTGGCTCCCCAGCCAACAAATCCCTCTTAATAAAACATCACTTTATATTTGTTTAACTATCATGAAAACGTCTGTTTAACGTTTATGGCTTCACATTAAATACAACATATTGTTCTAATATAATGTCCTTGTATTTCAGAGAATTCATTGTACAGTTTACACAATTTCTATTATATTTAGTACGGGTACACAAAATAATGTTCTTCACTGTGCTAAACTGTAATTGCTGATTTATATATGGCACAGTGAAAACCTTCCCTTTAAACCGAAGGAAGACATCTTAAGATTAAATACTGTACTCTATATATCTTAACACAACCCCTGTTATACCTTCAATCGATTCACAAAATAACTTCAAAACAAGATCAATGTATTAAGTCCATTTTATGATACGTTTGCAGTGATTTTAGCATATAGGGTTGCAATCAATTACATTTTGATTTTTTACTAAGACGACTTTTTAAATACAGTATGACAAAACGAGAAGGTAACTAATAAGAGTTAGGCTATTTGATTAACTATAGAAGAGTATTATATTATAATTCAAATATGGATATCATTATAATGACCTGTAAAGAATTTCAACAAGGAGAAAATGTGTAATTATTTAAAACAAAACTGAACTAAGTTTAGAAGCTATTGTGATATCTTCATTCTTTCCTCTTAAAAGCTCGTTGTGCAAAGCATCTTTGTTTGGAATTTTTATATTGGAATATTTCATAATGTAAGATTGTTTTATACGAATGATGAACTATAAATTGTTTACATCAACCTATTCATTTTGTATTTTTAATTATTCAGCTTAAGAGGCTATTAAAACCTCTGTATGCTATTTTATATATAATTTAAAAAAAACAAGCATAACCATTATGTATTTAGTGAGGCTACAAACATTAGCATATTTCAAACTATTCAACCATAAAAGATTGACACTTGATTTTCTTGCTTAAACAAGCTTTAATGGTAATATATTGTCTTTGAATAACCAGTATCAGTTTTTTGTTCCCATGGAAAATCCACGGTCATTACGAGATTGCAGCCATTTGAGTAGAGCAACCTCATGGTGAGCACATTATCGCCTACACGGGAGGTTTATATCAATCAGCTGTTACAAATATGTGGTATTGGCCAAAGGTAGTTTGCTTTCATAAAACATATACAACTTTGTACACATTAAAAGGGCCAAAACACTCAAAATGAATAGCGGCTAAACTATTTATCGGATTTTAAAAATGACGAGAAATCGTTAGTTTGGAATTAGATTTTCTACAACTTTTGTATTTAACATATCTTACCGTTTCAGTACAAAACGCGCTCAAAGTGGAAAAATTGAAGAAGTTAACTTTTCCCCATCCAAAATGTGCCCCAAAATTTAAAAACTTTTTTGAATTAATCTGTGGATTTTTGTGGTAAGTATGGAGTCGAGTATGTTTCGATTACGGAAAGTGCCTCATAATTTGTCAGTGAGTCAGACAGTGAGTCAGTGAACCAAGAGACAGTCTAGCCTTATACAAGTAAATGTTTACAAAAACAGAGTAAAGGGAACTTTTATCAGAAGGTTAAATATTTTACTGACTATGACGTACTCACTGGTAATTATTAAATATACCACACTTTTATGAAACTGTAATCAAAGCTTATCGCATGATGCTGAATCGGTGAACGAGTCCGGTCACTCCGTAGCGTCAAATGGACGGTGTAATGAGCGCCGTTTTCAGGGAAATAATTGATCAAAGAGACACGAGAGTGCACCACCCGATTCATCTACTTTACACGCGCGTGTGAAAATGTTTGAATAAGACTGACTTTGATATGCGAGAAAAATAAATATGTTTGAATTTATTTACTTGATGGTTATTCTCTTTTGTAATCCAAATCTACATAAAACATCATGATACATATGCCAAAAATGTTAGTTATATATTAAGATTACGAGTAGGCCTATGTCTTACTCTGTTATAAGTTTCTCTTACACATAGAAATGCAAACCAAACAAAATTGACGTAGTAAACTTATATATTTTTGACAACTTTTCCGAACACCTTAGTATATCACGTGTATATAATTCCATACTTAAATGTACAGTACAGAGTTATTACAAAATAAATAGACACTTTCAAATGAATATAGTAAAACGTGTTTAATTAACAGAACACAAATTAATAGTAACATTATTGATGTTAACACTCTCTATAGATCTTCTTATGAGTTTCCTTAATTATATATGAGTTTCCTATATATGTGCATCGAGGTAAAACTACTGGAGAGATTGCTAAGTGAACTAAAAACGGTCCGCGTGAGACTGTACGGAACAGAAATGGTGGGCCACTGTGTGCTCAGAGCTGTTTCTGTCGTTGAACGCGCTGTCGTTTACACGCTCCTGGACTTCACTGCCATGTTTGAATTGTAATGAAATTTATATATCCTTTGAGTACGTGAACTACGGAATCCGAAAGTATAAATATTGTTTTATTTTACCGTGTTTTAATATTTTTAATAATTAAAACTCTTACATGTTATTAAAGTGGGACATGAAAAAGTTACTCAGCGAGGAAGTTTTTTATTTTTAGGTTAGAAGCAAACTTCCAGCGGGAAAGTTGTAGATAATTAGTTTCTCTAAAACTTTTATTTCAAACATTTTTCGGTAAAGTTGTTGGTTTGCCTACAATTCGTTTGGAAAGATGCTGAAACCTTTCGCCGCGCTCTGTCCAAGACGCGCCGTGCCGCGCTGTTAAATTCAACTCAGTGATGTTGTGTTACAAAATGGCCTAGTTTTTTTGATAAAATACATAGTTATACGACTTTTGTTTTAGTCGTCGAATTCGGGTTACGTTTTAGTATTGATTTTACTGTTCCCAATTAACTAAGTAAATTAACAAACCAACATTCAATTTAATCACATTTGATCAACGAAATTTAGTAATAGATCTAATAGTAACGTTTAACGTTGGTAACCATGTTGGTAATTAATGTTTATTAAGAATACATTTGCTATTAAAAAGTATTTGTCTTGTATGGTATTCATTCATCAACAAAGTTTTATGATATAGGCCAATTAACTTTCATGCAATCTAAAACTTTTGGCGAACGTCGAAGTTTATATGCTAAAATTCAAAGTTTCACTGTCCAAAGAACGATATTACTGCTCATAAAAAATTCATTCCAGTACCAAAAACTTCAAAACATCATTATTGAACAAGACCTAAAGCCTAGAGTGGATCGTACATAAATTTATATGACTGTAAATATGAAAGAATCAGCCATCGAGAAGATTATTTTACAAAACTCCCAACTTTCTGTTCTTTTTACGCAACTAACCCTGGTCGAATATAGTTTCTTTTGGTATTAAAAATTCGAGAAACTAGTCAGGAATACGGATTAGAAGGCCATTCAACCATAAAAAATGTTCCCTGGCTGCAAATTCAATTCAAGTGAGCGCGCGTCGTGTTTTTCGCTATATCTCCCACGCTAAGCGCTGCCGCGGTGGCCCACCATTTGCGGCGGGACCTCGAACGCGGCCGGACCGAAATTTGGTTCACTTCACCACGGGCGCGAGCGGTCCAGTAGTTTTAAGTCTTTGTATATGTGCACCAGTACAATTTTAAGTGCGACTCTAAAGGTAAAATATTCTGTGCCTAGAGTACTTCTTTACGATTTCATATAGCTTTGTTAAACACTTATTTTTTATTTATCGAGCGAAAAAGAATTATTATTATTATCGAGCGAACGACAATTATTATGTTGCGTGGTACCAAAACTGCAGTTGAAGGAAAGCTTTTGTATACAATTCGAGTGTAAAGTGTCTTTCTCGCCTTCGGATAGTTACACAGCTTCCCTCAACAGTAACAGTAACAATTTTCCTAAAGCGAGAAATAACTGATTTACGCTCTTAATACGTAAATCAATATTTTATTTAATTTATCTATTTTTTTCTAACGTATTGACAGTTAATAAATGAAGAAAACTAAACAAAACTACATATTGATTAAATAAAATAGATAAACTATGAATATAACAACAACAGCTGATTTTGTAACCAACTATAAGCAGAAAAAGGCACAGGTAAACTTGTTTAATGTATTGAAGTGTTACAATGATCCACTGCGAAAAAGTACTTAACAAACTTAATTATCATTATATTAATGACTAGCTGCTTCCCGCGCTTCGCTCGCAATAAATTAATAGACATTAAAAATACTAACCTGACCAGCACTAACAGACCTATGTTTAGTTTTACCATGTGATTTCCCTTCCCCTAACTGACAAACAACTTCAGCTGGTTATTTTATAAATGATATCCTTCCATAAGATTTGCATTGTAACTTACAGGACCCAGGGGGTGGAGCCCTAAGCTTGGATGTGGATATTATCACGTATATATGTTAATGTGATATGTAAGCTATGTTAATGCAAAATTTTAGCTTAATCGTCCAGTAATTTATGCGTGATGGAACTCCAAATATCCATACTTACATCCAAACAAACATCCAAACTTTCACATTTATAATATTAGTAGGATATACGTATACGTATATCATTAATAACAGCTATTAACTATTAATACATTGAAGTATTACAAGTATTATCTATCACTATTAACATTCATCAATTATTAGATCTAAATTATTATTAAATTCTAACCAATCCTAATGACATGCAAATGTAAGCACAGTTCATAGTGAAGCCACGTCGACCAATGACAGACCTCCACAGTTATGGGGTGCTGTTGTATCACGGTCCGGGTTATTGTGTACTAAACTTTGACTGAACCGTGAATATTAGAACAGGTGATCCGCGGACAGGGTGTTGTTTTAATATCTTGCTTGCACTGCGTGACCAGTTGGTTCAGTTTAAACATACAATAGTGGGAAGGCGATTTATTTTATGGAGTGTCGAAGTGGTAACAACATCATGCACATTATGCTTTATAAATGAAAAATATATATTTTAAAGGAATTTGTTATAATTCAAGGCACAAGGATTGTTTTAATTTACTAGCATTCGACCAGAAATATCTCCTTATGCAGTCTTTTATATATTGTATTTTAATTCATACTACTAACCAAATGAATAGAACAGCTAATTTCGAATGCATGACTCCGATTGGTGCTAAACAGGCGAATCGCACTACTGGTGTCAGAATAACTAATGACAGTGCGGCAAAAATCACCAGCTGTTTTTTAAGGCCCGCTCAAACTGCCGTGGTACGCGGTACGGGTAAACCGCCAGGTATTTTAGAACAACGTGAGCTAATGGGAGCGCCCACACTGGCACGGTATACCGCTACCGGCGCGGTACAATTACCCTCGTACCGACAAAAAGCTGCATGCTCCATTTTTGCTGCGCGGTATTTCAGCGGTGCGCATATTCTCAGTATAGAACAGTTGTCAGTTGAGTTAGCAGCATGTCTACTGATCGGTTAGTAGAAACAGTTGATTTGTACCCTGTGCTTTATGATCTTAGTAACAAGGACTACAAGAACATAAAGAAGAAGGACACAGCAACTCGTCAATACATTCCATGGTCATTCGGAAGTAAATGTAAACACGGTTTCACGAAGATCCGGCATTAAAGTGTGATATTCACCAATTTCCATTCTCTTTTGGTTGATTTCGTGCACCCATTTCCGAGCTCTACGATCTTCATCCTCAGCTGTAGCAAACAATAACAAAATTTCATCTTCGTCTGAAGACGAAGACATCTTACATGTCAGGATACAACACAGCCACTCAATCGCAAATGCCTAGTACCGCGGACCGCGCCAGTGTGGGCACCCTGCCATACCGCTACCGGTGTATCTGTCGAGGCGGTATAAATACCCATACCACAGACCGCGGCAGTTTGGGCGGGCCTTTATACTAGAGCTTCAATACTAGATACCGTAAACGAAATGGACTTTCATAATCCCCAAGCTGTGCCACATCTTAACTACTGAGATTTTATGATTATTAAATCAATTTTTACCGCACCGTACAATATATTGATTTCTAGTAGCATGTTAAATATGTTTTTAAAAGGGCGTTGCATTCACCAAAACTTCACGGATAAAAGGTTCAAGAAAAAAATAGTTGTCAGAAAAACTATATCAGACAACACATATCATAACAGGCGAAGATGGTTTTTCATGTTACAATAACAGGTATTCTATTATGTGAGCTCTCTACTCAGGGCAATCAATGGCAAACCACTTATTAGTCAACAATAAAAACGAACAGAAACTAGATAGGAAACCTTTTAAATTTATTAAGCTATGATAAAATTATCAGTTAAATTCACGCTAATGCATGGCAAACTAACATGATTGATGATGAGTATGATGACAACATGAAGATGATTTTAAGATAATAAAACAAAAATGTTATGAATTATATAAAGATGATTTGATAGAAATATTTCTGAGTCTATTACACTATGTAATAGTAAACGTTTTTATACAATATAGGTTGGCAAATTAAAAAGTATGCCTGTAGGAGTGAAGTGTTGTGTTTGATTCAACAACTTTGTTATTTTATCACTTTGATTCCAAGCTTCCAAGTTGTGAAATAGAAATAAAAGTCTTTATTGTAAACCTAACCGAGGCGAGAAAAAATCATTGATAGAGATGCAGGGGACCAGACAGTGCATTTCATTCCTTGACACACGAATCATTCCTGGATAATATTTTTAGGCAATTAACAACTGACTTTCTACTGATAACAGTTCTTTCTTTCTTTTTTACTATCGATAGATTAATATTTATTTAATATGATATTTTTCTGAAAATACAAGGGCAGTTATTTCAAATTAAATTACTTTAAAATTTTGATTGCTCATGAATAAAATAGTCCCAGGTATTGGTTTTTAGTCATAAGCTAATTATCTGAAAACGTTAGTTCAGACCTGTGTAGATGAGAGGCATTCTCAGGTTGTTAATGGAACTGATGATTACCTTACTATATGATAAATAGTTTTAAAATGTGTGAGAAATAATAATTTTATGAAACTAAATACTAAACTTTTATTCGTTTATAATAGTGAATGTATACGTCACTTCAACTTCGTTAGTACTATGCATTCGTGAAAACGGTATGTATTGTATTTATATTTAGTGTAACAATCAAAATTGTCCATTCGCCTTAGCTTGCTGGTTTACAGTCAGTCTTTAACCGCTTTATCGTATAAGTTTTTGCACAATCCAACTTCTACGCTCATGATTGTTCCGGAGATTTCTTCTCGGATCGTAGTTTGTATAATAATCAAATTAATGTAATACTGCTCTTTTCGGTTGGATTACAATCAGGTTAATGCATCCAATATTTTGTTAGTACTAGGTAATCTTAAAATATAACGTCCACAGACTATAAAATATTCCTAGGAACCCCCCATGAGTCTAATAAACATGTCTCTGTTAATTAAAAAACGTTATCACGAAGCCTTTGTTTGTAAACATAAAAATATCGGCAATTGTATTACTTCACAGCGCGGTGGTCTGGGAAACCCGTCTCGTTTACGGCATAGTACGACGGCTCTGTCATTTATGATTTATCTTCGTAATAAAACTTCAAATTTCCTCCTGGCTGAACCACGGCCAATATTCCATTAATATTCATAAATAATTTGCATTGATTTTCATAAGATAAAAATTTACTTTTCACATATTAGTGTGTAAAATACGGTTTAACGTTCTAAAATGTATAATCATAAAAATATTGTAGTATAAATATTTATTCGAAAGAACCTAAGTATCGACATCAGTAAAAACATAGTGATATGGTTCTTTAAAATCTTGCAGATCCATCGCAAAAATATAGATGTTTTTATTGTAAAAAGTGTAAAACACAAATGTATAGTAAAATATCGATTAGGTTTCTAAGTTATCAATAAAAACATACAAATCATCTCTTTAACAATAAACATTTACTAAAGCAAAGACTAATTATTTTCATGTTCACAGTTACATAATTCACAATATATAAATAATTCAAAACGTTATAAGAAATTACCGATAACGTACGCAGTACAAGCTGAATATTAAAACATCACCTTGCCCACAGATCACCTGTTCTAATATTCACGGCTCAGTCAAAGTTTAGTACACGATAACCCGGACCGTAATACAACAGCACCCCATAACAGTGGAGGCCTGTCATTGGTCGACGTGGCTTCAGATGGTGATGAACTGTGTTTTTATTTGCATATAACAAGGTTATTTCAGTCATCTGATAATTATAAGCAAAATATCATTCTTTTAGTGGCTATTTATGTTACAAATATTAAATAAAGTATGAATATATTCAATCAAGGACTATTTAACGTTTGATCGGATTATTATTATCGTTAACTATTTTATTAATTGATTGTGAATTTTATCATAAGAAAATAAATTTTATTGTTATTCAATAAAGTTAACTTGGGGTAATCATCTTTAACAATGACTTAGTGATTTTTAAAAATACTGATGGATTTGAGGAAATTTGTCAAAATTCGTAAGAAGTAAAAATCAAAGATGGTTTTAAATATTTCAATTGGGTTTTATGATATTTTATCCAGTTCGTCTTACAGATTTCCTAAGTCTACATGGCTAAAACATTGAACTAGTATAAGAGTTCATTAGTATAAGAGTTCCAATATGTTATTATATTTACAAAATAATTAAAATCAAGTTTTACTTCCCGAAAATTGTTGGCGAAATAACAACTCGCGTTCATTGCATAAACTCTAATTCCGGTTGGTAATTTGGAACATTTCTTACACTTGTCGGAACAAATATCATTAAAAAAAAACATCTGTTCGTCCCTACATCAATTTTAATCGACATATAAATCCAAACCACCCTAGAAGGTTTTGAGACCCTAAGGCATGAACCCAAAACATCTTACTTACTCATGAACGTAAATGTAAGGTGATAAATATGAGGAAAACTTTAAGTTTTGTTGTATAGCCTCTCCTAAGACCATAATCTAAATAAAAGGGTAAAATTAAAACACTTTTTAAAATTATAAGTTACAATTGAATTTATTTATGGCTTTAGAAGAGTATTCATTGCAAAACTAATAACTTTCTTCCAATTTGGAAAATAAACCCCTATTCTAAAGGCAATAAACAACCTTTGGAAATATTTAATTTACAAATCTTGTAACATCAGATTGGTTGGGTATCATAGTGATTGGAGTATCCATCCCCATAATCTGAGGATCTTCAAATTAGTTGTTTATCAGATCTAAGCAAAGTCTAGAGATTCTTTGGTATATTTTTTTGAAAACTTGATCCACCTGTAATTATTCATTGGGCTTTAACTAAAAGTATAATTTATTAGAGAACGTCGGCTTTAGCTAGCAATAAACTAGATTTTGGATAATTTCATTTAAAACGTAAAGGAGTGCCTGAAGTAGACTTATTCAACCCGTTATGAAGTTAAACAGCTCAAAAACCTTAGCTTACGTATTTCAAAAAATATTCGTAGTTATTATTACTCTACAATCTGTTCTATAAGTTGAAATCAATTACGAGCATGTGATATGCATTAGTTTATTTCAATATAAATTACCTGATTTCTTTCCACAAAAATGTGCAGAGTAAGTAACCTTGAAGCATCTATTGATCTGGACCTTCAAGCTTATATTACAGCGAGATAAACAGCTGATGCTATTTCCCACCATAAAACAATAGTAACTTTGTTTCATGGTGGGAAAATAGCATCAGCTGTATAATGAGAATCATCTGTTTTCTTATTTATTCATAGACCATTCAACATTTACTGCACGTTAACAGACTCTGTATCAAAGACAGTCATAACGGACCAGATAACTTAAACATTGACTTTAAATTCGACTTTTATAGTAATTTGTTGTATTTATGTCCATTTCTGACTTTTGGCGAATTTCCCCTGGAAGGAAGAAACTATTACCGTAGTCGGCATGGCAAGACCTAGGCTCGGGACCATGATAACTTTTTGTTTTGAGGTCCCCAGACCCCAAAAACACCGTTCGTTCGAAACTGTATATATATATATATCCAAGAGCACTATAACTCTTGTAAAAATAATCCGATTGTGATGAAATTTGGTCTAAACGTGTAAAGCAACATTTATGACTTTAAGTTCGTAAACCAGCCAGACCGCTCCATCCGAAGGGGTATTTTGGGGGGGTGGGTTTGTACCCTAAAAATGGGGTTTTGGATTTTTTTACATATAATTTTGGAAATAGTAAAATTTTAGTTTTCACCACTTGATTCAGCTTAAATAACACACAATTTGGTATTTTGATCATTCCTCTACGCCAATTGGTTACCGAGATATTGAAAGTGCTAAACACAGTACGTTGTCTAATGTTATTCTTATGGAGGAAAATAAAAAAAATGTATATCTTGCTTATTTATGAAAGTATACAGACGAAACTTGGTATACGGCTTCATCTGGTTGAGGTCCATTAATATTTGCTCAAAAAAAACATTTTTTGCTAAAGGCTCCCATAGCAACATACCTGCGTACTCAGCCCCATGTTATTCTCATGGATAATAATTAAATGCTATGTCTCCTTTAATTATGAACATAAATGAATACAAACTGGTATATGACTTCACCTAAATGAGTTATATTGATATCAGCATAAAAACCCATTTGTTGTGTTCCTTGATGCTGCAAACCTGGGTACTCAGCCCCAATGGTATTCTTATGGAGAATAATTAAAATTGTATATATTGCTTAATTGTGAATATATTTTTATGAAACTTGTTAAGTGGATTTATGTAGTATTAAGACACATAATACCATTGAAAATTCGCTGAGTATGCAGGTTTGCTGCGACGGTTTTTTTTTTCATTGTTGGAGCGTTTCTCATACTTTATACACTTGGCATGAAATCCTAGTTTTGGACTAGTTAAAACATAAATAAATGTATTGTTGTTCGCTATAATGAATATATGTCAAAACTTGTTGAGTATATACAGTTCTATTAAATATCAGGCCCCTACAAAAGATGTGTAAAGTTTTAGCTCGGCATCTCTGTTATTTATCGTTTTGATCCGGCGACAAGTATTACAACGGAAATGAAACATCTTACTTAGAAGTTTAATCAAGGCGAGAAGAAAAATTGGCAGAGGTGCAGGGTAACCACAGATTGCATTACACCTTCCCACATAATATTGTTGGATGGTATTCCGGTAGGATGGTATTCCCAATGGATGGTATATTGGTTGGTATATTGGTTGGATGGTATTTAATGTGCATTTTAATAACAATGTATAACGAGGTTTTTGTTGGATTTTAAAGTACTTTTATTAAACAGTTTAAATAGACAAACTGTACAATTAACGTTGTTGACTAATTATTTCTTAATATTATTTTAAAAATAAGTTGATGAGATGGGAATACATGTCCCTAAGTGCACTATGCCTTTTGTTAAATTTTAAAGACAGATGTGAAATCGAATGAATAATTAAACAGCCAAAAATAAGTATTTGCTAGCAAGAAGGTTTCGATTACTTTAGTTTTATGGAGTTAATATTAATACTTTTACTCTGCGGATTACGTGATAAAATAGTTTCATTATTGGTGCCAAAAGGGGTCTTTTCTGGTGCGCGATCGTGTTTTCCGTGCGAGACGGCGTGCTCGGAAATTCGATAAAGTTCCCGAAAAACACTTATCTAACAAGAATATAGAGTAAATCAAACAAAATAAAACCCATCTGTTGAAAAGAGCTAAATAGTACATAATATGAGTTAAGAATGATAATACATATTTCATAACACTGTAAATAATAATAATAATAATTTAATTTTTTTTCAGATATTTTTTATTAGGTTTGCTTGGTAATATTTCTCACAACATAATGACAACAATAGTGTTTATATTGTTTTGAACGAATGGTGTGTTCGGCACCTGGGGACCTCAAAACGAAAAGTTATCATGGTCCCGGGCCTAGGTCTTACCATGCCGACTACGGTAATAGCTTCTTCCCTAGGAGAAATTCGCTAAAAGGGTAGGGTAGTTTCTATGTTACTTATTTTGTCTAAATGTCCAACAGGACCATACCAGTTGGATATGAAAACATCAACCTGTGTAAATGTTTGATCACCTGTTCTCATATTCATGGCTCAGTCAAAGTTTAGTACACAATAACCCGGACTATAATACAGCAGCGCCCATAACTGTGGAGGCCTGTCATTGGTCGACGTGGCTATAAATGGGGCAAAGAACAGTTATATTTACATGTTATTACGTTATTTCATTCATCATGTTCCGGACAGTTATAAGTGAAATTTATATCTGTATGTGGTTATTTAAGTTTAAAGTTGTACTTATACACAACAAGATAATAATTTAAGTAAGTTTGTATAAAACTGCACGAAAGACACCTGTTTTCATACACTGATGTAGTCCGTAGAATTACTGTTTTTCTTTGTAGAACTGAAAGGTCAGCTGTCGTACAGTTCAAACTTTTTTGATAACGTTCACGAACCTCAAATATTATTAAAAGAACCTGGTGTAGTCAAATGATGGGTTATATTAATAAAAAAATAAATTTAGTATTTCTAATTTTTAACATAGAAGACCTTTGCAGAGTTATAAAATCAACTTTGTTCAACAATTGTAGCAAAAGTATATTTCGTTGGGTTAATGGTATTTCCGAGGCTCACTGAAAATACTTAATTTAGCTCCTAGTAATGAAAACTACAATTTTAGTTGAAGTTTTACTATCTGAAACTTAAAATAAAAGTTGTTTAAAACGAAGAAACTGGGCCCTAGGGCAGAAATTTAACATTTAACTTGAGAACTTTGTTATATATCGTATTGAACTCACGACGAGTATTGCAACAGAAATGAAAACTCCTTATAAATTTAATCAAAGAAGGGAAAACTTTTTCGGACGTGCAAGTGGACTGCAGATTGCATTCTACCAGATTTCATGCAGATTACATTTAAATAATTCCTTTTTGGATTTAAAACAACACTCAGTTGAAATTGTTTCCCTACTTAGTTGTTCCTAAAGGCCCTGGATTAAAATTAATTTCTAGCATAATATTAACTAACTATACAAACTTTAATTACTGACAGAGGTGTGCAAATAATATAACGATTTATAGACCGTCTATAATTTGTTACTAAAGAAATAATCACATTAACGTGGGGGCTGAGCATCCCTCATCTCTTTTACGGCCTCTGGTAGTTTGAGCTCGTCGTTTTTTATATTTTTCATAAATCACTTAATAAATTAAATTTGGTAAAATAAATGAACATTCACTATTAATGTGAATTTCACTATTAATATATTTCTATTAATATTTTGTATTTTGTATTTTGTATTAATATTTATTTAATATTGCTATTAATATATATTGCATTCACTATTAATATATTGTCTATATTATCACACATGAATTTTGATAAGTAATAAATTGAATTCCTTCGCCATTTTATTTTTACCCACTAAGTTTAGAAAAAATTCCAAAGCCACAAATGTCTTACAGTTACGTAAAAAATTACCCCGAAGTTGTCTTGTAATATCTCTGCTTAATACATTGGTCACATTACGATATACGATTATTATTGCTACAAGATTATTTACTTCGTACACTGAAGTACATCAAATCGATCCCGAGCAAAGGAAAAAGCAACATTTTGGGAAGTTTAAAGTTCATTGTTGATGAGTTTTACTCACAACATTTGCCAATCAACGAATAATATTATTTGTAGGTTAGAACCTGATCCCAGCTGCTATTGGTCATTAGACTCTCAATAAATTATCCTGAATAGTGAAACAATCGCCGTTAGTCGGTATCACAAGCCTACACAAGGCATATCACTCATTATACACTCGTAATGCATTCATATTCTCCTCAAAATACGCACGGATATCATATGTGTCGGCGTCTTATACAGTGATAAAGTAATATAGCATTTTATATGGTTAAGATAATCTAAACAGCAAAATGTTGGATCGTCTACACCGTCTAGAACGTAAAAAATAATTACTTTTAACAAAAATCTTTCATTGTATTAAAATACTTCATAAATAAACGTTTGTTAGTAAACATAACAAAATCGTAGAAATTGTTTTATGATGCAGTTATGCTGGAAGTGGGAAAAACTCATGTGAGTTTACGGACTCTAGTATGGCGGCTCGGTCAGTTATGATTTATTCCCGTCATAAAATTACCCTCAAGCTGCACCACAGTGGGATTCAACTGGATTCAATTAATTTCCAAATATAAAATATATGCGTATTATATTATTATAGTGCCGAATATTTTTTGAGGATTTCTACACTGATTTTATCATTCTGTGATATGGAATTTATGAAAGGGGAGGGCTCAGAAAACCTTTTGGATAGCATGCTTTAACCATAAAACCCCTTTTCTTTTGGTTAAGGTAGAGTAAACAACTTATTTAAACCTCATTAGGCCAACGAAATTATGTATAATTATTTTATGGGAAAAAACACCTTAAAGGACCTGTTCACTTATTTATAGTCCATTAAATCATCAGACTGATCGTATATTTCTCTCATTACAACCAACACACACACACACACACACTAGCCCTAGTAATATCCCGTACAGCCGGGAGTTCGTTTACTGGTTCACAAGACAGTCTTACACATTCGTTTTAATTCTGTCCTTTCTAAGAAGGGCAAATTTGCATAACTATTTGCTTTTATCCCTATCTAAATATTGACTTACCGCTTTGAACTATCGTTATATTTTGATTCTATACATATGATGTGTACAAGTTGGAATAAAATCATTCGTTTATTTGAAAAAATATGAGTATGCTTAAAGTTTTTCTCTGCAGTAACTCTACAGTTTCTCAACCGTACTCTAAAGCGCGTAGCGACACAAGGTATATGATAAGTTATGTAATAACAGTGTAACACATGTAAGAAAAACAGTTTTTAGTACATTCAACCTCGAATGAAATTATAATTTAAATTTTAACGGTTCCCATTACAATATTAATCACAGATTCAGTCGCGTAAATAATACTTTGAACTATTTTGTACCATTTTATGGTAAAATTGGAAAAAAATCGTCAAATGGATGTCTCATTTATATTTGACATGTTTTCTCAGAGAAATATTGACCTTTTCCGGAGATGGGCTCAGTTGCCAAGACACTCTACCGCCACTCCCTGTATTGGCCTCGGCCACTTGTTAATATTGCATCGCCCTTGCCTCCGCACCGGCTCTATGTTACATGGAATAATAAATTTGACTTGTCCTCTTAGAATTGAACTTACCTGTCACAGAGAAGCGATGTAGGTATATCAAGATAGAACCTTTGGGAATTACAAGACCCAATTCTTTAGCACATTTTCTTTTACCAGAAGTCTCAAACTGGTGGGATTTCCAATGTTTTATATTTGACTTATGGCAAACAATTCATAAAATCAAATGATTCTTACAAATTTATTTTGCAATAACCCAGGTCTGGTAAATTAATGTTTAACACCTTGTTGATAAGAGTCCAAAACTTGTTTAGTACCGATCATCCAATAAAATAAGCCATGTAACCACGTAAAATAAAAGTTGTTATTTGGTAAGATTATTATTATCTCTTGAATTGTATTCTGAAGTTTGATTCTTGAAATTTGTATTGCTGTCGCTAACTTACTTAATTCATAACTATCTTATTAAAACATTAAATTGTATCACAAAAATATGGTTCATTATGGACAAAATTTGTATTTAGTTAGATTTTAAATTTATTTCAGCTCGCCATCTGAATGAGGTAACCTATTTTGGATTTATGGCAGGAGTCCAGACGAGTTTTAACCCTAATCCTGACAGGTAAATTATCCTCAACACGTTTCACACACTGATATATGTAGCATTAAAATATCACGCCTTAAACAGTGTCGGTGTCTTACTCAGTGATTTAGTGATTAAGTGACTTGTGAACGGACAAAGTAAGATAAAATGAGGCCACAAACACTTTAAACAAACCTAAAGTTCAAAATTTAACAAAAACATTCGGAGGCAATAAGTAACATCAATTTTTAAAAGATAAAAAGTTAAGAAGGTGATTACTTTACATACATACATTAACACAAGTTTAGTAAATGTATACTATGAAGAGTACATACTTAAACTGCACTTTACTCGACGTTACTAAAGCAGTAATCAAAACTATTTAAGCATAAGTTCATGAAATTATCCTGCCAGAAGACACGTGCGCGTATAAAGTGGATGAAGTGAGTGGTGCACTCTCATGTGAGCCTTTGATCAGTTACTTCCCTGAGCGTCGCTCATAACACCGTCCATTTGCCACTGCGGAGTGACCAAACTCGTCAATTTGTCGCTGCGGGGTGATCAGACTCGTCCATTTGACGCTGCTGAGTGACCAAACTCGTCAATTTGTCACTGCGGGGTGACCAGACTCGTCCATTTGTCGTTGTGCAGTGACCAGACTCGTCTATTTGACGCTGCGGAGTGACCAGACTCGTCCATTTGACGCTGCTGAGTGACCAGACTCGTCCATTTGACACTGCTGAGTGACCAGACTCGTCCATTTGACACTGCTGAGTGACAAAACTCGTCAATTTGACGCTGTGGGGTGACCAGACTCGTCCATTTGACGTTGTGCAGTGACCAGACTCGTCCATTTGACGCTGCGGAGTGATCAGACTCGTCCATTTGACGTTGTGGAGTGATCAGGTTTGTCCAGTGGTTCAGCAAAATGCGTTATACTTTAAGTAAAGGTTTATAAAGGTGTGATACATTTTGATAAGAACATAGGATAGTAGTATTTCAAAGGGGTTAAGACAAGGTTACTACCACTAAAAGCATTATATTTTATATGCTAAAAGCATTATTATATATGTTGTAAATTTTTTATATTATATTTGTTATCAATTATTATAATGATCTAAAAAAAATATAATTATTTATTTCAGATTCAATTAAAACAACAAAATACGTCATTATATAAAGAATTTACCTGTTGAAAAATAAGAAAACGTTTATTATCATAATTATCTATTATTGTTATTATTTTTTGTTAGAGAATTCAACTATAAAACAGAGAATGGTAAATAATGTGACTTTCCCCTAATATCAGGCAGGGTGATCCTTCACCTGTTAAATGTTATATGAGAGGGCTTGATAAAACATGCATGACCCCCACACGATCGCGGGCCGTAGTGGGGCTCTGAGGTAAAATATATACTGTGGTCAAAATAATGGCAATGGCACGTCCTCGTTTAGTTATATGTTCTGTTGTATCTCAGTCAATAGGTAAGTGCTTTCATTTTAGTGTGTTATTATTTAAAACACTTATTGTAGCAATTGAAGTCAGTGGTACTGAATTATTTATGTTTTTTTGTGATACACATCCGATACAGTGAATGGTAATCCACGCTGATTATACATCCTGAATTCGGACACCGACTTTGGTAATTAAAAGTCCGGGCCTACGATACCGACATGTCATCGCTAAATTTGAATTTCCTCAACAGGTATGTCAAGATGGTAACGTTATTTTATTTATTAGTAACAAATATACGTTGAGAATACACAAAACCATTTTGTATCAAATCTGATTATAAAAAATTTAACAGTTTCTTAATACGGTTTTTATAATTTTACTTTATTAATTGATGTGTGTTTTAATTCAAAGTAAAAATTCAATAAGAAGAGCTACACAAGGTGAATTAATACGTTCTCATCGTCTGTCATTTATTGATTCTTCCTCCATTACTACAAGTTATTATGAATACTACTGTAGAGAACAAAGGCTTGACTAGATGCTATTTAAGAATTTAAAACTGAAATTTTAATCCAAGTCAACATTTATACAGTATTTATGAAAAAAGTATGTTTGCAATATTTGTATGTAATGTAAATTACAAGAAAATAAATAATTCGAACAAAAATTTTAGGGTAAATTGACCTAAATAAAATAAAATGTCATTCAAATTTAAAAAATATATTGTTAAAATACTTGATTTTGTTTGGAAATATTTGGCATTGTTATTTATGTAGGTGATACCAATAAAGGGGAAAATGAAATTGTTAAATTAAAAAATTTAAAATTACTAAAACATAAAACAGTATCCAAGTTTTTGCGACAAAAGATAATGTTCATTTTTTATTCAAAGCTCTTTGGTAAAATTAGATCTTCTTATAACCCCAAATGAGCCAGTGGCCATCATAAAATAAACTCGAAAGAGAATAACACTTTCAAAAACTGTAAAAAGATTAGAGCATGTTGGTAACTCGACAGGCGAGTCTGGTCACTGTAAAGTCCAATGAGTGATGCCATGAGAGGCTTTCACTTTTTGATCAGGTAAATAATTGATCAAAGGTTTACAGGAGAGTACACAACTCGCTTCATTTACTTAAAACTCGCTTGTTTATGAAAGAAACATTTAAACAAACTAAATATAAAAAATAAATATACTAACAAATTTATATATTTGGAACCTGTAATTGTAATAAAACTGGTAAGCATGAGTACGAATAATGTTATCAAGCAACGGCGTTAACTTGCTGGGTGAATCATCTGTTCTAATATCCATAGGGCAGTTTAGTTGCTAATAACCGCTTCTGTACAACAGGAGTGCCCTCTAACTGTGCAGACCTGTGACTGGCCTATGTTGCTTAGTGAAGTTATAAACAATGTCGCATGTATCGCATGTCTTTACGCTTTACTTTATTGTATATTGAAAATATATAATAGCTAAAATATATCATTTTCATTTAATTAAATTACACTTTTATTTTATTTGAGTGATTAACAATCTAAAGATTTGAATATTGGGCTGTTACCAGCTATAATCGTAGATAGAATGAAAGAGTTGAGTTGCATTTATAATTGACCATTAGTTTGAGAACTTACTGTTGCTGAAGATTATAAAAAGAGTTTTGATTTATCATATTTGAATAAAGTTTTAATACTTAACAAGGTCTTTAAAAGGGTTACCTATCCAATGTGCCAGTTCCCCTCTTCAAAATACAACTAAGCCTACTGGATCGTTTATTAAAGCCTGCCAGGTACACAACAAACGCGAAACAGAGGAAGTTAAAAAACTAAGTAAGTTAAATATTGCAATTAAATATTACATATCTTCGTAGATTAAATACTACCTGTCTTACCTGTAAACCAAATATTACATATATTTTCGTAAATCGTATTAACTATGGAAAATCTCGAAATATTGTAACTCTAATTATATATTTTAAACTCATTGAAGCCGAAAGAGGATTATTGATTAAAATAATGATAGGTCTATAAACAAAACTAGAGGGTTTTTGGAAAAGAGGCAAGAATTAGCCATTGAAAGTTGTATGGAGATGAAATTGTAATGTAAAGAATTATGACTCCGAAAAGGTAGAATAGTTCAAATATTTAGGTAATTGTAAATATTCCAAAAAATAAATATATAGAAAAACAAAGTATTTCAGAAGTAGGAGTACAAACATAATGTATCAAAAATTATGTTTTAAAACTTATGCTCTAATTGGTTCAACTTTAAATATCGATAAAAGTATTATGTGCCTCGTTGACTTATTTAATGATAAGAATTTGGGGTTGAACAAAAGCTAGTTAAATTTTAAAATAAAGTGTTAAGATTTTTGGACCATTAGAGAACATCACAAGTGGAAAATAAAACATAACAAATAAATTCATCAATTGTTTATTGTATCAGATATTTTAGCAGAGGAAAAAGCTGGAAACCTTTGATCAGAGGAAGGTAGGACACAATATTAGAAACAGCTAAGAAAGCCACGAAAAAATGGTAAGGGAACCCAGAACGTTAACGACCTTCCTTAAAAAGTCTTAACAAATAAAAGAGCAGGGCAAAGGGGTCTTGGGGAAGGTGAACATCATCTAGGTGGTTAATGAGGGCTAAGAACTCTCGAGGTAGTTGTAGGTGAGGCCTAATACTATATATTGTCCAGCAACGAGGAGAAGGAATCCCCCCGCTTACTCACCACGCCAATATTCCTGCCGATATCGCTACGTCCCAAAAACGTCGACGCTTCCGGCAGATACTACATGGCGCTCTACTACTTTGGCCGATGTTAGTTAGTTGGCTAGTAGCCGCCTGCCCAATTTCTTTCTTGACGTTGCTTGACAATAGTATGTGTCTAAGAGTTAATTTAATAGAAAGATGTGATTTATACGGTCTCTTCCCTTCATTTGAGTAACCATAGCTTTCATCCCTCATTGCAGATTCATAATGATCCCCACTTATCGCTTTAGATACATTCTAGCGCTTTTCCTTACTGCTTAAGATATTATAAAAAGTGTCGATTTAAACGTGGTAACAATCTCCACTGTTCTTTCTAGAGTTATCCTAGATTCCAATTTTAAGATTAACTACCTCTTTTAGTGTGCCTAGTGATATGAAAAGCTTAAAAGAATTTACATCACTTTATAATTTTTTACCAACAAGGAAGGATTTATAGTTTGTTAAGTGAAAAAATTAAAATAATAATCGTCATAACATGTTTCATGATAAATAGCCATTGTCGTTGTATAACATTTTAGAAAATTAGCAAAGCATATTTTAGAAAAGTTGTAAGTTTTGCTGAATTTATGTGTATACTAAAAAGGAAAGTATTACCGTATTTCACGTGCTTTTAAACTTTGCTAAACACCGATAAACATAAACCAAAATTTCAGTCTACCAGACATCACATAAAAGAGAGATAATTTATAAATATTCATTAACTTTAAGGTGTTTTTTTTATTGTATCCGCCATGCTTCTATAACGTGTGATAACTTAAAGTAATAATTTAATGAATTGTAAAAACACGAAACCTAACTTAACTTTACGTTATATTAACTTTACGACATAAATAAATACCGATAATCTCTGATTTTGTTTCAAATTTACCTCCTAAACTAAAAACTATACCTACTTCAAAAAATGATTTCGTTAAAATAAGTACAATCGAATGGAAATATAATGCCACTTTAAAAATTAACAAGAAAACCGACATCATACCTAAATTCCCACACACATTTTGATATGTAGAAAATATGACATGAGAAACAAAAAACTTTTCTTACTAACAGTTACAATAAATAACGGTTATGATTACAGTGCAGACATGCCCCCGAGTCATGGCCGACATCTGTGAATACACGTCAGCCGCAAAGCAGCTTTGTGCAGCAATACCTTGTACTATTGCTGTTGCCAATGAACCGTCGCCGAACATATGAAAACCCAATGTCGACAGTGTAATATCCCTTGTATGTAAAGTATTGATATTTAAAGGCCACTGATCACAAACTCAACCTAGTATTATGTTTGACAACGTGATTATTTTCAAAGCAGTTGTAGAAATAAACTATATTATTTATTACAAGGTAAGTTTTAACATTTAAAATAGTTTTCATCGTGAAATGAAATTACCGTTAGTAAAAAGTACTTCCCATATTTCATGAGAATTTCTTGATGTAGTAATTCAAGAGCTATCCGTAAAGATAATTTTACTTAGGTCAAATATAACAAACTGTAACATAATATAAGTATGTCTGGACTAAATTGGTCAGTTTATAAACAAGTTTGATTCCCAATTGAATGTTTCATCAACAATCTATCTTCACGAAAAGACATTTTATGAGATTCTGAAGGAAATATTTAGTGTAACATTTTTTAACTGTTTAGAAAATTGTGTGTTGTTTGAAAAGTTCTTAATTCACAACCTAATGACTTAATATAGATCATAGAATATTTGTAGTATGGCTTACGACTCACATGATCTCCCGTCTTTGCGTGTCCGTATCCATCAGAAAGATGGGAATGAATTACGTAATATAATATAATTTAAGTTAGTTTAGTTAAATACAGTTAAAAACATGGTTTTCAGAAATGGTGCTTCAAAACTACGTGTTTGGTTTGTATTATTTACATTCACATATTTGTTAGAAATTCTGTATGTATATTGAAGGGGAAAATGGTTTAATTTTCCAAAGATATATAAAGATACAATATTTTATAAAATTACTTGTTCTGCCAACAATAAAACTCACAAAATCACGTATCAAAAATCATGTAGAATAAATCGTGTAGCAGGACATGATGCCATTAAAATTAGCAATGCAATTTATTAAAATAAGATTAGGTACGTCAATACACGAATTTTTATTTACAGTGGCAATCGTTGTAAACAAATATTTGGTTCACAATTATCAACGTTTGAACACCCAGAGATCATGCTTTACATCTCCATATTATATAAACTTAAATAATCAGTCTATCTCTTATACACTTGTTTGTAACCCAGAGTCGAGAGTGGGGAGCAGGTCGAGTGTGTGTTCAATGGCCTTTGAACGTTTACATCACATGCAGCGTTATTGCAACATCGACTGTGGGTTTTCATAGGGTTCAGTAAGCTCTGTAGAATCAAATGGATTTCTCAGAGTTGCTTTAGGTCTTGCATTTATACATGGTGACAGCCACTTTGAAGCTATACTTTATGAAGTCTCTATTCATAATGGGTTAACCTATATTATCTAAAAGATGTAGTATTAATACTTTTCTTTCCTCAACAAATAGATAAAACTCAATTGTTTGCCACGCTATCGTAAAATATAACTGTACAAGGTAAAATAATTAACATGTAACCAAAGATATATTGCTCCTATGAAAATGTTGTCTAAGGACAGTAAATAAAAGTACTTTTTTAGAATAGTTATAACTGAATCTATCAACCCTTAGGAGTACCAATAGTCACTCTTAAGGGTTAATTCGGCGTTCTCCTCTTCCGCTACTTGATAAATTAGCGGTTTTATTTCACAATTTAAAACATAAAAAAGTTTTTATGATTTTTTGCAGATGGTAAAACAACTATCGACTCTATTGAGGCAATATTCTCTACAAAAGTCTGGTAATGAAAAACTACATTATTAACTCTTTTCAACTTTCCTATTTGCTGCGAAAACGATGGTCTTCCATTAGTAGAACTTGCCACTCTACTAACTGACGACAGAGGAAACTGCTGTTGACAGGAGAGTATTAAACCTGTTAACTTTTGACGTTAAAACATCTTAGCAAATATTCTATAACATTCTATTATTGTAAATTTGTTGTACGTAAATTAAAATATTTTTATATAAAACGGAAAATTACTAATATTTTAATGGGTTGTTTTAGGTAAAAAATCTTTCAAAACTGTGTTTAAGCATTATGAAATTTTATAGAGGAAAACATAATTTTACATTACTTCTATCAAATCAACCAAATAAAATAGTCCTAATTGGAATTAAACGTTATAAACAGTAATGGCATGTGTGTGTGAAACAAAATTATACTAAAATTTAAAATACAAGTAACAAGATTTAAAAAAAATCAAAACAAGTCATACTTTAGTAGTTAAGGAAATTATAGATGGAAGAAACTCATTTAGACGTATCCCAGAGTTGTTGAGGTGCAGATAAACCTTAAGGCCTGCAGACAAGGAATTATTAAGCTTAATACTGTTTAAAGAGATTGCGTTGGAAAATGGTTGTTCAGTGCTTTGACACTAGGATGTTTAAATGTGGGCGGAGTGAATTGCGGAAGAGAAACTATTGAAGAAAATTGTAGAAGAATGTTTTTGTAAAACATTAAGGTCTTAAATACAAAAAGAAAAAGTAAGAAACTTAACCTGCCTAACAAATGTTTTGCAGAATTATTTATTTTGAATCTAAAAACTATCTGCAGGGATTTTTTTCTGTGGGCGAAAATTGATGTTGTTCTTGAATTCTCGAAATTCCAAATAGGAACATCACATATAAGATGAGGGGCCATAATAAAGCGTAAGCAAAACATCAGAGTTGGCAAACAGAGCAAGCTGTAAGAGTGCAAACAGGCAAGAACTAAGTTTTCCAGTTACTTTAATAAAATGGTGATCACATTTTAAGTGATCATCAAGCTTAAGTTCAGGAAAGTTTAGAGAATCTGCAGAAATTACTTCTGATTCATCCACAAGAAGCTCAATAACATCAGTATCGTTGTTTCTGATAGAAAAGTTAAGAAGATGAGTATTCTCCGTGTTCACGACAAGACCATTTTCAACTGCATTTGATGCCCGATAAATAAGTGGTGTGTCATCTGCAAATAGGCAGATATCAGTCTAACTTGTACAATTTTAAATGTTTTTAATTAAAACCAGGAATAAAATTGGACACAAAACAGACGGGTATGGGTATTTTGACACACATCTCATTAGAAGTAAATTTGCAGATTTAATTCAGGTCATGTAATGTTCATGTAACCTTCTGGCCAATATGTGTTTTCAACGTTTTCAGGTCGTACTAGTGCCTCTGAAATGGCCTATCGACTACTTAAGTAGCCGAGACCAACAGCTTAACGTGGCTTCCGAAGCACGGTGGTAGTCTGAGTTTCAAATTAAAAGGTTGTCAAAGTAGTTTCCCATAAAATCCCATAACAGGCATTTATGTAAACAGAAGAATATATTCTTCATCATGCTTATTTAAATATATGGCTTGTTGATATGCTTTTTGAAAACAAGTGAGGTCCAACTTGTATTTTAAAAGTATCAAGAAATGGCTAAACGTATTAACATGGATGAACTAAACGGAGTAAATGTTCATGGAATTTAAATATTAAATATAAAAGAGACGCTGAGAATCTAATTTTATTATGTTAGTGCTATAGTATTGGTATCATGATGAAACCAGTGCATCCTACAGTAGCATCTTGGTTCTCCGATCGATCATACCCAACCTTGTTTGATTGATGAGACCAACACTCTCACTATCCTAGAGCTCTTCATAGTTGTCAAATGAAGAAGGCTGCTACTAATCCCTACTATAATGCGGTTAGTAAAATAAAAACAGAGTTAAACTAAATCATTAGTTAAAAGGAATGGACACTTTGTATACGATTAACGGTTTTAAGAATAGCTTTTCGGCCTTAAAACCCAATAATACTCCTTATAACCTTATATCTCCTTATATCTCCTACTTCTAATAGCAGATTAAAATTCTGTTTGTTAAATGTTACCAATGAATAATTAGTACGTGACAATGCGTTGGATATTGCAAGTGACGATGTACGGATATACGGGTTTAAGCACTCAGAAGTTAGTTGTTAGAGTTTAAGCTATGTTTGGCTGAGACTTAAGTAGCTTGATGACAATGGCTCACAGTTCTGTTTGCCTTTAGTCATATAGAAATCAATTTAACAGATGCTTATACCTGCACGTTCAACACAACTTGCCTTGTATGTGCGATTGTGTCTTCCTTGATACCAAAAAATTTAACCAAAAAATTAAAAATTATATTTACAGTAAGGCAAAATGGTCTTGTTAACCTTTGATGAAAACATAAACAGTGACTGTATTATTCCATTTGGAGCCATTCATTCGGTAGTAATACCTTTCTGTTGTACGATCAACTAACTAATATAATTTTAATCTTCTATATTATTTATTAAACAAATTATGGCGATTAATAAGTATAACAAAATATAGTTAACTATAGTTAAATTAAATTGTAGTTAATATAGTTAATTATTCAAATGCTAAATTCTTTGATTTTAAATTTATATCGGTACTTTAATCAAAGTTTTCAAGGATTCAAATTCCATTTGAAATAAAACTATTATTTCCATTGCTTCATTTCCATTGGTTCATTAAAAAAATCATTAGTTATTTATATATTGGGAAATGACGATAAACGAACTGAGTGGAATGCTACGGATTAATATATAATTGATATTTAAGAAAATTATATTCTATCCATTGTCACTGAACTTGGTGTTGATCTTGGGAGTTCCGCCCTCACGAACGCCATGATAAGAGTATCAGCGACTGAATAGATATAAATAAACGTCGGGAACATTATATATGATTTCTTTAACCATAGTTGTTCTTAGGGATATTTTATCCTTACTAATATATAAAAATGGGATGATGTGTGTCTGTCTGTATGCTTTTTGTTCCTCAATCACTAAAAAACTATTGAACCGATTGGTACGAAAATTTACAAGAATTTTTCTTATGTACCAAATAAACACATAGACCTATTTTCGTTTTAAAAATACTATAGGGCTTTGCCCCACGGGAGTTAAAAGTTCCCATGTATTTCTTATGGACATTCATTTTTGTTTGAGCTGATGAAAATACAAACAGCTGATCTTGATTCGTTGTAGTTCCACGGGCTAACCACAGAATGCAGCACACATCAATTTTGTATTCGCAGGTGAAACCGGGTACGATGAAAGTTAGTATTCTATAAATCGGTAAAGGGAAGAAAAATGCTCCCATTGGCAAAGAGGCACAAGAGAACCACTGCCCATCATCTAAAAAGAAAACAAACGGACGATGGAATATCACCCAATTAAACCCAAGGTTTTTTTATTGTTTTAAGATAAAAAAAATTAATGTTATGGCTATTTGGTTTCAGGAGATTTGTAGAGTTTCTTGTACACATGGAAAACTCAATTTATATATTAAATTGACACATAGAAACACCACATTAGCCATTTACGACTATACGACCCAGGTGATCATGGTTAGGGGGACGTTTTCATGACTTAGTTTACAGCCCGTCGCCTGGCAACAGATTGCTCCTTTAAACTAGTAATCCAATACACATACATTTTAAGACTATGCTTGACTTACTGTCATAAGTTTCATATATATGTTAACATACAATTTAATAATTTATTGATGAGTTGTAAAACTGGTGTTTTTCTGTATAAATGATTCAGGTAATCAAAACCAGGTTTATTAATAAATAGTTCTTACAGAAAATGTTCGATAAACTTATATATCGTTGTGAAAAGTAAAACAATAAATTAAAACTGTTTACATTTGGCATGCAAAGCATTCGTGTGAATGTATTAAACGTTTACTTAACGATTGTATATACGTCGTTTAATACACGACAATCCTCGTAACGATAGTTAGAATGCAACAATTTTACTACGATATATTTTAATTTAAATGTTATGCACAAGAGTTTGTCAAACGAGATGTTCATAGAACCCCTAACCCCCAACTGGAATTATCCCTTATATGAACTCATAAAAAAGTAGAAACAATGAAATAGTGGATCGCGGCTTGTTTTTTCACATAAATTTATAATTCAGAACATTACGTTCGTCATAGTTTACCATGAAGCTATATATTTGCTTTTGTTTATGACGAAAACAGTCATGCTAACTAGACTAAAATGTGTTCTAGCTAGACGGTAACATTTGTTGCAACGTTTGCTACTTGCCTTTGGTGTGAGTGAGAGTGAATGAGCAATTCAACATAAACACAAGTAAAATATACAAAACTAATACACTAACAGAATAAACAATATTTTGAACAAACGTAAGCCTCATTTATAAACTTTAAATAATTTATGAAAAATTTTAAAATCTTGCAAAAGTAAACAAATTTACCATTCCTTGTGAACAAATATTTTCATATTTATCTTTATATATAATTCTGTAAGCGAAATTTTTAAGGCAAAATTGTGGGAGTTTGGAAAATTGCAGGATGTTGGGGGGGTGGATCAAATTAAAGGTCTTAATCCCAGAGACTCGGAAAAAATATCAGTATTTCTAAAAGGTAATCAGCAAACGATAAATAACGTAAAATACTCCCCATAAGTAAAGCATAGGGATTTTAAAACGTCTGCTTTGTTTACATTTAAACATGTGATTAAGTGTCTACTTTGTTTACGAACTGACATGTGTTCCTACTTATACTGTAAAGAATAAAGGAAATCAATCGAGGAAGAGAATTGGAGCAAGGTTAGGGGCTATGGCCCCTTTCAAGCCACTAGAGTAATACTAAACAATGATAATATACTAATCCAGACCGTAGTGCAACAGCAAGGTTCATAGAGCTTTCAGACCAGGTGTGCTGAGTCGATCTATTAAAGGTTTTCTAATCAACCGGAAGAGACCTCGTAAAAACAGCTGCAAGGTGACGTGATCACCAATCCAGTCTGCATTGTTGCTGGAAACACGATATTTATCGTACGAGTACCATGTTTTCTTCACCAGTGTAATTAAAGTTAACATTGTTTAACTGCTTAAATTCTATGATAAACTGTTACTGTAAACTAATATATTGTTTTGATTTATTTGTATTATTAGATTAATGGATTAGGGGTTAAATTTTCTTTCCATTATTATACTCTTAAGGTTGGCAACATTTTATGGTATGTTGTTGATTTACGAATCAGCTGGACGCCCTCTTAAGACATCTTTGCTGCGAACATGTTTCTTATGTAACTAAACACACCTGGCCTGAAAGCTCTACGAACCTTGGTGCAACAGAGCATATAACTACGGAAGCCTCACTCACGTCGGTGATTCGTCTGGTAGTTGCTACACGACGCTAATTCTGTATTGCTAGTTTGAATGTTTCAATTTTACAGTCTAACTTTATTGTCGCTTTTATACTAACCGATAAGTTAACTAACATTAACAACATTAGTTAATAGATGCGTGATTAAAAATATTATTTTGAGAGTGGTAAATATTTAACTGTACTTGATTTATATAAAAAGATTATCTACCACTACAAAAAGTTTTACAGAAAGGTAATTCACAAAAGTTCGGTATAAATCTGAATTTATATTTAACAAATAATTTGTTAAACTATAGAAGCACTCAATCAGTCGTATTATGTGTTAACGCCTCTCTGTCTTTCTACTTTGTGGATGTTGCCAGGCCCCAGAATCAATAGCGCCAGAATGACGTAGAAAATGACAGTTTGGTAGGAACCATCATACAAGTATAAAGACACTCAGTGCTTTAGCTCAAAATAAAATTACTTTTTTGTAGGTTTATTTATCAGTTTTTTAAATTCGATTTATACTGATATGTTAAAAGGTTTTTTCACCTCCAATATAAGGTACAAACATTTCCAAGTTATAGTGTATATATATAAGTTTCAAGTTTATGAAACATACAAAAAGTAACTATAATTTAAAATAAAAACTAATGTTTTTCAGCTTTATCATCTATTTTGAAGAAATAGTTCGTTAATTGATTATACGCGATGGCAAGCGGAGTGTTGATTATATTAAGAACAGGAAAAACTGTGCACAGTATAAATAAAAAGAACGACTGATCCTATTACAACCCTTTACCCTTTATTCGCGAAAACTAAGCAATGCTGAGGGAGTGGAACTGATGGTCTGTGGATGATGGCTATCAATTCCCTTCAATATTTTTATTGAAACTTTCATAGGCAGGAAATTACAAAACCTCTATCAGAATTTCCGTTTCTGTCGTCGAATTGAAACATGGATTACATATAGGGCCTGTCCTCAAAACACTTCATACTTTTAACCTTTTCCATTTAAACATATTATTTTTGGAACTGTATATTATACTATACTTCTACAGTATTGACTGATTTTATAAGGTATACAGTTACTTAATATTTCATTGTTTTTTCTTGCTAAGAAAACAAATGTTTAACGTACGATGTTTTTTTTATCGTTTGAAAAAAATACTTTCGATTATAAGAACTTAATTCTTATTCATTAGCCAATTTTGTGTACACTACTATATGCAATTTTAAAATTTGCTACAATTGAATTAGATTATTATAAAGTTATGGTATCGGTAACATTTTATTCAAAATATGATTTAATAATCAAATTTATGCAATTTTGGTATAGAATATCAAGTGTTCAACCTTTGACTTAAAAAAAAAACGGTTACTATACCATTCCAAACAAAACCTGTAATAAGTTTAACAACAATAACAAAGTTGCTAAAAACGAACGTTGTGGTAAAATGAGCAAACCTTTAATGTAAATAACTGCTATAACTCAAAGCCACATCAGCTGTCATATCAGAACGAACACGACAAAGGAACTCTCGGCGGAGCAGAAGATGTCTTACTCTCAACGAGTTTTGTTAATGTATTAGTGTTAGTAACCTAAAGAATAAAACTGCATTACATTAACTTTGTAACTGATGACTTTTCCATTAAAAGTGAGAAGTTTCTAGTTATGACTGTATTTATAATGAACAGAAATCTACATTTTATGTGTTAAAATTATGTTAAACGGATATTAGTTAGTGATATTTGTAAAATTACTCGAAAGTCCGCACTCTGATTTTGGGAGAAACTTAAAAAGTGTTTATGAAACCCTGAGTACCACAGTGCAATAGAAAGTAAAATAAACCCCGGTATCGTCTTCTTCGTCAAGCTAATAGCAGGACAACCATAACATTATTATAATAAAAAAATGCAACTAGCAAGTCAAATCATCACAGAGTGTGTAAACACGCCTCAGGTGTATGGAGTACAATATTTAAAATATAATTATGCAATCAGACCGAACCTAAAATATCATGGAGGTTATAAACTATGAACGACAGCAGCGTCATGGCACCGTAAACGTCGCGGTGTTCTCCACGCCACTGTCATATACATTTATAAGCCTATGCGTTCTTTTATTACAGAATGTAAATAAAACAAATTAAATAAAAAAATTCTTAATCTAGTTAAATTTCTTGTTATTTTTAAATAAAATAAAACATCTGGAGTTAAAAAATTACTTTCTTTATCCGTAAATATGCATGGTTATATAATTGTTAAACAAAGTTTTGTAAAATCACAAAATGTCTTCAAAAAAGTAAGTAATACTGACATTTTGGGTCAACCCCTGTTTTCTGCTTCAAAATGGTGCAATTTGTTCTTTGAGATTAGTGGTTCAATTATAAAAAAAACACTTTTTTTCTGTCCACGTATCTCATATGCAAAGTTGGTGTAATTGATGGATGACAAGACACCCCTTTGATAATTAATTTGTGATGCTGCAAACTACTTTGACATCCCCAGACAAATGATGCCAGGGAATTCCTAAACTGGTGATTTACTCGAATAATTAATCAACGCTAATGATAACAGCTTGTGTTTGTGGTAGGACAACTTCGCTGTCTTGTCTTCACTTTTGTTGAAGCGTTAGTTTTCAGATAAAAACGTACTAACTTTAAAATACTAATATCAATGCAAATAGAAACACAACGTTCTGATAATCTTTGTTCGCTGTTTTCCTATTATAGCTAAACAAATGTGTACATACAATATACATACTGAGTTACTGGAAATGACATAGTAGAAAGTGATGTTTGTTTTGGGAACTAGGAAACAGAAACAATAATTTAAAATGAATAACAACAAAATATTACAATAGCAAGATTGAAAAATCATATTAAAACTAAAAACTGGGGAACATAACAAATGAATGCAACTGCATATGAACTATAAAACACAATTTTATAGTTTTCTGTGGTAAAATTAATCAACTCAGGAATAATTAAAAAGAATAAATACTAACTCACTACAATAAATAACAAAATAAAGTAAATCGACATAGCTCTAGTCATAAAAGTCACAAGTGAGTTTAATTAAACAATAAACTATAAATACAACAAGTGACATTGAACATATGATAATATTTTGTAATTAACAGACACATGGTAGAGTGCTATATTTGTTTTGTAGTTGATTGATGATAAACAAAGTATTTTGAGATTTTGATTTTGATTTTCAGTAAAATGGCAGCTGACAAAAAGTTAAGTATTAAATGTAAAGCAAATAACCTAAGCCTGACTATTGTCTTGCTGTTTAAACCGATAATATTATTTAAGTTTTAGCTTATAAAAATCTAAGATGACATATGATTATGTCTCTATAAATTTCCGTACTGGGTTTCCACGAGCTTTTAGCGACTGGCTATAAAAAATAAAACACATAAAAGCCAGGATATTGCTGCAGTCCATTAGACGCTTGCATCATGCATGCCACCGGGTAATCCCACGTCTGACACCAACTCTGTCGCGCATTCTTCCTGAGCCGGTGGGCTTTGTGAGCAGATTTTATAGTCTAAACTGTTATCATGCGACTGTAATATCATTGATTTTGCTACAGTAATGAAGAAAAGCATTAAGTCATTCAATAATAAAATAAAACTGTACACACAATTAAAACTATTCTGCTTAGAGAGTTGCTGCTGCGGTAGAGGCGTCGCATTTCGGAATCACGCCAGCGGCTCTGTCATGGGTTCGAATGCTAGTCTTGGCAAGTAAATAGTATCTTATCAGTACTGTCTAGCCTGTAATGGTGTGGCTCACCCTTCGCTTAGCTTGATACGTTCCATGCGAGGGTATACAAAAAAAAATACATTTAATATTTCCTAAGAAGTCACAGTAATATTATAACAATAATAAAAAACCTTATCAATAATAAAAACTGTTGTTAAAAAATTAAACAGTGTAAAATCAAACATTTTAAACTTGTCTTAGTTTAAACTATTCAAAGAATCAAATAGTTAATCCTGCGCAACATTAGTGATTGCGGTTGTTTGGACAATGTTTAAAGGCGGACATTTTGTGGTAGATAATTTTCACCAGCTTGTAAGTTAAATTTGTTCGCCTCTTTCTACCACTGACAAACGTCGCTATTTGGCAGAAATTAATTATATACAACTTTGTATCAATTTTAGTTGTTAAAAAAATCATATAAATGGTGGATAGTTAATAAAAGTTACAAAACTATTATTTTTGCGAGGTGTTTATTTGAATCTGTTGGTTTTTAATCAGTTACTCGTTATACATAATCTCAACAAAATTCGTTCAAGTAACCTTTCAGTATAAAGTAAATTAAGTTTTTTTGTTAGAGACAAAACATGATAATTTTAGTGTGTTTAAAATAGTTTTCACAGAAATATTTCATCACAAATTATTCATCACATAAAAATTACCACTCGTAAAACATAACGGTGCAGGAACAAGCAGGGAGAGTATTTGTCAGACGACATCTCATTATTTATGCAACTGTCTAATGGACTGCAGCGATATTCCGTGTTAAGAAGCGCATTTAATATTTCATCCCGGTCCTCACTAAAGGTGAGTGCACCAGCAGTTTTACGGATGACATATTTTGCTAAAGTTCAGGAAAATAGAGGCGATGATAAACAAATTATTTTACTTTAAAAAAAAAGAGTTGTAAGTTGCTATTCATTTACATCTTGAATATTCTTTGTTTAATCTCATTGATGGTGATGGTGAGTTTATGTTATTTAAGAATTATTGCGGACGTTTTCCATCACTAGTTAGGGTTAAACAATTATCATCAAAGTTTGTTACTGTTAGTGATCAGGGCTTTGTGTTTGAGTTAAAGAATGGAGTCGGTTTAACCTTAGCTTGGACTGACCTCCGAAGTTTCCGAGGAGCGTTAATATTGAATGAGGCGGGCGATCGCCATTAAATAACCACGACCACTGTACAACTCGACGTGACCTGGACCGGTAGTTTTGTTGTTATGGACAAGTTTAACAAAAGTTAAACCTAAGTTTAACATACTTCTTAAACATTTACGTTTCAATTTAAGACAGGCTCTTTGAAATACTCAATTGTTATCGAAGAATATAATTGTGTAACGATAGATTATTGGTGAATTTCCTTTGGAAAAGTGAACTATTAGCATGACCCGCACGGTGAAACTTAAGCCCGGGACCACCTTAGAAGTTCCTAACGTGACCCACTGAACACGTTTTGGGGGGTCGCTAAAAACTTTATAATATATAATATATATATATATTTCTTCGCACTATAGTGGTCACAATTTTTGTCCGATTTAATTCAAATTTGGTAGAGACACTCCTTTTTACAATCAGTTGGACAAGTTCGTTGGGAAAAACTATCAGAAAACTCTAACGCCCTTTTTTAAGGAATTTAAGTTTTAAAATTTTGGGTTTTTGGGCCCAAAAAGGGTCAGAAAATCCCCGAATGTACATTTATTGCACATTGAATTATTGTACGTAAAAATACAAAGATTTTAAGCCCTCTCTCATCATTTTAGCATATGTACTTACCGAGTTATTAAAGAAAATGTCAATTGTCAAAATACAGTACGTTGTCTTAAGGTGATTTTACACAGGAAAAGATTGTTTCTCATATCTTAAATCGTTTTATCACCCCAATACCCCTATACCAACTTGTTATCCCGAATATATTTCCTTATAACTTTATGATGTACAACATTGGCATCCTATTACTGAATTTCAGTATAACCAGGAACATCAGAACAGCCAAAAAATAACATTTTTCAATTTTCAACAAAAATGTAACCAGTGTTAGTTTAAACCCTTTAATTGATCTTTTTAAGGTTTAATGTGGGTATTCACTTCCCTCACGATAGCGTGCTACATGCGATCTCGTTGATATTGCACTGGCATTGCTTTACATTAAAACTAGTAAAAGAATATAAGTTTGGTGTATGCAGACTTAGTTAAAATATAGACCCATGTATAATTTTTGTCTAATAATGCTGTATTTAGTCAACATGTTGGCATTTACATTTGTTATTTAATATTACTCATGTTATTCGTATATCTACTAAAGAGGAAACTAATGAATACCAACAACTGACATTAACACAAGCTATAATGTTTTAAAGGTATTCTGTTTGGATGTAAGTTTTTATTTGTTTAGTAAAGTAGATGGTTGGGGCTTTATTGAAATACATAAATTATATATTTTAAAATGGTAAAAACATATTAAAGTAAATATATGTTCAAATAAACAGGGCGACAAAAACACTTGAAATCTGCTCAGCTGTATTCAAGCCAAGTTAAATCAAAAAGTGTATTTTGTGTACTATTTTGTGTACTAGTTTGTGTAATTATGCAAAAAAGCGTAAAGCGACTTTGATTATTTCAAAGTTTTCCATGATTATGAACTACTATAAAATAGTTAAACAAATAAAACTAATTTTACTTGAACGTAGTTGCAAAATATTATTGAGAAAAAAACAACAAATGAATCATACAAAAATAACATCCCGAACGGTAAAAATGTTACAATTTTCAAGTACATGAATGGAGATTATCACCTGCCCGTGTTACTGTTGCAAACATGCTCCCGAATAAACTGGACATGGACGAGTTTTATAATCCCATGCGAGAAATGGGTCGTGCTGTTTGCTGAAATCCCGCGACTGACATGGTTTTACGGCAAGGTGTTGGGAAAACTAGATGCATTGATTCTAGTAGGTCAGGTCAGTTTAGAAAATAAGGTCCTTCATGTGCAGTAAATAAGTAACTGGGTTTGCCTGAAATACTTTTGTCCAAAAGAAAATACAGTTATATAAAACCATATACAACCTTCATACTTTAATTTCAATAGAATACTCTAAGTTTTTTGCAAGAATAAAATTTGTATTCAAATATTCAATTCGCACATTTGTTTATAAAACAAAAATCATAACAACAATAAAATCTAAAAATACAAATTAATTTAAAAATTGATTTTCTCATACTTTTTAACGTTAAAATAGTTTTGGTACCCTAATCTATCGTTTTTAAATCCATGTCTCTTACCTCAACTCCTCCTTTTTTTCCCAACCGATTTCTGATTTCACAGATTGAGGTGCAATATAAAAACGTTACCCTGATCGTACTTATTGTAGTCGTCCATAAAAGTTTAATATTCAATACTCTAATGTTCTACTCAAGATTTACATTGGGAATCATGTTAGTTTAATTACATAGCAAAACAGCTCTCGATATAGCTAAACAAGTTTATAGCAGTAAGAGAAGGACCACTGAGTGTAAATACTTGCAAACAAATTGCTCTTTTAACGTTAAAATTCAAATTCAAACTGATAAATGCTATTAAGTTCCTACTAAAACTCTTATGTTTTAATGTAAGAAACTAACAAAAAAGAGAGATTAAAGAAACTAGTTAAGCCGCAAATTGTCTCTATCACATAAGTAAATATACAACCTTTTTTTTAATTTTGGACATTTCATTTTAAAGTATATAGGTAGGGAGATACACACAGCCTCCAGAAAGAATACAAATAAACTGATATGACGATATATTGCTCCCGCCGTGTCAGAGCAGCGGTATAAATATCAATACAACCAGCGGCCACTGTTGGGACTCGGATAACTGCATACCGGGCACCACTGGAGCTGGGGAAAACATATTTGGGACAAAATAATGTTTTATAACTTAGTATAATAAATCAAACTAGCCATGCTTATTTCCATATACCGTCTAAGTATAAATCAAATCCATGTTCCCTGCTGATCCTGATTCAAGATAGGATACAGTAAATGCATATCACTCTTGATGGGTATTTGAAACAAAGATACTGTTTAGCAACTAATTTCGTTTTGAATTTTTGTTCAAAGTAAAATAGCACTCTGTAATGAGCCTTTTTAATCCAATTATTATAAAATATATAAAAAATAATTAGGTTTATCTGATCGGCTAAAGCCCAAGTAGTGGAGAAACCACAAAGAGGCATACTATTCGGCGCTTTTTTCCCATGTTATTCTTATGGGGATCAGTTTTTGCACCGACGCCCGATCCTACCCTACACAAATTTTCTTTTTGGCCCCTGCCTTATTTTCCCCCATTTAAAATTTGCATTAATTTTAATACATCCTTTGCAGAAATCCACGAGTTCAAAAATAACTCCACACTAAATAAACAACACATGTAAACAACTTAGAAGTTATTGTGTAGTAGTGGGTAAACAGGAAAGAGGCATCACTTCCGGCGCTTTTTCCCCATGTTATTCTTATGGGGAGCCGTTTTTGCACCGACGCCAGCTCCCGCCTATAGAGCTCCCGCGCCCTAGCCTATACTAACGTCCAACCCTTGCCTATATTAAATATATTGTCCCCATCCCCATCCCTCCTCTATATTTTTAAAAATTAATTTTCAAATTCAGGCTAAAAAACTATCTTTGGTGTTTATGGTCCGATTTGTCTGCAATTTGGATATGTTATTGTCCTAGGCAAGTGTTTTAATAAATTTCACTTACATTTCCCAAATTCACTATAACGGTCAAAAATATTTTTTGAAAAATACTGCCGCCAACTGAAATTTGTGTTTTAATCCAAACTATTTAAAATTCATTTTAATACATCCTTTGCAGAAATCCACGAGTTCAAAAATAACTCCACACTAAATAAACAACACATGTAAACAACTTAGAAGTGCACTCGGTTATCGCCACTAGCGCGACAATCAACCTTGAAGGAGATTCTGCAAGATCGGCACCAAGGACACAGCGACCGATGCATAGTAACCGATGCGTAATTTTACAAATTGTGTGAATTGTCGGCTATATAAAGAGCCGTTGCAGGCCAGGGTCCTCACTTCATATCCTACAGCCCCAGCATCAACAAGACCTGTTGCAGATTTTAACTTAAAATTCAGTGGTTAGAATAATTTCGGCTAAAATATGATTTTTTTACTCTGGACTTAGAAAAATTTAGTGGTTAGAATAATTTCGGCGAAAATATGTTTTTTTTTACTCTGGACTTAGAAAAATTTAGTGATTAAAATAATTTCGGCGAAAATATGTTTTTTTTACTCTGGACTTAGAAAAATTTAGTGATTAAAATAATTTCGGCTAAAATATGCTTTTTTTACTCTGGACTTAGAAAAATTTAGAGTGGTTCTTATGACTTAATAACTTTGAAGATGAAAGGGAATCGTTATTTTTGAAAACATTTTCATTTTTGATTAAAATTCAAATTTGGTTTGTAGGTACTTTATACAATTATCTAAAAAGTAGTTTCTCAGATTTTTGATAAAGGGCTTAGTTTTTATAAAAATTTTGAATTTGTGTTTTTTTTTTTAAATCTTCATATTTTGAATTTTGATCGTATTTAAATTTTTAAAATGGTAATTTTTGTTTATAAAAAGCAGAGCATGACATCTCTACAGTCATTTCAACACAAAATGTTGACCTGTGCAGTCTGTTTTATGTCTTACTCCAACAGAAGCAATTTATTACGCCATTATCGACTTGTTCACAAAGTTATTCCTAAAATTTGTAAAATATGTCATCAAATATTTGACAATAGCAATTTTAAAATGCATATGCTAGAGAACCACAATACTTGTAATGTGTGTAAGAGAGTCATCACCCGGAACAAACCCCGCCACCACCTACGATGTGACAAGCGACCCTATAATGTGTTTAAGTTTTACGGCGAGTCCGCGGATATATTAGACACACTTCAATCTTGTCCTTTACCTATCAAATGGATTCTTATTAGGAGAGTGAAATTTATCAAACACTCAGTGGACAATAATGGTGATTTAATCATTGACAAAGAATGTATTGCTGATTTTCGAAGTTTAACTAATTTATCAATTGAGAAAGCACAATTAAAGACACAAATTGAAAATTCACTTTTAAAAATCGACACATCTTTACACAAGTATCAAGCCCAAGGCAGTGGATGGATATATGACCATACTAAATACTGGCAGCTGCATGTTTATAAGTATAAACCCCTAACTCCCAAATCATACATCCCCACACCAGAAAATATAAAATCAAAACACGCCGTTTTAAATATTAAAAATAGTGATAATAAATGTTTCATGTGGAGTGTTTTAGCAAGCCTGAATCCAAGGAATCGTAAAGAAAATGCAAATCGAGTATTTTACTACGAACCCCACATAGGCCAGTTAAATATGTCAAACATAAAATATCCAGTAAAAATATCCGACATTGATAAATTTGAAAAACAAAACAACATAAGTGTTAACGTATATGGAATTGAAGGAAAAACAATATATCCACTGAGAATAACTAAACTAAATAGTAACACGCACGTCAACTTGCTGCTTTTACAACAAGGTCGGAAATCACATTACTGTTTAATTCGTGATTTTGATAAGTTAATGTTGCGGTCTACAAAAGATGACCACAAGAAATATTTTTGCAAGTTCTGTTTGCAACATTTTGGCACCAAAGATATATTGGAACGTCACACAACATATTGTAAACCCTTTGGGCATCAAAGAGTACAAATGTCTGAAAAAGATACACTACAATTTACGAATTACAAATATCAACTTAAAGCTCCCTTTGTGATTTATGCAGATTTCGAATGTTTTATAAACGGCGGCAAACACACGCCTTCTGGATTTGCTTATGTTGTGGTGAGAGACTCTAAAATTATTTACGAAGAGTTGTACAGCGGTGAAAATGTAATGGATGTATTTTTTGAAAAGTTATTTAAAACCTATGACTTTATTAAAAGTCAGATGGAAGTATATGTTCCCCTTGTAATGACTCCAAAGCAAGAGGCATCCTTCAAAAACTCTAAATACTGCCACATATGCCAACAGCTGTTACTGGGTGATAAAGTGCGCGACCATTGCCATCTAACAGGCAAATTCCGAGGACCCTCCCACAACGCTTGCAATTTAAACTATAAAGTAACCAAGAAAATTCCAATATTCTTCCACAACCTTAAAAACTATGATGGTCATTTAATAATGCAACACTTGGGAAAACTCAATCGCAAATTGAATTGCATAGCCAAAGACATGGAAAAATATATATCGTTCTCTGTTGATGATTTGGTATTTTTGGATTCCTACAACTTTCTGTCTCTTCCCTTAAGCAAATTAGCTTCCAATTTAAATACATTTAGATTTATAGACAATCCACTACTACAACGCAAGGGCGAATTTCCATACGAATACATGACAGGACCAGAAAAGTTTTTAGAGCCCCTACCACCCATAGAGGCATTTTACAGCAGCCTAACTAAAGAATGTATATCTCCTGCACAATATGAACATGCTAAAAACGTATGGAATCATTTTAATATAAAGAATTTAAAAGAATATCACGATTTATACCTTAAAACAGATGTGTTGTTATTGGCTGATGTGTTTGAGACATTTAGGGACTTGAGTTTAAAGGATTATAAACTCGACCCTGTCCACAAGTACTCATTGCCTGGACTAACATGGGAGGCGTGTCTTAGAATGACCGGCATAAAATTACAGTTATTTAGTGACATTGACATGCATTTGTTTATAGAACACGCCATTAGAGGCGGTGTAAGCATGATTTCCACACGCTACGCTAAAGCCAATAATAAGTACATGGGCGAACATTATGACCCAAATCAAGAAAGCACCTATCTTGTATACTTAGACTGCAACTCGCTATACTCTACAGCAATGTGCGAGTCGTTGCCCGTTGATGGCTTTAGATGGACAAACGAGAAAGATTATAAAGCCAATAAAAATGAAAACTTTGGATTTATTTTGGAAGTTGATTTAAAATACGATAAAAGTTTACACGATTTGCACAACGACTACCCGCTCGCACCAGAAAAAATGAATGGAAAATTAATACCAAACTTAAATGACAAAACCAAATATATTCTACATTATAAAGCACTAAAAAAATACGAAGAATTGGGTTTGGTAGTTACAAAATACCACAGAATCTTAAAATTCAGACAATCGAATTGGCTCGCGCCCTATATTAATTTTAATATTGAAAAGCGACAAAAAGCTGAACATGATTTTGAAAAAGACTTTTACAAACTGTTAAATAACAGTCTCTTTGGTCGAACAATTATGAACCAACGCAAGTTTCGTGATATACATCTTGTAGACGAGTCTAAGTTAACAAAGTATGTTACAAAGCCAAGATTTGACTGCAGCAAAATGTTCGATAACAAGTTGCACGCTGTGCATTTAAATAAATTAATTGTAAAGTTTGATAAACCAATATATTTAGGAATGACCATTTTGGATATCAGCAAAGTAATAATGTATGATTTCCACTATAATTATATGTCAAAATTTAAGAATAAAAAGTTCTTAATGACAGACACAGACAGCCTTCTTTATTCTATAGTAACAGAGGACTTTTACAAGGAAATACAAAGCGACTTGGACCGTTTTGACACCTCTGCATATAGTAAAGACCATTTCTTATACTCTGATAAAAACAAAAAAGTTACGGGCAAGTTTAAAGACGAATTAAATGGTCAAATTATGTATGAATATTGTGGTTTAAGGCCAAAATTATACTCTTTCATTCCTCTACAGTGGTTATACGAAAAAGAAAAGCAAAATGAGCTAGAGGTTAAAAAGGCAAAAGGAGCTGACGGCGCTACAGTTAAACATCTCTTAAGACACCAACATTACTTACACTGTCTTGCAACCGGAGAAGATTACTACGAGAATGTTACAAGAATTAAATCCACAAACCACCATCTGCAAACATTAACGATGAACAAAAAGGTACTCTCTTTTGATGACGACAAGAGATTTATTGTGGATGGCATCAACACCCTTGCCCTTGGTCACTATAAAATTGGTCAAACATAAATCTGTATTTGCCATTATTCTTTGGCCTTTCCTTGTCTATTACAAAAAAGCCATATTTAGACCTATCCCAGCATTGATGGCAGAGATTTCTAAATTGGTTAAATGAAAAATCATTTCCCACATGATTGTTATACACATGTTTTAAATTTAAATCGTCTTGTTTAAATAATATTAGAAAATTAACATTGTCACGTAAATGTTTGTGTACTTTACTGTAAGATTGACACAAGTAAAAACTGCTAATATTTTTGTGTCTGCCCATTGAGAAAAATTGTGTGATATTTGGACTATTTATGTCGTCAAATACAACTATTGAGTGTGATTCTACATCATTTGGTGTGATTTCACAGTTTGAATATGTGTGTAATTTAACTTCATCACACAGACGGAATATTTCAATTATTTTTTTATATTTTTCTTGTTCTAAAGATTTGGATATTATATATAAATTTGTAAACTTTAATCCTTGTTTTTTTACAATTAAGTTATAAATTACAACAGTCTTCCCCGAACCACTGGGCCCTATTATAAGACAGCGAATATTATTAGGAAATAGGCCCAACTTCTTTGGTGTATTTTCTTTATGTGCAATTTTAAATTTGTTCTTTTGTTGAATAAATGACATTTTTATATAATGGTGTATTTTCTTTATGTGTTAAATATTTTTTTATATAATAAAAATGGCAAAGAGAAAGTGTAAGAAGGGTAAGGGATTATTCTTAAAGCCATATAGAGGCCGTGGCTTGTTAAATACCCTTATAAACAACCTTCCTTTCCCTCTCCACCTACCTGGAAATTATAAATGGTGCGGGCCCGGAACTAACGTGCGTGAAAATTTAGCCAGAAATGTACCTCCAAAAAATAAGCTAGACTCTTATTGTAAAGAGCACGACATATTCTACATGAATAATCCTGACACAGCCGCCCGGAACAAGGCAGATATGAGATTAGCGGACCAGGCTTGGACTAGGGTTTCGGCAAAGGACGCCAGTCTGGCCGAAAAAGCAGCAGCTTATGCAGTGACAAATTTGATGAAGGCTAAGGCAAAAATGGGAATGGGATTAAAATTTAATAAAAAAGATGGACAACTTTCAGCTGTTAGAGGCAGCAAGAGACGTGCCTCACTTTCGAGGAGTGTACCTAAAAAACGAGCTAAGAAAACTGACACCAAAAGTAAGAGAATGTGGAATTATTAATTTAGACAGTGACAGGGGCACACATTGGACAGCATATCGTAAAAATAAAGATATTGTAATATATTTTGACCCTTTCGGAATACAGCCTCCAAAAGAGGTAATTGAATATTTTGTACCATCTAAAATTTACTATACAACTGATCAAATACAAGATTTAAACAGTTCCATTTGTGGAATTTTATGTTTATCATTTCTGAAAAATTTTAGTTTATAAAAATGGATTCATTTACTATAACATTTACGGGCACAGAGCCAGAGTTAAAGTCGGTGTTCTTTCCTCCTATAGAATTAAATGGTGATTATGTAATTGGGCTGGTAGATTTTCAAAGTTATAATTCTATATTTAATGTTAAAAAACCTCTAAATACTTTGACATATTACAAAATGCACAAAATTACAACCCCAAAAGGGGAGGTTACAATTGACGAATTAAACCGGGCATTAGATGGTAAAGTTGAAGTTATTATACAAAATAAAGTAGCATTAATTAATACAAAAGTCAAACTTATATTTTACAAAGGCCTAGTTCCAAAATTAAATAAACTTAAAGACACAAAATTAACTATAGACGAGGGTGAGGATGTGTATTATTACGATCACAAAGCTCCAAATGTAATTGAAATTGCTGAAGGTACATACGAAGTGTTTGAGCTTGCGAAGGAAATTCAAAAGCAACTCCCAGATTTTGTACTTATAGCCGATAATAAAACTATGAAAGCCACATTACATTCTAGCCATGTGTTTGATTTTACAAAACCGTGTTTAGGGTCTGAATTATTGGGATTTAAAGGATTTTCTACTCCAGATATTGCGTTTAAATCCGTAAATAAAATCAACATAAATAATGTAAATGTGATTAGAGTAAAATGTAATATTGCGAATGGGTCTTATTTAAATGGTGACAAATCACACACCATACACAGTTTTTACCCAGAAGCTCCTCCGGGCTACAAGATTATTGAGGTCCCCAGAAATATTATATACTTCCCTGTAAATAAGAGAAGTTTAGATGTTGTTAGCATTACATTTGCAGATCAACACGACAAGCCAATTGACTTTAATAAAGAAGAAACTACAATTACTTGTCATATAAAAAAGATATGAGAATTTACAAGAACGGACTGAGTGTGCAAAATGCCAGGTTTCTGCGATCAATTGGGTTGAAGTTAAAATTTTCTATTAATAAAAATGGAAGATTTTCTAGACGTTGCAGGAAAATTCCAATACGATGATAGCCTGGTTAAAATTACAAATCACTCCTATGTTCCACACAACACTTTAGCAATAAATAATTCCGATGAAATTCGAATATGCATAAATAATCAAGATTTACTAACACTCCCATGTAGGAGTTATTTGTATATTAAAGGAGAAATAGAGAATCATGATAAAGGACATTTTATAAATAATGCATTTGCATTCTTATTTGACGAAATTAGATACGAAGTTGCTGGTAAAGAAATAGATATTGTAAGAAATCCGGGAATTTCCAGTCTTATGAAAATATTGTGCTCTTACAATAAAACAACTAAATTGTCAAATGCAGCATTTGATTCTGATGAAAATTTAAAGGAGTTCCATAAAAGCGGCAAGTTTAGTACTTGTGTCCCGTTAGAGCTGTTAATGGGTGTGTTTGAGGATTTTAATAAGGTTTTAGTAAATGTTAAACAAGAATTGGTGTTGAAAAGATCCAAAAACGACTTAAATTGTATATTAACAACATCTAATGCTCCAACTGGTGTCGATCCTATTCCTAAAATTACACTTAAATCGATTCAGTGGGTGATGCCGCACGTGGTACCATCTGATGGGGAGAAGCTTCAATTACAAAAGATGTTATTGCAAAATAAAAATTTGCAAATTGCATTTAGAAGTTTGGAGCTACACGAACTCCCATCATACCCCGAAACCAAGAGACATACATGGTCAGTTAAGACGTCATCGAGTTTGGAGAAGCCCAGGTATGTTATATTTGGTTTCCAAACAGGTAGGGACAACAGTGCACGAAAAAGAACTGATGAATTTGATCACTGTAAATTGAAAAATCTCAAAGTGTTTTTAAACTCTGAATATTATCCTTATAGCGATTTAAATCTCGACTTTGAAAATGGAGATGCCTCTAAAGCTTATGAGATGTTTGTGAGGTTTAGGGAGAGTTACTACAACACCGTCCCCGATCCTATGTTTAACAGAGCTGACTTTATAAATAAATATCCTCTAATTGTAATAGATTGTTCTAGGCAGAATGAATCAATCAAAGAGGGGGTTGTAGATATTAAATTAGAAATTGAAACTGCAGAAAACGTCCCTTCAAACACATCTGCATATTGCCTAATAATACACGATAAGGTGTTTGAGTATAATCCTTTGACAAATGAGATAAATAAAATGTAAATAAAATGAAAACAAATATTCAACAAGAATTGGTAGAGTCTGCAAAACAAATAAGAGAAAAATATAGGGCGTTAAAACGTGGTAAATTTCTAGAGGCTGAAGAGAGGTTCCAAACATTCCAACCGTTAATAGAGCCTTTGCAAGAATTAAAAAATTTAGCCACAAAAACAGAGAGGCCAGTTCTCCCAATGATTTTAGAAAAGACCCCGTCTAGAATACCAAGAATAACACAGATAACACCGCACAAATTAGATTTTGGTCTTTTAGCATCAGACTATTTAGGAAATTACCTTAGTAGAAGTAGTATGACAGACACCACATATGGTATTAGGCGAGAAGGAAATAAATTTTTTATTGGGAATCAGGAAGTTCAAATTGCCAATGATGATGTTACAGTTGGAGAAAAAATTTATAAAGGGACAAAGGGATTGTGGGAATTGTTAACTTTAAAAGAACCCGTAAACTATAGTCAGGCTGATTTGCAAAATTATAAAGAGATTTTGGAAGCTACAAATGCACATTTAAAGGGTTATAAAACAGGTGCGGCGATGTCAAGCAATAAACACACTAAATATCTTAATATAATTAAACCCCTGTTTAAGACTGTTGGTGAAGGTTTAAGGCAGGTAACTGGTAATAAAATAGACTATGTTTATTGGGACGATCCTAATGAGCTTGTAGATAGGTTAAGACTGCTTTGGTTAAGCCGATTGGCGGGAAATTCTGGAGTGGATAATGAGATAGATTCTATCATAGAAGAATTGAGGGAAAGTGGAATTGTTTATTAAATAAAAATATGATAGATAAATTTTATCGCGTATATAACCCGTATAGTAAACCAGAAGCTAGAAGTTTTAAAGAAACTACTTTAAATCTAAAAGATGATTGTTGGAATGCTTTAAATTATAAAATTAGTAATGTTAAAGGTGGGGAGTTTACTGACGATGTATCGACTTTGGGGCAGACGTTAACCAGGAAAGGTGATGTTTTTGTACAAGGTAATACTAAATATAAGTTTTTAGAATCCAAGAATAATAATTGGAACGCTAATAAACGCAAAATTACTAATGTTAAACGAGGTGAAAGCTCAACCGATGTGCCCACATTAGAGCAAACTTTAATAAGAAAAGATGGTGTCTTTGTACAAGACAAAAATAATTATGAATTTTTGGAATCGGAGAATGGTGTTTGGAATGCCAAAAAGCGAAAGATTAGTAATTTGTTGGCTGGTAAAGAAAGCGATGATGTTGTAAACGTCTCTCAAGTACCAAAAATGGATCTAAACTTTTGGGATTTTAATAATAAAAGGCTAGTTCGTGTTAAACCCGCTGTTGATGAGAACGATTGTGTTACAAAACATCAGACTGTGACTTTAGACGGTCTTAAATTTGATGGTAAAAATAAGCAATTAACAAACATTTTACCTGGGACATTGCCAAATGATGTGGCTGTTGTTAATCAAATATTAACAAAGGGTGAGAAAAGCATAATAAAACAGGGGGATAAATATTATAATGTATTAACATTAGATGGCGATGTGTGGGATGCAGAGGACAAATTAATAAAGAATATACCTGAAGGCAAAGATAGGAGTGATGTTTGTTTAATGTCGCAGGTTTTGAGGTATGACGATAATAATAAAACTTTTAGACAAGACAATATTAAATTTGATATTTGTTTAAAATCACACGCATTAAGGTTTAACAATAAAACTAATAAATTTATGCAAGACAATAATGAAATCGATTTGATGATGTACAATCCTAAATTGTTGGTTGCAGACCCTACATCTTTAAGCGGATTTAAGACTTTAGATGGAGAGGCATATTTGCCAAAAAACTATGTATATCAAAGAATGAGTGATGGTATGTTAGTTGGTAGCAATGGAGGTGTTTTTGAAACGACAGAGACTGGCAGATACGTTAACATTAAAAATAAAGAATAAAAAATGGAAAAAATTGCTTACGAATTGCATAAGCCCGCGAGAAAGAACTTTGTTAGAAGGTCTTTTAAGGTGTTGGGTATAAACGAAACTGTTCAAATAGATTTAATAGATATGCGGAATTATGCTAGAGAGAATTCTGGGAATAAATATATTTTAACTTTAATAGACACATTTTCTAAAAAAGCTTATGCTGCTCCACTAAAGAATAAAACTGGATTAGTAGTCACAGAAGCTATAAAAACTATTCTCCCAAAGGGAGTTAAAAATATTCAATCTGATAACGGAAAAGAATTTTTTAATGAACATTTTACCAAACTAATGAAAATTCTAAATATTAATCACTACCACACTTACTCTACAACTAAGGCGGCTATTGTGGAAAGGTTCCAGAGAACTTTAAAGAATTGGTTGTATAGAGAGTTTAGTGCACAAGGGAGTTACAAGTGGTTGGATTTACTTCCAAAGTTAATAAGGATATATAATAATAAAGTACATAGATCCATAGGGATGAAACCTAACCAAGTAAGTGCTAAGAACTCTAAAGACGTACACGAAAGGTTAGCATCTAAAGTACAAGTTAAAAAGCCAAAATATAAGGTGGGGGATAGTGTAAGGATATCTAAATATAAACATGTATTTAGTAAAGGATATACCCCTAACTGGACGGGAGAGCTTTTTACAATAGCAGAAGTTAAGAAAACAAAGCCTGTGACTTATATTTTGAAAGATGAGAATGGCAATATAATCAAAGGAGGATTTTATACAGAAGAATTGTTAAAGACTAAATATAAAGACATGTATTTGGTAGAGAAGGTAATTAGGAGGAAGGGTGATTTATTATATGTCAAATGGCTCGGGTTCCCAAGTAGCCAGAACTCGTGGATTTCTGCAAAGGATGTATTAAAATGAATGCAAATTGGATTAAAACACCAAGTTTTGGCGGCAGTTGGGACACTAAATCAGACACCAGAGGAGGGACAATATATTTAAGGGTATATTTAATATAGGCCAGCGGGCGGGAGCTCTATAGGCGGGAGCTGGCGTCGGTGCAAAAACGGCTCCCCATAAGAATAACATGGGGAAAAAGCGCCGGAAGTGATGCCTCTTTCCTGTTTACCCACTACTACACAATAACTTCTAAGTTGTTTACATGTGTTGTTTATTTAGTGTGGAGTTATTTTTGAACTCGTGGATTTCTGCAAAGGATGTATTAAAATTAATGCAAATTTTAAATGGGGGAAAATAAGGCAGGGGCCAAAAAGAAAATTTGTGTAGGGTAGGATCGGGCGTCGGTGCAAAAACTGATCCCCATAAGAATAACATGGGAAAAAAGCGCCGAATAGTATGCCTCTTTGTGGTTTCTCCACTACTAGCCCAATACAATAGAAGGAGCTCAGCTTTGTATGATGACAACTGGGATATGATCTGACGAATAATTACTTGTTAGCGAATTTCCCCTATAGGGAAGAAGCTATTACCGTAGGTCTCATGGTAAGACTTAAGCCCGAGACCATGATAACTTTTCGTTTTGAGGTCCCCAGATGCCAAAAACACCATTCGTTCAAATTTTTATATATGTATATATATATATATATATTTATTTATATATATATGTATATATATATATATATATATATATATATATATATATATATGTGTCCGTAAGCACGATAACTCTCGTAAAAGAGGTCCGATCTTAATGAAATTTGGTACAAACGTGTAAAGTACCATTTATTTGAACGAGTTCGAAAACCAGACAAATGGCACCATCCGAAGGGGGGTTTTGGGGGGGTTTTGTACCCCAAAAATGTTTTTTTTGGGGTTTTCACATGTAATAATCATTTAAATCAAATTTTAATTTATACCATTGGATTCAGCTTAAAAAAACAAACAATTTGGTATTTTAATCATTGCTCTACGTCAATTGGTTACTGAGATATTGAAAGTGCTAAACACAGTACGTTGTCCAATGTTATTCTTATGGAGAAAAAGAAAATATTTTATATCTCGGTTGTTTATGAACATAAACTGACGAAACTTGGTATATCGCTTCATCTGGTTGTGGTTTGTTGTTGTTTAAACAAAAAACTACTTTTTCGCCTATGGTTCCCGTAGCAGCAAACCTAGGTATTCGGTCCTTATGTTATTCTTATGGAGAATAATAAATATGTTATATATCGCTTATTTATGAATGTATATGGATGAAACTTGGTATGTGACTTCACTTAGATGAGTTCTATTGATATTTGCATAAAAACCCATTATTTTGTGTTCCTTGTTGCAGCAAACCTGCGTACTCATCCCTAATGTTATTCTAATGGAGAATAATGAATATTTTAAATATGGCTTATTTATGAATATATTTCTTATGAATTCTGGTAAGAGGCATAATGTGTTATTAAGACATATATATTCATTGGAAATTCGCTGAGTACGCAGGTTTGCTGCGACGGGGGTATTTTATTTTCATACCGTCTTAACATAATTAAGGAAACTGTATAGCAAATAAACAAACATAGCCGTCAATAGCTTCTTACCTGATATTGGTTTTAGCTATATATTATTGTTCTTGAGCCATACTATAACAAGTTTAATAAGTTAAGACAAAAGAAGATAGTTAGCAATTTGTATAGTATAGAGGGAGAAATACAGCATTAACTATTGAAGAACTAAGAAAATAACTACTTGCCCAGCAAGATACTACAGAACAAGAGGTTCTTTTAGTATGTTTTATGTGAAAAAATAAACATAATATATGAATACCTAAATACCAACTAAGCTGACATGTAGAAAACCGGTTCCAATGAAAAAATACAAACTGTCTCCTCTAGATTTGCTCTAATCATTCCCTGTAGTTTAGCAGTGTGTTAAATAGTAGCGATAGACTCCTCGTCACTTTATGTTCTGGGAAAGCAATTACAAGCAAATGACAAAACGTTGTTGTATTTAAAACCACTGGGCTGTTTTTTGGAGTAGAATAAAGACGGTTCAAAGCCGATTAGAGACTCCGTCACATTTGGTACGTTTATGTGATAAACTTAAAACGTGTAACGAGCTGTAACACCCACTTCATTTGAAATTTACTGTTCAGGATTAAAATGTTACAAGACCGAGTTACACATTTTTGTTACGTAAAAACTAAAGTCAAATTAAATTTTAAGCTTTTTGATAATACTAATAATAGCTTTGGCAATAATTTATGTTATACGATTTGCCAAGTAAATTGTTTTTAATACAATGGAACCATAATTGAATTGTTTTTATAATAGGTTAAATTAATTTTGTAAAATTGTTGTTATTTCCACAAACGCTTTAGAGATGACGAGGGAGGATAGACAACTGTAATATATTTAGTGCCCAACTGGGGGGCCGCTTCCGTAGTCAGAACCTCCCAAGGTGAAGATGTTTTTGGTCGTGTTTTTGACTCCGTATTTGGCGGTGAGATGTCCTTTGTTCGACAGCACGGTGTTGATTTGCCGGGAATCGATCGTTTGACAGTTTATCTTCGTCAAGTTCTGGCTCAATTTTTATTGAGTCTGCCTCAATGGTACAGCCATCCTTAGACATTAGTTTTAACTTACCCGAGTGAGCTCTTGCTAACAAAATGTTAAAAACCTGTAGTTGGGCAAGCTAATAAGATATTGAATTGGTAGAACAGTTATGAAAACTGTTATATGAAGCTAATAGTTCCAAAGTTAAGTTTTGTCAATTACATACTTATATGTTAAACATTACATAAACGGGTGTCGTGCTTATCATCTTTACCTTTGAGGCCCTAGTTATCACACAGGCTAAATTCACGGTTGTTGCAGGAACAAAACGTACAAGTGTATAACGCTCTTACACCTTTACCACTACAACTAATTTTTGGGTACAATATTTTAGTCACAGTGTGCTGCTTATGTATCGACTTAGTGATAAGCTAATCTACAATATCCTGTTGTTTGGTAGCACAAGTTTTATAAAAATGAGTCTCAGTTGTCAGTAATTGTATGTGGTTGCTTCTTTTAATTTGCAGATTGTCTTAAGAATAATACATTGTCAAATAAGAGGATCCCTAAAGCCAATACTGTGCCAATTGTGATAGCAATTTATTTTCATTACATTGACGTGATGTAATCGACACGACCCTTAGGATTAACTACTTGTAGTGTAAGTTAGTAATTAATTAATAAAAGTTTAATTTTGTTAAGGTTAATTTTTGGGATACATGTCTGCGCCCAAATTAAATTACAAAATCATGTACCATATAGCACATATCCAAAAAGGAATTCTTTATACATATTTTCATTCGAAAACTTAAATTGATAAATTATTATTGTGTAAACAAACCAAATTAAAGTGTTAATCCTGCTGTCGGAGCCACAACAGTAGAACGACCAGGGTATTAGCTGATAAGCTGCTTGGCTGTGGGTAATGCTGCTCTCTGTGGCTACAGTTCATCACAGGACGTTGAAGTCATAGACACACACTCGACCCAGTAACTGGGGTATTAACTGATAAGCTGCTTGGCTGTGGGTAATGCTGCTCTCTGTGGCTACAGTTCATCACAGGACGTTGAAGTCACAGGCACACACTCGACCCGGTAACTGGGGTATTAACTGATAAGCTGCTTGGCTGTGGGTAATGCTGCTCTCTGTGGCTACAGTTCATCACAGGACGTTGAAGTCACAGGCACACACTCGACACGGTAACTGGGGTATTAACTGATAAGCTGCTTGGCTGTGGGTAATGCTGCTCTCTGTGGCTACAGTTCATCACAGGGCGCTGAAGTCATAGACACACACTCGACCCAGTAACTGGGGTATTAACTGATAAGCTGCTTGGCTGTGGGTAATGCTGCTCTCTGTGGCTACAGTTCATCACAGGACGTTGAAGTCACAGGCACATTCACGACCCGGTAACTGGGGTATTAACTGATAAGCTGCTTGGCTGTGGGTAATGCTGCTCTCTGTGGCTACAGTTCATCACAGGACGTTGAAGTCATAGACACACACTCGACCCAGTAACTGGGGTATTAACTGATAAGCTGCTTGGCTGTGGGTAATGCTGCTCTCTGTGGCTACAGTTCATCACAGGACGTTGAAGTCATAACACACACTCGACCCAGTAACTGGGGTATTAACTGATAAGCTGCTTGGCTGTGGGTAATGCTGCTCTCTGTGGCTACAGTTCATCACAGGACGTTGAAGTCACAGGCACATTCACGACCCGGTAACTGGGGTATTAACTGATAAGCTGCTTGGCTGTGGGTAATGCCGCTCTCTGTGGCTACAGTTCATCACAGGACGTTGAAGTCATAGACACACACTCGACCCAGTAACTCGGGTATTAACTGATAAGCTGCTTGGCTGTGGGTAATGCTGCTCTCTGTGGCTACAGTTCATCACAGGACGTTGAAGTCATAGACACACACTCGACCCAGTAACTCGGGTATTAACTGATAAGCTGCTTGGCTGTGGGTAATGCCGCTCTCTGTGGCTACAGTTCATCACAGGACGTTGAAGTCATAGACACACACTCGACCCAGTAACTCGGGTATTAACTGATAAGCTGCTTGGCTGTGGGTAATGCCGCTCTCTGTGGCTACAGTTCATCACAGGACGTTGAAGTCATAGACACACACTCGACCCAGTAACTCGGGTATTAACTGATAAGCTGCTTGGCTGTGGGTAATGCCGCTCTCTGTGGCTACAGTTCATCACAGGACGTTGAAGTCATAGACACACACTCGACCCAGTAACTCGGGTATTAACTGATAAGCTGCTTGGCTGTGGGTAATGCCGCTCTCTGTGGCTACAGTTCATCACAGGACGTTGAAGTCATAGACACACACTCGACCCAGTAACTCGGGTATTAACTGATAAGCTGCTTGGCTGTGGGTAATGCCGCTCTCTGTGGCTACAGTTCATCACAGGACGTTGAAGTCACAGGCACATTCACGACCCAGTAACTGGGGTATTAACTGATAAGCTGCTTGGCTGTGGGTAATGCTGCTCTCTGTGGCTACAGTTCATCACAGGACGTTGAAGTCATAGACACACACTCGACCCGGTAACTCGGGTATTAACTGATAAGCTGCTTGGCTGTGGGTAATGCCGCTCTCTGTGGCTACAGTTCATCACAGGACGTTGAAGTCATAGACACACACTCGACCCGGTAACTCGGGTATTAACTGATAAGCTGCTTGGCTGTGGGTAATGCTGCTCTCTGTGGCTACAGTTCATCACAGGACGTTGAAGTCATAGACACACACTCGACCCAGTAACTCGGGTATTAACTGATAAGCTGCTTGGCTGTGGGTAATGCCGCTCTCTGTGGCTACAGTTCATCACAGGACGTTGAAGTCATAGACACACACTCGACCCAGTAACTCGGGTATTAACTGATAAGCTGCTTGGCTGTGGGTAATGCCGCTCTCTGTGGCTACAGTTCATCACAGGACGTTGAAGTCATAGACACACACTCGACCCAGTAACTCGGGTATTAACTGATAAGCTGCTTGGCTGTGGGTAATGCCGCTCTCTGTGGCTACAGTTCATCACAGGACGTTGAAGTCATAGACACACACTCGACCCAGTAACTCGGGTATTAACTGATAAGCTGCTTGGCTGTGGGTAATGCTGCTCTCTGTGGCTACAGTTCATCACAGGACGTTGAAGTCATAGACACACACTCGACCCAGTAACTCGGGTATTAACTGATAAGCTGCTTGGCTGTGGGTAATGCTGCTCTCTGTGGCTACAGTTCATCACAGGACGTTGAAGTCATAGACACACACTCGACCCAGTAACTCGGGTATTAACTGATAAGCTGCTTGGCTGTGGGTAATGCCGCTCTCTGTGGCTACAGTTCATCACAGGACGTTGAAGTCACAGGCACATTCACGACCCAGTAACTGGGGTATTAACTGATAAGCTGCTTGGCTGTGGGTAATGCCGCTCTCTGTGGCTACAGTTCATCACAGGACGTTGAAGTCATAGACACACACTCGACCCAGTAACTCGGGTATTAACTGATAAGCTGCTTGGCTGTGGGTAATGCCGCTCTCTGTGGCTACAGTTCATCACAGGACGTTGAAGTCACAGGCACATTCACGACCCAGTAACTGGGGTATTAACTGATAAGCTGCTTGGCTGTGGGTAATGCTGCTCTCTGTGGCTACAGTTCATCACAGGACGTTGAAGTCATAGACACACACTCGACCCGGTAACTGGGGTATTAACTGATAAGCTGCTTGGCTGTGGGTAATGCTGCTCTCTGTGGCTACAGTTCATCACAGGACGTTGAAGTCATAGACACACACTCGACCCAGTAACTGGGGTATTAACTGATAAGCTGCTTGGCTGTGGGTAATGCTGCTCTCTGTGGCTACAGTTCATCACAGGACGTTGAAGTCACAGGCACATTCACGACCCGGTAACTGGGGTATTAACTGATAAGCTGCTTGGCTGTGGGTAATGCCGCTCTCTGTGGCTACAGTTCATCACAGGACGTTGAAGTCATAGACACACACTCGACCCGGTAACTGGGGTATTAACTGATAAGCTGCTTGGCTGTGGGTAATGCTGCTCTCTGTGGCTACAGTTCATCACAGGACGTTGACGTCACAGGCACATTCACGACCCGGTAACTGGGGTATTAACTGATAAGCTGCTTGGCTGTGGGTAATGCCGCTCTCTGTGGCTACAGTTCATCACAGGACGTTGAAGTCATAGACACACACTCGACCCAGTAACTCGGGTATTAACTGATAAGCTGCTTGGCTGTGGGTAATGCTGCTCTCTGTGGCTACAGTTCATCACAGGACGTTGAAGTCATAGACACACACTCGACCCAGTAACTCGGGTATTAACTGATAAGCTGCTTGGCTGTGGGTAATGCTGCTCTCTGTGGCTACAGTTCATCACAGGACGTTGAAGTCACAGGCACATTCACGACCCGGTAACTGGGGTATTAACTGATAAGCTGCTTGGCTGTGGGTAATGCTGCTCTCTGTGGCTACAGTTCATCACAGGACGTTGAAGTCATAGACACACACTCGACCCAGTAACTCGGGTATTAACTGATAAGCTGCTTGGCTGTGGGTAATGCCGCTCTCTGTGGCTACAGTTCATCACAGGACGTTGAAGTCACAGGCACATTCACGACCCGGTAACTGGGGTATTAACTGATAAGCTGCTTGGCTGTGGGTAATGCTGCTCTCTGTGGCTACAGTTCATCACAGGACGTTGAAGTCACAGGCACATTCACGACCCGGTAACTGGGGTATTAACTGATAAGCTGCTTGGCTGTGGGTAATGCTGCTCTCTGTGGCTACAGTTCATCACAGGACGTTGAAGTCACAGGCACATTCACGACCCGGTAACTGGGGTATTAACTGATAAGCTGCTTGGCTGTGGGTAATGCTGCTCTCTGTGGCTACAGTTCATCACAGGACGTTGAAGTCACAGGCACATTCACGTCCCGGTAACTGGGGTATTAACTGATAAGCTGCTTGGCTGTGGGTAATGCTGCTCTCTGTGGCTACAGTTCATCACAGGACGTTGAAGTCACAGGCACATTCACGACCCGGTAACTGGGGTATTAACTGATAAGCTGCTTGGCTGTGGGTAATGCCGCTCTCTGTGGCTACAGTTCATCACAGGACGCTGAAGTCACAGGCACATTCACGACCCGGTAACTGGGGTATTAACTGATAAGCCAGTTGACGTTCTCTGGCCGTCCGTTTAACCATCGACCAGTCATTTACTTCTCAATTATCTGAGCGGTAAGTTAATGCTGTGTGTTTATCTTGGACTTTAACAGGTTTTTATGTATTTAATTTAATGTCAAGCTGTTAATTTATCTGTTATATGTCAAGCTGTTTATTTTGGTAATAACATAAACTGGCTGCATTAAAAAATAATTTTATTTTTTATTTTTGATATTTTTGATAATTGTTTTATAATTCTAATTATTTGACACTAAAACCAGTTAATTTGGTCAATATGTTAATAAATTCCCAATATTATTGTTTAAAATGAAAACATTGTCAAAATAAAGTATTTTCTAGCCAATAGTTTACAGGTGGTTTTTACAGGTGGTGGTCCAATGTCGATATTTAAACTAAAGGGGATACGCAATTTAATACAAACACCTTTTACAAATTAACAGTAATGAAAAACATTTCGTCATACTCGCTTTTATACCTCTTTTACCAAGTCTAAATTTTAACATTGTTTTGTTAAGAACGGTTGAAATTACGTGAGAAACAAATAGCGTAACAAAACGCCAATTTTTATACGAAAATATGAAATGAACTTAAACTATTAAATATTAAAATAAAACTTATTAGTTGGCAAAATACAAACTAATTAAATCTATTTCGATCATTATTAGGTTTAAATATGGATGAAGTCGAAATAAAAACCAATTTACACGATTTATACTGAAGAAAATTAATTTACTAGGTTCAATTGTAGTGAAAAAAGATTAAAATAAAAAATTACGAACAACAATACTTAAACCCCACATAAACAGAGATATTACATAAACCAGAGGTGATATATATTGTGCGGCATAGGTTTCCAGTATCACCAAAATGAGGGCCCGGGGGTATGAGTGGGACTGGATGTTCATCGTTCACTATTGTTCTCCTTACTGGTGTTTGACTGTTACTGCTAGTTTCCTGTACTATTACCATTGTAATCAATTGTTATAGCAAACTAAAAACTCTACCAGTAAAGATGTATTTTTTGTTAACAAGAGTCTATTCTAATTGAAGAACTTAAAAATAAAGTTTCATTGCACTCTGCCGAAAATGATTACAACAAAGCTTATGTTAGCTAAGTGTAAACAAAGTGTTAATGAATGGATTTAAACACTAAGTTAGTTTCGTGAGTCTCTGAAGTGTTTGCAGAGATTAACGCGTAGTCAAAACATTGGCTTGTAGTTTATAATTAATATTATAGGCCATCATCAGGTTACGTCAAATATACCATCATTTTTAATTACAATCTTTCACTGATCAAATATATAGTTAGCAACAAACCAATAAGAGGTATTTATAACATTTAAGTTTATTGGAAATTGATTTATCAAGCCAATAGTGTAAATGTTGGTAAATGTATGAATATAGTTAATTTATCAACTTTTTCAACCACTCATTGAACATTTCGGAAGGTACAACAAACATTTGTACATACTTTCGACTTATAGTAAATCATTTTTGAGAATTCATTGGATATTTTGTTACAAACCTTAATCGCAACAGAAAATATTGGCAATATTTTTAACAATAATTTTTAGTCCCTTTACATAGTAAAGAATAAATATTTTTCTGGTAAGTTATTTTTTTAAACGGCCCTTGTTTGTATCACAAGCAACAGCTTAAATCAGGGTAAATGATTTGGAGCCAAATTAGGGCCTCGTAGTTTGCTGACTCCCATCCGGGAGCCTAGGGTCTCCACAGATGACTCACGGTGCCCATGTGTTGTGCGAGGCGTTCCTACGGTGTAAGTGATTGCTCCAAGTGTCGTGGTCAGTGGCTCGTGAACCATTCCTTGACTCACTTAGTCCCATGTGATCGGTCATATATTGAACAAGGGGTGAATAAACATGGACTCTAGCATACTGTAATAGAAAGCTGTTTGTTTGATTGACATTGAGTCCTTTGAGTGGAAGCGCACAGCAGAGTCATGTGTCACACGAAAAGGTAATACACAATATGTTTTTAAAGTGTCACGTTTTAATCATCAGGAGATCCTGACGGATAAAATATAATTTTTTAAATTTACGAGATATAATAGTCTGACAAAGGATCAGTTTAAAAACTAGGAATAAAAAACTATCATGATCTGCATAAAGCAGTGGGATTTAGTGAAATTCATTATTATTCAAACAATAATAACTAATATTGAATAATAATTATTAATAGTAATGTATAACTGTTTATACCAGATAATATTTAGTACCAGACAAAGTATAGTAATATATCGAAACTAATCCTATACAAATTGTAATTACTAATCAAGGTTTTGAAGGGTATTAGAATTTCCCATTTCACTCGAAGTATATACCAGCTAAACTGTCGATTTTAAACTGCCTTTTTCATAGAAAACGTATTAATTTTACCCTTAAATTAGATTTTGACCCTTTATTGTATTCATTTTTCAAATTATTGTTCTCTCAAATGGGTGTGTACAGCTCAATTGTCTGGGCTGCCTTCAATGTGATATCGTCCCCTAACTGGCCGGGGAATGACAATGTGACAGCTGACACGGCCAATAAGTGGGCAAATCAGGAGCCCTTTCATTGATCGGCCTACCTATAGTCTATGGTTCTTTGCACCCTTTATAAATTGCATATCCAAACTCCGACATATTGTATTTCATCAACATAGATTTAACTAAGAATTTTTAAAATGCATAGTAAAGATTGTTTAGATAGATATTGTGAAGCCAAAAAGCTGGAAATTAAAAAATTGATTATATGAACTATAGGAGCAATCCTTCATAAAGTTATAATGGTCTAAGTAGTTTGATATATTTTAAACAAATATTACTTCATAAGTTGAAAAAATCATTTTAGTTTCAATACCATGTGCCAGATATATGAATGTAGTGAAGAAATATACAGAAATATAGTTTCTGTTGAAGTCTAATCTAAACGTATTTATATTTCTCCGTGTCATATTTGAAACACAAATATCAGTAATATCAGGTTTACAGATTGATGTTCTGGGCTTGGGTAATATTTACGGAAACACCAGAAACCATGATTGTCTTTTTATGTAGCATATTGAGATATTTTTTTTAATGGTTTCTTAGTTTTTTTTACAGGATAGTATACCACCAACAATGTAGTTTGTTCTTATCATAAACCCAGTTTTATTATTGGATATATTCATCAGCTTTTCCACAGAGACAATTTTAGTTTATTAAAAATGTGTCAAAATAAATCTTCAAAATGTTTCTTCATTAATGTATAATCAAATTTTACTAGCTTCTTCTAATAATTTAGGTTTAATCCACAAACCTATCTATATGTTTAATGTGTCTACATAATTGATTGTTGTTATCAAATTGATACAGTACATTAACGGTTAATACATACAGTTAACACTTATAATAAGTTTGCCTAGCTAGGTTATATTCACCAAGTTATTAAAACTACATACAGTTCAATGTGTGGTTTGCTGATCACTAGCATATAACGGAGTCTAAGGAGTTTTAATGATAAAGACGTGGCCGTAGCCTATCTTTACAAGCTATCCACGGGCGGTTGTGTTCAACATTTCTACCAACCACTGTGGTCTGTCGTCCTTCAAGACCTATTTATTGGAAGACAAGCGCCTAGTGACATTTTTATAATTCCGCTTTGAAAATCTCCTCCTCTTTGGTTAGCGTTTTAATTAATCGCCTAAAATCAATTGGGAGCCCTTCAATATTCAGCCTAATATGGTATGTACGGGGGTGGTATTTTAGTTTTTTTACACTGGATTTTAAAATAAATTAAATACAAAAACGTTAATAAAGATAGTATTAATTTAAACAAACTGTTTCAAATATCAGAATCACTAAAGGAATTATTTAGGGGCGCTCTACTTCAGAAGAAAAAAGGGATCTTGGTGGAAGGCAAAGTGAGCTTTATAGCGTCATTGCACAATAATTCTCGCACAAGATTAAATGTAAAAGATTCCGCGCTCTGCTAGGAAACATTTTTGCTAGGAAAGTCTCCATTCCCATTGCCCAGCCTAATTAGTTTCCTATTTATGTAAACGTTTTGCCAGCTGAGAAATTGAATTACGATTACTTCTTAGCACCACTGGAGATATTAAACATAGGCCCGTGAATAAGTTTGTGCAGTTTGAAGATTTTTATTTTACAACAAAATTAATTTTGGTCTAAACTCGTCCCTCTGAAAACAGAACGTAATACCCACTCGTCCCTCTCTCTTTGAAAAAGACAAGAGGGTATTATTTTATTGATGAAATATTACTGTACTGTGTTTAGCCCGAGCTAAATTTCCAGCGGGGAAAACACTTCAAGTATTTACATCATACCTTTTGCTTCATGCTGTTTTTTTAAGCCATGAATATTGGAAATATCTCAACAGACTCCTCCACGTTTTACTTTATAATTCTTGCAAAACCTATGTAAATTATTTTCCTTGTAAAATATATATTCTCAATTTTTAACTCATTTTAACTTGTAGTTTGTGAGAGCTTGTTGACTGTAAACTCATGTGGACACAAAGTAGGAATTGTACCTCTTCACGATGTGTTTTCCCACGTTCACTTAACTATACAACATATATTTCATCATATTACCTGAGATGTTACGTAGCTAACAACTTACAGTGTGTAGTTTGTGAGAGCTTGTTGACTGTAAACTCATGTGGACACAAAGTAGGAATTGTACCTCTTCACGATGTGTTTTCCCACGGTCACTTAACTATACAACATATATTTCATCATATTACCTTAGATGTCACGTAGCTAACAACTTACAGTGTGTAGTTTGTAAGAGCTTGTTGACTGTAAACTCATGTGGACACAAAGTAGGAATTGTACCTCTTCACGATGTGTTTTCCCACGGTCACTTAACTATACAACATATATTTCATCATATTACCTTAGATGTCACGTAGCTAACAACTTACAGTGTGTAGTTTGTAAGAGCTTGTTGACTGTAAACTCATGTGGACACAAAGTAGGAATTGTACCTCTTCACGATGTGTTTTCCCACGGTCACTTAACTATACAACATATATTTCATCATATTACCTTAGATGTCACGTAGCTAACAACTTACAGTGTGTAGTTTGTGAGAGCTTGTTGACTGTAAACTCATGTGGACACAAAGTAGGAATTGTACCTCTTCACGATGTGTTTTCCCACGGTCACTTAACTATACAACATATATTTCATCATATTACCTTAGATGTCACGTAGCTAACAACTTACAGTGTGTAGTTTGTAAGAGCTTGTTGACTGTAAACTCATGTGGACACAAAGTAGGAATTGTACCTCTTCACGATGTGTTTTCCCACGGTCACTTAACTATACAACATATATTTCATCATATTACCTTAGATGTCACGTAGCTAACAACTTACAGTGTGTAGTTTGTGAGAGCTTGTTGACTGTAAACTCATGTGGACACAAAGTAGGAATTGTACCTCTTCACGATGTGTTTTCCCACGGTCACTTAACTATACAACATACATTTCATCATATTACCTTAGATGTTACGTAGCTAACAACTTACAGTGTGTAGTTTGTGAGAGCTTGTTGACTGTAAACTCATGTGGACACAAAGTAGGAATTGTACCTCTTCACGATGTGTTTTCCCACGTTCACTTAACTATACAACATACATTTCATCATATTACCTGAGATGCTACGTAGCTAACAACTTACAGTGTGTAGTTTGTGAGAGCTTGTTGACTGTAAACTCATGTGGACACAAAGTAGGAATTGTACCTCTTCACGATGTGTTTTCCCACGGTCACTTAACTATACAACATACATTTCATCATATTACCTTAGATGTTACGTAGCTAACAACTTACAGTGTGTAGTTTGTGAGAGCTTGTTGACTGTAAACTCATGTGGACACAAAGTAGGAATTGTACCTCTTCACGATGTGTTTTCCCACGGTCACTTAACTATACAACATATATTTCATCATATTACCTTAGATGTTACGTAGCTAACAACTTACAGTGTGTAGTTTGTGAGAGCTTGTTGACTGTAAACTCATGTGGACACAAAGTAGGAATTGTACCTCTTCACGATGTGTTTTCCCACGGTCACTTAACTATACAACATACATTTCATCATATTACCTTAGATGTTACGTAGCTAACAACTTACAGTGTGTAGTTTGTGAGAGCTTGTTGACTGTAAACTCATGTGGACACAAAGTAGGAATTGTACCTCTTCACGATGTGTTTTCCCACGTTCACTTAACTATACAACATATATTTCATCATATTACCTGAGATGTTACGTAGCTAACAACTTACAGTGTGTAGTCAGTCTTCAATTTTAAATGTATGTATAACATAAACGCGTTAGCAAAACGGACCCTTAAAGACTACTGCTTCCGGAAGTAGGTCTTGAAATCGTATCAGCTTCCAATGCAGGAATCCAATTACGACCTCCAACAAAGATCAACATTATTTAGTAACTCTACACACGGCTAGTTTGATATTTTTTGGGCTTTCTCTAGTTTAAGAATGGATACGTTATTAAAATACAATTTGTTGAGGGACTTTTTAAATATACAGTATTTATTTTCGTAAGTATTTTACCACTAAAATATTACTTTAAAAGTTAAGTATCAATCAACAAATCATACCCCCTAGATGCAACTTAGGGGCGCGGCTTAGAAAACCAACCAACTTCAAGGCTGCAGCTCATGAGCTTTCAAATTTCCAGTTTATGTTTTGAAAAAAGAAGAAATCAATTCCATCGTATATTAAACAGCGAAACCAGATGTTTCAATAATGATATAAAATAACTAATTGAATGGCAATACGATATACGATAACTTACGATAGGCAGTCTCATTAGTAAAATACTTAATCAAATTTCAGCAACTGGATTTATTTATATATATATATAAAATGATATCTTAATGTCATACCTAATTTTTAAATATACAAAAGAAAATTGTTCGGGTAATAGTAGAACCACAATATTAAAAATTGATGAGAATTTATATAAACCACGTAGAGAGAGACATAATGTCCGGAAACATTAAACAAAGCTGTGAGTACTTAAAGTAATTTCATTCTTTCCAGACCAAATTTAAATATTATTTTTTCTACTAAATAATTAAGTATATGACAATTATGGTTCAAATGATTTATTTAGAAAAGAGAGTTATATCCAGGTTATTTCGTGAACAATAACACCCACCTGCGAGTTTTAATTAAAATCTTCAACATCAAACTACCTTAATGATGCTTTGTTATGAAATATATCTAGTTTCATAACTCTGGAAGAAAGCTTCTGTAACTGAGATTAGGTTAAAAAATACAAAAATACTCATTATTGGTTCTTTATGTTCTATGACGATTTTTTGCATTCGGAGGCTGAAGAAAATCAAAAGTAAAATGTATGATGCAACTGCTATGAAGTTATTGTTTGCAAATGTACATTTTAACTAATTTTAACCATCGCAATCTAACGGAATCAACTTCAGACTTCCTCGAGATAAGACAGACGATTTTAAACATTTGTATCTACAGAAAATTAAGGGGTTTTGTTCTTTAACTGTAAATTAATCAGTAAGTTTAATTCATGGCAAATATGAAATGAGTTACTGCATAACATTTAGATGAACAGAAACTTTAAGGATTTTTTTGTAACAAACTGAAGAGCAACCGTATGATTCTTTTGAAGGGGGCAAGAAGCATGATAAGTTTGCGGTAGGATAGATCTTAAACCATGTTATTTTATACTCTACCGTTAAATTTATCTGCTGTAATTGAACAATAATTTAAATGAGGGGAATGTGAACTGTTTATTGCAGTACGGAATTCTTAAGACGATTGCCCTAAGCCAAATATTGTTAATAATGCTGTTACTAGTATATATATATATATTATTTGTTGAGCGACATGGAAGCATTTGTTATAAGCGATATAAGACAGGACACGATTAGCACACTCAATATGATTAAACTAACCTTAGTCATGGTGACATCATCATTGTCTTTATTTATTCCAACACTTGATTTTACAGGCTGGCAGACTTTGAACTCATGAAGGGGGAGCCATATGGTGCGAACAATTCCAAGTCATAAACTCCCTCCCGAATCGAGACAGTTTTAAGAGGAGATTTAACTATATATTTCACAGTTTACAAGGAAAGACTTATTATAAATATATATTTATAAAACCTCAACTGCCCCTAGCCAATGGCCAATAGGCCTGTGCAGTGATCTAAAGACAGCGAGGTATCTTTACGGTAATTAGTCACAGTGAACAAGTATCACTGCAGTCAACCAGGATCGAACCTACGCTTGACCACGCCTGACTTGCGAGGCCAGCGCTCTACCTCTGAGCTACCAAGTCCGGAATTAATTATACTTAGGCATACAATTACTCTAGTATAACTTATATTTTGGTTCAACAAATTATACATAACCATGTTATGCATCCCCAACCATAGGTTACAACCAAATAAAACTTGAAGCCACAGTAATATTGTTACGGAGCCTTAAGTAATGAAACATTTTATATTATTCGTTAAATATTATTTAGTTAAAAAATCATGTTTCGATTTTACATTTCTGGGAGAATCTTCGTGCTACAAAAGCTTCATTTACGCATAACCCCTCGTTGCATTACATAATCAGACTGTTATAAAGCTTTTACCATAACATTGATGTGACTTGATATTGTAGGCTAATGACTACTTCTAAATTGCTAGCTTTAGTTTGTTAATTAGCTCATTACATATTTAACTTATTTTAGCATTCGATATTTGATTAATTGGTTTTCAAGAAACATAATAATGCATTTTATGCTAATAGTAAGTGACTTGCGTTTGTCTAGGACATGTTTTATCTACTGTAAGTCAGTTACTTATAGTATTGTATTTATCTGATAAAAAAGCAACAGCAGTCAGCTACTGTCACTGTACAACTGTCGCATCAGTAACTCGCTCGTTCAGTTTACACGGTGCATAGTTGAAACTGACCGAAACTGTCACTGGATACCGACATCTCTATTTAGCTCGTGAAAAAAGGTCTAGTGGTTAGCGTTCTGTATTTCGGTGCAAGAGGTCACGGGTTACCTCATGAAAATAAATAAAAATACAAACGAGCTGTTTAAACGAGAGTAATATATAAATTAATTATTAGTTAAACCACTCCACTCCACTCTTGTGCCGTATAATGGGCGGCTGAGTGGTGCGGTGTATTACGTGGTCCCAGAGGTAACGACTCACATCATCCGAGTGGTAAAATAAAAAATTAACACAGGACTATGGTAAACAAAATAAATTTAAAACGAAAAACTTCCAATAACGTTGTTAATTTGTTTTCCCACCAACTGGGAACATTTGTAGTTTATCGAGAAAGTTGTATAGCTTTATGTTGAAACTGCTTTCCTATGAGAACGGTTTAAATAGCTTCTGGAGACTAATCGCGGATGGTAAAAGATTGGATTGTTGGGCCCGTAAACAGAACTAAAAGTATACGATGCTAAACCCTCTTTTATAACTCTAGAATACATACTTACCGAGCTAATAATGAAAATGTACTATTCAGAACACAGTACGTTAACTTATGAGGATTTTACATTGGAAAATGCTATTGTTCATATCTTGACATAGTTGTATCATCCCTACTACCTCCATACCTATTTTAAATCCTGTACGTAAGTCTTCCTGAGAAACCTTATAATGCCTGATATTGTTATTCAGAAATGGCAGGCAACGTGCGAACTCGTAACTTTATACAATTATTAAACACTTTTAATTTTTGTAAGGGAACAACAAATTGCAATAAAGTATTGGAAATAATATTTAATATATTACAAACTGGGATTTAAAGTATGTAAAGAATACATTTTATTGTTATGGAACTCTTCTGTAATTATATATATATATATATATATACATATATATAAATATATATATATACATATAAAATGCAGGTACACAAAACAATAAATATCATCATTTCTGTTGATATAACCAGTTACAAGGACAAAGCCATTCCGGAGTTTTAAAAACTATTCACAATATTCAGTCAAATGTCACAACATGATCCAATCCTCGCAGGAGATTCTAAAACATGTTCTGTTGATTAGACACGTTGTCCCTAACGATAACACGGGCAGGTAATAAAAACAACATTATACCGTTGCACTAAAAGAATGTTGCCTATTTAATAGCCAACGATGTTGCCTATTTAATAGGTTACTAACTACAACGATTGGTATATTGAACGCTGTGGCTTATCATTAAACCTTTAACAATGCAACAATGAATTAGAATCGAAAAAATAATGAATTATACTTATATAATTTTATAGTTATTTAATCATCACAACAAAAACCAACACCAAAAAATCACAACAAAAATATTCCGCTTACGTTTTATATGGCATAAAATATAAAATATAAACTTATTTTGCCAATTAAGAACAAGTTATATCACATCGACAAATGAGTGCCTGTAGCATTTTTTCGTTGTTTTTTTATCTTTACGTAACTGACATGTAAAGGTGAAAAGAAATGGAAAGGAAATGTAAATGTAGTTTGTGTAATATTTATTTACTCAAGTACTTCGTACTTGCAGTTTTGTCCAGTTGGCCGACGAGTAAGTACTGAACGCGTCTAAAGTGCACTTCTAAGAAAGGCTACAGGTCATTAGAGAGAGATCCCAGTAGTTTGCAGGAATCTGACTCCGGAAAAAAATCAGACAAGGAGCTGACTTTAATGGTTAATATTTTACGGTAAGGTTCCTATACTTTTTCCCATATTGATACTTAATGAATGGATATATATATATATATACATGCAAAATATATTAATATTTGTTGTATCCCAAAATTTAATTTAAGTATTTTAAATTCAATTCTAACCGGTTGGTGTTCTTCTTTTGAAGGCAGCCTATTTTTCTTCATGGTCGCATTAATAATTTAATAGTATATTTCATCACTAGGGCTAAAAGCGACGCTTTTCGATACGAGCTCAAGTTTAACGTCCGAGGTGAAGCCGAGGTCGGAAAATGAGCGAGGATCGAAAAGCCACTTTTGCTCGTGAGATGCTCATGAGATTAAATATTTTTCGTCATACTGCAAAATATATTAAGCAAAATAATTTTAAAAAAATTACAACTTGTTAACTTTTAAAAGTTTTCTCCGGAAATAGCTTCCATCATGAACTTCCTTTTTAAAATAAACAGCTGTTTCAGATGTATTCAACTACTGTATGTTACGATTGTGTTAGTGTTAGGTTAGACTAACTATAACGATAGGTATATTGAATGAACGCTGTGGCTTATCATTAAACCTTTAACGATGCAAAAATGAATTACAATCGATAAAACAACCAATTACTACTCTCGATACAATAGACGTACACAAGTTTGCAGTTTTACTACATTTCCATAAACGACAAAAACGAACACCACACAAACTGACTCTTTTTTGCCCTGGGGCTGAAAATTGCTACTTTAGGCCCGCATCGCCTGTATTTAAAACAGCCGTTTTTGAAGCAGTATAACGTAAACCATATACCTTATACAATTAAACTGCGACTGATAAACTTCACTGATTTCTCATTTTGTAATTAATGATAAGTTAATTTGCCAGGTATTTTGACGCTGCAAGATAAACGATGTAAAGGGGAATTCAAAGCGGTGATTTGCTTGAGTAATTAATCACTGAGATGATAACGATACATGTTAAACGGAAGGTTCTCGATTACTACATCTGGATCAGTTACCCCCACGTTTCCTTGATTGGATTATATTGAAAAGCTTTTTAACTTAACAAATATAATCATTTTCAGTGAGACAAAACAGCAATGGTATAACGCTTTAATACCCAGTTATATTGCGATTGAATTCATAAGTTGGTCAACTTTACAGCTAAACGACTGGAGTTTATGAAGGAGCTCTAGTCAAAATCTGTTTCGCATTTCTGACTGCTCTCTTCACACTACCAATGTTAATTGTTATAACGTGGCTCCTCAGCAGGCTATCAGCGATCGTTGATTTACGTACAAATTGTTTACCCTAAACAAGTTTGCGAATAGGCTTATTAAAATATTTACAACTAATTGTTTCACCATAATTTATGACACCAAAGTTCTCTCAACGCCTCAAAAAGTAATATGTTCATTTTATCTTTTCAATGAGTTATTCGTCAAATATATCCGCTAACTCGTTATTAAAATGTTTGATAATGTTAATACTCGTTATGTTAATGTTAATACTTGATGTTAATGTTAATTATTAACTCACTCAGTGAGTCTTAGTCTTAAGAGGGATGCAAGTTGAAACGCAATATATTTCCTTTCCATAGCCCCATCCTAAATCTCTCTACCATCCAATGTCAAGGGTTAGTGTAATCGTAGGTTTTGTAGTTGTAGTGCAATCTTTATTGGTTTTAATTTATAAGAACATTGGAAAATAATACTTGAATTTTTACTCCCCAATGTCATATACTGACAATATACTGGCACAAAATAAAAATATGTAAAATAGTTTTTAAATTTTCATAAATTACATGAAAACAACTTAAATAGTATTAAAGCTGGAAAGTAGCTCTGAAAACTCTTTGGAAAAACGATTGCAGCGTGATATCAGAATCAATTGCACCGTGTTGTTGCATTATGGATGAACCATTTCTTCCCCAATGTCATAATTCTCTTAGCAGCTATCAATTTAACTGGGTATAAGGATTAAATTTTAAGTTTTTAGCGAATTTCCCTATAGGGAAGAAACTATTACCGTAGGTGGCATATGGAATGAGTTAAGCCCGAGACCATGATAATTCATTCAAATTTGTATAAATATATGGGAAAATGGTTTTTAGGTTTTCCTCAATTAATTTTAATGTAAACCTCACATTTACTTTTACCAATCAGTTCAGCTCTACAAAAAAATATTTTGGTGTTTAAATTGTGATTCTTTGTCCAACCATTGCAGAGATATTCAAAATGCTAAACACAGTACGTTGTCCAATGTTATCCTTATGGAGAATAATTAAAATTTGATAGCTTGATTATTTATAAATGTATGTTGATGAAACTTGGCATCTGGCTTCACCTAGTACTGGTCTATTGATATTTGCACAAGAAATATTATATCGCCGATTTTCCCTGCAGCAGAAAACATGCATACTCAGCCCCCATGTTATTATTAAGGAGAATAAGTCAAATGTAATGTCTCTCTTAATTATGAGCATAAATGAATAAAGCTTGGTATGCAGCTTCGACTGCTTAAGTTGTATAGATAGTTGCATAAAAACACATATTTTGTGTTCCTTGTTGCAGCAAACCTGCGTACTCAGATTTCAATGTTATTACTATGGAGAATAAATAAAATGCTATATATAACTTATTTATTCCTGTATTTTTATTAAACTTGGTGAGTGGCTTTGTGGTAGTGAGAAACGTATACATGCATTGGAAATTCGCCGAGTACGCAGGTTTGTTGCTACGGAGGTATTTTATTAATTGAAAATAGAGGAGAAACATGATTATAAATATGAAATTGATGATTTACTAGGTGAAAATATATGTTTATATCGTATACTAATCCAACCAGATGCTGAGGCTAATTACGTCATGCAATTTATGAAGAAATATATCTTAAAACTCTGCATGTTCCATCACGCGATTTTAAAAGTAATACTTCCATAGCATATCCATAAAAAACACTGTCTAACATTTTAAAAGTAATACTTCCATAGCATATCCATAAAAACCACTGTCTAACATTTTAAAAGTAATACTTCCATAGCATATCCATAAAAAACACCGTCTAACATTTTAAAAGTAATACTTCCATAGCATATCCATAAAAAACACTGTCTAACATTTTAAAAGTAATACTTCCATAGCATATCCATAAAAAACACTGTCTAACATTTTAAAAGTAATACTTCCATAGCATATCCATAAAAAACACTGTCTAACATTTTAAAAGTAATAATTCCATAGCATATCCATAAAAAACACTGTCTAACATTTTAATGTTATAATTTTAAATTTTAGACTTGGAGATTAACTTTAAACATCACGTTTTAATCTGATGTTATCAAGTTATTTTTGTATCTTATTTCTGATCATGATCAAAAATACCATGGTTTTTCATTTGGTACAACGCATTTTTTAAGGAAAAACCATCCTAATCAATGAAAACTTCCTGACGCCAGTTTTTTACAATACTATAAGAATACTACAATTTCATGATATCATTCATTACGCTATTACTTTTCCTAAGCTCTCTTTGGTTAGTAATACTCGTTCTGAGATTCATAAACTTATAAAGTACTGAATATTTCCAAACAATCAAAATAAAGCTTAACTATCTAGAGATTTAATACCAACGTAAGTAAATATGATATAAGTTAAAATAGCCCTCTGTTAGCAAGTATAAAGTACTTAGGGGGAATGTATAAAAATTAGTGAAAATATAGATTAAACATCAGCCTAATAAGTTAAGTTTGCATATCCCCCCAGAATAAACAGTGCCAAATGAGAGATATTAGGGAGGTTCGGAGTTTAAATTTGTCTCTGCCATTCACTTTAAACTCGTTACTAATATCTTCCCTAATTTTACCAAGTCTGATAGTGATAAGCAAAATCAGCTCATATCAAGGCTTTCGAAATTACATTTGCCATTCTACACTACACTGAAATGTAAAACTAAAAGTAGATATTTTAATTAAAATACTATAAACCAGAATGAAACTGTATCTAGGAAAGATAAAATGTCCCAATGGAAAAACATTAATCCATGATGTATCAGTGGTCACAAATATCAATAGATCAGCAGTATATCGGTGCCCAGGGGCCCATACATCTGCATACTGATTAGGGTACGTGTTTTTACCGTGCAGTTTTTAACCATTATAGTTTAATATCGTGCAGACTGCATTGGCTCCCCCAGTGGAAATTACGTTAAAGTATCAGAGATCTAAGTCAACTTTTGTTAGTTTTAAATAAATTCATGAAGGTTAAACAATAATAATTAAGGCTCCTGCTTTGTGCGTTGTAAAACTCGTATACCACATTCAGTGCATAATATTAAATAAATGTATTTTATTCGTAAGAAACTAGATGTATTTAACTAATCTTTAATTCTAAAACTATACTATTTGTTTCATAAGCTACTTAAATATTTTTAGTGAATTTCCTATGGGAAAGTGAACTATTAGCATGACCCGCACGGTGAGACTTAAGCCCGGGACTGCCATAGAAGTTCCTAACGTAACCCCCTGAACACGTTTTGAGGGGTCTCTAAAAACGTTTTATATTTATACATACATATATATATATATATATATATATATGTGTGTGTGTGTGTGTGTGTGTGTGTGTGTGTGTGTGTGTGTTCGCACTCTAGCGGTCGCAATCTTTGTCCGATTTACTTCAATTTTGGTAGAGACATTCCTTTTTATAATCAGTTGGACAAGTTCGTTGGGAAAAACAATCGGAAAACTCTAACCCCATTTTTTGGGGATTTTAAGTTTTTTAAATTTTGAGTTTTTGGGCGTAAAAGAACAAAGATTTTAAGCCCTCCCTCATCATTCTAGCACAAGTACTTACCAATTTATTAAAGAAAATGTTAACTGTCAAAATACAGTACTTTGTCTTATGGGGATTTTACACTGGAAAAGGCTGTTTTTCATATCTTAATACCGTTTTATCACCCCCTATACCCCTATATCAACTCGTTATCCCGACAATACCTCCTTGTAACTTTATAATGTACAACATGTGCATCCTATTAGTGAATTTAAATATAACCAGGAGCATCAAAACAGCCAAAAAATAAAAATTCTCCATTTTCAAACAAATGTAACCAGTGTTGGTTTAAACCCTTTATATGATATTTTTAGGGTTTTAATGCGGAAATTCATTTCACTCACGTCAGCGTGCTGCGTGTGATCTCGTTTTATTTTTACTGTTAAATGGTTATTTGAATTCAACGCTGGATTGTAAGAAATGTTGATAACGAAAGTTACTTTAGTATAATGAACTTCTAGCGGAAGAGTGAATTACTGTAAGGTAATCGTTACTATGCGGCGATTGCCGTTGGAGTAACATCATTGTTGAACTAAAATAGGCTCTGTTAAATTCACGTTTTTGCTATTACAAAAACAATTGGTATAAGCCACATTTTACTTTAAACTAATTTAGAAGAGGTAAAAAATACGTACTTTATTTGACGAACTTAGTTGAATAAAACTCTATTAGGACTTAATTTTACCGCACACTTCCCATTGTAACTGATAAAAACTTAAAACGTTAAAACGATAATCTTGTCAAGTTTTAATTGTCTAATGCTCTCTAAACCATGTTCAACCCATCATGTTTAAACATATCATCTACAGAAAAGCGGTTCTTGTAACCGGTATATATTAAAACAATATATATCGACAACAGTTTAATATTTGAAGTTATTACAACTGAGCTAAAAGTTATGTAACTTCATTGGAGCATTGATGCAACATTTTTTGTTGCCAGTATTCCACGTAATCCTTTTACGTATTTAGTTGAGCGTTTAAAATGTATAGAGTGTTGTTTCAGTTACTATAATTTTTTCAAAGGTAATACGGGGGAAAATAATCATACAACGTTAAAGAAATATGGATATTTAAGAAACCATATAGCAAAAAGTAGTTTTAGGACTCAGTTTTTAAAGAATATCATTATGATATCCTCAACATTAGGATTATTTATGAAGTACCGCCAGTCTACCAGAAGTGAGCCATATTGAAAGAACTTCTATAACATTTTAATAGATTTTGAAAATTCCCACTTACTCATATGTGATAAAGATTCACCAGACTCAACGCGCTATTTAAGAAATTGCCAGTAAAGGTATAGACCACGGTGGAATTTACTTCTTCAAAATATCCTGGTGTTTACAACGGTTCCAACTTTGTTAACGACTTAGGGACGTTTCTAACTCCTAATTAAGTAAATACCAAATGAAGACAAAAAGGAATGACAAAGAATAGTTCCTGTCTTCTGTTTGATAAAGTTGTTCGTGGGTGGTCCTATCAGACAGTCGGGTCCCACCTCTGAGGAATAAAGACAAAAACAGACCACTTCCCGGTGGTCGCGTGCTTCGGTGGCATGTTTATAGATCCATCGTGAAAGTTCCGCCATCTTAAGTCAAAAAGTAAAGTAGCAGACAATTTAAATATTTGTGTATTCGTCTTTTGTGTCTTCATTTCATCAGTGTCCTTTGTCGTGAATGAGTAAGTTCCCTCATCTACCACAAAAAGGTACATTTCATGAAAAGGTAATGCATTTTAATACAACACAACGATCATCATAATATCTTTAATAATAATCGTATATTGTTGCTAGTAACCATTAGATAATGATGAAAACATGAATCTTAAACTATAATACTAATATTTTGTACAAAAGCATATTTGAAGTAGTATAGATCCATGAATGACTTTGGAAAGTGCCATGATCATATAAACATACCCTAAAAATACCCTGCTAAAATTATATCTCAAACTAAAAATAGAACCATACATGTATATGTATGTGTATAAGCTTGGATTATAAAATAAACAACCTAAACTTTAATATTGAAGTTTACTTTTGCATAAGGTAATTTGTTTCAAACCTACAAGAACGTGTTTAAGAAAAGAAAAATAGTAAGTATGAAACGTGATTTTATGATTAAAATATCTGTTGCCTGCAGGCTTCGTCCCGCAAAAACGATGTCAGTTGTGTGTGCTGCATTCTAGTGGAACTACTACGAATCAAGAATAGCTGTTTGTATTTTAATCAGCTCAAACAAAAATGAATACATAAGGAATATATGGGAACTTTTTCGGGGTCTCTGGTGAAGCCCTAAGGTCAGATCAGGATAAAACCTATTTAGTTTTCATATTTAATGCCTAAAGAATCAGTGTACAAAATTTCATTTCTCTTAAGTAAATGGGAATTAGGAGAATTCCTGATGAGTGATTCAGTGAGGGATTTGCTTTTTATTCGTATAGATTCTATAGAGTTTAAATAACATGTTTTTGACGAAAAAATCTTATGGTTAACCTAACTTGTATTGCTATAAACTATTGAAACTATTGACACTATTGACACTATTGACACTATTGACACTATTGACACTATTGACACTATTGACACTATTGACACTATTGACACTATTGACACTATTGACACTATTGACACTATTGACACTATTGACACTATTGACACTATTGACACTATTGACACTATTGATAGCTTCCAGGTTAGCTCTGTATTGCTATAAACAATTGAAACTATTGACACTATTGATAGCTTCCAGGTTAGCTGTGTATTGCTATAAACAATTGAAACTATTGACACTATTGATAGCTTCCAGGTTAGCTCTGTATTGCTATAAACAATTGAAACTATTGACACTATTGATAGCTTCCAGGTTAGCTCTGTATTGCTATAAACAATTGACACTATTGACACTATTGACACTATTGATAGATTCCAGGTTAGCTCTGTATTGCTATAAACAATTGAAACTATTGACACTATTGATAGCTTCCAGGTTAGCTCTGTATTGCTATAAACAATTGAAACTATTGACACTATTGATAGCTTCCAGGTTAGCTCTGTATTGCTATAAACAATTGAAACTATTGACACTATTGATAGCTTCCAGGTTAGCTCTATTTGCAGCAGCGAGCGTTTTAGAAGGTTGATGATTCATGATGGTTGATGTTTTTAACCTGGAAACTTCAAAATAAAGCTTAAATCAAGGAAAACTACAAACCCGTTTGAGTAAAATCGTGATGCATGAGACATAAAGACAATTTACCCCCTAAAACTGTTGTAGTCTCTATCCAATGGGGTTCATCTTAAGGAGTTAGTTGGCCTGATAAAAAGGAAACAAATACATTTCATCCAATATCTGTGGTGAAAGGGATTTCCGACTTATGTCACAACTACGTGTTATGGAGTGCATGGAGTGCTGCATTACTATCCATCGCCTGGAGATGAATTCCATCAGCACCGTAAAGAGGGTTCGCGAGAGATCGATGATAATTTCCTGGCCCCGGAAGTGACGGCAATGTCGCGTCAGTTTCCGTTTCATGTGACCAACCACGGCCCAGATCACCGTCAGGTTCCATTACTTTAGTGGCTGTGTTAAACAGCACAAGTTTTCAATATAGATTCATTTAATGTATGTTGTTGAAAAGTTGTTTTGGTTTATATCTTAGAGAAATTTACGTTTTCCAATGTATTTCCAAGCTATATATTTAAATACCTCGTCGCACCAAACCTGCGTACTCAGCGAACTTTCAATGAATATAATGAGTTTTACAACTGCATTTAGCCTTTGCCAGGTTCCATAAAGGTACATTCATTAATTAGTGCTATATATATATTTTTTTTGTATTCTCCATAATAACTTTATTGTTTTTTGTACAAATATCAATAGACCACAACTACACAATATTACACAAATAAACAATATATAATATACAAATATACAGAAATAAACAATCGAGATATTAAATTGTATTTATCGAAAACGTACTGTGTTTAGCGCTTATACAAGACATCTCTGCAACGGTTGGACGTAGAACAACTTTTTTAACACCAAATAACTTTATTTTAGATCTGGACTAATTGTTAAAAACCAATTAGAAAAAATTTAGTTCCCATTACATAATTGAGGAAAAGATTAAAACCTTATTCCCATAAGAGTAACATGTTCAATTTTAAAACAGATTCTTTTCTTTGAAACTACTTTATCCATGTTAATGATTCAAAATACTGAATTATTTGAATTTAAGCTCTATAATATAATAAAACTATAATAGCGTGTTTTTAAAATTTTAGAGTGTAACATTCAAAACACAGATCTTTTTAACTTTTATTCCCCATAGTCCAATTTTTTTAGTTTTCGAACTTTACACATTTTGAATGATAGCCAAACAAGTAAGTGAGTTTTGGAATATCACTTTACACATTTGTGCCAAATTTCATCTAAATCGGACGTTTTCTTCAAACATTATCGCATTTACGGTCACAAATTTAAATATACTATTTATGAGGTTCAACACCCCCCTAAAGCCCCACCCCACTTGGGTTAATGTGATACGACTGGTTTTTAAACTAGTTCGAATAAATGCTACTTTACATATCTGTGCCAAGTCCCATAAAAATCGGACCACCTTTACAAAAGTTACTGCACCCACAATCACAAAAAACTGAAAATTTTGTTTCCCAAATAAACACATGTAAAAAATGGGAACAAATAGTATTTAGTGTAGTTACATGTGAGTTTCCGACCGAAAAATCTTTTGTATCTGGGATCTACAGATACAAATATATCACTCCCAGTACAAAATGCATAAGTTAACCAACAAACAATTAAATTTGTTTTGCTGTATGAAAAAAGATTAGGCGAATACCTTAAGGAACGAAAATTAAAAATTTGACTCTGGATAAAATAAATCACTTAAATTGTTGGTGGTTAAAACTTCACTGCTTGACTGCTTTATTGACTACCGACATTATATCGATACGTAGTTTGTATTTATCGAGTTGTGCTATCCTATAAAATATAAAACGTTTTTACAAAAATAGTAATTAGCCTAATATCTTGTTAAAAATCTAAATTTATATTTATCTGTGTGGGATCTAATTCCGTTTAATATTCTTTCTTTATCGTAATTTGATGCGGGCTTTATCGCAGAAAAACCGAATAATATTGATACAACCTAAAGAGCTATATTACATTTACTGCTAATAATTTAATCATTCTGGAAAGCCGAACCATAAACAGGTTGTTATCAGAACAATGCCGCCCACCTGAGAGTTTTAATTAAATTCTTCCACATCAAAGATAACCTCAGTCAGCCCTAATGATAATACTGGGTGCTTTGTTTTATAACCACAACCAATATTCAGAATACGCCTTAATCAAAATGTACAATTCTTTATGGTTGGTTATTTACAATAAAAATATTATAATTTTGCTTCCACCTTTTACCACACAATTTATCTAACCACAATACCAGTTTCCGAAGTAAATTCGATTTAGTAATGTATATACTTAACTTATTTACAAAAAATAGGTGTCATTAAACGTAACACTTGTACTATTCAGAAACTAGTGTTTTTACACATTGGAATAATGAGGGAATTGGTTTACAAGAAGGAAAACAAAAGTTTTTTATTGCTATTTCTTTTGTTTCACTCAAATCTAAATGACACTTACGGTATACACTTAAGAGGTTTTTACTCTCAAAGGATTGTGATGAGGGAACGAAGTGAGGGAATCTAGTATTATCAGAGGCAAAGGTTCGTTGTCCGTCAGTGAGTGTGTGTGTGTGTGTGTGTTTGTGTGAGTGTGTTCGTAACACAATAACACACACCCACACACACACACACACACACACACACACACACACACACACACACACACACACACACACACACACACACACACACACACACACACACACACACACACACACACACACACACACACACACACACACACACACACACACACACACACACACACACACATTGGTGGTAAGGCATTGGAGTGGTTGCAATCTTTTTGTAAAGAAAGAAAGCAAGCAGTCAAAGTTAATAATGTTTTGAGTGAGGTTCTGGAAGTGCACTATGGCACACCACAAGGAGGGGTGTTGGGCCCTATCGTATTTTTGATTTATATTAATGATTTACTTGAACTTAGATTGAATTCTGATATATTTGCCTATGCCGATGACACTGCTCTAGTCTGCTCAGCTTATAATAGAGAATCATTACAATTAAAAATAAGTAGAGATTTAGATAAAATATCAAATTGGCTGATCATTAATCAATTATTAATCAATTGTTCAAAGTCCAAATGTTTGATGTTTTTCGATTGCAGCAAACAGAAAGAGGAATTAAAGAATGAGTTCAAGTTATTGTGTCATAAACATTGTTGTCTGTATAAGTGCTCATGTAGTTACATAGATGTAGTAGAAAGTGTAAAGTATCTTGGATTGTATGTGGATCAATTCTTGAAATGGGAGCAGCAAGTCAATCACTTATCGAGTAAGCTAAGAACAATAAATTATGCACTGTATCATTTGAGAGATAATGTTAAGAGTCAGTATTTACAAAAAGTGTACATTTCTTGGTTTGAGAGTGTTTTGAGATATGGAATCGTACATTATGGAGGAACATATTCCACTGTTCTAAAACCGGTAGTTGTGTGTCAAAGAAATGCCCTCCGTACAATATTTAATTTAAAAAGAAATGATAGAGTTTCTTACCTTTTTGCAGAGAATAAAATTCTTACGTTTGATCAGTTGCATGTTTATTGTATGATAATGTTTATTTATAAATACAAGAGTTTGTTTAGAATAAAACCTGTAAACAGAATGACACGATCTGCCCAATATACATTGATTGAAGAAGGCTTTTTTAGGAAAGAAATGAGTAAACACCAATTTTGCTGTCTTGGCCCTAAATGTTTTAATGATTTTGTAAAATATTTTGGAAATGAAATTCAGTATAAAACTCTGTCTGTAGTTAAATCTAAAGCCATGCAATATTCAATGCAGTATCATATTGAGTGAAGTTGTCAATATTTTTAAAAAATGTTTTTGTTTATTTTGTTGTTGTTAATTTAGTTTTCTGCCTGAATATTTGATTACTTAATGAATCTAGTCATTTCATCTTTCACTTGCTAGCATTATAAGTTTGCATGAATTGTTATGGAAGCCTGATAATGTTGTATCTAATATAGTCTATTTCTTGTTATGAATTTGTTTTAGAGTTTAGTGTTTTTGTTTTGAATTATTGAATATACGTAACATATTTATACTGGTGAATTTTGTTACCGGAGCATGATTAATGAAAGTGGTGGCTGTTGTCTGTGATTTAAAAAAATTCTGAAATTTGTCATCATCATGCATGAACTGTTCCTGAGAATTTGACGGAAGTGTAAAAGAACTGTACAGCTGTCAGTAAAGAAATAATGTATTAAAGAAAATGTATATTTTTCTGTCCCGCGCGTGTCCTATGTGACACATGGGATTTTGTAATAAACAATAATTTTTCATGAATAAAATTGCTTGAACTTGAACTTGAACTTGAACTTGAACACACACACACACACACACACACACACACACACACACACACACACACACACTCACTGACGGACAACGAACCTTTGCCTCTGATAATACTAGATTCCCTCACTTCGTTCCCTCATCACAATCCTTTGAGAGTAAAAACCTCTTAAGTGTATACCGTAAGTGTCATTTAGATTTGAGTGAAACAAAAGAAATAGCAATAAAAAACTTTTGTTTTCCTTCTTGTAAACCAATTCCCTCATTATTCCAATTATATGCACACACACACACACACACACACACACACACACACACACACACACACACACACACACACACACACACACACACACACACACACACACACACACACACACACACACAGATGATCACTTTGCCTCTGCTAATACTAAATACCCTCACTTCGCTCCCTCATCAAAAATTCTCTGACAGTAAAAAAGCTCTCACGTGTATACCGGTATTTATGCTATAAATCGAACTTTCCACCAAACTATACAATAACATGTTAACCACCTTATACTTATGCAGGAGTTGCACTTAAAACTTCCCGCAATAATATTAATCTCATAGCTTTTCCAATTAAATACACAAAAGTACGTTATGGCACATATACCAACCAAATATAAACATAAATAATACCGAAGGAATATTATATATGATTAAAGACATATTAAATAAAAACATTTTCCTTTTATTACTAACAGTGTGCTATTACATTTCAAGAACTCGTTATTTAAGAAATTATTTAACCAACGACTAAAAAGTATTTTATACTTTTATCAAATCTTTTTGCAGAACCTTTAAATGACTTTGAAGTGACTTATAAAAACAGCAAAAATCATCATGAATTTTGGTCTGTAACGACCGAATTACAAGGCCTCAAACATCGCATCAAATTGCATCTTCCTTTTTACAATGAACATCGTAAAGCACATACGCTTTCAGTATGAACAAAGTAACAAGTTAACGACCGTTGTTAAACCTGCTTGTTTTGTTTTCTGAGGGAAACCGGATACTCTTACACGTGTGACATTTACGATGAGCAACCTAGACACTAAATCGTACTCAGAAACATCCCAAGTTATGTGGGATGAGATTCGGGTACAACATTTAGAAAATCTTTGGTAACTTTGATATTAAATTATTTCGTAAATACCAACTTAAAATTTATTAAAAGTATTTATACAACCTGTGTGTATAATCATAATATTGCTGACCTATTTAAAAATCATATTTTATACTTATTATCCAAAGAATATGCATCTAAAAGATTAAGACATAAAGTGTCTATTCGCAATGAAAAAATGGGTTTAACTAATTACTTACTCTTGAAGGTTTGCCTGTTAGCTATTAACTTCAGTGCATGAAAGTATATTACAATAGATGGGATGAAAATTAATTACAGCCTGTTGGCTTAAAATGTAGCTTTACGTGGATTTTCTTTAAGAGATTGATTTTGCAATATTGTACGATCATTCCTGGCTTTCAATTTACTATTATTTAATATCTGCTGTCCAACTTATTTTACTCTTTCCATTCATAAAAAGCTAACAAGCAAAACATAACCAACGTGGTCTCTACAAGATCACAGAGGTTATAATTATTGCTGTACATGATAGTGGACACGGCAGATTTGGATCTATGAAGCTACCAACCGATGTATCGGTTGGTGTTTTGTTTGATCGCCGTCACTTAAAAGTAATAATGTGACAGTCACTAAAATTATCATCCAAAGCTATCATATACAGCTGATGACAAACGGCGACTGTTAAATATCCTCGCAGATGGTGATATCGATAAACAGCAAAGCTCAATAAAGCGTGGCAGCCGACAGTAACTCAATCTGCTGTCAGAAACGTCGCGTCGCCGCCAGCTGTCAGCCGATACTCTCACCACATTACGCCGGCATAAGGGCGACTTCTGGTTTTGGAAAAAGCTTATCTATTTGACAGTAGGAGAAAATGATCCAACTTTTCTACTTTGCTACTTTTCTTTTTTAATTTTAATTGCAGATTTAGCATACAAAATTCCCTTTTTATAGATTTTGTAATAATCAGTAAATGGTTTTTAGTGACCATGGAGTGTTTTATACGACGTAATTTATTTATTAGCCAAATTACTGTATGAACGAACTTTGTACGGTATGATATGCATATTTAAAAAAAATTTCAGTACATTCCACTTTTCCATGGTTAATCATTGAACTTTTATATAATTATAGTTATTTTCGCATAATTAAGATGTTAAGTAACCATCCTAATCATGGAATTTAATGATTAAAACTAAGTTATACTATTGAACTAGTAAATTTGTGCGGACTACGAATGAAAATAAATGTTTACTAGGCATTTATATAGAACGACTTTTGGCTGATGGAAATGGAGGTAACTAGTTCACACAACTAAAAAGCATTTACAAAATAAAAATAAGATCAAACATACAAAATTATGCAACACTTAATCCTTTTGCAAAAACTGATAAGTTAACGCTAGTACAACATTAACCTGCAATTAGCGCTTGACAACAAACATGCTTTCACTAGAATATTTTTTAAATTAGAGAATAAATGACTTAGAATGCGAGGTTTACACAAATATGGTGGGGAAAATTTGAGATAATGTGAAGTAAATATATCAAGTGGGGATGGTTGCAAAACATTACTATTAGTCCTAAAATCTATTTTCTAAATAGAAAATGTTTTTCAACCAAGGGAGTCCTACGAACTTAAATTTGACACTCCTTACATAGTGTGGTTCAAACCATAAATCCGTCAATTTCTAAAATTTGAAAATAGGAAAGGATGTACCATGTACCTAAGTAAAAACCTAACATCATAATTTGTAAACAGGTATAAAGCTGTTTATTTTTTGCATCCAGGGAAATATTAAACCATGGTCTTTTTACAATCTCACGGCAATAGTTGCAAGTGTCTGAAAATGATGCTCAAGGTCAAGCTTGCATCAGAGGATAAATTAAGAGCTTTAATTAAACAAAACCCGTACTTTAAAACTAATTTTTCTAGGTAAATCTTTAGTTAATTGAAGTATTACGTATAATATAATGGCTCATATTTGAATATTGTGTAAAGTTTATTTATTAACACGAAAAAACAATTATAAATCAATTTTAATACAAATATTACGGATAAAGTTGAAGATTTTTAAACCTATATTTGCTCATTTAAATATTCTACTTTACAAAGAAAGAAAAAACTTTATTTTCATATTTTTAAAGTTTATTTTGATTCTTAGGTAACTAAAAGCGTAAAGTTGTAGTCAAATTCTGTTTGGTAGCCATAAACATCAATTACGTAGTTTAATCTTTCCGTTGATGTAAATTACCAGTGGAATTGTATTATTTCCTACGTTATTTAAAAGTAATTATTGTAAAAGTTTGAAATAGCTGTAGAAATCAACTGTCAAATCTACTTGGGTTTCAGTAGTAACTTGATGACGTGGAAATGATCGCACCATGTGGCTCCCCTTTATTAAGGCAAAACTTAGCGGCCCGTGAAATCAAGTGTTGTAATGCCTTAGACTTTTACTTGGGCGTAAACAGAATTGGTTCATAGACCGTTAAGAGATATGTCAGTGATAAGTATTTAATACTTCTTGCATTAGGACATGTAGTAATAATGAAACTATTAAAGAAAAAATAATATATTTAAATTTATAAAAAGAGTGTTTAAAGATAGTTAAACGTATATATTTCTCTTATAAAACATATGGAATGCTAAAGAGAGAACAAATAGTAAGGGCGAGCAGTAACTGTTCGTAGAACATAATGACTTAAAACCGATGGTTAATATGGGTAATTTATTAATTTTTAATAAGAAAATGTAACAACTTTGATTGAGTAAAACCATTTATTGTTTATTAAATATTTTCAGCAATTCAATAATTCCAAAGTTGGTTTTAAAATAAAATGGTAAAAATCAATTACAGAGAAAGGTTTATATTTGTAAATGATACAGTTAAATAAACAATTAAAAAATATCTCTGGTTTGGCAATTGGCTTACATAAAGTGTCAACAAGCAACATTTGAGTTGAATTTTCTATTTTTAAATTAAACTTGAAGTTAGTTATTTTGTATATTTTAAGTATTTGGTAATGACATTAACTTGCTCGAAGCGTCAGTTGCCGAAATGACTTGTGGCTGGGTTGCGTTCAAACTTGCAACACCAACGAAGTGCTCTTCAGTTTTGGTGTCTGGTAAACTGTAGTGCAACAATGCAGAATTAAGGAATAGTAAGAATAAACTGCAGAAGTGTAAGCAAAATGTATTCTATTAGTAACTTAAGATATTGCTTTAAAATTCTTGCAAAACTTTTAGCTTAAAAGGCGTTTTAAAACTAAGATCCATAAGTACGAAACTTGAAAATAAAAATAAATGTTCTATGTAAACATACTAATAATTAAAAACATCTGAAAAATCGCTACAAAATACATAATCTTTTGTCACGTTAACTCATTTATTCAAACAGTTGTGTTACAATTTGTACAAATGTTCCATAAAGCAGCGGCTTTGTGTTCATTAAAAAAAACGTTATCATTTGTCAAAATGTCTACCTGTCAACACAAGCACGTCGTGACAAAACAACACGTACTGAACTACAGCGGCCGAACACGTTTATAACGTGATCCGTGCCCCTTCTCTCGCCGCGCCGCGTGTTTGCTATTTAGAAATAATTTAGAATCTGTAATGGACATTATATACATGGTTACAATAAACCCTAACTCATTACATATACTCAAATTTATGAACAAGTTGGCATTAGAAATTTAATCTACAAATTATCCATGATTTTTTAAAATTTAGTAAGGTACTCTTAAGTAAATTAAAACAAGACTCCTATTTATATGAAAGTGGTAATACAGCTTTAGGGTATGTTCCTATAACTGTCGCACTAATTTTTGGAAAATAGATTATCACTACAATACAAACAGAGGATATCGGTTTGTATTTTGTTTAATTTTGTATTCATCGATATTTATAATAAAGTAGAGTTATTCAAGACTAAATGTTTAAAATTAATTAAAAAAAATCTTTACTATTAAGATTGATATGGGGATTGAGTCTATAATGTAAACTTTTTGTTCATAAAATCTGCGAACTAAAGTTTTTATCAGTTGGTTTATTTTAGTCTACCTTTCTTTGTAGTACCCTTTTTCGCTTATTGGTATTGATCAATACAAAATCATAAAATATTGATTTATTGTTATATTCAAACACAGTATAAACTATCAGAGCATTATAGGTCAAGTGATGAGCAACATACAAAAAAAGTCAGGGGACATTCTAATAACAAGTAAATAAGAGATTGCATGTTATTAAGGGATTGGGATGAATTAGTTTAAAATCTATAGGGTATTTAGAAATCGATGGCGATTTAGTTCTATATTTTAGATTTTGTTACCGCCATATTTTAAAAGAAAATAAATATATAAACGATTTATACAAGCAACTCAGCAGCCCCGCGGTTGTTTGGATACAATGTTGTGATTAGCATTACAGTGATACACTGTTTATCAAATGCCACACAGATTGTTGCTGCTACGCTGTCAAGCTATCGTCTACAAAGATAAGCTCCTCGGTATCATGTCACAAGCAACTCAGCAGCCCCGCGGTTGTTTGGATTCAATGTTGTGATTGGCATTACAGTGATACACTGTTTATCAAATGCTACACAGATTGTTGCTGCTACGCTGTCAAGCTATCGTCTACAAAGATAAGCTCCTCGGTATCATGTCACAAGCAACTCAGCAGCCCCGCGGTTGTTTGGATACAATGTTGTGATTGGCATTACAGTGATACACTGTTTATCAAATGCCACACAGATTGTTGCTGCTACGCTGTCAAGCTATCGTCTACAAAGATAAGCTCCTCGGTATCATGTCACAAGCAACTCAGCAGCCCCGCGGTTGTTTGGATTCAATGTTGTGATTGGCATTACAGTGATACACTGTTTATCAAATGCCACACAGGTTGTTGCTGCTTCGCTGTAAAGCTATCGTCTACAAAGATAAGCTCCTCGGTATCATGTCACAAGCAACTCAGCAGCCCCGCGGTTGTTTGGATACAATGTTGTGATTGGCATTACAGTGATGCACTGTATATCAAATGCCACACAGGTTGTTGCTGCTACGCTGTCAAGCTATCGTCTACAAAGATAAGCTCCTCGGTATCATGTCACAAGCAACTCAGCAGCCCCGCGGTTGTTTGGATGCAATGTTGTGATTGGCATTACAGTGATACACTGTATATCAAATGCCACACAGGTTGTTGCTGCTACGCTGTCAAGCTATCGTCTACAAAGATAAGCTCCTCGGCATCATGTCACAAGCAACTCAGCAGCCCCGCGGTTGTTTGGATACAATGTTGTGATTGACATTACAGTGATGCACTGTATATCAAATGCCACACAGGTTGTTGCTGCTTTGCTGTCAAGCTATCGTCTACAAAGATAAGTTCCTCGGTATCATGTCAAACTATAAAGGATTAGTTCATAATATATCAGCGTAAATTAAAACAAAATAGGTTTAGCAATGTATTAATATTAAACCTTCAATTATTATGAATAAGTGGTAATATTAAAAAAAAAATAGTTGTAAACAATAAATTGTTTTCTATCTTCGGGAAGACCAGGGCCAGGTAAGAAGGGCTGTAACATTTCGCCTGTGAGCGGACCCCCCCTGTCACGTGATCCGTTACGTCACTGCGCTGACAGCCGGCTCGAAGCACCGAGCTATCAGTGCTTTACCCCTACAACTTCGACGGCTGAAACTTGTGTTCTATTATACACCGTAATTATACGACTCCACCCTTATTTTGTAGATGAATCAGGCTTTTTGCGATATGATTTTCAAAAGGATTGGCAGCTGAACTATTTATAAATCGATTTAGTAAGATATTGAGTTTTGTATTAATTTAAACGGAATCACGTTGAAAAACCATTAGTTTTTTATCGGTATATACAAATACAATTTAAATACTATGATCAAAAGAATGATTTTGATCAATTTAAAATAAAGGAAGGTAGTTTAAGTTACATTATGTTTTTAAAAACAACAAAAATATTCCTTTAGCGGCAGCGAGAATCTCTTTAGATGCGAGAATCTAAGAAACAACTTTGCTAAAGATAAATATAGTGCTTGGATAATGTAAAAGGAACACTCACCTGCTATAGTTTATTTTATATTTATGTAGATACAGATCATTCTAATGATAAAATATTTCTATTTGTTAACATACAACTATTTACAAATTAATTTGATTTTCCACTCTTCATCAATCTTTCTTATGCAACAGCCAGATTTCACTGAAAACAGCAAACCTGCTCACTTCACGAATTTGTAATGCAAACCTAGGTATATAACTCACCAACAAAGTTTATTCATAATATATTGGTAAATTATTGAGATATAATAATAATAATAATATTTATTCTGTAACAATGTTTTACAAAGTATTGGAATTTACAATTAAATAGATCATTTATGGGAAAATCTTGTAACCAGGTAAGGTAGGCCTGAGCCCTATTTTTCCCTTCCTGGTTTTAGTCATCCTCCATTACGCAGGTTTGCTGTAATGAGGCCGACTAGAAATGGGGTTTTATTTAAATATAAATAGACCACAACCACAACGTTTTTACTGTAAATTATGCCACAAAGAAGCTTATACAATATTAGTACTGTACACTCTTAAACACCCTATATTTGCTGTGAAGTCTGAAAACACGATATAGGCACGGTGAAAATCCCTATCACTGTCACGCATTTTTCCACAAAAACAGTTTCATGTATGATTAAACTTGATAAAAGTACTGTTTGTAAACCTTTTGAGATGTTTATCACTTTGACTGCTACAGGTGAAGTAGACTTATATCAAATACACATATAGGGAAAACAAACATAAACGTAGTTAAATATTAATTAAAAATGTATTAATTATTTCATTTAACAGTTTTATTGTAGTTATCAGTAATGCGTCCTATGTCATATATTTAGATGCTCGTCATACCTATTATTTACAAATAATATTTGTTAATTATACATAAATATTTAATAAAATAACTGCGAAAGTCATTAATAATTTCCAGGGCTTTAAACTAATCTTACAAACAAATAGTGGTGAAAACTAAATCAATAAGAACAAGTAATTAAACTCACGGCAATCACAAGTACACGCATAACACTACAATACTACAAACAATACAAGTAATATACAAGTAAATAAACTGATCAAGCTCACTGTACTTAGTAAGCAAACACTTTACACTTTCTGACCCAAATACCAAGATTATATTTGAGGATATTCAAAAATTGATCAGGACACGTGGACGAGAGGAAACGAGTGAATGGAAGGGCCCTTGGACAATAGATTTAGACGTACAGATTCGTAGAAATCTGTTGAGAAAAAGTATTCATTTAGCATTTGCGCCAAGCGCGTGGTGAGCGGCTGTCAGCGCAATGACGTCACTGCGCTGTCCGACGTGGTGGGAGTGGGGCGGTAGGGGGTCACGGCGGCAACGCGCCGCGAACAAAGAAATGTTATAGCCCTTGTTATAGGGCCCTGGGGAAGACCTGAAAATCACTATTTTAAATATTTAGATTTTGTTGTAAGTATGTAATAAACTAAATTAATTTAACTTGTCGAGGTAGCCTTCATCGATTATCCTTCATCTTAACAAATATTATCTATCGAATCATGTGTTTGACTAATATAGTACATCCCCCAAAGTGCATTCTTCTACACGTAAAACTTGAAACGCGTCATAGATAAATGAGTTCATTGTTCATTATATGAACAATACAGTACAAAATTATTCTTATATAAACATGTAAATTCACATATACAATATAATTTGTTGACTACTGCTAAGACAATCAATTATAAACGGATATTTAAAGTAATTTACATACTTTTTACGTTGTTTACGTTCTACCTTTGTGAAATATTTTATTAATATACGCTATCGTATTTTGAAAACAAAACGTGGTCTAGAAGCTTTAAAAAACATCAAGGCTTTGTCAATTATAATAAAAATTGCAATACACCTTGTTGGTGATCTAGACTGTGATTGGTTGGCTCTACCGGAAACTGGCAAGACTTGACGTCACTTCCGCAAACAGGAAATTAGCATCGCTCTCTAACAGGTCATTCTTTTAAAATTGGGTGTTTTGTCCAATCCGATGCTTGGCTGAGTTATGGAGTAACCCAGCTGCATTTCATGAATAAGCAACTGACATGGAAAACTCAATCATAACTCTTAATAGGTTTATGATCGCCAAAGGGATGATTTGTATTACCTACTTCCTATTCCACAAAATAGGAACTTGACAAAAATTAGGGATACAATTTATGGTTCTTCTTGCAATAAATGTTTGGATTTCATGGTTGGTGTACGATGTTCATAAGTTGATCTAGCTTTATTGTGTTGTTGCTGAATCCTCTGCTGCTATTAAAAGCGCTACCTAAATGGAATTGGTTGCTTATAGTCTATTAACTCATTTATACGACAATACACCATTTTTGCATTTTGTACAATAATGATAGAATGGTATTTGATGGATATAATGAGTCATTTAAATACAGACTAATACAAATATAGAGAACTAACTAACAGCAGTAACAATAACAATGCACGATACAATAATATTAATATAGCAGTAGGATAAACTCTAAAGAATAAATATAATATAATAACAACAAATAGAATAATTTACAAACTATTGTTTCTAGTCGCAAAACTATAAACTACGATTTTTTTTAATCGCAAATATACAATCTCTACGATATTCTGGGAAGAAAAGGTTACACCACAACCGTCCAAATAATTTGAATATACAACAAATAATATACCTTGTAGAAAAAAGCATAATATATATTATAGAAATCTTATTAAAACGTGAAAATATTAAAGTGTTAAGAGAACCCAATCGTCCCTTATGAAATTATGTCCTAGTATTATTGTAGATAAGTATCAGTAAAGGTATCTAAGTTTCATTAAATATAGTGCAATTATTTTTAAGCAAAATGTAAAAAAATTTTTTAGAGCTTGGTATTAGAATAATTTACATTAATTGTTGTTTACAATTTTAAAGCAAGATTTAAAAAAATTTGTTCAACCATAAAAAAACGTTATAGACAAAGTTTGATGCATTTAGCCTACTCAGCAGATCATTCGCATGAAGTTTATGTAATAAATTAATTCCTGCCAGAGTCGCTGTGATGATGTGACATGGCGCAATTCTCGCTACCGATGATACAACACGCCCGGTGTACCAGGACACGTCACCGGCCCACACATTGAACACATTCAGCCCAGCTGTTAAATGGAACTGAATTGTCGTATGCTAAAAAACCTTCAATATTATATATAGGCTTTTTACCTACTCATACCGATGTCTTTAATTTCATACAGCATTTAGTCTTTTATTCTGTACAATACATGTAGGAATACAAATACATTACAGAATTATTTTAAGAAGGAGCTTGGTAATTTTTCCCTAGACGATTAAATTTAATATACAGCCTTCAAAATTAACCTTTGAGGAATAATGAAATGTTATACTGATGTTTTCCAAACATGTTTTTTTCTTTTATTAAAATTGTTTATTTACAACTTAAGAAATGGGGAACTGTTAAAAGAGAATGATTTACAGAGTTACAGATTGCACTACATTATAAAGTGACTATCTATATACGTTGGAACACTAGGTTACACTCTAAAAATATTATTTGTTTTCATTTGATTGTTAAGTTAAGTACCAACAACGTACTTTGAAATGTGATTTTACGTATTCCACTTAAACTTTTCAAGGGACAAAAAATATATAAAACCAGCTAATCAGGTTTCAATAATGGGTTATTGTCATTCATTAAATGGCCATTCTATTATCAATAACTATAACAATTTTATGACCATATAAAGTCAGAGTATAAACCCTAGGGTGACCAATGAATGGTTTATCCTTAATCTATTAAGCTATAAATATGAACTTACAACCAACATTTGGCTGATTAAATGTGCCCTTCACATTGGGTTAGTAATAAGTTAAGTGAATCACTCATATTCAAGGAAAAGGCTGCTGTTTCCACATTAAAAAGGAACTTGCCGTAATAAATGTTTCCACCATAAGGAAATACTAATAATTGCACCAACTGTAAACTAATTCAGGGGAAATGAGGAAGAGTGTTGTTTGAATATTATTCGTTTATACAATGAAGAATCAGAATAATTCTCTACAAGCATACCTCTACCCCTCGGGCTTATCTGACGACATTCTCCCATATCATAATACAAGGTTGAAACGCTAAGTTCTGAGTGACTGTTGAACCGATTTACAAGATTTATGTGGAAAATTAAAGAGGATAATGCGTAGATTTGCCAAATTTCCTCAGAGTTCACATTTGGTCTTAGGGCTACGTCCCACAGCCCCTCAACATTTTAAATGGTTATCTCATGGAAGAACAGTAATCATTGAAATCAACAGTTTCAAGCTAACTTCTGGAATTTCATCACAATTTAAACTAATTGAACTCGAGCAGCTGTATTTGAAGTATACATTATTTATCAAATAGTTTCTTGAGTAGCATAATACGTGTTATTACATTTAACAGGATCAAATAAAACTACGTCTCACAACACTACACAATATATTTACACTTATACTGTACTTGCATACAAGACGGTAAATATATAAAAATATGGTACAAGACGATCTATTTCAACTAGTCACACCGGTCATCATCAGGCCCAATCAGCGAAATATCATTCGCTTATCAATCATTTCGCTGATTGGGCCTGATGATGACCGGTGTGACTAGTTGAAATAGATCGTCTTGTACCATATTTTTGTATATTTACCGTCTTTTATGTAAGTCCAGTATAAGTGTAAATATATTGTGTAGTGTTGTGAGATTTAGTTTCATTTTATTCTATTATTTATCAGTAATATTATACTTGTAAAAATGAAAAGTTGTAAACGAAGCTTATTACTGTATTTATGACAAAAGAGTTGAGTATTTGCAATTAGTACTCAATGATTGCTAAAATTAATCCTGCAAACACCCATTTAGTTTAAATATATATATATATATATATACTTAACATTCATAATCCAGTTAAAACTATTACACAGTTATATTTGTAATGATTGGTGTGGATTACAAATTCATAGCAAACTATCATTCAATAATAAATAAACTGACTCTTTTAAAACTAAAATAAAATAACCAAAGCTAATATACTGTTTTTGCAGAGTATACGTGATCAAAATATGTACAAAAACAAAAATAGAGAAGTGGAACAAGTTTTTATATCTAATAAAACAAGAAGTACATAATTTAATAGGCCTTGTTCATTAAAAGTATTAAAAGAAACGAGTATGATGTACTTTCTTTGGTATCAATTAAGTACATTTATTCAGGGAAATCTAATCCTTAAAATTCGCACAACTAAATAAGAGAATGTTTGCCAATATGAGGTATGAGGTATGATTACTATTAAAATCTTCTCACCAGAAACAATCGTCAAATCCATTCAAGAGATTGTTTGTTAAACAACAGTTTAAATTTTACTAAGTAATAGTTTAAAAATCAATTTGTATAAAACACTACGTTATAATATTCCTAAAATTTTACTGGATTACGTACAATATAAAACTTTGTTTAAATACCTTATTCAATTTGTGATGAAAATTAATAATTAAATTATACATCGTTTTACAGTAAATATCTAACGTGGCCTGGTCACTTCATGAAGTGTCCAGATTTGTTTGGAATACGCCGTTATTTTCATTCATAGCATCAAAGCGCACTATCTCTAAGTTATCTGTAGTATGGTAGAATAATTGAGAAGAATACTAAACGTAAACGTGTTCAATCTCGTAACATACGTATTATTATAAGCATTGAGAAAATTGTTGGGTGGATGTTGAAAGGTACTTACAGTTTTCTAGGAATAGTCAACACAATCATTAACCTGACTTTAACCACGTGCTACAGATATAGTACGGGCATGAAGTTTTCGTTGAACATGAAATGATACCACGATGATTAATTACTCGACTAAATCACCGCTTTAAGATCCCCTTACCGCATCATTTGTCTTACGATATCAAAGTTGTTTGCCACTTCTCAAATTAATTACACTGGGATGTAAATACTATGGGTTGCTATTAATATTTTGATGAGGAGTATTAATGATTGATCAATGACAATTGTGAGAATTGGCCAAGACGTAGTATATATATAATTATAATTTAAGATATGGGGGTAGGCCTACTTTTAATATGTTTACGAGGAATAAGGTTTTATGTTCGACAAGTGCCTAAATGACATATTAAATTATTAATCTTCTTCGCTTGTGAACTGACTAAATTGATAACTAAATAATCAGGAGATTAATGTTACAATATATAACTATGGTAAGTTTTTCTATAAACCAAACAAAGCTATTCGTAAGATTGAGGAAACTCATTTTCTTAAGATATACATGTCTTATGATATAGTATTAAAATTAGGTAAAATCTCAAACTTCGAGAAGAGAGAGAAGTACTCGATATAAATTATGATCTAAACTTAAACATGGATAGAAAACTTCATCACACGTTTAATAATAGGTTTACTAGGTTTAATAGGTTTAGCGTAGTTATAGGTTTTGTAACCTTTCTCTTTTATCTTAAATAATATTTCTTAGTAAATTTTATTGCGAATTGTTTCGAAACTAACACCAGTAGTTAAACACTGGGTTAACAAATAAGGAAAAACAAATTGTAGAATACTCCAATTTAACTATTTATGTATCCGGTTTCTTATACTGTATGAACATTAGAATTCGTGTTAAATAATTCCTGAAATCCTTATACGCAGAAGTAAAGAAATCAATATGTGCCGTCTTTAGATCAAAGTACAATACAGGGTAGGATAAATATTTACCAGTTACACAGGTCTGACAGAACGTAACCTCGTTTATCAGCCATTACCTCTTGTCTGCTTAGCAGAGACTACACTAACCAATAGCCCTATAATAAACCGCGACCACTGGTTACTCATAGTCAGGCAGGTTATCCACCAACACACATGTTGGTTTGGGTGCGTGATCACAAGCTCAAAATAATTTCATTTGGTCATAATACTTTGACTGTTTTAAATTCGTACCAAACTAAACTACGTAGAAAAGACAGGTTTTATAACAATATAAAAAATTACTCCTATTGAAGTTGAAATATTATTACTTTATTTGAAAGCGAAAAGTTCTACGTCATTTTAGTGTACGAAGAAGTAATTTTAGATGTTTAAGAAGATCGATTTCGTGAAGTTTTGCTGCAGTATATTACTTTTGATTTATCATTAGGTCAATGAGGTCGTAGTTAGTTTATTTTCATGATCCTTTTTAGTAAATTAGGTTCACACCGTAGACGTTAAAATTAAAAGCCACGGTACAAAAAAATATTAGCCAAATTTGAGTATTTAATAAATTAATATAATTCATCAGCTTATTTTTAAATAGTCAACAATTTTGAAAAAAATAATTCTGCTTATGAATGTACAGTTCTAAACATTAACACATGCATATTATGATTCGTTTTTGAATTGAGATCTCTAGTTTACTGTGCAATTTGTTTAATTTATGATCATTCCCCAATATCCTCTCCCTACAGGGTCGCCACTAAGCCGAATGTAGAATTGTATCACTCTGACGTCCATTATACGTCGCAACCCTGGGGAGGGCGGTGTATTTGAATATGAATAAATTATTTCCATTATGTCAATTGTAATTGAACAGGTCGGCCGTATTAACAGAGGGATTAATTTTTCATTGTCTCTGACTTTCAACTGTCGGGGGGTGGAGTGCTTCAATAAATATAGATTAGCATATAAGTTCTATGTTGATACACACAGTCTGCATTTGCCAACGTAGCTATCACAGCATACAAAAGATTCTGTTGTATGAGGTACCTGGATTTTTGTATAAGGAAATGTTCTCTACTATTTCATTTATGCCTCCGAGTCCGAACCACTAAGAATACACTGACTAAGTGTAAATACATGATTTCACATGTGATTATCGTTACAAACATTGGCAACTGGTTTTGGTTCAAAAATAAGCTAAGGTCAAACCGCACAAGCAAGTCAACAATCTAGCAAGTCATTTCAAGCAGTCTGGTGTTTGTATCTTGAAATCGATTGAAATACATTTAAAATATTTAAATAAACAACGACTTCATAATACATAAAACAATAAACATTACGCAACGGACGAAGACACAGATGGAACGGCAAGAGTATAATAATTTCACGTGTTTTATACAATATTCTATACACTTAAAAAAATAATCCACGTTCACGATGAAGTAAAGGTTCATGGAATAAAGTAATGTACACGAGCTGAGTTCATTGTTGGTGTTGTTATGTAGGCTGCATCAACTGTCCCCGTAAACCGCGAGAAGGCCCTCAGGAAAATTCTTTCAAGACGGCCAGTTCAATGTAAATGGTTTTTTGAAATACATTGCTTATGAGCACTGGTGCACGGTGAACATGGAATAGAGTGTAGACTGGTTAGTTGGCTCAGACAGTGAACTCCTGATCACCTGCAGGTGTGGATAACGTCCTTATCTTTCTCTAGCACTTCGATGGAAGTATCTTGTTAAATAAACTTTTAGTTTACTCTTTATTTCGTTTCTTATTCACTCTGATGGGGCTGACTGACATCGCAGCTTATAAGATGTTTTATATTTAATTTTTTAGGAGAAATCTTTTAATACTAAGTTACTGTGTTCCAGTATGTTATACAATACCAACAATGCGACGTTGCTGAACGATTGTTCCACTGGAACATAGTTACTGATAATATAATGTTAAAATGTTTATATTTGAAATTCAAGTCTAAAAATATAATTGCTACAAACTTGTACCTCATGTTAAATGATTTTCACCATGGAAATTAATATTGTGTGCACAGAATAAATAGATAAAGTTTTAACACAATATATGACGCTGTGTGGGTGATATTAGGTAACGGAGCAGATATTTCAAATGACAGGTGGCGGTGACATTTTGACATCTGACTGAATTACTGGCGGCTGTCACGATTTATTGAGTTTGTTGATATCGATAAAAACATCCATGAGGGAAGCTTTCTCTTTCCGTCCTTTATTATAGTTCGATATTTATTTAATGTTATAGTAAAAATCCATTATTACATGATGAAATTATCATCGATATAAACACCGATATATAGATCATCATCGATATATAGATTCATACCGATAATTTTACGATGTATTGATAAATTAGCGTTGACAGCTATTTATAGTTTGTATGAATAATCCTAGTTTTTGGTTTACTTTAGTCTGAGAGCAACTAAAAGCCTTGATCTCAAATGAAAATGTATGTTGACGGACGAAAACCACTCTATTAAACCGACATTCTTGTTTGTTCTGATATAAGAACATTTTATTCCGATGTACATTATCCGCTATTTTATCATCCCAGTGTAAAATGTTACATATTTCTTACACAATTTCATACATAGCTCATATCCTAATGGAGAATGCACGAGGTTTGGTCTACTTTGTGAGAAAGGAAATGAAATATTACCAGGTGGGAAGGGCAGCCAATGGGGGCGCAGCAGTAACCTAGCAACGGAGTCACGTGACCGTTGAAATAGCGCACTCAAACCCCGTAACTAGATTAAGGCATCAATGCTGCCACCTGTTGATAGGTGAAATGATTCAAAAACAAGATTGGTTAACAAAAACACTCGAGTTTCATATTTTCTGACACATTCGTTTACATTAGTTATTAAGTGTTGAAGGTAACGACTTTAATTATTATTCAATTCACTGTAACTACTGGCGAACAGGACTTGCTTTAATGAAGACAAAGAGAGTCACCGTCTACTGCAATCCATGTGATTTGTATCCTAGTGGACAATTGTTTAGAGTACCGGCCGATGTAAGCACACGTGCGGAGCGGTGAAAGTGAGGTTAGACCTGATAACAACATTCAGTATCGAAAAATGTTTCAATGTCCTTTTTACTTTCCCCCCCTTATACTTAGTATATGGAGAAAGTACTGTTTTCGTCAAAATTTTCGAATTTGAGTTGTTAGTGGAAATATTCGTTTTGGTGCTCCCTGAACCCAAAAAAGTGATTTTTACGTGATGTGTGTGTGTGTGTGTGTGTGTGTGTGTGTGTGTGTGTGTGTGTGTGTGTGTGTGTGTGTGTGTGTGTGTGTGTGTGTGTGTGTGTGTGTGTGTGTGTGTGTGTGTGTGTGTGTGTGTGTGTGTGTGTGTGTGTGTGTGTGTGTGTGTGTGTGTGTGTGTGTCTGTCTGTCTATCTGTATGGATGTGTACAGAGCTAGAGCCAACACCAGAGGGCCGATTTTGATTAAATTTGGTATGTAGGTACTAATCCATAATATTTCCAGGTGTTTCTTTTAATTTTTATTTTTAAGGGTAATTATCCCCCAAAAACCGCCAAAAAACATAAAAACAAAAATTTCTCAAAAACGCCTTTAACGATTTTGATTAAACTTTAGTCATTTGTAGAGCTTTGGGTTTACAACAAAATTACACGACCCACAATCCTGTTAAATTCGGGTTCAGAAATTACAGGACTTAAAACATCAAAAATTAAGTTTTTTGGATTTCTCATAAAAAAAGTAAATGTTAAAAAAGTTTACTTATCACCATTAAAATACGCTCAAAAAACTAAATAATTTAGTATTTTTAATTACTATTCTATGGTTATTGGTTGCGGGGAAAATTTAAATTTTCATTTTGCGGTAAACACAGTAGGTTGTCCAATGCTATTCTTATGGGGAATACAAAAAATACAATTTCTCTGTTATTTATGGATCAATTTCGTTCAAACTTGATATGCTTGTCAAGTTAGCATTGACCAACAGAGTAAATTCCAAATATGTTGCCCCTTATTAACCCTGAGGGGGGGAATAGGGGGAATTTCCTCTCCTAAAACCACGTGTGTACCAATGGATTCTGTAGTGCCCTCAAAACAAGGATTTGGGTTGATGTTTTTGAAAATAACTCGTTTACAAGATTTTATGTACATTCGACCGTGCTTTGTATTCTATATTTAGTGAATAAAAAGTAATTTATTAATTAAAGTTGGGCTTAAAAGGAGAAAGTATGTATAAGTTCCCTGATACCGTTTATTGTTTTATGTGTTCATTCGTTTTGAGTGTTGTTGTAACCATCGACAAGAACGTCAAGTTCGCTAGTATGTGTTAACCTTGGACACCTGAGCTGATGATGCGGCTGGAAAGTAGAGGCGAAACAATTGTCCACTAGGATACAAATCACATGGATTACAGTAGACGGTCACTCTCTTTGTCTTTATTATTCAGTACTTATATTTGATCACCTTAAAATAAAATAATAATGGTTTAGATTACAACGTTTGAAACAAACTGATCACCAAATCATTTAATATTTTGTATGTAAATTTTAACTGAGGCGTAATTTATAAAGTCAATAGTAATAACAGCTTATAACTAAGTTAAAACTAAGTAAAACAAAGTATTAAAACCACTTAATATAAACATCTACTGCAATAAGGGAATGTAAATTGTTGCATATTTTATAACTTAACAGTAAAAATTACAATAGTAGTAACCCAACACTAAAATAAGGATGTAATATCTTTGTGAATATCTGTTATAATTTGTATTAATGTTGCTGGCCATTATTATTAACGAACAAAAATTGAAAATTTTCTATTATTGACAGATATTGTGTGTTTCAATAAATTGATTTGATTCGATTAATAAATTAAAAACATTAAAAGGAAAATATCTGAACTATATTGAAGTGTGAAAACAATTCGTATCGCAGTTGTAAAAGTCACTTTAATGAAACGTGCTGCATTCATTTTCACAGTAGACTCTTTACTGCCGTCAAGGGAACTGGATATAATTAAATAGCCCCGACCTCCGCCCTTTCCGTAAATAATAACTAGCTCTCCGTGGGGAGCACGGCTCAACGGCAGTCCTACCTATGTAGGGAACGTGCTGCGTGCAACGTACGACCAAGAATTGCAGTGATTCATAAGGTCTAATGTTGTGTGCAGTATTAATCCTTCAGTATAAAGAACTTCATCCAGTTTAGTCTGGTCAGTTTCAGATTATAGGATCTTCACACAACACACCTTGGCCTGTAGCAAGTTGACCTATATTTCTTTTTAATCTGATACATAATTGTTTGACTATGGTCTAAATTGAAAAAAAAAACCCTGTATTGATTTTATATTATTATAATGCTTGTTCCCTATAAATAACATAATTAGTGATGATTATACTGAACAATATAGAAACACTGTTAAGAACATTACATTTATTTAGTTATATAAATAGTTAATAGACATTTTAATTTTAGTAGATTTACTACGGTTTAAAACTTGAATCACATTATAAATCCCTTCAGGAAAATTGTAATTGTCATTTATCTTTACTTAAAAATCGTTAAAAATGTATTTGTATTGTCCTTATTTATTTAACGTTTGTTTGTTTTTCGCCTTTTGAGTATATAAGTAGGAAACTTCGTGATTAGTGATTTTCAATGCGTATTGTAGGTTTAGACATTCTAGTTTAAATTAATTAAACACATTAAGTTTATATTTTTAAAGTCTCGTTACACTTAAGCTTTTTTCCTTAATCTAAAATTTATTATTTCTTAAAAACACCCTTGGAGGTGCTGATATCGGAGGTTTTGATACCACAATTAGTGAAATCTAGATGATGAGCGAACAAAGTGAGGAGATGGACTAGATTGACATTACTTTTGCCAGTTTTATTTTGCTCGATGGCTTAAACAATATTGAATTATTCCGAGTAAACCTTTAACCAATGATATTTGAGCTTATATTCCGCTTATATTGTTTTCCCAGAGTGTTTTAGGTGCTCGGTCATAGGTTTAATCAGTTTTGAATTTTCTGAGATCCTTTCGAGAACTATCATTTTGTATAGTTTCTCTAATGGACTAGTTATTCTTTTTCATAGTTTCATATTTAGTTTAAACACTGTCTTACAGAAGCAACCTGGTGAGATAAATGAATGTGTTGAGAACTATAGTTTACCTTACCAACCTTAAATGGACGAAGTTCTTAGTTTCAGATTTATTTGATTAAGTAAAATCACATATTTGTCTTCTGATTTGGTGTACTCTAAATTAATCTATTTACCCTTGTGAAAGAGCCATATTTCCTCCCCTCATTGGAACATATTATATTTTGTAATCTTTAAATGCAGTTTTATTAAAGATAGTTATATTTTTATTTACAAGAAGATTCATCTTAATGACTCAAAATAAACCTAATTCCAAGTTTAATATATTGTATATTTACAGAGTCCCATGGACAAGACCATTTAAATGGTATTTTGTACGAAATTTCTATTAGGACTTGCATTAGCAGAAATAGCTTTTTCATCACTCTGTATCAGAAAATAGCCCATTACCATGCAGGTGAGATCTACGAAAATTATCGATTTCCTTGTAACATAAAAAAATGATCAGCTGACTTTGCCTCTCCTAAACATTACTTTTCCTGTCCCAAACAATACTTTGCCTGTCCCAAACAAAAATTTTCCTGTCCTGAACAATTGAAGATCCTGTTTTACTCAACAGGAGCTCCAGTGTTATTTTGTTATTTTTGAATTCTAACATAAATTGTATAACCGTGTTGTGTTCACGTATGAAAAATTACTACACTATGAAATATCAGTTATTTTTTTAAAGTTTAGGGTGGTTATTTGCATCGTGATGAAAATTATCGTTCACTACTTGTCACAAAAGTTCTATTTCGGGGCTCAATAGCCTTCGCCTCACGCGTTTAAAATGCTATCTTTCCCCAAAATAGGTCACTTTCGTGACTAGTTGTGAAATATACTATTATCTGCCATTTATGGGGTTGTCCATCCCTTTGAAAATTTGAGCGTACCCTCATAAAGCGTACCCCACAAGGTACTAAATCTAATGTAAATTCTGTTTATGTTATGTCCGTTGTTCTATTGTCCAATAGTATTGTTACTGTGAGTCGAGGCTCCATTAATTATATGATTAAATAATATACAACTAACGTTATAACAGTACAACTAATGTTGTAATAGCAAATAAGAACTAAGAAAAAATTTCACAATTATTGGCTTAGTTCACTTCGACTAAAATTTTTCACGGAAGAGTAAATAATCGATTTTGTAATAGTTAAGACGTATTTTAATAAAGTAATGAAAAAAGGTGATCGACTTATCCCTGCAAAATATCTAATTTTTAACTGTGCAAACTACAAATACAACTCACATAACTGAGTGGAAAATTCATAGTCTTAAATCAAGTTCCTGTCTATATTGCGAGTAACATATGGTCTTACATATGCATTTAAAGTAAGAGAAGTTGTTTGCCTGTTTCTCAACATAATTTATGTTTTAAGCTATATAGTTTTGGCTATCGGTTAATCTAATGTATGCTTAAGGGTAAGGTATAGAAGACAATGAATTTGATGGACAAACCTTCTAGCTCATTGGGTAAAAGTTATTCAAAGCGAGCTATAACGGCAATACGGCCAGCTGTCAGTGGACCGCTCAAAGGCGCTCATCAACAAATCCGCTTACCTTCATTAGCCGCTCTGTTTGTTAACTTCCCTTAGGCTTTGACCAAAGTTTAGTTCCATTGTTAGTAAACAGAGCAGCCTTTTAAATGTTAGTTCTAATTGATATAATGGTTTACTGATATTAGTTATTGTTGAATTCAAAACCTATTACTGAAGTGATTTTGTAAAGACTATTCTGACGCATGAATGTACAATCACTGTATTCAATTTTTGGGCTGAATATTTTCCTGTAGAAAATTGTAAATATATAAAATGACAAGGATAAAAACTGCGGTAAGTGTTGTTTTATCAGTGAGGATATTTTTGCATACGCTGACAGTCCAATATTGGTTCGATATCGAAACATTTTACCAACCGGTAGCTTGTTCGTTTTATCGAATGTACTTTCGACTGCTATAGTAGTTGTTTTGTGGTGAAAAGCATAAATGGTGATTCGATTCAAAGTCAAGCAGATATAAGTTAAATCTAAAATTGCAGATACAATGTTAAATTTGAGTTCTACAAATGGATATGTGTGTACAAAATAACAAAAAAGTAAGTTGTACTTCACGACAAAATTATAATACCTAACCTAACTCCGAATAGTGTTGTATGGTGGTTGTGCGTTGTACAAAATAATTAAAAAATAAATTTATTAGTATAAATAAATTAAAGTAAAATTAAACAGAAATTTCAGACCTAAAACTTTAAACAAAAAAAGTATGGTTTAACCCCGAAAAAAATAAAGTAAAACTTAAAGAAAAATTTCGGATCTCAAAAAGTAAACGTGAAAAAGTGAGATTTGACCCCGAGACCGCACGATCGTGGATGTAACATCGTGTCCACTGGGCTACCGTGGCATGCCGATAGTCCTGAAAGTTACTATCCATTAAGCAGTGAGCAACGATTATAAATTCAAACGATAGAACAAAAACAATCGGTTGATGAAATGTTTCGATATCGTAACAATCGTCACAAATGATATTACCGATATTGAAACGTCAGCGTAGATGAAAGTATACGCACCTGTTTTATCGTGGTCGGGATACAACATTGAAAATGTTATATTTCAACACGAAACCAGTAGAAATAAAATTAGAAACAAGAAGAGGAATTTTGTATTTCACATATACAAATAAATATAGGAAAGTTAGTTTTCATACAAACTCTAACTTTATTGTTGTACTAAACAATGATCAAGTTAGATTTGAATGATGGATATGTTTGGATATGTTTGCCTTTAGTACTAACAGTGTGAACCTGAAATTGAAAATACAGTTATTGTCAGTTGATACAATTATACCATTGGTGTCCCGGTTCAGTGGCCCTAGCTTTATTGGCAATTCAACGTCACAGCTATTCTTTTTTACGACACATTTCTATCGCTTAGTTTAACCAGGCAAAAAAAGTACAAAAAGTAACCACTGTGAGATTGTAGTCCTTCGCACCTTAAATAATATCTAATTACAGTGGACTTTCATTAGTTGTTTTTATGAATAATCTAATGTCAATGTTCTTTAAACAGTTTTGTGTATAACAAAATAGTACTTTAAGTTACATGGAATTAAGCTTGAAAAACCATTATTACCCTTAATTTGGATATTCTCCAGAACCAAGGACCTTCTGTAACGATATATCCCTACATTTGTTATCCTTTCACACCTCTGGTTGAATCTCCTGGAGTTCCACATGGATTTCACCAAAAGTTCAATAATTTCTTAACATCGTAGTGACGTTCTTGTGCGATGTGCGTAAACATTCTTTCCTCATTTCTGATTACAAAAAGCCGTTATAAAGTCGTCTACGAGTTAGGCCATGGATGCAGTATTATTTTCCTGCTCTAATCAGTGGCGTTAAAGAAATTCCACGAACTTGAATTTGTCCGTTTCTAGATTTGTATGAGTTCTAGACGGACTTTACCGATTCTTGACTCGCAAGAACTAGACACATTTGAAATTGCGATATTTTTTTAACCAGGCATCATGCAAGGCAGGCCACTGTGCTCGTAAAAGAGGTAACAGAAGCTCTGGTTTATTGTCTGAGGAAAAACTGGTCGATATATGCAAAACTCCAGCTCACCCAGTAAAAACTGGTCGATATATGCAAAACTCTAGCTCACCCAGTAAATACTGGTATTCTCCGAAGTATTGGGTATTAGTTGCTATTGTAAGAGACCAATCAGACTCCCCACAATAGGTCATAGGAGTTAGATATCGATTCAGATACTTAAAAGTACCTATTAAAATTCTTGTACTGCAAACGTACCTTACTCCTTAACTTACAATGCTGGAGAAGATTTATTGATCTAATTTTATTGCTCAAGCTAACACTATTTCCATGACTGCCTGGGTTGACCCTTTAAAAGTAATAATAATGATTTTTGCTACAGTGTTTTAACTCCATTAATATTGTACACTACTAAAGTCAGTAGTATTAGTAGTCCTAAATGTATTCTAACAATTATCTATATAATATTTTTAAATACATATTGCAAAATTACTAAAATTTTTACAAGAAAGACTTTTCACCTCATGTGGCAAGCAGCTAAAATAAGACTACCAGTAAATCTAAGTGATAAATTTATGTAATACACTGAACGACTTTGTGTGTAAATACACTTTATGCTTCCTGTTAATGATTTAGACCCATTAACCTCCCGTACTGGCATTCATCTCTGGTGACCGGAATGAGGGACGCCTGCTCATACTTCCGAGTGAAAAGGGTGAGGAATTTGTAACCAATGTTGTATCATGGGTCGTTGCTGTAAAATGTGGTGTGCTGTAAACAGGATCCTAAACGAGTATATTAATGTTGTGTATGTTGTTTATGTTGTATTATTGTTGTTTATGTTGTATATTAATGTTGTGTATGTTGTTTATGTTGTATTATTGTTGTTTATGTTGTATATTAATGTTGTGTATGTTGTTTATGTTGTATTATTGTTGTTTATGTTGTATATTAATGTTGTGTATGTTGTTTATGTTGTATTATTGTTGTTTATGTTGTATATTAATGTTGTGTATGTTGTTTATGTTGTATTATTGTTGTTTATGTTGTATATTAATGTTGTGTATGTTGTTTATGTTGTATTATTGTTGTTTATGTTGTATATTAATGTTGTGTATGTTGTTTATGTTGTATTATTGTTGTTTATGTTGTATATTAATGTTGTGTATGTTGTTTATGTTGTATTATTGTTGTTTATGTTGTATATTAATGTTGTGTATGTTGTTTATGTTGTATTATTGTTGTTTATGTTGTATATTAATGTACGGGTTTATTGATGTTGGGATTATGAGAATTTGAACCTCTTTGTGTATTTGATTCAATTCGAAACACCGTGCAAGTTTTTAATATATACATGATACATGTAAAACCGCTTTTTGATCCTTACTGAAATCAAGTGCGTTCCATCAACTTGTCAGTAAGTTGAATTGCATTGAATTGTATTGTTCGTCCTTAATAAGTAGCCATATTTTCGGACGTTATATCCTAATTTTTATATTTTGTAAATAAAAAACTCAGTTCATTATCTTTTTGATACTTGTGTTAGTATGAAATCAAAGTAAACATAAAACTGTGGTTATATTATGTTTGCTGAGCCTCCAAGCCATAGACAACCATTATGAGCAAATACTTTTCGCTTAATTAACACGGTTGTTTTGCTGCGTCCTAGATAAAATAAACCCAATAGTAAATTAATAGAAACAACATGGCAAATAAAACCACGTGGAACAACACGTAGCTGTAATCAAAGCTTGACTTCCTCGCTTGTTTAGTATATTTATTTATTCTTGTTTTATGTTTTTCTAAAATTACTAAACTAGTTACATTCAACTAAGCAATTTACATTCATTTTGAATAATGTATTCGGTAATATTGGGATCATTTGGGTATTATAAATTTCATAGTCAGACGACTGAATCAGGTAATAAAATTACGTATTAAAATATTATATACAATTTTTACATAATCCTATTTAGCAATGACAACTGTAATATATAGCTTATAAGCTACAATAATATTAATATAAAAATTTGCACTATTTTGAACTTAAAACTCATGATACTATATAAATCAAAGATATGCGTAGAAGTTACAAATAGGTGATTCTAAGAAAAAAACTTAAGTTACACTCGAGAATTAAATTACACCCAACGTGGTTCTGACAAGCTACTTAGAACAGCTGACACAGGTTGACGTAGTTCCAGTCAAACGGTCTTTGCACCGCATGCTCTTGTCAGTTGATTGCGGGATGAGATGGATTTTGTTACATTTATTTTCGTCAGACAGGACTTTTTTTGTAATAGCACAATACAGGCTTTATAAAGGAGTACTATGACTTTTATAGATGTACAATTATTTACAAATTTCTGTTAAGTTTCATTCTGCACAAAGTTTCCAAACAATGGAAATATAAACTGAAACACATTTAATATAACAACTTACTTCAATTAAATTATACTTAAACTCTAGATACAAAAATGTAAAATAATTGAGTGTGTATATATATATTCATTTAAATAATACTTTTATTATACAAACATTAATCAAAATATACATTTTTATTAAAATTCTAATTTGACACTGCTCGTTGGATAGAAGTTCAAACAACATTTATCCTATTTTACATTACCTTTAGATCTGACTGACACTCATGCCTCAACCGAAAGTGTATTCAAAACTGCAACGTTACTGAAAAGGTCAAAGACCCTGATCTTAGCCTAGTTGTAAAAACTCTTCAAAAGGAACAGTCATTAGAGCCTTTAGGATATCATGAAAATGAAATTACACTCCTTGAAGGATGTCTTTTTAAAAGATGGAAAGTAATCATCCCTACCTATCTTAAAAAAGAAGTTCTTAATGAGTTAACCTTTGGGCACGTGGGAATACTAAAAACTAAGGCCTTAGAAAAAAGTTGCTGCTGTTGGAGAGGAATGGACAAAGACATCGACGATATGATTGCTAACTGCAGACCATTCCGTGAAAAAACAAAATACACCGTCTAAAGAGATTAATCATTCATGGGAAGCAGCAACTGAGCTATGGGAGAGAATACATGTGGATTTCATGGGGCCAACAAATGGCCAGCAGATAATGATATTGGTAGATGCATTCTCAAAATGGGTTGAGGTAATTCCAACTAAGACGACAACTGCAGAGTGGACTTAAAAGAGCTGAAGAAACTGTTCAGCACTTTCGAACTCCCAAAACTTGTTATTTATGATAATGGTCGGAGTATCACTTTTGAAACTTTTCGATACTTCCTAAGAAAATGTGGGACAAAACACAAGACTACAGCTCCATTCCATCCGTCCTCCAATGGACAGGCAGAACGTTTTGTCCAAACTGTGAAAAATACTTTAAAATGCATGAAGAGGAACCAGGTACTCTTGAAATTAAACTGCATAGGATACTGATACAACTTCGAGAAGTCCCTAACTCAACAATACTCTGAGGAAACATACTTCCTGATGTTTAATAGGAGGGTAAGAACATACCTCAGTCTTATGGTGCCACCTCAAAGAGAAAAGATTGAAGAACACCCCAAGAGCATAGTACTCCAGTTTAAGATCGGGGATCGTGTACAAGTAAGGAATTACAATGGTCAGGGAAGGTGGTGCTTGGGACAAGTTCAGTCAAGAGACGGAAACTTTCATTATAACATCAAACTATACAGTGGGCTGATTTGTAGGAGGCACGTTGATCAAATGCTGCGATCAAGGCTTTAAAGGGGGAGAGTTTTTGCGTTCATATAATTTATAAAACAGCTGATTAGCTGTTCCTGTTTATTTATTTTTTCAAATATTTAAATTGTTTTGGTTTTTGTTTACTTTTAAATTGGAAATAAAGCATTGTCATTGCAGTTCAATTTGTACTACAGTTCAAATTGTTCTATTTTATAACAGTCAAAAGGTTTAAAAGTCGAAATTGCCGAAACTGAAACATATACTGGAAACGAGTAGGGATGTCAACGACTTAACGCATTATAAGTAATACAAGTTTAGAGTTTTTATCACTTTCTTTCCAAAAGGTTTTAGGTCAGTCTTCAAAATATTCAGTAATATTTTGTTACTGAGTACTGACAGGACGGAACCGTATTAGAAAGGGAACATGGCGCTCATGTGCATAACGAGTTCGGCTGTAATCGGAGAATCTGTGAAACGTGATCGAACAATAAAATGTGGATTTAGAGACCTTTGTGTATAAAATACAATATTCATTTATACATGTTTAATCTTTAATATCGTCAACATAAACCTTTGACAAGTAAACTATCTTACAAATGTGTTGCAGTTGATTAATTTAAAGTTTAAATTCATTACTTTAAAAAAATACACATACAAAATTTTGTTAATTTGTGTTCTAATCCAACTGCCTGTAATTATATAATATGAACCACCTATCATCAGTGCGTGGATTCTATCATGATAACGACGTGTTAAACTACACACAACCTTGATATAGATGAATGTCCGCCCGCTGAGTCGCTGACGGACACAGTTTCCAACTAAGGTTATCTGTTACCTGTTGCTTGTTGAGCTTATCTGCGTTATTATGATTTATTGATGACCTAATGCACGGTAGCTTAACTAAACAAACACTTGTTTAATCCATAGGTAGAAAAACATATATATAATTATTATATTGTAAATATATTATAGTTTTTGTTTTAATCCTCTCTGTCTTAGTTCCTTGTATATACTTAGGTTAAAGTGGGCTCATTTTTGCCACTATTAGTTGAACACGTTACAAGTGTCCCAGACAGTTAAGAACTTTATAGCATTATTGTTACTGGTTAACTTTAATGTTTTCACTTATATGAAAATGTTGAAGATGTAGTAATTACTAACTTTTTAAACTTTAAACGTTTACTTAGAAATAGACACTATTCGACTTAAAATTTCTATGTGGTTTAATATTTAACATAATTGTTTGTTTTAGGTACTTAAATCAAGGATGATACATTTGGTCTGCTATGAAAATCGAAATGGTTGATTCCTAAAGTTTATTTTAGGTAATTGGTTACTTTATGAAAATGAAAGTTGAAGAGAAATCATCTGGTGTTGGTAAAAAATAATTGATCCTACTGACTTAGATATTTATATATGCCATTAATGTTTTAAGGGCGGTGCGTAAGGGTTAAAAATATGGAAATAATCCAGTTTTCGAACATAACATTTCGATAATTCGAAATATTTCCAAACTGTGAAATTAGAGATTTTTCGTTCTGGATATCTACTATTGGAAATAGCTCAGATTAAATACACTTAGTGCCTTAAACTAAAACTTACGGTTTCCTGTCCTCCTAATGCCGTATAAAGTTCGTGTATTTATTGTTATTAAGTGTCCATTACGCACCAGCTATTGGTCCAATTGAGGTGAAATTTTGTAGGAAGACAGCTTTTACACACAAAGTACACATAGCCTTTTTCCTGTTTATGGAATATTTCGCGATGTACAACAAGTGTCATATTTAATTAATTAATAAATACTGTAAACTAAATAAACTAAAATGAGTATAATCAATTTGAAAATATCCTATAACGTATTTATAATATTATTGTGTTCACGACCAAAGCCTCAACGGGTAACATCTTGAAAACACTTGAGAAACCATGGTGTAGTAGTGCATACTAACGGATGAGATATAGTGCCAACTACATCGTATAATATTATTGTGTTCACGACCAAAGCCTCAACGGGTAACATCTTGAAAACACTTGAGAAACCATGGTGTAGTAGTGCATACTAACGGATGAGATATAGTGCCAACTACATCGTATAATATTATTGTGTTCACGACCAAAGCCTCAACGGGTAACATCTTGAAAACACTTGAGAAACCATGGTGTAGTAGTGCATACTAACGGATGAGATATAGTGCCAACTACATCGTATAATATTATTGTGTTCACGACCAAAGCCTCAACGGGTAACATCTTTAAAACACTTGAGAAACCATGGTGTAGTAGTGCATACTAACGGATGAGATATAGTGCCAACTACATCGTATAATATTATTGTGTTCACGACCAAAGCCTCAACGGGTAACATCTTTAAAACACTTGAGAAACCATGGTGTAGTAGTGCATACTAACGGATGAGATATAGTGCCAACTACATCGTATAATATTATTGTGTTCACGACCAAAGCCTCAACGGGTAACATCTTGAAAACACTTGAGAAACCATGGTGTAGTAGTGCATACTAACGGATGAGATATAGTGCCAACTACATCGTATAATATTATTGTGTTCACGACCAAAGCCTCAACGGGTAACATCTTTAAAACACTTGAGAAACCATGGTGTAGTAGTGCATACTAACGGATGAGATATAGTGCCAACTACATCGTATAATATTATTGTGTTCACGACCAAAGCCTCAACGGGTAACATCTTTAAAACACTTGAGAAACCATGGTGTAGTAGTGCATACTAACGGATGAGATATAGTGCCAACTACATCGTATAATATTATTGTGTTCACGACCAAAGCCTCAACGGGTAACATCTTTAAAACACTTGAGAAACCATGGTGTAGTAGTGCATACTAACGGATGAGGAGATATAGTGCCAACTACATCGTATAATATTATTGTGTTCACGACCAAAGCCTCAACGGGTAACATCTTTAAAACACTTGAGAAACCATGGTGTAGTAGTGCATACTAACGGATGAGATATAGTGCCAACTACATCGTATAATATTTTTAGTCATATTAAAAAGGAAAACAAAAAAAACTTGATTTTGCGATGCAAAGAAAGTATGAGTGTTTTTGAGATGCGGAACTGAAATTACATTAGGACAAAGACTTTTATGAAATGTAGTGTTTATTCATGAGCACCGAGAAGAGGTAAGAAGTAAGCTGACGCGAGGAAGGTAAGAGGTTTGAGTGGTACTTTAAAGCGGCTGTTTGAACAATGCCGTACATAAGTTAATAATTTAGACGGTTCTGAAATATGAGAGCATTCGTTAAAATAAAAAATCATAATTTCATTAAATAACGAGTTCAAACAAATGGTGTTTAACACATTTGAAGATATATTGTCTAAATCTAAATAAATCGAGATAAGCGTAATTTTTCGATAATAGTGTCTCTTATTCTTAGTGAAATTTTACTATCTTAAATTCTTGACAGAGTTAAAGAAATATATTTTTTAGGATCAAAAATATGGACTGTGAAAGTTACGAAAAAAATCATAATCAGCACATAAACAAACTTTATCCCTAATATACTTTCTGATCAAACTGGAGTGTTTTATACTGTTATTTTAATGTTTTATAGTTGTTGTTTTATGTTTTATATAATTAAATTTAAAACCATACATTGGATTAAGATCATCATGCCAAAACCTAATTATTTATAATATTTCTTAATATTTTTCTAAAACTTTAAATATTGATTTTTATTAATAAAAAAAACCTCTTAGTACTCTTCATAATATGTTTGTTACAATATTAATCCTATTTTGAAATCAGTCTTCAATTCCGTCTAGGGATCGGTCATAAATTTCCATGGATAGTGAAGTTTTAGGGTTAATCTCAGTTCTTCGATGGATTCATATACATATATGTAGTTCCTTGCTAATGCTGGAGACGTACAACCACCGCCCTCCGAAGGTGAGAGGCGTCTTCTACACTACATATGCCGTACCGTCTCTCAGAGTTTTATTCATCTTTGCCGGTTTTGAGTTTCTCGTTACCATTCCGATGCCGGACAGCTCTACTTCTGTAGCATAGGATGCCACCTCGACTTTGCCCTCCAAAGTCGAGAGACTTCTTATACTCCTTTTATCTGTGCCTTAATCTACCCCCAACCTGCTAATATCTTGTGCCCACCATAAAACTACCTTTACTTGTGAGGATTCTTATCATCTTTTGTGGCTATTTTTTTCTGTAAATAGTGTGTTTTTTTGGATTGTTGGGGGTGTTATGGCTAATGTGATATCTAGTTCGTTCCCTTCAGAAATTTAATTTCTGTACACATAGGGAAACTGCAGCTGGATCTCCAACGATTGCGGCGGCTTATCACCCCTTTTCCTCTACCTCGCCCAGCAAGCTAAGGAAACTGCAGCTGGATCTCCAACGATTGCGGCGGCTTATCACCCCTTTTCCTCTACCTCGCCCAGCAAGCTAAGGAAACTGCAGCTGGATCTCCAACGATTGCGGCGGCTTATCACCCCTTTTCCTCTACCTCACCCAGCAAGCTAAGGCGGCCGCCTCAGGTGGAGGAAAAGGTCGCCCCCATAATAATAACCCATACCACCACAGCCTTGTGACTGACCAAGAACAATGCGAACACACATGAATTGTCAAAGACAGTAAACATTATCAGAGGATAATTTAAAATGCAAGTCGACTAATTACCATAAACCCAATAATCGGCTTAGTCCAGGACATTATGTCGTTAAGAAACAGCTGTATTCGGTAAAAAAGCTGACATATTCAAAATTGAAATTAATGAGCTGAAAATCGTAAACAAATTAAAATACACAAAGAATGGAATGTACTGCTGGTATTTTATATCAGTTTCATTTGTATACTTTTCGCTTTAATTTTAATATTTTCAATATAATAGTCTCTCTATTTCAACTTAATAATTGTAAAGGTAAGAACAGAATTATTATTTAACTAGCGTTTCCTAGGTTTTAAAAGTAAATTTGGAAACGGTTGCTCGGTTATGGCTCTATCAAGGCTTCAACAATTTGCATTGGGTGACTAGCATTTTTCATACTAGCCGCATGCAACGTGAAAACCAACCATTTATTTGGAGCTTAGACACTGAAGTAGTAGTGTGCGTAGCACTACTTCCGTGCTACTCGTTCCTGCTATACCAAACCGATCAATTGGTGTTTGGCGTAGCAGCACGCAGCACTGAACTAACATGCCGAGTTGGCATCAGACCATATGGAAAACCTTTTTTATCAGATCTAGTTTCCAATATACCTTCAACACTAGTTGACGAGACATTTTCCTTGCTATATCCACACCTTGAGATGCAATATACATGTTATGATTCCGGTTAAGTCCCTAAAATGCCTCCGGAGCCGTTTCATGGACCATGTTCAACTTGGTATCCTACCTTAAATGAGAGACCGACCCCAGTTTACCCTCTCAAAAGCGGACCACCATTAATGAGCTAAAAACCGATTCCCCACTATCTCCGGGTTTTAATTTATTTGATATGATTTTAAGGGAAAAGGTACGGTAAGCGTTTAATTTTAAGTAAACAAATAATAATGCGTCTTAAGAAAGTTTGTTTTAGGTAGTTATTTTGAAAGTTTTAATTCAATTTGAAAAATAATTTTCTATTTTTTAAATTTAAATTTTGAATAAATTTTATTTAGATGATAAACACAACTTTTATTTAATTACTTGTTCCTTTAATGTTTAACGTCAACTAAAGACTTAGTTACATTTTACGGTAATACCTCTACGGTTTTCATTTTTATAGTGAAATCAACTTTGGAAACAGATGCACTTTAATTTGAGTGATATGTCTATTTGATACAATATGGTAACAGTCACAACAAGAAGAGATGGACAATATTTTATCTGCCAAATGAGTCAGATGCAACGAATTGCTAGCTCAGCTATTCTACTCCTCTTGAAGTTTAAAATCAGCTAAAATTATACATTTTATATAAATAATAAATATTTTACAATAAATAATCTTATTAGCTAAATTTGTATTTTGGTACTATTTTAACTATGTGGAAAATCCATCTACACCATAATATTCTCTTATTTGAGGAATAAAGCACGCATAAAGCAATCGTATGTGATTAGATTATTACATTGTTAAGGAATAAATTAGCCTAGTAAATAAGCATAACATTATAAGCCTAATTATGAGACAAATGAATGAGGTGCCTTTTGTAGCCTTGATACAGACTAAGACCGGCGGATTCTTTAGCCAGGGTCGTTAATTGACAGCCCAGTGATCAATGGCAGGTAGATCCAGTATCGAACCGTCACAAAACGTTCTTAAGATTATGCTCTGGGCCAATCTGACGAACTTCAGATTATGAAGCGAGCACGCTCACCACTATGCTATTAGCCAATCTATTATTTGCGTACTAGTTGAATCTGTGTAGAGAAGTTAAACATATTTTCGTCATACTCCTTCAAAAACAACTGTTTTTGACAGATGCGTTAAGATTCAAAAGTTCTTCTTTTTAGTCTTTGGATAATAACATATGTTTTGATGATCATTATCGTACTAGTACTAAAAAGATCATTGTTGATGATACTTTTGATTCGAGGTCGTCATAAATCGATTAAAATTCATTCGATTATAAATAATCGAAACATTCATTGTTATTATCGAAACATTCATTGTTGTATTGTTATTATTTTTGCGTTCGTTTCCCGTACACCACTGGTGAATGACAACTGTGAGTGACACGATGGACGAAGTTAGTAGGCCTAACGATTCGTATCTAAATATAATAGAAAAAGCCCAACAAATCATATTTCCATGACAACCGTGCCCAAATCGAATGTTTGTTTTGAAGAACAACCGATTGATTCGAACCACAATGATTGGTTTGAATTGATCGACTCAACAACCGATAGATATGAATGAACCGAAGTTATGCATGTGCAACAGCTGATTGTTTCAAGAGACAAGCTGAAAGAAACATTTGAGGTTATGAAGACACAGTACTAAATTTTAATTTTGTTTTTATTTTAACCTTAAGTATTTTGGCAGTATGACGAAAACATATTTGATAATACCGACTTGTTTAAATTTACTTAACAAAATCCAAATTAATTACACATTAGGTTACATCCTACTAATATTATAAACGTGAAGGTTTGTAAGTTTTTTTATATTTGTCTGGATTTTTGTGGCTCAATCACGCTCCAACCACTGGACTGATTGAGCTGAAATTTGGCTGAGAGGTACTTTATAGTTCTGAGTAACATATAGCCATATTAATGTTGCAAAAATCCTATAGAGCTTTTGCCCCACGGGGGTTAAAAGTTCCCATAATTCCTTATGGGCATTAGTTTTTGTTTGAGTTAATGAAAATACAAACAGCTGATCATGATTCGTAGTAGTTCCACGGGCTAACCACAGAATGTAGCACACACAACTGGGATAGTTTTTATAAATAATTTGAAGGGCGAAGCCTGCGGGTAACATCTAGTATTTAAAATAAATCAAAGAAAAGTCAATTCAGAGAAGGTATATCCAGTATGTCACAACGCTTCTGGCACTGTAACTCTACCTCGGTCCAGTACAACCACTCGCGAATATCGTCAAGGGGTTGAATAAAGGTATACAGCCCCAACTTCACCCTTCCTCGTAAATAATAATAACTGCTGTGGAGCGGTGCACCCCCGTTATGAACTGGTCTTTGTTGCCGCATGTGACGTTGGCGTTACGTACCTGTGTGATCAAGTATTTAAGCGGTGCGCAAGACTTAATATGATGGTTTGTTACTTCAAACACGACTCCCCTTATGTTTTAGCCCCAATGTTAAACATGCAAATACAGCATGATTGGGGAGAACCCTCATAAGGGGCTGTTATGATGCATTATTTCGTTGAAATATGTTAATATGCCTCTTTTACGCGAAACATTTTCGTATCCTTTGTGAGAAAATTTAATTAAATAAATGTTCAACAATGGCCGGAAGTTATCCAAGTCAGAAGTGGTTTTAGTATGCTATTGTGGATTTTTCATATGATTAATACGATTGATGAGTCCCATTTAGATACAATTTAAATTTTCTTTTAGATATAATTTTACCTAAAAGTGCAATATATCTATTTGGTTTTATTCGGGTACTTTCTTATAAATGTAGAGCTTTAAGGTAGCATTGGCAACGTTTGCGTTTTGAAATAGAGTACACCAACATAACCACTTGGCCAGATCACGTCTCTCTGGGAGTTTTGAAATAGAGTACACCAACATAACCGCTTGGCCAGATCACGTCTCTCTGGGAGTTTTGAAATAGAGTACACCAACATAACTGCTTGGCCAGATCACGTCTCTCTGGGAGTTTTGAAATAGAGTACACCAACATAACCGCTTGGCCAGATCACGTCTCTCTGGGAGTTTTGAAATAGAGTACACCAACATAACTGCTTGGCCAGATCACGTCTCTCTGGGAGTTTTGAAATAGAGTACACCAACATAACTGCTTGGCCAGATCACGTCTCTCTGGGAGTTTTGAAATAGAGTACACCAACATAACCGCTTGGCCAGATCACGTCTCTCTGGGAGTTTTGAAATAGAGTACACCAACATAACCGCTTGGCCAGATCACGTCTCTCTGGGAGTTTTGAAATAGAGTACACCAACATAACTGCTTGGCCAGATCACGTCTCTCTGGGAGTTTTGAAATAGAGTACACCAACATAACCGCTTGGCCAGATCACGTCTCTCTGGGAGTTTTGAAATAGAGTACACCAACATAACTGCTTGGCCAGATCACGTCTCTCTGGGAGTTTTGAAATAGAGTACACCAACATAACCGCTTGGCCAGATCACGTCTCTCTGGGAGTTTTGCATGCCAAAAACAAAGCGTCTCAAACAATCATCTGAGAATGCAAATATTTATGAAAATAAATTATCAATATTTTAGAAACTTAAATAAAATAGACTTATTTACAAAATATAATATCTTAATATCGTAAGTTTCTATTTTGTAGTAATAAATATATTAAGTTTAAGTAAATGTTAGTTATAATAAGATTTATTGCGTAGTAAAACATTGATAAGAAAACAAATTATATACATATATCACATACATGTAAAATGTGCTTACATATATGTATTCCTCAATATGGAAAGCTCGTTACTGGTGTAAAGGTGTAGGGTCGGATAAGAGTTGCCCCGCAGCCAGAAACTAACTGTCTAACACGGGATGATTAATCGGCTAGCTTGGCAACTCCTTCCCCAGGTGTCATGGTAGGGGGTGAAGGGATAAGAGGGGAGGGAACTTGGAAAATACCAGAGTTAAAAATGTCTTACATGCAGTAATAATAACACTATTGGTATTTGGCCAAATAGTGAGATAATCAATTAGCAGATTCAATATCAGTAAATGTTCTTATTGGTTCCAAATTGTGTCACCATACTCGGTAGAACTAAACAAGTAAATATGTCGGAACACATAAAAACTGCTATTAAAATGCAGTGAAAACTGTTGGATTTATAAGATGAGAACAATTTTAAGTGCATTTTATATTAAATTACATTTTGAAAAAAGGTATGTGCTAGGCTAAACAAGAGTTATAGAAGAGTTTGACAAGAATTTACAAAGTTTATGTTTAGTTCACTATTTTAATTAAATGTGTATACATTCTTTTTTATAGTGTAATACAGGAATAGTAAGACAGTGAAAGATATTAAAATGTTTAACTACCCATTTTTATATATCACTATAAGTGTGTGATCCGGATTGGTATTTACTCTTGCTCACACAACCGTCAACCCACACATGAACATTTCTCTTAAAAATCACAGCTCATAAAAAAAAACATCACAACAGCACAACACCAAGATCTACAAAAATAACATGTCACGCACGGGCATAATGTGTTATAAAACTTGCCCATTCTTCCCTTCGGCATCGTATGCCATAAGGTTTTAAACATTACTAATCCGTATTTTATGGATTTTAAACTATTTATTTGAGTTAAAACGTAACTACCTACCACCATTAACAATATCGCAAAAACCAAATAAATTAGAATGGCACCAGATGTCCTACAACAATAGGTTGCACAGTTAATTATAATTTTTAAAATATCCGAAACGCCATTAAGATGGTTATTGTTGTAAGAAGCCTGGGTTAATCCACACCCTTAGGTACTCCTTCGAGGGCACATCTGTAAGTTTTAATAATTTCGTGCTGATTACCCATCCTGCCGCCAAGCCCAACCTCCTCTGTTGGGGAACTGATGTTCACAACAAGAAAACTAAAAAGTTGCCTTTTATTGTGGCGACAGACTTGCTGTACCCTGTATTGACAATAGACAATAGACAATAGACATTGCCCATCCTGGTAGAAACCAGGTAGGAAACTTGGCTCACCAAGGGGTTTTCTTTGGTAAGTGTGAAAATAAATTATATGTCTAAATATCATATGCCTTAATTCTCTAACAATGGAATGTAATAGCGGTTGTTCGACTGATCGCACGTTTTTAGTGTTTGTGCTATAATTTAAACCACCAGATTTGTTCAATCATTAAAATAAAAATACCGTTTTAATTATTATATTGTTTACCCTCTTACATATGTAAGGGCACGTCATAGGAACTGCCTGCTAAATAATTCCATCACATCCATTCTGATATTGACATGTTACTTTGCATCCCTTAGATACAGGCTGTCAAACCTTCAGCCAGCCGATTGACACCGTTTGCTCCTGATAGGATGTAGAAACAAGATGTCTTTTGAGAAAATGATATTTGATTTGAAGAACGAATTTTTATAGTTTTTATTGTCGTATGGGTTTCGATCGCTGATCTTATTATGCACCTATATATATATATATAATTTCTATTGGTTTGTTTCATAACTCGCAAGGTATTGTTCTTTATTTCAGAACATCTTTTAATTATATAAAGACCTTTATTTCTTCTTACATATATTGCAGTTTAGAGGTTCATATAGCTTGACTATAGTTTTGTAGAACAAATAAAAGACAATGTGAACATTGCATAAAATACCCTTTCAGAAGAATAAGTTTGATTAAAAAATTTAATAATATTCTAAAAGTCTTCAAGTGTATCTCTCTGAGCTTTTTCTAGCCTTTGTGAATATTAAGACAGCTTAGCTTGTACAAAAGAAAATATATAAGATAAAACTGTGATTTGTTGTATAAATTATCTTAAAGCAAAATATAGATGTAGTAAAACGAGACCTAACCGAACTATCTATTATTATAAATTTACATACATTAATCACTAAGCTCAATATTTTCTTATATTTTGCCTCTTTATATGTAGCTTTGAAAAGTCTAATCATAATTGTTTTTGCAAACTCATATTTATCACGGATTAAATATATTTTAATATGTTGGAATATTTAAATAAAGCTGTATTTAACTTTCAGACAAGAAAGTGGGCAACCAACCAACATTGTTAATATTAGATTGTAGGGCATTATTTATTCCAGCTTTCATTGCTAAATCTATATGTACAATTTTTACACGTTAAGGTCAGAAAGTTTCAAACAAAATAACAAATTACCACTATAACCTCTAATGTACAATTTTGTGTTAGGATTAACTAAATCATCACTTTCTACAGCTAACAAATTTGCCATTTGATTTAAATTATAAATTCTAAATTAATTTTAATTATAAAGACACAATGGAGAGTGTTGTGAAAGTGCAAAATAACTATAACGACGTGTCACACAACTCTTCCTAGTAGATGAATGTCCCGCTAGAGTGCTGACGCGAACAGTTCCCAACTAAGGCTATCACCTGTTGCTGGTTCAGGATCATGAGCTTATCTTCTATAACGACGTGTCACACAATTCTTCCTAGTAGATGAATGTCCCGCTAGAGTGCTGACGCGAACAGTTCCCAACTAAGGCTATCACCTGTTGCTGGTTCAGGATCATGAGCTTATCTTCTATAACGACGTGTCACACAACTCTTCCTAGTAGATGAATGTCCCGCTAGAGTGCTGACGCGAACAGTTCCCAACTAAGGCTATCACCTGTTGCTGGTTCAGGATCATGAGCTTATCTTCTATAACGACGTGTCACACAACTCTTCCTAGTAGATGAATGTCCCGCTAGAGTGCTGACGCGAACAGTTCCCAACTAAGGCTATCACCTGTTGCTGGTTCAGGATCATGAGCTTATCTTCTATAACGACGTGTCACACAACTCTTCCTAGTAGATGAATGTCCCGCTAGAGTGCTGACGCGAACAGTTCCCAACTAAGGCTATCACCTGTTGCTGGTTCAGGATTATGAGCTTATCTTCTATAACGACGTGTCACACAACTCTTCCTAGTTGATGAATGTCCCGCTAGAGTGCTGACGCGAACAGTTCCCAACTAAGGCTACCACCTGTTGCTGGTTCAGGATCATGAGCTTATCTTCTATAACGACGTGTCACACAACTCTTCCTAGTTGATGAATGTCCCGCTAGAGTGCTGACGCGAACAGTTCCCAACTAAGGCTATCACCTGTTGCTGGTTCAGGATCATGAGCTTATCTTCTATAACGACGTGTCACACAACTCTTCCTAGTTGATGAATGTCCCGCTAGAGTGCTGATGCGAACAGTTCCCAACTAAGGCTATCACCTGTTGCTGGTTCAGGATCATGAGCTTATCTTCTATAACGACGTGTCACACAACTCTTCCTAGTTGATGAATGTCCCGCTAGAGTGCTGACGCGAACAGTTCCCAACTAAGGCTATCACCTGTTGCTGGTTCAGGATCATGAGCTTATCTTCTATAACGACGTGTCACACAACTCTTCCTAGTAGATGAATGTCCCGCTAGAGTGAACAGTGCTGACGCGAACAGTTCCCAACTAAGGCTATCACCTGTTGCTGGTTCAGGATTATGAGCTTATCTTCTATAACGACGTGTCACACAACTCTTCCTAGTTGATGAATGTCCCGCTAGAGTGCTGACGCGAACAGTTCCCAACTAAGGCTATCACCTGTTGCTGGTTCAGGATCATGAGCTTATCTTCTATAACGACGTGTCACACAACTCTTCCTAGTTGATGAATGTCCCGCTAGAGTGCTGACGCGAACAGTTCCCAACTAAGGCTATCACCTGTTGCTGGTTCAGGATCATGAGCTTATCTTCTATAACGACGTGTCACACAACTCTTCCTAGTAGATGAATGTCCCGCTAGAGTGCTGACGCGAACAGTTCCCAACTAAGGCTATCACCTGTTGCTGGTTCAGGATCATGAGCTTATCTTCTATAACGACGTGTCACACAACTCTTCCTAGTAGATGAATGTCCCGCTAGAGTGCTGACGCGAACAGTTCCCAACTAAGGCTATCACCTGTTGCTGGTTCAGGATCATGAGCTTATCTTCTATAACGACGTGTCACACAACTCTTCCTAGTAGATGAATGTCCCGCTAGAGTGCTGACGCGAACAGTTCCCAACTAAGGCTATCACCTGTTGCTGGTTCAGGATTATGAGCTTATCTTCTATAACGACGTGTCACACAACTCTTCCTAGTTGATGAATGTCCCGCTAGAGTGCTGACGCGAACAGTTCCCAACTAAGGCTATCACCTGTTGCTGGTTCAGGATCATGAGCTTATCTTCTATAACGACGTGTCACACAACTCTTCCTAGTAGATGAATGTCCCGCTAGAGTGCTGACGCGAACAGTTCCCAACTAAGGCTATCACCTGTTGCTGGTTCAGGATCATGAGCTTATCTTCTATAACGACGTGTCACACAACTCTTCCTAGTAGATGAATGTCCCGCTAGAGTGCTGACGCGAACAGTTCCCAACTAAGGCTATCACCTGTTGCTGGTTCAGGATCATGAGCTTATCTTCTATAACGACGTGTCACACAACTCTTCCTAGTTGATGAATGTCCCGCTAGAGTGCTGACGCGAACAGTTCCCAACTAAGGCTATCACCTGTTGCTGGTTCAGGATCATGAGCTTATCTTCTATAACGACGTGTCACACAACTCTTCCTAGTAGATGAATGTCCCGCTAGAGTGCTGACGCGAACAGTTCCCAACTAAGGCTATCACCTGTTGCTGGTTCAGGATTATGAGCTTATCTTCTATAACGACGTGTCACACAACTCTTCCTAGTTGATGAATGTCCCGCTAGAGTGCTGACGCGAACAGTTCCCAACTAAGGCTATCACCTGTTGCTGGTTCAGGATCATGAGCTTATCTTCTATAACGACGTGTCACACAACTCTTCCTAGTAGATGAATGTCCCGCTAGAGTGCTGACGCGAACAGTTCCCAACTAAGGCTATCACCTGTTGCTGGTTCAGGATCATGAGCTTATCTTCTATAACGACGTGTCACACAACTCTTCCTAGTTGATGAATGTCCCGCTAGAGTGCTGACGCGAACAGTTCCCAACTAAGGCTATCACCTGTTGCTGGTTCAGGATTATGAGCTTATCTTCTATAACGACGTGTCACACAACTCTTCCTAGTTGATGAATGTCCCGCTAGAGTGCTGACGCGAACAGTTCCCAACTAAGGCTATCACCTGTTGCTGGTTCAGGATCATGAGCTTATCTCCATTAAAAAGAATTTTATCTTTTAAAGTATCGTCAAGTTTTATCACTCTATCACAGGTACACATATTACAGCCAGTTATGCTTTTTAGATTTGTTGTACAGTTGATTTGGATACTCTGTATAGGTATTTTTACCGACACAAATCTTTTGATGTAAAAGTGCATTTTTTTACTGTGTTTTTAAAATAATATTAATAACTATCAAAGACGATGTTAAATATCTGTTGTCATTACTGTTTATTTAAACTTGAAAATTGCTATTAAAATAAGGCCTTTAAAACTGTTTAGTGAAAGTAGCCATATTTCACATTAGGAACACTTTTAGCTAAAAGTTATTAGTTATTTTTAGTTAAAATTTTATTTATTTACATTATTTTGTAAAGACGCATTATTCATAATAGTTTTTATTTTACTTACGTCGTTAATCCAATTTTTGTTCGTGATAAACTTGTTCGACGCAAGGCCACATCAGCATAGTGTACAGAGTATGGATGGTGATGATAGCCTAGCGCCGAAACGCGTTCATCACGAAGAAAAATTGGATTGACAACGCAAGTAAAATAACAACTAGTTTGTCATTACCAATCCGTGCTACAAACCGCATATAATTATTCATAATAGTTCAGTCTTAAGCATAATAACAACCGAATAGTTTAAAACCGCATTCGGTTTAGACCAATACCCAGTAGTGAGTAAAACATCTTTTTATTGCAGGATATATTTAATAGTATATTTCGTCACTAGGATCAAAAGTGGATCTTTTTAATACGAGCTCCAGTTTAACTGCCGAGGTGAAGCCGAGGCTGGGAAATGAGCGAGTATTAAAAAGACACTTTTGATCCGAGTGACGAACTATATTTTTCGTCATACTGCCAAAAAACTTAAGGTTTAAACAAAAACAAAAGTAAAATTTACGTACTGTGTCTTCATAACCTCAAATGTTTCTTTCAGCTTGTCTCTTGAAACAATCAGCTGTTGCACATGCATAACTTCGGTTCATTCATATCAATCGGTTGTTGAGTCGATCATTCAAACCAATCATTGTGGTTCGAATCAATCGGTTGTTCTTCAAATATCAATACAACAATGAATGTTTCGATAATAACAATGAATGTTTCGATTATTTATAATCGAATGAATTTTAATCGATTTATGACGACCTCGAATCAAAAGTATCATCAACAATGATCTTTTTAGTCCTAGTACGATAATGATCATCAAAACATATGTTATTATCCAATGACTAAAAAGAAGAACTTTTGAATCTCAACGCATCTGTCAAAAACAGATGTTTTTGAAGCAGTATGACGAAAACATATTTTTAATCCTTCAATTACTTTCGTACAAATAACAATGTGTTAGTATTGAATATTTAAATATGTTATTCTGGCACATTTTTACTCTTTGCATATTTATTTATTTTTGTAATAATGTGCTTACAATAAAACTTATTCGTTTAATTCTAAGACCGTAAAGACAATACGATAACAATACTAGACATAAATATAATGAATTACGTAACCCCTCAAATAACGACTAATATATTTGAAAATCTGAATAGAAACACCTCAGTATCACTGATTCACCTTTCTGTAAGAAAATAATCTAGGGCCTTCGTAAATCATAATAAGATAAATCGTAAACGACGAGTGAAAGATTTTGAATGGACTTCAGGGAAAATCCAATGTGTACTTGAATTAAGTCTTTATGACTAACTTACAAAGAATATTATATGAAAAGTTCTAGTTTTCCCACTATATACACTGTGTATCTTAATTTATTTCTCACTATTTAACGGCTACTTTTTGTATGCATTTCAAAGCGAATGAAGAATGGAAAAAAATTCATTATACAGTGCAAAGAAAAGGTCGAGTGTTTCTAGAACTAAGAGTTTGGATTATATTAGAACAAAGGCTGATATGAAAAGCAGTGTTTATTCATGCGTGGAAAGACAGGAAAGGTAAGTGTCAGAAGGAAATGTAGGTTTTACTTTACTTCCCTGAGCCCGTGTTTACTTTATTGTAAGTTGAAGAAAGTGACTAGGGACAATTTAAAATGATATTCAATTATACAAGCGTAGCTCATCACAAAAATTGAAATTCATTATATAAAGTTGACATTTCTTGAGACCTTCATGGAACTTTGCTTGAGCAACAGGCACCCTAGTTGCAACAAAGGTTAACGAGTTGGCACGCAGCACGCTGACGTGAGGGAAGTGAATTTCCAAATAAAAACTTGTAAAACTCAAAATCAGTGTGAAAACATGCATTTGTTCAATTTTTATTGAAATCTGAAAACATTGATTTTTTGGCTGTTCTGATACTCCTGGTTTCATTTACTTGCAAAGCTGGGAATACAATTTTGCCCAATATAAGGTTAGGAGAAGGTCCAGACAGGCTTGAAAGTAGGTGTGAGGTTGCTGGGGATGATAAAAGTACTCTAACAAAGGAATAACAGGCTTTTCTCGTGTAAAACCCCCATAAGACAACGTACTGTGTTTAGTCAATACACATTTTCTTTAATAACTCGGTAAATATTTATGCTAGAATGACAAGAGAGGACTTAAAACTTTTGCCTCTCTAATTCCCATCTTTTTAAATGTATTTATTTTATATCTGGAGCTTTTATGACAATTTTTGGGCCCAAAAACTCGAAATTTGAAAGATTAATCCCCCAAAAAAGGGGTTCAGAGTTTTCCGATTGTTTTGCCCAACGAACTTGTCCAACCGATTACAGAAAGGAACGTCCCTACCAAATTTGAAGTAAATCGGACAAAAATTGCGACCGCTAGAGTGCAAACACACATATATATATATATGTCTATATATATACATATATATATATATATGTATATATATATATATATATATAAAATTTTGAACGACCCCCCAAAACGTGTTCAGGGGGTCACGTTATGAACTTCTATGGTGGTCCCGGGCTTAAGTTTCACCGTGTGGGTCATGCTAATAGTTCACTTTCCATAGGAAATTCACTAATAAAGGTTTAAATGAAAATTGAAAAGTGCTAATGTAATTAGTTGCAAAATAGGTGCATTGAAGTTAGGTCAACGAGTAAGGCAGATTAAAAGTAATGATTTAAAGTTAAAGCTATAAAATAATAACAGTTGTTACTATTTTATTAACTTCGAAGGATGTTTAAAAATCAACATGGCAAGTTATAAATCATGAATGGGTAAAACCTAAAGAGTTTTGTAACATTAAGAGTCTTAGGGAATATTAAATTAGTAAATAATCTCAATGAGAATAGTTGATTTAATAACTGAATTAGTAAATCCAGATAAAGCATTAGTTATTCCAAATACCCTCACTCTGTAACTGAGTGTTATAGACTAATCAGTATTAACACATAAACAGTGAGAATTGGCTAAAGATTTACAATAAGATGTAGTCAAAGTAATTTCCTCATTTCTTAATAAACGTTCTACTGGTTTTGATGAACTTCCAGTTACACTCGTAAAGTATTGTATTACATAAATTTAAAACTACAAATTTCTAAAATAAACTTTAATTTTGAATTAAAGGGGAGTTTGCTTTAAAAAAGTATTACAAAACTCATTGAATTAAGCTAATGCAATATATTTTGTCACTGATTGACATTAAAGGTGAATGAAGCTAACGTCAACGTTGCTAAAATAAATTTATAAGCATATCTAAGCATATCTTAATATCGAATAAATTTACAGTTGCCATAAACAAAGAGTTTTAAAACAATAATGACATATTTATTCGGCTTTTAAAATTAAACCGCTTTAACGAATAAATACTAGATTCAGCATAAACTCTAATTTAATTTAGCATGTGGCAGAAAACTGCTGGTGTAGCTTTTTACTCTCCTGAAAAGGTCGGGTCAGCTAATATTCCCCATCACTTGTTAAAAAAAAAAATACCCCCGTCGCAGCAAACCTGCATACTCAGCGAATTTCCAATGAATATATAACATAACACATTAAAAGACTTAACAGGATTCATAATAAATATATTCACAAACAAGCGATATTTAAAATATTAATTAATCTCCATAAAAATAACATTGGGGATGAGTATGCAGGTTTGCTGCAACAAGGAACACAAAATAATGGGTTTTTATGCAAATATCAATAGAAATCATCTTAGTGAAGTAACATACCAAGCTTCATCCATATACATTCATAAATAAGCGATATATAACATTTTAAGTATTTTCCATAAGAATAACATGGGGACCAAGTACCTAGGTTTGCTGCTACAGGAACCATAGGCAAAAAATCGTTTTTTGTGCAAACAACAATAAACCACAACCAGATGAAGCCATATATCAAATTTTGTCAGTTAATGTTCATAAATAAGCGAGATATACAACTTTTCTTTTTCTCCATAAGAATAACATTAGACAACGTACTGTGTTTAGCAATTTCAATATCTCAGTAACCAATTGACGTAGAACAATGATCAAAATACCAAATTGTTTGTTGTTTTAAGCTGAATTCAATGGTAAAAATTAAAATTTGATTTAAATAAAAATTACATGTGAAAAACCCAAAAAACACATTTTTGGGGTTCAAAACCCCCCAAAAACCCCCCTTCGGATAGTGTGATTCATCTGGTTTTCGAACTCGTTCAAATAAATGGTACTTCACACATTTGTACCAAATTTCATTAAGATCGGACCTTCTTTACGAGAGTTATCGTGCTTACGGACATATATATATATATATATATATATATATATATATATATATATATAAATACATATATAACAATTTGAACGAATGGTGTTTTTGGCATCTGGGGACCTCAAAATGAAAAGTTCTCATGGTCTCGGGCTTAAGTCTTACCATGAGACCTACGGTAATAGCTTCTTCCCTATAGGGGAAATTCGCTAAAAACAAAGATAATTATGTAATTTAGATCAAACAATAATCTAAAGTTATGATTTTCATTATAAGATCATAAATGCAAATACCAGTTTTTTTTAATGAATCTGAAATCTGACCGAAATCTTTGTTTGCTAAAACTATTTCCAGAGGAACATACATATTCACGATACTTCGTTTATTGCTAGCAAATATACATATATACTATATATTAATTAATAATTATTATATATACATATATAATAACATCTTATAATATAATTATAATTAATATCATTCAACTAAAATTGTTTCAAATAATAATTATTAATATATCAGTTATATATTATATTATTTATTGAATATTTCAATTGTGGGTATTTGTATAAAAGAGACCTTAAAATTAGAACGAACGTTATTGTTTTTCTGGAAAAGTATTTGGGGGATTTTACTCAAAGAAAGGAGACTTTTTACAAGCCGATAATAAATTTGTATATCTCTATATCAATTTAATCTAATCTAAATTTATTGATGTATGATAATCTATACTTGTTCGCTGTTGTCTGATGTGACTCTTGATATAGTTGTGCAGCACAATTCGTAAAAAGTAACGATTATATTAGTTTGGTTGCTAAGTACACCTCATTTATCATATTCATTAGTGATAAATGTAATGCAACAGTTACCTGTCAATATACGGATGCTGTGATAGTATTGCACTGATAATTGGCCGCTAGGATTGGTGGATTACTTGGAAAAACATTTCCTGACGTATAAACCTTGATCGTTGGATTATGTGGAGATTAATTAAATTCTAGATTTTTATAATGTTTAGCAAGTCCTGCGGTTATTTCTATAAAGTGCCGCTTATACTCTATATGAAACTCTTAACTTATTGAACGAACCTAAGGTATAAACTAATTCAAAGGCTACTAATACATACCGCAATGCTATATTCTTATCGTCATGACCTCACAATACATACCGTATTGCATTTATAACCGTCGAACAATTTCAACTTATATACTAAATCTAATAAAGCTTTTAATTGTGCCAAGACACAAGTTCAACGTAACCAGTAGTGTTAAAATGTTGTAAGGTTAATTTAATATTTACAGAATGATCCCTTTACCTCAGATATTAATACTTCTCCAGACTGTCATTTATTGGAACAATTGGGGACGGATCGGGAGATGGGAGCACTTGGCTGCACAGGGGCATAGTATAACATGTGATCCTTGGGAACTGGATTTGGCGAGTTGTGCTCGGTAATTTCTGATTTTTAGTTTGACTTGATCGGTATACTGTATATGATCGGTAAAGGGATCATTCTGTACATATTAAATTAACCTTACAACATTTTAACACTACTGGTTACGTGGAACTTGGCATTATGATGGTACACCTTCTGATAATTACAAAATACCGGAGTATGTATTGATTAGGTCTGACAGAGGCAATTCTTGTTGCCGAGGATGCGTTGCAATTTACATCAGAAATTTATGGTTCAATGAATGTAGCTTAGGTGATGTTGACCCGGGTATTGCACATATCTCTGTGACCATAAATAGCAAGGGTATGAGATTTGGCTTTTCTGTAGTTTATCGACTATCTGGTACTACTTATATAAGAGTTGGATGATTATTCCAGTCTGTTTTTGTATATTTTGCAGGAGAGTTTGATAAAGTCATAGTACTGGGGGACATAAATATATGTAGATCTGTTGTCAAATCCAAGTAGTGAAGCCAAATACTTGAGGCGAATCCTGCGCTGTGCAAATATAATATAGTTGGTTAACGAGCCCACCAGAGATACGGACGAAACGTCCAACATAATAGATCATATCTACGTTGAGTAGTACATTGAACTGCAGATATGTGGTGTGATTGATAAGTCAAGGCAGATACGTCATCCTCTCATTAGGTCTGATGATCATCTGGACGAAATCGATAGCGGTTTACCATCTTTTATGTATATTTACTGTCTCTTATATGAATACAGTATTAGTGTAACAGTATATTTCAACACTAGGGCCAAAAGTGACGCTTTTCATACGAGCTTACTTACTTATCCTATTTTTCTCCACAATCTTTGAGATCGGGGAATCGCACAATTTCCTCTCAAAACATTTGGGCTAATGCGGTTTTGGAGCTCAAGTTTAACGACCGATGTAAAGCCAAGGTCGGAAAATGAGTGGGTATCGAAAAGACACTTTTGGCCCGTGTGATGAACTATATTTTCGTCATAGTGCACCAAGATAACTACGTCACAAAACAACAATTTTACAACTTGTTTATCTTTAAAAGTGTTCTCCCTCAACTGCTTCCATCTTTTTCTTGCTATTTAAAACAAACAACCTTTCCAATTTATTCAAATATTGTATGTTATGACGTGTTAGTGTTTGGTTGGGCTAACTACATCGGTTCGTATATCAGACGCTGTGGACTATCATAAACCAACAACAATGCTACAATGAATTACAATCGATAAAATAATCAATTAATACTCTCGATGCAATCGATTACTTACAAACGGCATACACAAGTTCGTATATCAGATGCTGTGGTCTATCATAAACCAACAACAATGCTACAATGAATTACAATCGATAAAATAATCAATTAATACTCTCGATGCAATCGATTACTTACAAACGGCATACACAAGTTCGTATATCAGACGCTGTGGTCTATCATAAACCAACAAAAATGCTACAATGAATTACAATCGATAAAATAATCAATTAATACTCTCGATGCAATCGATTACTTACAAACGGCATACACAAGTTCGTATATCAGACGCTGTGGTCTATCATAAACCAACAAAAATGCTACAATGAATTACAATCGATAAAATAATCAATTAATACTCTCGATGCAATCGATTACTTACAAACGGCATACACAAGTTTGTATTTTTACAATGATATAAAGGCGGTCCCACCCTTCTCGCGAACAAGTCTGAACATTCGGCCGAACATTCTCCAGAACATTCGGCAGAACGTTCTACCGAACGTTTACTAAACGTTCGCCCTGTTTGAAGCTCCCACACTTCTCGCGAACACCCACCGAACATTTGGGCGAATATTCGGGTGACCATTCCCTTGAAAATATTAAATGCAGTTTTAGCAGCTGTTGGCGCATTGTCCGTCGTGTCCTATGAGCATTGTCGTCACGTCGTGACAAAATGGACGACTCTACAGATAATGTTGCTGTTGTTGCATCTAGTCTTGATGTAATTAATTATAAAAGGTGTAAAGTTTAGTCGTGTAGAAGAAACCATCAAAACTATGAGAAGCCTACCTTTTACGATGTAAAACAAATCAAATATAAATATATCATTTACTAGCTGATACCAGTATTTCGCACAGCTGATTAAAATTCCTACTGCAACTACATCTGTTTCAGTACTTACCTGATTCATTAAACCTTTTGCCCATAAGAGTAATATTGTAACATTAAGGGCGACTGGGGCTAAGGGATTGCCAGGATGAGACGTTGAAACCGAACAGAAAACTCGACAGACAGTCATCACCTTTCTTTTATACATGGATAGGATAACTAATAATTACAAAAACTGTTAACAAACTTTGGAAATTGTTTTTTTATTTGGCATAAACATTTAAATATTCATTTTACAAACGGTCAAGTTTTTACAATTACCTTACAATGAGGAATATACTGAACAATAAAATTAAAAAAGAGATAACTCAAAAGCTATTCTATTCGGGCAAAGTTTCAACGTGGGAATGACAGACTGGTTGTGCACCTGCACCATACGTTTGTAATTCTTGGAAGCTTCTTATATCTTGTTAAATAACTGAGATAAATTAAACCGATTCCACTGCCGTGTACTCAACTGAGATGACACATTTATATTAATTTGGTAAGACAGACACGAAAAAAGGTTTTTCCCCCGAGTAGTTGTCCCCCCTTCGCCACTGTGACCGGCACTGATTATGGAGTGTGAAAGGAAATCAACTACTATTTAAATAAATAATATGTAGGGACAATAATTAAGGGTTCCGTATTGCAGGATCTATTTCTATCTCTTTTATTTTTATTTTTATGAACTGAATGATTACAACATACTGCCTAGACACACTGACGCATAGTGCAGCTGAGTTTAAGAAGGGACGCAAGCGTTGAATCAAGCAGAATCCGTCGACAGTATAGTAATAAATGTCAACCCCTGTGCCTTAAAACAAAACTTCAATTTACACAAATAACAGTAAAATAACTTATTTATGACTATGATTATTTAACTAACATACTATGCGTATGTCAGTACAACTATAAATTGTCATTTAATTATGTATTATTCATCATCAATGACCACCCAAGTGGTATTCAATACTTACTTGAAAGCAGAAAAACTAAATACGGTGCGCATACAAATAAATAAGCATGTTTTATAGTATTGTCTCAGTAGAACAAGATCGTTGACTATCAATGATGCCGTGATGTAATGATGCATGTTCACGAACAGTGTGGGAGCCTCTCGAATATTCGTCGGAATGTTCGGCCGAACATTCGCCCGAATGTTCACTGAAAATTCGTTCCAGAATTCAAAGTTCAGTGTTGCCACCTTGTTTTCAAGCGTATACGACGTTACCTGGTTAATACGAGTATACTATTTTGTGTTCTTTGGTTGAAACGCTGGAAAAATAACAACAAAATTCAAAACATTGTATTATCGATGTTTTGTTTATTGGTTAACTCTTTTTAGTCCGAGGCTGCATGAAGCCGCTCGTGTTTTATGACCGATCACATTCAACCCGTTAATAATTAAAATGACCGACATCCCAGAGGATTTATGTTTCACAGCTGTACTTTCAATTTGTATGTAAATAGTGACAAAAAGGAACATAGAATAAACTAATTCATAACCTCATAATTTGTTATGGGATGCTAATTTTCAAATAAATATTCATATTTTTTTAGCGAATTTCCCGTATAGGGAAGAAGCTATTACCGTAGGTGGCATGGTAAGACTTAAGCCCGAGATCATGACAACTTTATGTTTTGAGGTCCCCAGATGCCAAAAACACTATTCGTTCAAATTTATATATATGTATATATATATATATATATATATATATATATATATATATATATATATATATATGTGTGTGGGTGTGTCCTTTACCGCGATAACTTTTGAAAGAAACACCCGATTTTGATGAAATTTGGCATAAATATGGAGAGTAGCATTTATGACTTTAAGTTCGAAAACCAGATCGATCGCACTATGGGAAGAGGGTTTTATGAGGGTTTACAATTTTCCAAAAATTGTTTTTTTGCAAATTTGACCCCAAAATGTTAAAAACACTCAATTTTGGTTATAACAATTTTATAGAGCTTAAAAAAACAAATAATTTAGTATTTTGAATCATTAACCTAGGTTAAGTGGTTGCGGAGAAAATCCAAAACAACGGGCCCACGTTAATCTTAACGGAAAAAGGTTTTTAGATTTTCTCAGATAGTTTTACTAAAAACTTCACATTTCTGTTTATTAATGTGTTTAGCTCAACAAAACAAAAATTTTGGTGTTTTAATCGTTGTTCTACGTCCAACCGTTGCAGAGATATTCAAAGTGCTAAACACAGTACGTTGTCCAATGTTATCCTTATGGAGAATAAATAAAATTCTATATCTCAATTATTTTTGAATGTATATTGATGAAACTTGGTATGTGGCTTCAAATAGTTGTGGTATATTGATATTAGCACAAAAAACGAGTTTTTTTGTTGATAGTCCCCGTAGCAGCAAACCTGCATACTCGGCCCCCATGTTATTCATATGGAGAATAAGTAAAGTTGTATATCTCCCTTAATTATGAACCTAAATTAATAAAACTTGGTATATAGCTTCACCTGGTTCAGTTATATTGATAATTGCAAAAAAATATTACTTATCTTCCTCGTGCAGCAAACCTGCGTCCTCAACCCTAATGTTATTCTTATGGAGAATAAATAAAATGCTATATATAACTTATTTATGGATGTATTTTTGTGAAACTTGGTAAGTAGCTCTATGTAGTAGTGAGTCACATATATATGCATTGGAAATTCGCTGAGTACGCAGGTTTTATGCGACGGGGGTATTTTATTTTATAGTGTTTATTTCATGGTGTAGTATAGTGAAAAATAGCGTTCACACCTCTGCCAAAAGGGTTTTGCATAGCCCTCGAACGTTTTTATGACCTCGACACTTCGGCCCTTGGTTCAATATATGCTATTAAAGTATTGTTAGACTTTTTTTATTTAAATTCAATGTGACTTTTCAGGTGAATTTTGTAAATTTTGCTCAAAGGAATTAACGATTGTCACTTTCTTATTTAGAACAAATATCAAATTGTATCTTAAGTATATGTTGGGGATCAAACACTTCTAAACGGCTAAATAAGAGGATTGCCAACTAGTAGTATAAAGTAAAAAAATTGCAAGATTATTAGTTGGCAATAATCATTGTTGCGGATTAATATCCGATATTAAAAAGATGTCAATGAACATTATAAAACCAGATCCTATTAAATACTGATCAAATTAAATCTTGTCCAATAACTAATACTTCAATACCATATATATGATGTTTAAAAAATTTTTAATTTTTCATCGAAACAGACATTTTTAATACATTTTAAGTGGTTTTTATTTCTATGTATATTTAATTATGATTAATTTAGGATATATTACTACGTTTTACAAGAAAGAATAAACTCTTATAAAATTTTCTACAGTAATTGCTATATTTCTATTTATATCATAATCAATGCATTTTGATTTCAATTTCAACAATGTCATTTTTCAACTCCGTTGCGGTACGGAGTAAGAATAACTTTTAAATATTATGTACCAAGGTTTACTGTGCGTCTCAAAGAAAAAAGGTTTCCGTTTAAAGTGATTAGTTATAAGTTTGTTATTTATAGTCGGTATTCTGCAGATTTATTGATTAACTATTTTAAGAAACCATCCAAGAACTTTGTACTTTAGTTGTTAAATAATTGTAAACTACCAGAGTAAGGTTGATGAGCTCAACAAGATGTGTCAATAGTATAAGTCTCTGAAGTTAACTCTTTAAGATTGTTGAATTGTTCTAGTTTGCCTACAATGAATATTTCTCTCTCAATATTGTAACAACTGCTTTCAGGCATCTCAAAGCGAATGAAGAATGAAAAGGAAGTGTTCATTATACAGTGCAAAGAAAGGTTGGAGTGTTTCTAAAACGAAGAGTTGGGATTACATTAGGACAAAGGCTTCTATGAAAATTAGTGTTTATTCATGAATAAGTGTTAGAAGGAAATGAAGGTCTTACTTAAATCAATCATTCTCAGTCAAACAGAGTAATTAAGGGCATTTCAACATTAGAGTAGATTAGATAATTACAGTTATAAATAATGTTCGTATTAATACAAATGGACATATACAGTTTGTTGGTAAAACAGCTTTATTAGGGCAGGAACGATTAGGTAAAATTCTATGAATACTGGATGCACAAGCGAAAGTAATATATCTGGTTTTAAAACTATAATTCGAGAAGAGTTTTTATAGAAAACTATAAAGTGACGCACAGATGTGTTTGTATTGGAAGAATTTATACTTAATTCAGTATTAGGCAAACTTCAATAACATGTACTTGCGGCAAAACAGTTGGTGTAGCCTTTAGGCCCTTTTAAAAAATTCAGGTCAGTTAGATGTCCACACCACTAGTTTGAAGTTAACACAAGTTTGATGGTAGTTTGATGCAGCTGAAATCAAACACAACCAAACAAATAAAACGGTCCGAAAATATTTGGCTACAAATTCACCGAATATTTTTAATTTGCTCAAATTCATGCGCATGAATGTAAACTAAAAATTAATATATTCAAAGATTTAGAAAGATACAAATATGTATATGAATATGTCTCAAAACGAGGACTTTTCCTACGCATATTTACATGCTTGGCATTATTTTCTTGATCAATGGATGGTTCTAATAACAATAATTACATTATACACTAATAAATTAAAAATTATCCCATTTCTCTTATGTTGTGCTGTAGGAAATTGAAAGAAATAACTGACACATACTTTCTCCCTTTTAGTCCAAATTTAATAAATAAATTACTTTTAATTTACTAAATATACAATATAAAATACGGTCGAATGTACAGAAAGTCTTCCAAATAAATTGTTTTCAAAAATATCCACCCAAATCCCTTTTATGGAGGCACTACAGAATCCTTGGATACACACGGTGTTTAAGAGGTGAAATGCCCCCTCATCCCCCAGGGTTAAATGGCAACATATCTCGAATGTCCTCAGTTGGTCAATGCTAACTTGACCTGCATATCAAGTTTTAACGAAAATGATCAGTAAATAAGAGAGAAATAGAAATTTATTTATTCCAATAACAATAACATTGGACAACGTACTGCGTTTACCGCATAACGAAAATTTAAGTTTTCTCCGCAACCAGCAATCGTAGGATAATAATTCAAAATACTAAATTATTTATACATTTGAGCTCCTGTTAATGGGGATCAGTAATTTCGTTTCGTTTGTTTTTTTGAATGAAAAAAAATGAATTTTGGAAGGTTTAAGTCCTGTAACATCTGAACCCGTATTTTTCCAGAAATGCGGGTGGTGTCATTTTGTTACATTGCTGCATTGAATTGTTTCTGAATTATGGTAATTTCTAGTAACTTCAATAAAACCTGTAAACTATAATATGTACTATATTTCATAGTTATGAGTTACATCTAAATGTAATTAAACTTTTAATATGCATAAATTATTATGTTGGATCCGTTGTCTCCCTCTGTATTTAAAAAGTAACATATACATATATACTTAAATGAACGTAACATAAACAACGAATTATGCGGAGCAATATTTCACAAAACCTCGAAAACTTTGCAATACAATTCACATAGCTATAGTTAATCAGTATTAACACAGTTAAGTTCATAATTCATTATATTCCTCAGGTTACTTTATATATAAATATATATATATATTTTTTTTTTGTTGAGATATCTTACCTTAGCAATCTAGTTAGTTCAGTTTGACCTAAACATCCGGTTCCCGTAGGACCATCATCAGATGGGACTATAAGGGTAAACCAAGCTAAAATACAAGTTAGTATTCATCCGAAGGATTCAAACCCTTTCTTCTTTCGTCCTTTTTTCTGAAGGACGAAATCCTTCTGATAAATACTCAGTTGTATTTTAGCTTGGTTGACCCTTATAGTCCCAACTGATGATGGTCCTAAAAGAACCGAAATCCTGATTTTAAGGACTAACTGAACTTACTAGAATGCTAAGATAAGAATCTTAAAATATACATATACTAATAAGTTCTTAATGTTTTTGTTTCAATGTATGTTTAGGCATGTACAAATTACGAATAATCCTGTTTATAAATTAAAATCCAATGTACAAATCTATATACCAGTAAATAAAATTAGAGTTTTGTATGTAAATTGCTTGGAATTATGGAATTTTTGCATATTTTTACGTTTCACACCATAGGAAAGCAGAAATGCGTCTTTTCTCAATTTCTGTCTGTCTGTTTGACTGTCGGTGATGCTCAAAGACTGGTTTTTGTTCGCTTTTCACGGGAAAACGGGTGCACTGACATTGATGAAACTTTGTTTTTTTGTTCTATACATGCGTGAGAAGGTTTTAGGCTACTTTAAACCGGCATACGACCTTTGGAAAAATAATGGCGGCCGCTCAAAAACGTGATTTCGTGCGATTTTGGACACGATTTGTTCGCTTTTCACAGAGAAACGGTTGCAATGATTTCGATGAAACTTTTTTCTATGTTCTATATGTGCGTTAGAAGGTTTTAGGTTAATTTAATTTTTGAAAATCATCTTAGGACTCTGCCCTACGGGGTTTTAAAGATCCTATGTTATTCTTATGGACAAAGTATTGATTTATATTGACCCAGATCATTACTTTATAGTTATATCTATAACCTAAAATATTGTAAACAGACGTTTATCATTATGAAAATAAAAAACCTACTTGAATGGCAACTCTCATAATATAAATAAAAAACTACTCAAATTCTTTTTTCGACAGGCGAGAGTAGGGGGTATTGGGGAACTCTGCGCGCTCCCCCCCTCGATCTTAATGACCCCCCACGATTTTACATTTTCACCCCCCCCTCTTTCATTAAATATTTTTACTTTATTTCCCCCATTTTATATTTTGCCCCTCCCCCCAGATTTTATATTATTTTGCCCCTCCCAGATTTTTATTTTTGCACCCCCGATTTCATATTTTGCTTCCCCCCGATTTTATATTGTTGCTCCCCCCACCTCCCTGATATATATTTTTTCAATTTTAGACACCACGTGTCAGCATTACAGTTCAAGGAATTCTCGCTGACCTGAGCGCACGTGTCACTCCCTCCACCACCTTCCCCCACCACATTGAATCTTAATGACCCCACCCGGTTTGAAATTCCCCCTTCTTTGCATTTTATATTTTTATTTTATGTCCTCCCCAGTTTACATCCCCCCCGATTTTATATTTTTGCCCCCTCCCCCCATTTTATATATTTGCTCCCCCCTCAATTTTTATTTTTGCCCCCCCTCGATTTCATATGTTGCTCCTCCCCCCGATATTTGTTGGTTTGTACTTGAGTTCTTTTATTTCTAAAATCAAATCCAAAGCGTTATGTGTACCGATTTGGAGTCGAAAACCACACGCCGTTTACTACCCAACAGAGTTCCTTGACTTAGCAACAGTACCCGAACTATCTGCTAAAAAGTATATCTTGTTAACTTTGATTTAATTGTACATTAAACGTGTAAAATGTAATATTAATATTGTAAAATCATGTGGATTGTTATTTGTTTTAGTTAATCTACCATTTATATACAACCTGAACGAAGGACGGGTACACAGCTAGTTACGAATAATCCTGTTTAAAAATTAAAATCCAATTAAGTGAAACAATGTGTGAAATTTTAAATGATAATTAGATAAAAAAAAAATTAAAACCCTTTTGAAAGATTTGTTGACTAATTTTATTGCACAGTTAATAAATAAGAGACGTCTTAAATTATTTTAAATACCAGCATACATACAAAGTATCTTTCGTACCTTGCTCATTACCCGAGACAACAGAGTAACCCCGCTGTTGAGCCACACTCCCCACGGGGGCTAATTATTATTTACGGGGAAGGGTGGATTTTGGTGTATTCAATTATATTTAACTCCCTTGACAATAAAACAAATAACTAAAACGGTAAATTTACTGGCTTAGCATAAACTTTGAATGAAGCATTATGAACGGTTTTTTGGAGCCTGTTCCCCTAGTATAAAGTTTGTTAATATGTTTCATAATTTCTTATCTATGCACAGGTTTTAAGAAAGTACATAAGGTCTGAACATTTATTTGATTGTTTTTAGAAATAATAATTCTTGGTAAAATTAATACCTAATTTACTATGCCTTAAAAACAATAGTATTTCACAGATTTGTATAGCCAAAATTGCACTTAAAATTTACTATATTGGCTCATTCCCGTTAAAACACATGGTTTGAGTTGAACTTGACGTTGCAAGATGGTGCGACCACTACGGTGATAAATAAATAAGTGAGGAACTCCCGTTAAATAATTACTTTTATGGTTTTCAATGGTTTGTTCAATTTTCGTATTTAGCGGCAAAGGCTTCAAAATGATAGCTGAATAAGTAGTTTTTATGTAGTATTAAGGGAGATATAATGTACCAGCAACAACCCCATTGAAAACAAATAAACCAAGATCTGAAAACACTTATCTAGGAAATATATCATTATCAAAAATAATATGAATTTACATTAGCAAAAACCATAATTTGGTAAAATAGTATCACCACTTATCTATTTGAAGAATGGTACTAAATGTAAAGTATTATTTTATGAGAAGGGTAACTATACAGGCCACAGGTGTTTCAGTGATCAATTAAACTTGTTTTAGAAAAGTATGATACACTTTCTAATGTTCTGTAAAAATATGCTGTTTTTTTATTTGGTTAGGTAGATTACAATTGTTTTCATCAAACATCTCCGCGTGGCAAGCAGAATTATTTTTTTTGAGAGAGCTAAATGTTTCGTTAATTCACTATTATTATTATTGAAATCTATATTTTTAAGCTCTGCATACAGGTTTAAAATTACATTTGCAACTTGACACTTACACATTATTATAATGTTACTACCCAGTACAACAAAAATGTGGACCAGTGATCATAGTGGAACATATTGCGTCAGTTCGCTCTCTAGTGGCAGACGATATGTTGATATCGGGACGGTAGTTAGTATTGCGGTGACTAGTGAATTACTCAAAATCTCAAACCCCACCTTTCAATTTCATTTGTATTTATTTACAACGGATCAACCATTACACTCTTGAGGAAATTCATATATAATAAAATGTTTCAACTAGTCAACAATAATATAGTTTTAGAGATGCTCACTGGTTGTCAAATATAGAAGGTAGTTAATTTTGATAAATAAACAGATGAATAAACGGGACGTAATAACAACACTAATATGCTAATCAAAAAGTTGTTTAGATGAATAAACCAGCCAACAATAACAAACTATAACAATGAAAACACAGCATTGAATTATGTAACAATAAACAACAATTAATTGGCACAGTAACAAAACAAAACAAAAACAGTGCTATAGTGCATCTCTCATGAAAGCTGGTTTATGTGGTGATGAAATCAAATCAGAGTATTTATTGAATGTTGTGATTATTACAGCAGCGTTCCCTTTATTGCAGCTGTTCCACTAAACTTGTTAGACAAAACTTCCTCAGTGGGCTAGGGGTTAAGTCCCACTGCCGTGGTGTGGTCTTGTCACACTGCCGTGTTGGTGCGGATCACAATAAAACCACCATTTTTACTTAGAAAATTCACTAAAATGCCACCATTGATATATACATTTGTATTAAAACCACTGATTCAATATCATTGACTAAAACATTTACTAAACCCAACTCGGCTGCCAGGCCCCCTAAATTCCACCTTCCTAATTCTACTTCGAATTCTTGTAAAGGAATGAGCCATTCTTAGAAGGATTAGGGTACTTAGACAGTTAACATATACAATTTAGAATTCGATTATTCACGATAAACTTTTTCCATTTCGTTAATTACGAATTTTAGAAAGCAACTATACACATCACCATTCTACTAAAAATCTTAGCAAACCAAACAGTGAAAACCAAAGCCAGGTTAATCAGAAAAGCCACTGTTTGGACCATTCATCAAAACGTTAACAAGTGTCACTGGCGTACATAGATAAAACCAAAACAAAACAGCTGAAGTTGTACATCTGCACTTTTGATCTTTCATGTCAAGTTTTTCTAAGGTATGACCTAAGTTGATTAAATAAAAATAATTAACTAATCCGCCATCTTTTTTTAAATACCAATGATTGAGTAATTATAAAAAGGTTACTCATGTGAATAATGCATATTTATTTTTGGAAGTAAACAAAAATATCTTTGCAAACAAGTAACAATAACAAAATTGATAAACATTGCCTTAGTTAAAGTTGTATGAGTCAGATGTAGAACTATGTAAAATAAAACTTATAATTGACTATGATATAAAAATAATATTATGTCCTTCATACTATTTAGTTTTTAGAGAACTATTTTACTATAGTTGAAGTAAAAAAGTTCTTACAATTTATACTTAAAGTAATGTCGTTTTCTAAAACGTTATTTATAACAAATAAGATATCCAAATACATTTCGTCATTATGATATGTACTACCCCTATCCAATTTGTACCACTGAGTAAGGTTATATATGTTCACACGTTTCCAGAGACAGTGAACATTATCAGAGAATATTCTAGCATTCTAGCTCATTGGAATTTATTATAATGAAAACGTATGGTCTTGTATATATTTTTATATTTACAGTTACTGTCTGGCATCACAATGGAACCAAAGGAAGCGCAGTGCGATAATGGTGTTATATTAAACCACAACGTGCCTGTAAGTTAAAAGCATCAGTCATGTTTTCGTACGTTCAGCACAATCACCATGATAAGCCGACCACTTCCTGGTCATTGAGAGTCTCCCCTCTTGTCGAAACCACCACCAAAACCCCTCTCTCAATCACCATGATAAGCCGACCACTTCCTGGTCATTGAGAGTCTCCCCTCTTGTCGAAACCACCACCAAAACCCCTCTCTCAATCACCATGATAAGCCGACCACTTCCTGGTCATTGAGAGTCTCCTCTCTTGTCGAAACCACCACCAAAACCCCTCTCTCAATCACCATGATAAGCCGACCACTTCCTGGTCATTGAGAGTCTCCCCTCTTGTCGAAACCACCACCAAAACCCCTCTCTCAATCACCAAGATAAACCGACCACTTCCTGGTCATTGAGAGTCTCCCCTCTTGTCGAAACCACCACCAAAACCCCTCTCTCAATCACCAAGATAAGCCGACCACTTCCTGGTCATTGAGAGTCTCCCCTCTTGTCGAAACCACCACCAAAACCCCTCTCTCAATAACCTGATAAGCCTATCCTGAAAACACCACGTTGACCGCTACAAATTGGATGACATACATTTTTATTGTAAAGCATATGCAATGTTCATTGTATATTTGTTCAAGTCTAAATAATGTACTTTTTTTGCTTTGAAACGGCAAAATTACGAACCATGACTAAACAAATGAAATCGATTTTCTGCTATAATTGTAAAAACAGGCTGTTTAAATATTGACAGACCAACGGTTAAACTTCGTTAATATTTAACACTGTAATAGAGTTGGATATTATCAGCCTGTTATTTAACAATTTGTATACCATCTAATTACTTTATAAAAAAAGATCATTTACAAAGCTTATATATAAAAAAACTTAAAAGCTTAAAAGAAAGCTTATTGATTGTTGGTTGAAGCTTTCCTCTCCATAATCTATTTGTGTATCTAGATATTTTAGGGTTAAAACAAATTGGTTCAGTGACATGGGTCAGTTATTATCATTATCATAAATGAAGTTGTAACTTTAAATTAATTTTACTACCCCTTCAATCAATAGTGGCTGTTTTATAGTATACACAATTGGGTTAAAGGGAAAATACTAGCTCTTGTATTTAAAGTGGCTATGAAAACTAAAAAAAATTCACAATCTTATCTCTAACTAAGACGTTGGCAGTACTCGTACGTAATTATAGATTATCTATGCAAGTATGGTTTAGCTATGAGCTGGGATGACTGTTATGCATCGTGCAGTATTTTTATTGATATAGTATATTTCTTCATCGTGACCAGAGTTCGCCAAAATGTATAGCTGAATGGCGTACCAAGCAGTTTAATAACACGTATCCTAACCTGATATAAATATTATTTGGTCTAATTACTATACCTGCATGAATGTAGTTCTTAGTGAATAGTTATGTAGGTAAGATTGTTTCATATATTTATATAAGCTTACCTATTACCTAATTGGACGTAATCTGTACATTTTTGTTCTGTTTTAAAAAACAAAATACATTCATAATTTTTACAAATACAGATTTGTTTGGTCATTCATAAAACGTAAATAAAACTCGAATTAAGTTTGTGATACTTTCCTATTGAATAATTACACTATTACTATTGTAATACAATTAATAATATTACATTTTACCATAAACCAGAGTTGTTGATTTGTAGTAAAATTGTAAATCGTACCATGTACGAAAAACAAAAGATGAAACATTAGCTGGATAAATTATAAACCGGTATTTGGGGGGAACGCTAGCAATGTAGTGTGTAATAATCAAAACTACAGCATGTTGGTAATTTGCAATGTGGGCCTACCAGATTTACGATTGTAGCTAGATGACACAATGAGGCTAAACTGCCACTAAGCCCATTGTTGGTGTCCCACTGTTAATAAATAAACATTCCATAAATGCTTACAGAGTATGCTTATCTTGTGACCCGGCAAAAGTATTTTTATTATTATTTGCGAATACTATTATTTGGTTAATTAATTAAAGGTTTATGGATTTAGCCTATGCTCTATTGAGACCATAAACTAGATCCATAAACCGTAAAAGGATATTAGGGAACACCCCAAACGAGTTATAGCTTAGACATACGGAGAGTGGAGTAATTTCCGGCTGAAGATGCTTCCATCGCCGATAAAAGGGTTGCAAGATATTGTATTGTATATTTTTGTTTACATGCAATCAAAATACGAACATTTTTTTACAATTAAAAAAGGTTCGTATTGAAACTTTAACATTACAGACTTTTAACAAATTAATTAATTTTCAGAATCATAATCCACTGCTAACAAATATTTCATACACTACATAGCTTGTCAGTAATTATACATTAAATATTTATACTTAACTTTTATTTACATCCCTGTTATACCATAAATACATTTTGAATTAAAAAAACCTACATACACAGCTTACATAATTAACTTTATTAATAAACTCTCTATTCAGTTAACATCATCAATGTACATTTGTAAAAGCTAGAGCGGGTAAAAAATGTTGCATTTTTCTTAAAAACTTTAATACTTTAATATCTTAAATCAATATAAATTTTTTCCCGAAATATCAGGCTATTTTACAAATGCAGTTTAAAGACAGTTGTCAAATACCTTGCCTAGTTTGATAATTTATTGCTGTTAAATATTTAAGTACTTTTAAGAATAAGAGCTATCATTATATGAACCGAATAACACAATTTCAACATAGGAAGGGTTTCAAAAGTAGTTGCACAACTTTTTAAAACATTTAGTGCACTTTTAACAGGTTTACAAAGTTATAGTTTTAAGTTTATCTAAGAAATTCAGCCAGCCATTACTTGGTCGGGGATAAGTGTTCGGGTTTATGAAGATACATCCAAGTCATCGATAAGTTTAATGCGCTCTTACGGTGGAGTCCATTACAACCCGCCAACTGATAACAGGAATGGCGCCATCTGACACAAGCGAGCATATGGTCTGCTTTCACATTCACACACTGTAATACTTGTTTTAATGATTTTGTATGACCATTCTTTTACAAACCTTATACTTTTTTGTAGAAGTCACTTACAAATAAATTAATTTTTTATCTCTATGTAATCTTGAGGTTCGTAGTTCAGTTATTGCATGTTTTTTTAAGTTTAAATAATGTTCGATGATGAAAACATATTTTTTGAACTCAAACAAATTTACATGTAAGAAAATAGACGGTTTAAAATTTAGGAGAGTGTGCAAGCTGACATCCTTTATTTCTGTACGGTGTATTTGATCAAATAGTCACACAACAAGTCCGTTGCACGAGTGACCCAGGCCTTCCATAAGCCCAATGTCAGAATTAATATTAGTCTTATGGACACTTGTGAAACACACTGGATGTATTTACATTGATAAGTTAAAGAAATTTAGTTGTAGAGAGTGCAACTCAAACCAACAATATATAGGGTGTATATAATAATATGTATATATATATATATATATATATATCTGTTGCAATAATGTATATTTTACTTATGTAAAACTGTAGTGTTTACTTTTATGAATCTAGGATTGCAAGCCCTGTGTATTTTTTAACTTAATCCAGGATTTGTAAGAAAAAACTGCAAAATATTTACATAAAATTTGCGTTGTTGCTTCTGGCAATTTATAAAACTAATTTATTCATGTACCTTCATAACCAAAAAAATAAAATTCTATATTTGCTAATTGCTTAATTTCACTTAAGCTTTATGAAATTGTTTTGTTAAATGCTACAAATTAAAAGCATACTACTAATTACGAAGCAACACTGTTGTGAAATTATTATTTGCAGTTAGACAAGCGGAATGTGGTCGTTCCTGTTCATTGTAAACGTTTACTGTTTATGAACGTATTATGCCCGCTACGCTCACCGTTGGGAGTATTAACGGGCCGTTGTATTATGTACATTGAAGCTAACGGCTTCTTAACTTTTATGATTATGAGTAAACATCATGAGGTAGAACATGGTTATTAAATGCTTTATTTGTTGTATAAGGATCAGGTAAAGTAAATTAAAATAAAATATTAGTATATGAAAATTTTGTGAATAAAATATACAGTTCAAGAAAAAACGTAATTTAAAGGCAATTTGAAAATTTTAGAGAAGAGAAACTAGAAACAGCAGTTACAGTTACAGTTACTGAAGTGGTAAAATATCTTGACAAGCGACACCTACAACTATTTATTTTTGATTGGTCCCCTTTTTACTGTGTCAGTCACAATCACCTGATACAGGACTCAACTATTCAGGAATATTTTACTCTGTGGAATCTGCAGTAATTCACGATACTGAGGAAGGTTTTATAGAACATGTTTGAAACTCAAATTCATAATTAAAGAAATTAATCAAACTTTTTTCATGAGAAAGTCATAATTACGTTGAGTGATCATGTATGCTAATGTTCTGAATTAAATAAGATGTTTGGATTTTGGTAATATTGATGTCGGAAAAGGCATTACTTTACTAACATGGTTATTTTGCTCTCCAATCAGATTTTCTTGGATTTTATTTCCAAAGCCAGATTGACTGTGGCTACCGAAATAAAAAAATATATCAAGAGTTAAAGATTCGTCAGTATAGACTTCATGAAAACATTTAAAAATAAATATTGTAGGAAAGAACAAATGGAAATATTCCTCATCGACCAGTGCACATGACAAATGGGCAGCGTGGTCTTTCTAAGTGATTGCGTACGTGAGCGGCTTTGAGACTGCAGGAAAATGTTGAACTAGTACCCACTTTTTAACCTTGAGTAAATATTTCACCAGAGTAGCCTTCAATATAAACACTATTTATCACTTTTTAGCTGAAAATCATAATATTACATTAGAATTAAAATGATTATCATAACCCTTAATTTGTTTGGCTACTAGTGAGGTACACTCTTTACGTGTGTGTATTAAGGAAAATAAACATTATTACTGACAGCTCTTTGGAAGTCGAGTTCAGTTTCTTAATAATTTCCCCTAAATGTATTATAATGTGCAATTATTGATGACTCCTATATCGTAGTAATAGTTCGTGCTCAAAACACAAAAAAAGGTAGGTATGAATCTTCTCTGTAAGGTCTGTGTGATAAGTATCAAAACATGTTTAAACTGCCATCATTTTTTAGTGAAATGTCACGGTTCAAACGTAGTGAAGGCCAAATTTAAATGTATTTTGAATTCTTACATGAGTAAACAAGTGTGTATACAGGGTGTTGAAAAAAACCCTTCAGGACTTCGGGATATGATTACTTACATAAAAACTAAGGAAAAAGTTCCTATTAACACATGTCCTAAAATGCTCGGTTTTCCGTGTATGTGTTTTTTACATGACCAACTATATATCAAGAACCGCTAAACGTATAAACTTCAAACTTGGTACGTGGATGACTATTAACAAGACCTATTTAGGTATTTAGTATCAAGTTTCTACTTTGTACCATTTCAAAATGGCGGTCATTTTTAGATTTTAAAGCTTAATATCTTAAAAACCGTAAATTAAAAAAACTAAAATTTACAGGATACAAAAACGTTTTATAATTTTATCTTCTAAACTATGGTATGAAGATTATTAAGATCAGGTCATAAATAACTGATTTATTGCAGTTTGTTTAATAGAATACATATTCATTTGCTGTAATTGCTACAAAATAAGCATGTATTCTATTAAACAAATTGCAATAAATCAGTTATTTATGGCCCGATCTTAATAACCTTTATTTTATTTTATAGAAGATAAAATTGCACAACTTTTCTGTGTCTTGTAAATTTTTTCGTAAAATTTACGGTTTTAAGATATTAAGCTTTAAAATCTAAAAATGGCCGCCATTTATATTTGGTACAAAGTATAAACTTTATACTACATACCTAAATATGTCTTGTTAATAGTCATCCACGTACTAAGTTTGAAGTTTATACATTTAGTGGTTCGTGAGATATAATTGGTCATGTAAAAAACACATACAGACGGATATACAGAAAACCGAGCATTTTAGGACATGTGTTATCAGGAATTTTTTTTAGTTTTTATGTAAGTGATCATATCCCGAAGTCCTGAAGGTTTTTTTTTTTCAACACTCTGTATATGAGTATAATTAAGTATTACATGTTTGCGATACACCTAAATTTAAAAAATCCTTAAAGTACATTGAACTTGCGCTTGTACTTCAGGCTAGAGTAGGTAGTATATTAGTAGTATATTAGGCCTTCGTATATTTAAAAAACTAACAAAACAATTAATTAACCTGGGTAACTATTGAAATAAACTTGAATCAAATGGACAGGATCTACGTCAAAGCTAAACAACTGGGACATACTGTACAAAGTTTAACTTTATGCTGAAGCTACTAATCGTAAGTCCATTTACGCTAACGATTCTTTGGAATGTTGATTAAATTTCCTTAACCAAACGTAAATATCCAGGTTTTTTTGTTAGGTTGTAACGCCAGTAATAGTTACCGGTGTTTGTGCAGAGTATCTCAGCTACCGCTCATGATATCCGGTAGTGTAGCCGCATGCAGCAATATGCGCGTTAAGGTTAACTAGCATTATCGTCGGTTTTACGGTTATAAGAGACTATGATAGGTATTACTACGTGTGTATGAAATTTTAACACTCTCCATAACTTAAGACGTGATGTCGGAACAACCGCTTTAATGAACCTTTACTACATGTTCACCATACGGTTTACACGCGTTTACTGCACGCTTTACTACACGGTTTTAATGAATCACTCCAAGTGGATGTGCCCGGGATACTGCTGCTCTGATACTCCTGGTTACATTTACTCTTCAGTAATAGGATAGTAATGCTAATCATTAAAATTTGTAACATGACATATAAACTAGAGTAGAATAACTATTTACACGTTAATTAGTACTGAATTCTTGTTTTTGCATTAAAATATTTATTATTAATTGTAGCTTGCATCATTGTTCTACAATTGTAGTTTTAGTTCATTTATCCTAGTGATTAATTTGTAATATTTGAACATGTCATCTGTATTCTGAGTCCTTGCATCACCACTGAACATTGAAAATTTCCACCAAAATATTATCAGAAAATTGTACATCAATTAGTCTATGTATATCGTATAAGTTGTATATCACAGTCCCAAAATGGCACATGCAGAAAAAATAAATATATAATTTAAAAAAAATATTGTAAGGAGGTAAAGTCCAAGTATTTTTTTAAATTGTATCTTTGGATGCTACTTAGATTAGAAAAACTCATACAATTTCTTTGTAACTTAACAGCAGTCGTATGAAAGAGGATGGAAGAGCAGCGCAGGTGGAGGATAAGTGATTGTGTCCGTGGGTAGAATGTAAACTCTTTACTATCCTTGCTCATGTTGATTTGCTGATATCAATGATTAATTTGCGTGTTTTACTTACCAGTGTTGAATAAATTTACTCATATTCTGAAATTAATTAGACTAATATGCTCTAGAATATCAATTACATAGTAAAAATAAAATATTAAATCTAAGGTTTAAGGAAATAATTCTAGAAACAACGGCCAATCCCAAACCTAAGTTTGTTTACAGTTCTCATGCTGATGTTTAAAAGACGATAAAAATTTACTTTTTAAATGCAGGAGGGCAAATTTGTTGTTTACAAAAACGTATTTTATACTGTTGGTCTAAGTAGTTCAACACGATATAGAAGGTGAGAAGGTATGGTTTTATTTACAAATTACATACAATCGGAAAAATTATTTTGTGTGACAGAAAGTAGTTTAGTAATTTGTAGCTTAGTAGGCAATAATGTACGGACTAACAATTTCATTAAAACACAACGAAAAATAAATATGATAATACGAACATTCTAGTTTAACTAGTATCAATAAATAACGAATAACAACGTAAAGAAATAGTTTCGTGTAACGGAAAACAAAAGCCTTTCAAATGCCAAGACACATTAAAAATATCCACCATATTTAAAATTGACATGATTACAACGTTCAGTATTAACAACACAACAAAGATAACGATAATAGTACGGCAACAGTAAATCAATGCAAACAAAAATACTAGAACCAAACGACATCAAGCATTGAAAAGGCAAACGAAATCACCATATCGGTAGTAAATTAGGGGAAAAACAAGTAAAGAAATAATTAAAACCTTCATGATGTTTTAAAAAGGGCACAGATGCCATTCATCACAATCCGCATACAATTGCCAACACTAAGACTGAAGAATTAGTTAGAGGCTACAAAATACCTCTTTGTCCAACTCCTTGACTCAGTAGATTGCACCTTTTGCCTCGCAGATGATGTAGAAACGTGAAATTTGGCGTGCAGATTACTAGTACCTATAAACGCCCGGAAAATTTTTTTAAAGTTACAATTTCCAATTTTTAAACCTCTAATTATTACCCTGAAAATGAGAAATTTTAGCATCGGGCTTATGGAGTTTCAAATCAATACAAAAGAATCATAACAGGTGAATCAGTAAACTGTCAATGTGTAACTTTCACATGGTAGAGTATAAACAATTGATAGGATCATTGAATGAAGATAAAGTCTAGAGTGGATACATCTCAAATGAATCAAAATAGTATTCTACATAAACAAATTATTGAAGGGACGTTGAGTTATAATAACAACTGCAGCGAGCCCAAGCGGTGCTCTAAGGGACGGAGCCCTCAGCGAACTGAGCAAGTCTGAAGTTATTACATAGTAAAACAGCCGTCTAAACTTACAAGAAATTATATAAAAAAAGAGTGATTCAGTAATTTTTATATTTTTTTAAATAAAAAGCAAAATTGATTAAACCTTGTTTGGATTTACATATATATTGGAACCAAAACAGCAATTTAGCGTCGTTCATAATACTTTTATAATTAAATTGTAAAAATATTATAATTAGTAGTTCTAATCATAAAGCTAGTTTTATATTTATATTGTTTTACTGAGGAACAAATGTAATCATTATACAAAAATATGTTATTTGGCATTAAGGTTCCGGTCTACCCATTCGGCCCATCGCAAGGAAAAGGTTTGCTGGATCCATATTTAATAAACCCTTTAATTAAAGTTAAAAGAGGATATTAAAGAGAATTATATTATCTACAAATATACTTTTTATTGAGTTTCATTTACAAGCCCTTTTAATTGTTCAAAAATGAGCTTTTTTAAACAGCAACAACTTGTTATTTAAGGAATTTTTGAGGAAATTTTCCACCACATATTACATCAACATAAGACACAATTATTGTTTTGAATTTCTACAAACGAGCATGAGAATACAATTACATTTCTTCTATCCAATACCGTTTAGAGTGTGTTGAAAACTGAATTGTCATCGCCGCAATCAGAGATACTGTGGACCTCCGCAACGCCCTTTTCCTAATCTTAACAATGCATTTTCACGTGGTGGCGCAGATTTTTCCGTATGGTAGACTGAAGCCTTAACGACATCAGTTAACCATCAAATTCAACATTTAGAAATTAATATTTGCTCTTGTGATAGAATGAGTTATGGTAGGTTTGGGTGTTACTCTAACGGGGGTCGAGATGGCCGTTGTTATTGATTAGGGATTTGTGAGGATAAAGGAACAAATCCTTCGTGATCAGATCCCCCCTCCACAGTTGCGAAAGGAATCAATTTCTCTTTCGTCTTTTAAGCACCAAGCAAAGTCTAAATATTTGCCACTAATCGGGCAAGGCCAGTTTATGGACACTTCGTGTTTCATTTTATTTTTAGCGAATTTCCCCTATAGGGAAGAAGCTATGACCGTAGTCGGCATGGTAAGACCTAGGCCCGGGACCATTATAACTTTTCGTTTTGAGGTCCCCAGATGCCAAAAACACCATTCGTTCAAAACTGTATATATATATATATATATGTGTGTGTGTGTGTGTGTGTGTGTGTGTGTGTGTGTGTGTGTGTGTGTGTGTCCGTAAGCTCGATAACTCTCCTAAAAATAATCAGATTTTGACGAAATTTAGTATAATTGTGTAAAGTATCATTTATGACTTTAAGTTCGAAAACCAGACGGATCGATTTATCCGAAGAGGTATTTGAGGGGGTTTTGTAACCAACCAATTTTTTTTTAGTCTTTTACATATAATTTTTGAAAAAGTCAAATTTTATTTTTTTCCATTGGAATAAGCTTAAAAATACGCACAATTTGGCGTTTTAATCATTGCTCTACGTCAAATGGTTACAGAGATATTGAAAGTGATAAACGTAGTACGTTGTCCAATGTTATTATTGTGGAGAATAAGATAAATTGTACATCTCGCTTATTTATGAACTTATCCTGATGAAAATTGGTATATTGCTTCATACCGTTGTGGCCTATTGATATTTTCACTAAAAGCCATGTTTTAGCCGATAGTTCCCGTAGCAGCAAACCTGCGTACTCAGCCCCCATGTTATTCTTATGGAGAATAGGTAACGTGTTATCTCCCTTAAAATGAACATAAATTAATAAAATTTGATATGTGGCTTTACCTACTTGAGTTATATTGATATTTGTATAAAACCCCATTATTTGTGTTCCTTGCTTCAGCAAACCTGCATACTCAGCCACCATGTTATTATTAAGGAGAATAATTAAAATGTCATAAATCGTTTATTTATGAATGTATATTGATGAAACGTAGTATGTGGCTTTATGTGGTATTAAGATACATATATATGCTTTGGAAATTCGCTAAATACGCAGGTTTGCTGATACGGGGATATTATCTTCATACTTTGTCAAAACATGTTTCTAAATAAATGCATTTATTTTCTTCAAATGTATACAACAGTGTAGGCTAAACAATTTTACCTTGAGTCGAAAATATATTTAATACATTACTTAAATAGATTCCAACACAATTTATGCGTAATTTGCATCAGCAATTACATGACGCCATTTGTCAGAGGCAATATTTAATGGCATATTTTGTAAATAGCATATTTTTTAATGATTTTTATAAATAATATATAAAAATGTCTTCAAAGTACAACATCTACAAAAGAAACATACAAGTGGGGGTTTGTGTTTGATTTTTTAAGTAGGCTGCCATATTAGAAAATTTTTTGGATCATTTAGATATTCCAATGCACTACGAAATACATCTTAAATATTAAATGGCTCCCATTATAAGTTATCAATAAGAAATGCAAAAAAGTTAGCATTTGAACCACTTGGGCTGGACACCCTATATCAATATTTATATTTTACTAACTTCTTACCCAGTATGAAAGAATGCTGAGAAGCAACCACAATTAATTCTTGAAGAAGGCTTACAGCTGTGTATGTAAATGAAAGGCAAACATCAAAGAAGGCTTACAGCTGTGTATGTAAATGAAAGGCAAACATCAAAGAAGGCTTACAGCTGTGTATGTAAATGAAAGGCAAACATCAAAGAAGGCTTACAGCTGTGTATGTAAATGAAAGGCAAACATCAAAGAAGGCTTACAGCTGTGTATGTAAATGAAAGGCAAACATCAAAGAAGGCTTACAGCTGTGTATGTAAATGAAAGGCAAACATCAAAGAAGGATTACAGCTGTGTATGTAAATGAAAGGCAAACATCAAAGAAGGCTTACAGCTGTGTATGTAAATGAAAGGCAAACATCAAAGAAGGCTTACAGCTGTGTATGTAAATGAAAGGCAAACATCAAAGAAGGCTTACAGCTGTGTATGTAAATGAAAGGCAAACATCAAAGAAGGCTTACAGCTGTGTATGTAAATGAAAGGCAAACATCAAAGAAGGCTTACAGCTGTGTATGTAAATGAAAGGCAAACATCAAAGAAGGCTTACAGCTGTGTATGTAAATGAAAGGCAAACATCAAAGAAGGCTTACAGCTGTGTATGTAAATGAAAGGCAAACATCAAAGAAGGCTTACAGATGTGTATGTAAATGAAAGGCAAACATCAAAGAAGGCTTACAGCTGTGTATGTAAATGAAAGGCAAACATCAAAGAAGGCTTACAGCTGTGTATGTAAATGAAAGGCAAACATCAAAGAAGGCTTACAGCTGTGTATGTAAATGAAAGGCAAACATCAAAGAAGGCTTACAGCTGTGTATGTAAATGAAAGGCAAACATCCAAGAAGGCTTACAGCTGTGTATGTAAATGAAAGGCAAACATCAAAGAAGGCTTACAGCTGTGTATGTAAATGAAAGGCAAACATCAAAGAAGGCTTACAGCTGTGTATGTAAATGAAAGGAAAACATCAAAGAAGGCTTACAGCTGTGTATGTAAATGAAATGCAAACATCAAAGAAGGCTTACAGCTGTGTATGTAAATGAAAGGCAAACATCAAAGAAGGCTTACAGCTGTGTATGTAAATGAAAGGCAAACATCAAAGAAGGCTTACAGCTGTGTATGTAAATGAAAGGCAAACATCAAAGAAGGCTTACAGCTGTGTATGTAAATGAAAGGCAAACATCAAAGAAGGCTTACAGCTGTGTATGTAAATGAAAGGCAAACATCAAAAACAGCTTATTTGAATATTCCGATGCATTAAAAGATACAATACATACACTCTTAAACCTAAACGCTCTGGCTTTAGTTTAATAAGGTAATTGGTCTGCTAAAAATGTTTAAACTTAATTAAAAGCATATCAAATTTTTTTGTGGGGAAATGAAACTGGAAACAACTGGATTTGTTAGAACTATGTAAAATATTGAATCCTTCAAAACGTTATATTCATATAACAGACATATAGCTAGCCTTTAAAATTAAATATTTCAGTTTTGTGTTGACTCTTAAAATAATATGAAATAAAATTAATGAAGCTTTAATAGTGTCACACATACTGTAATATTGAACATAACCAGGCCTCATGATACTTCGCGTTACCATCTTCATGTGAGTAGTAACAAGCTACCAAGCAGCGAAGCTATTTGTTAATTCATAGCGAAGGCTCTTATCTTATGCTTCTACAACCGTTGACAAAGCATAACTAATGTTCTCTTAATAATGTTTTTTACCATGTATGAAAGATCTAGAATATTCTTTAGTTAATCAAATGTTTTTTGAGTTATTTAGACTTACTCTGTACGGATTAATACAATTAATAACTTGGTTATTTCACTAAAATTAGGTCTTTATTTAATAAAGAGATATACGGAATAAAATAAATCAGTTAACTTGAGATGAAAATAATCACCTAAACTGAGAGCTTTATATTATTGTGTAAACAAAATATAGAAAACTACAATAGGATCAGAGCATTTCAGGACCTCTGACAGATTATAGAAATATTTTTACGGCAAACTATTTACCTGTCACTCTGGTAAAATATAAAGTGATTGTCAAACATCAGGTAATACACACGTGTTGTTAAGGTTAAGCTTTAGTCTACGTTTTTAAAGCCTTTTAATAGCATACACAGTTTTTTAATTTAAATCATCTTACCAAAATATTTAAATGCATGAATTAAAACTTGTATTTACCTTCAATATTGAAGCTATACATATACTAAGCAGGAGGAGTTTATGTTGGCCAGCATCATTTAGAACAAGAATTAATTCATGTTCCCCTCCTTCATTCGCTGTTTCAATTAATCAATCAAATAAATCGATCAGTCAAATAAAACCTCTTTTAATTTTCTCATTGAAATTTCTCCACAAAAGAAATTGATTGAAATTGGTGAAATCAGGTGATATCAAAAGGAAAAAAACTGGTTTTGATAACCATTAGATCTACATATTTATTTCCATGAATACTAAGATGACATGAGTTATGGTCATAAGTTACTTAGTTTGTTAGACGTAAGAGGTAATATATCATGTAGTGTTTTTATTTATCTTATGAAAAGTTTTACTTCAGTAATAATGGTTGAAAAAATAAGTCCAATTAAGTACAGACAAATTAATTTTTAAATGTTTTGGGATTGCTGAACGGTTTTTTAGCGAATTTCCCCTATAGGGAAGAAGCTATTACCGTAGGTGGCATGGTAAGACTTAAGCCCAAGACCATGATAACTTTTTGTTTTGAGGTCCCCAGATGCCAAAAACACCATTCGTTGAAATTTATATATATATATATATATGTGTGTGTGTGTCCGTTACCACGATAACTTTTGAAAGAAACACCCGATTTTGATGAAATTTAGCACAAATGTGTAGAGTAACATTTATGACTTTAAGTTCGAAAACCAGATTGATCGGACTATGGGAAGGGGGTTTTATGGGGGTTTAAAATTTTTAAAAAATCAATTTTTTGAATTTTTCCCTCAACAATTTTAAAAACACTCAATTTTAGTTGTAGCCATTTTATAGAGCTTAAAAAACAAATAATTTGGTATTTTGAATCATTAACCTAGGTTAAGTGGTTGCGGAGAAAATCCAAAAAACGTCCCATGTTAATCTTATGGGAAAATGGTTTTTAACTTTTTCTCAATTAATTTTACTGTAAACTTCACATATACTTTCACCAATCAGTTTAGCTCTACAACAAAATAATTTTGGTGTTTAAATTGTGATTCTACGTCCAACCGTTGCCGAGTAATTCAAAGTGCTAAACAACGTTGTCCAATGTTATCCTTAAGGAGAATATTTAAAATTTTATATTTCTATTATTAATGAATGAATATTGATGAAACTTGGTATGTGGCTTCACCTAGTACTGGTAAATTGATATTTGCACAACAAATTGATTTGTTTTTGATTATCCTCTTACCAGCAAACCTGCATCCTCATCCCTAATGTTATTCTTATGGAGAATACGTAAAGCTCTATATCTCCCTTAATTATGAACATAAATCATTAAAACTTGGTATGTAGCTTCACCTGGTTGAGTTATATTGCAAAGAAAAACATATTTTCATCTTCCTTGTTGCAGCAAACCTGCGTTCTCAGCCCTAATGTTATTCTTATGGTGAATAAATAAAATGCTATATATCACTTAGTTATTTATGAATTTTTATGAAACTTGGTAAGTGGCTTTATGTGGTAGTAAGAAATATATTCATGCATTGGAAATTTGCTGATTACGCAGGTTTGCTGCGACGGGGGTATTTTATTTTAATATATATCTCTTAAATTGTTTAACACTCACAAAGTTTGATGTAATTTTGACAGAGCACCTCATGCCGTGTCCCAACAAAAATATTAATGTTCCTAACTAATTAATATTTAGCCGTTTATTATATAACCTCTTTTATTTATTATCCGGTGCTGTTAAATTTTAGCTATTTGTGAAAATGTTAACATTATCCGCCTAATTGTTTAATATGGATATAAACTTATTCACATTTGGTCAAGTAAAAATAAATTCTACGTACATTCTTAGAATATATGTAAAAATTATAAGTTTTATTACATTACCTATTTGATTTACACTGACTATATTATCAACTATTTAACTACGAACATCTATATCTTTTACATCATAACTTACAGATACTCAGGTGTATTATGTACATTATAAGATAAGATAAGATTGTGTCTTATTAATCCCGGGCGGGAGGAGGTCAACACAGCGATAACAGTTGAGTGATGAGGCGATTTAACAACAATGGATCTTCTGACCGTCGGTGTACAGCACCTTTAGAAGGGAATAATCTCACACTGCTCCAAAAAAAATGTTAAAAGAAAAAACAATAAGCTTCGGTTGACGTGTGATTTTTGAATCTTCGGTTCTCTGAATCCGTCCATTCAACAACACATAATCATATTTTAATTCAATATTTAAGCTATGTATATATGGCTACTTAGCAGGTGGTATTTATTTCTACCAAAATCATTAAGAACAAGAATTAATAGACGTTCATTTCCTTTTTTCGCTTTTTCAACAATTAATTTAATCACTCAATCAGATAGAACACCTCTTTTTCATTCTCTTATTGAAATTCCTCCACTAAAATTTTGATTTAAATAAGTGAATTTAGAAGGAATTAAAAGAAAAAATACTGGTTTTGATAGCCATGAGGTCTACATATTTATTACTATACTTACTAAAAGGACTTCAATTATAGTGGCAAGCTACTTAGTTAGTTAAACATATAGAGGTAGTGTATCATATAGTGTTTTTAACTTATCCCTTGAAAAACTTTACATCTATAATCAAGGTTACAAAAATTAGCCCAATAAAGTACAGACAAATTAATTTTAAAATGTTTTGGGATTTTTAAAAGTTTGATGTAATTTTGACAGAGCACCTCATGCCGTGTCACAACAAAAATATATCATGGTCTCGGGCTTAACTCATTCCATATGCCAGCTACGGTAATAGTTTCTTCCCTATAGGGAAATTCGCTAAAAACTTAAAATTGATAATTGCTAAGAGAATTATGACATTAGGGAAGAAATGGTTCATCCATAATGCAACAACACGGTGCAATTGATTCTGATATCACGCTGCAATCGTTTACCAAAGAGTTATCAGGGCTAATTTTCAGCTTTAATACTATTTAAGTTGTTTTCATGAAATTTATGAAAATTTAAAAACTATTTTACATATTTTTAATTTGTGCCAGTGTATGAAAGACGTAGGGGAGTAAAAATTCATGTATTATTTTTCCAATGTTCTTATAAATTAAAACCAATAAAGATTGCACTACAACTACAAAACCTACGATTGCACTAACCCTTGACATCGGATGGTAGAGAGATTTAGGATGGGGCTCTGGAAATTAAATATATTGCGTTTCAAATTGCATCCCTCTTAAGACTAAGACTCACTAAGTGAGTTAATAATTAACATTAACAACAAGTATTAACATTAACATAACGAGTATTAACATTACCAAACATTTTAATAACGACTTAGCGGATGTATTCGACGAATAACTCATTGAAAAGATAAAACGAACATATTACCTTGTGAGACGGTGAGAGAACTTTGGTGTCATAAATTATGGTGAAACAATTAGTTGTAAATATTTTAATAAGCCTATTCGCAAACTTGTTTAGGGTAAACAATTTGTACGTAAATCAACGATCGCTGATAGCCTGCTGAGGAGCCACGTTATAACAATTAACATTGGTAGTGTGAAGAAAGCAGTCAGAAATGCAAAACAGATTTTGACTAGAGCTCCTTCATAAACTCCAGTCGTTTAGCTGTAAAGTTGACCAACTTATGAATTCAATCGCAATATAACTGGGTATTAAAGCGTTATACCGTTGCTGTTTTGTCTCACTGAAAATGATTATATTTGTTAAGTTAAAAAGCTTTTCAGTATAATCCAATCAATGAAAAGTGGGGGTAACTGATCCAGATGTAGTTACCGAGAACATTACGTTCAACATGTAACGTTATCATCTCATTGATTAATTACTCAAGCAAATCACCGCTTTGAATTTCCCTTTACATCGTTTATCTTGCAGCATATTAATAGTTAGCAAATTAACTTATCATTAATTACAAAATGAGAAATCAGTGACGTTTATCAGTCGCAGTTTATTTGTATAAGGTATATGGTTTACGTTATACTGCTTCAAAAACGGCTGTTTTAAATACAGGCGATGCGGGCCTAAAGTAGCAATTTTCAGCCCTAGGGCAAAAAGAGTCAGTTTGTGTGGTGGTGTCGAGGAGCTGTTCGTTTTTATCGTTTATGGAAATGTAGTAAAACTGCAAACTTGTGTACGTCTATTGTATCGAGAGTAGTAATTGGTTGTTTTGTCGATTGTAATTCATTGTTGCGTCGATAAAGGTTTAATGATAAGCCACAGCGTTCAATATACCAATCGTTGTAGTTAGTAACCTATTAAATAGGCAACATCGTTGGCTATTAAATAGGCAACATTCTTTTAGTGCAACGGTATAATGTTGTTTTTAATACCTGCCCGTGTTATCGTTAGGGACAACGTGTCTAATCAACAGAACATGTTTTAGAATCTCCTCCGAGGATTGGATCATGTTGTGACATTTGACTGAATATTGTGAATAGTTTTTAAAACTCCGGAATGGCTTTGTCCTTTTAACTAGTTACATCAATAGAAATGATGATATTTATTGTTTTGTGTACCTGCATTTAATATATATATATATATATATATATATATATATATATAAAATACAGATATATATATATATATAATTACAGAAGAGTTCCATAACAATAAAATGTATTCTTTACATACTTTAAATACCAGTTTTTAATATATTAAATATTATTTCCAATACTTTATTGCAATTTGTTGTTCCCTTACAAAAATTAAAAGTGTTTAATAATTGAATAAAGTTACGAGTTCGCACGTTGCCTGCCATTTCTGAATAACAATATCAGGCATTATAAGGTTTCTCAGGAAGACTTACGTACAGGATTTAAAATAGGTATGGAGGTAGTAGGGATGATACAACTATGTCAAGATATGAACAATAGCCTTTTCCAATGTAAAATCCTCATAAGTTAACGTACTGTGTTCTGAATAGTACATTTTCATTGTTAGCTCGGTAAGTATGTATTCTAGAGTTATAAAAGAGGGTTTAGCATCGTATACTTTTAGTTCTGTTTACGGGCCCAACAATCCAATCTTTTACCATCCGCGATTAGTCTCCAGAAGCTATTTAAACCGTTCTCATAGGGACGTAATGTCAACATAAAGCTATACAACTTTCTCGATAAACTACAAATGTTCCCAGTTGGTGGTAAAACAAATTAACAACGTTATTGAAAGATTTTCGTTTTAAATTTATTTTGTTTACCAAAGTCCTGTGTTAATTTTTTATTTTACCACTCGGATGATGTGAGTCGTTACCTCTGGGACCACGTAATACACCACACCACTCAGCCGCCCATTATACGGCACAAGAGTGGAGTGGAGTGGTTTAACTAATAATTAATTTGTATATTACTCTCGTTTAAACAGCTCGTTTGTATTTTTATCTATTTTCATGAGGTAACCCGTGACCTCTTGCACCGAAATACAGAACGCTAACCGTTAGTCCTTTTTTCACGGTGCTAAATAGAGATGTCGGTATCCAGTGACAGTTTCGGTCAGTTTCAACTATGCACCGTGTAAACTGAACGAGCGAGTTACTGATGCGATAGTTGTACAGTGACAGTAGCTGGCGTCTGTTGCTTTTTTATCAGATAAATACAAAACTATAAGTAACTGACTTACAGTAGATAAAACATGTCCTAGACAAGCGCAAGTCACTTACTATTAGCATATAATGCATTATTATGTTTATTGGAAACCAATCAATCAAATATCGAATGCTAAAATAAGTTAAATATGTAATGAGCTAATTAACAAACTAAAGCTACCAATTTAGAAGTAGTCATTAGCCTACAATATCAAGTTACATCAATGTTATGGTAAAAGCTTTATAACAGTCTGATTATGTAATGCAACGAGGGGTTATGTGTAAATGAAGCTTTTGTAGCACGAAGATTCTCCCAGAAATGCAAAATCGAAACATGATTTTTTAACTAAATGTAAACTGTGAAATATATAGTTAAATCTCCTCTTAAAACTGTCTCGATTCGGGAGGGAGTTTATGACTTGGAATTGTTCGCACCATATGGCCCCCCTTCATGAGTTCAAAGTCTACCAGCCTGTAAAATCAAGTGTTGGAATAAATAAAGACAATGATGCAGATGTCACCATGACTAAGGTTAGTTTACTCATATTGAGTGTGCTAAACGTGTCCTGTCTTATATCGCTTATAACAAATGCTTCCATGTCGCTCAACAAATAATATATATATATATACTAGTAACAGCATTATTAACAATATTTGGCTTAGGGCAATCGTTTTAAGACGTCCGTACTGCAATAAACAGTTCACATTCCCCTCATTTAAATTATTGTTCAATTACAGCAGATAAATTTAACGGTAGAGTATAAAATAACATGGTTTGAGATCTATCCTACCGCAAACTTATCATGCTTCTTGCCCCCTTCAAAAGAATCATACGGTTGCTCTTCAGTTTGTTACAAATAAAATCCTTAAATTTTCTGTTCATGTAAATATTATGCAGTAACTCATTTCATATTTGCCATGAATTAAACTTAATGATTAATTTACAGTTAAATAACAAAACCCCTTGATTTTATGTAGATACAAATTTTGAAAATCGTCTGTCTTATCTCGAGGAAGTCTGAAGTTGATTCCGTTAGATTGTTATGGTTAAAAATTAGTTAAAATGTACATTTGCAAACAATAACTTCATAGCAGTTGCAGTATACATTTTACTTTTGATTTTCTTCAGCCTCCGAATGCAAAACATCGTCATAGAATATAAAGAACCAACAATGACGTTTTTTTAACCTAATCTCAGTTACAGAATCTTTCCTCCAGAGTTATGAAACTAGATATATTTCATAACAAAGCATCATTAAGGTGGTTTGATGTTGAATATTTTAATTAAAACTCGCAGGTGGGTGTTATTGTTCACGAAATAACCTGGATATAACTCTCTTTTCTAAATAAATCATTTGAACCATAATTGTCATATACTTAATTATTTAGTAGAAAAAATAATATTTAAATTTGGTCTGGAAAGAATGAAATTACTTTAAGTACTCACAGCTTTGTTTAATGTTTCCGGGCATTATGTCTCTCTCTACGTGGTTTATATAAATTCTCATCAATTTTTAATATTGTGGTTCTACTATTACCCGAACAATTTTCTTTTGTATATTTAAAAATTAGGTATGACATTAAGATATCATTTTATATATATATATATATATATATATATATATATATATATATATATATATAAATCCAGTTGCTGAAATTTGATTAAGTATTTTACTAATGAGACTTCCTATCGTAAGTATATCGTATTGCCATTCCAGTAGTTATTTTATATCATTATTGAAACATCTGGTTTCGCTGTTTAATATACGATGGAATTGATTCCTTCTTTTTTCAAAAAATAAACTGGAAACTTGAAAGCTCATGATCTGCAGCCTTGAAGTTGGTTGGTTTTCTAAGCCGCGCCCCTAAGTTGCATCTAGGGGGTATGATTTGTTGATTGATACTTAACTTTTAAAGTAATATTTTAGTGGTAAAATACTTACGAAAATAAATACTGCATATTTAAAAAGTACCTCAACAAATTGTATTTTAATAACGTATCCATTCTTCAACCAGAGAAAGCCCAAAAAATATCAAACTAGCCGTGTGTAGAGTTACTAAATAATGTTGATCTTTGTTGGAGGTCGTAATTGGATTCCTGCATTGGAAGCTGATACGATGCCAAAACCTACTTCGGGAAGCAGTAGTCTTTAAGGGTCCGTTTTGGTAACGCTTTTATGTTATACATGCATTTAAAATTGAAGACAAACTGCACACTGTAAGTTGTTAGCTACGTAACATCGAAGGTAATATGATGAAATGTATGTTGTATAGTTAAGTGACCGTGGGAAAACACATCGTGAAGAGGTACAATTCCTACTTTGTGTCCACATGAGTTTACAGTCAACAAGCTCTCACAAACTACACACTGTAAGTTGTTAGCTACGTAACATCGAAGGTAATATGATGAAATATATGTTGTATAGTTAAGTGAACGTGGGAAAACACATCGTGAAGAGGTACAATTCCTACTTTGTGTCCGCATGAGTTTACAGTCAACAAGCTCTCACAAACTACACACTGTAAGTTGTTAGCTACGTAGCATCTAAGGTAATATGATGAAATATATGTTGTATAGTTAAGTGAACGTGGGAAAACACATCGTGAAGAGGTACAATTCATACTTTGTGTCCGCATGAGTTTACAGTCAACAAGCTCTCACAAACTACACACTGTAAGTTGTTAGCTACGTAACATCTAAGGTAATATGATGAAATATTTATGTTGTATAGTTAAGTGACCGTGGGAAAACACATCGTGAAGAGGTACAATTCCTACTTTGTGTCCACATGAGTTTACAGTCAACAAGCTCTCACAAACTATACACTGTAAGTTGTTAGCTACGTAACGTCTAAGGTAATATGATGAAATATTTATGTTGTATGGTTAAGTGACCGTTGGAAAACACATCGTGAAGAGGTACAATTCCTACTTTGTGTCCGCATGAGTTTACAGTCAACAAGCTCTCACAAACTACACACTGTAAGTTGTTAGCTACGTAGCATCTAAGGTAATATGATGAAATATATGTTGTATAGTTAAGTGAACGTGGGAAAACACATCGTGAAGAGGTACAATTCCTACTTTGTGTCCACATGAGTTTACAGTCAACAAGCTCTCACAAACTACAAGTTAAAATTAGTTAAAAATTGAGATATATTTTACGAGCAAAATAATTTACATAGGTTTTGCAAGAATTATAAAGTAAAACGTGGAGGAGTCTGTTGAGATATTTCCAATATTCATGGCTTAAAAAAACAGCATGAAGCAAAAGGTATGATGTAAATACTTGAAGTGTTTTCCCCGCTGGAAATTTAGCTCGGGCTAAACACAGTACAGTAATATTTCATCAATAAAATAATACCCTCTTGTCTTTTTCAAAGAGAGAGGGACGAGTGGGTATTACGTTCTGTTTTCAGAGGGACGAGTTTAGACCAAAATTAATTTTGTTGTAAAATAAAAATCTTCAAACTGCACAAACTTATTCACGGGCCTATGTTTAATATTTCCAGTGGTGCTAAGAAGTAATCGTAATTCAATTTCTCAGCTGGAAAACTTTTACATAAATAGGAAACTAATTAGGCTGGGAAATGGGAATGGAGACTTTCCTAGCAAAAATTTTTCCTAGCAGAGCGCCGAACCTTTTACATTTAATCTTGTGGGAGAATTATTGTGCAATGACGCTATAAAACTCACTTTGCCTTCCACCAAGATCCCTTTTTTTCTTCTGAAGTAGAGCGCCCCTAAATTAGTGATTATGATATTTGAAACAGTTTGGTTTAAATTAATACTATCTTTATTAATGTTTTTGTATTTAATTTATTTTAAAATCCAGTGTAAAAAAAACTAAAATACCGCCCCCGCACTACAATACCATATTAGGCTGAATATTGAAGGGCTCCCTATTGATTTTAGGCACTTAATTAAAACGCTAACCAAAGAGGAGGAGATTTTCAAAGCGGAATTATAAAAATGTCACTAGGCGCTTGTCTTCCAATAAATTCGTCTTGAAGGACGACAGACCACAGTGGTTGGTAGGAATGTTGAACACAGCCGCCCGTGGATAGCATGTAAAGATAGGCTACGGCTACGTCTTTATCATTAAAACTCCTTAGACTCCGTTATATGCTAGTGATCAGCAACCAGACATTGAACTGTATGTAGTTTTAATAACTTGGTGAATATAACCTAGCTAGGCATACTTATTAAAGTGTTAACTGTACGTATTAACTGTTAATGTACTGTATCAATTTGATAACAACAATCAATTTTTTTATAACATTAAACATATAAGTAGGTTTGTGGCTTAAACCTACATTATTAGAAGGAGCTAGTAAAATTTTACTATACATTAATGAAGAAACATTTTGAAGATTTATTCAGACACATTTTTAATAAACTAAAATTGCCTCTGTGGAAAGGCGGATGAATATATCCAATAAGAAAACTGGGTTTATGATAAGAAAAAACTACATTGTTGGTGGTATACTATCCTGTAAAAGAAAAAACTAAGAAACCTTTAAAAAAATATCTCAATATGCTACATAAAAAGACAATCATGGTGTTTTGGCGTTTCCGTAAATATTAACCAAGCCCAGAACATCAATCTCTAAACCAAATATTACTGATATTTGTGTTTCAAATATGACACGGAGAAATAGAAATACGCTGAGTCTTTAGATTAGACTTCAACAGAAACTATATTTCTGTATATTTCTTCACTACATTCATATATCTGGCACATGGTATAGAAACTAAAATGATTTTTTCAACTTATGAAGTAATATTTGTTTAAAATATATCAAACTACTAAGACTGTTATAACTTTATGAAGGATTGCTCCTATAGTTCATATAGTCAATTTTTTAATTTCCAGCTTTTTGGCTTCACAATATCTATCTAAACAATCTTTACTATGCATTTTAAAAATGCTTAGTTAAATCTGTGTTGATGAAATACAATATGTCGGAGTTTGGATATGCAATTTATAAAGGGTGCAAAGAACCATAGACTATAGGTAGGCCGATCAATGAAAGGGCTCCTGATTTGCCCACTTATTGGCCGTGTCAGCTGTCACATTGTCATTCCCCGGCCAGTTAGGGGACGATATCACATTGAAGGCAGCCCAGACAATTGAGCTGTACACACCCATTTGAGAGAACAATAATTTGAAAAATGAATACAATAAAGGGTCAAAATCTAATTTAAGGGTAAAATTAATACGTTTTCTATGAAAAAGGCAGTTTAAAATCGACAGTTTAGCTGGTATATACTTCGAGTGAAATGGGAAATTCTAATACCCTTCAAAACCTTGATTAGTAATTACAATTTGTATAGGATTAGTTTCGATATATTACTATACTTTGTCTGGTACTAAATATTATCTGGTATAAACAGTTATACATTACTATTAATAATTATTATTCAATATTAGTTATTATTGTTTGAATAATAATGAATTTCACTAAATCCCACTGCTTTATGCAGATCATGATAGTTTTTTATTCCTAGTTTTTAAACTGATCCTTTGTCAGACTATTATATCTCGTAAATTTAAAAAATTATATTTTATCCGTCAGGATCTCCTGATGATTAAAACGTGACACTTTAAAAACATATTGTGTATTACCTTTTCGTGTGACACATGACTCTGCTGTGCGCTTCCACTCAAAGGACTCAATGTCAATCAAACAAACAGCTTTCTATTACAGTATGCTAGAGTCCATGTTTATTCACCCCTTGTTCAATATATGACCGATCACATGAGACTAAGTGAATCAAGGAATGGTTCACGAGCCACTGACCACGACTCTTGGAGCAATCTCTTACACCGTAGGAACGCCTCGCACAACACATGGGCACCGTGAGTCATCTGTGGAGACCCTAGGCATCTGGGAGTCAGCAAACTACGAGGCCCTAATTTGGCTCCAAATCATTACTACACATTTACCCTGATTTAAGCTGTTGCTTGTGATACAAACAAGGACCGTTTAAAAAAATAACTTACCAGGAAAATATTTATACTTTACTATGTAAAGGGACCAAAAGTGATTGTTCAAAATATTGCCAATATCTTCTGTTGCGATTAAGGTTTGTAACAAAATATCCAATGAATTCTCAAAAATGATTTACTATAAGTCGAAAGTATGTACAAATGTTGGTTTACCTTCCGAAATGTTCAATGAGTGGTTGAAAAAGTTGATAAATTAACTATATTCATACATTTACCAACATTTAAACTATTGGCTTGATAAACCAATTTCCAATAAACTTAAATATTATAAATACCTCTTATCAGTTTGTTGCTAACTATATATTTGATCAGTGAAAGGCTGTAATTAATAATGATGGTATATTCGACATAACCTGATGATGCCTATAATATTAATTATAAACTGCAAGCCAATGTTTTGACTACGCGTTAATCTCTGCAAACACTCCAGAGACTCACGAAACTAACTTAGTGTTTAAATCCATTCATTAACACTTTGTTTACACTTAGCAAACATAAGCTTTGTTGTAATCATTTTCGGCAGAGTGCAATGAAACTTTATTTTTAAGGTCTTCAGTTATAATAGACTCTTGTTAAAAAAAAAATCTTTACTAGTAGAGTGTTTAGTTTGCTATAGCAATTGAATACAATGGTAACAGGAAACTAGCAGTAACAGTCTAACACCAGTAAGGAGAACAATAGTGAACGATGGACATCCAGTTCCACTCATACCCCCGGGCCCTCATTTTTGTGTTACTGGAAACCTATGCCACACAATATATCACCTCTGGTTTATTCAATATCTCTGTTTCTGTGGGGTTTAAGTATTTTTGTTCGAAATTTTTAATTTTAATCTATTTCCACTACAAATGAACCTAGTAAATTAATTTGCTTCAGTATAAATCGTGTAAATTGGTTTTTATTTCGACTTCATACGTAGTTAAACCTAACTAATGATCGAATTAGTATCTAATTACAGTAGATTGAATTAGTTTGTATTTTGCCAACTAATAGGTTTTAGTGTAATATTTAATAGTTAAAGGTCATTTCATATTTTCGTACAAAAATTGGCTTTTTGTTACGCTATTTGTTTCATACGTAATTTCAACCGTTCTTAACACAACAATATTAAAATGTAGACTTGATAAAAGAGGTATAAAAGCGAGTATGACGAAATGTTTTTCATTACCGTTAATTTGTAAAAGGTGTTTTTATTAAATTGCGTATCCCCTTTAGTTTAAATATCGACATTGGACCACCACCTGTAACTGTTGGCTAGAAAATACTTTATTTTGAAAATGTTTTCATTTTAAACAATAATATTGGGAATTTATTGATATATTGACCAAATTAACAGGCTTTAGTGTCAAAAAGTTAGAATTATAAAACAATAATCAAATATATACAAAATAAAAAAGCAAAATAAAATGTAATCTTTTGCAGCCAGTTTATGTTATTGCCAAAATAAACAACTTAACAAATAACAGATAAATTAACAGCTTGACATTAAATTAAATACATAAAAACCTGTTCAAGTCCAAGATAAGCACACAGCATTAATTTACAGCTCAGATGATTGAGGAGTAAATGACTGGTCGATGGTTAAACGGACGGCCAGAGAACGTCAACTGGCTTATCAGTTAATGCACCAGTTACTGGGTCGAGTGTGTGCCTGTGACTTCAACGTCCTGTGATGAACTGTAGCCACAGAGAGCAGCATTACCCACAGCCAAGCAGCTTATCAGTTAATACCCCAGTTACTGGGTCGTAAATGTGCCTTCACTGTGACTTCAACGTCCTGTGATGAACTGTAGCCACAGAGAGCGGCATTACCCAGAGCCAAGCAGCTTATCAGTTAATACCCCAGTTACCGGGTCGAGTGTGTGCCTGTGACTTCAACGTCCTGTGATGAACTGTAGCCACAGAGAGCGGCATTACCCAGAGCCAAGCAGCTTATCAGTTAATACCCCAGTTACCGGGTCGAGTGTGTGCCTGTGACTTCAACGTCCTGTGATGAACTGTAGCCACAGAGAGCGGCATTACCCACAGCCAAGCAGCTTATCAGTTAATACCCCAGTTACTGGGTCGAGTGTGTGCCTGTGACTTCAACGTCCTGTGATGAACTGTAGCCACAGAGAGTGGCATTACCCACAGCCAAGCAGCTTATCAGTTAATACCCCAGTTACTGGGTCGAGTGTGTGCCTGTGACTTCAACGTCCTGTGATGAACTGTAGCCACAGAGAGCGGCATTACCCACAGCCAAGCAGCTTATCAGTTAATACCCCAGTTACTGGGTCGAGTGTGTGCCTGTGACTTCAACGTCCTGTGATGAACTGTAGCCACAGAGAGCGGCATTACCCACAGCCAAGCAGCTTATCAGTTAATACCCCAGTTACTGGGTCGTAAATGTGCCTGTGACTTCAACGTCCTGTGATGAACTGTAGCCACAGAGAGCGGCATTACCCACAGCCAAGCAGCTTATCAGTTAATACCCCAGTTACTGGGTCATGAATGTGCCTGTGACTTCAACGTCCTGTGATGAACTGTAGCCACAGAGAGCGGCATTACCCACAGCCAAGCAGCTTATCAGCTAATACCCCAGTTACTGGGTCGTAAATGTGCCTGTGACTTCAACGTCCTGTGATGAACTGTAGCCACAGAGAGCGGCATTACCCACAGCCAAGCAGCTTATCAGCTAATACCCCAGTTACTGGGTCGTAAATGTGCCTGTGACTTCAACGTCCTGTGATGAACTGTAGCCACAGAGAGCGGCATTACCCACAGCCAAGCAGCTTATCAGTTAATACCCCAGTTACCGGGTCGTGAATGTGCCTGTGACTTCAACGTCCTGTGATGAACTGTAGCCACAGAGAGCGGCATTACCCACAGCCAAGCAGCTTATCAGTTAATACCCCAGTTACTGGGTCGTAAATGTGCCTGTGACTTCAACGTCCTGTGATGGACTGTAGCCACAGAGAGCAGCATTACCCACAGCCAAGCAGCTTATCAGTTAATACCCCAGTTACTGGGTCGTAAATGTGCCTGTGACTTCAACGTCCTGTGATGAACTGTAGCCACAGAGAGCGGCATTACCCACAGCCAAGCAGCTTATCAGTTAATACCCCAGTTACCGGGTCATGAATGTGCCTGTGACTTCAACGTCCTGTGATGAACTGTAGCCACAGAGAGCGGCATTACCCACAGCCAAGCAGCTTATCAGTTAATACCCCAGTTACTGGGTCGTAAATGTGCCTGTGACTTCAACGTCCTGTGATGGACTGTAGCCACAGAGAGCAGCATTACCCACAGCCAAGCAGCTTATCAGTTAATACCCCAGTTACTGGGTCGTAAATGTGCCTGTGACTTCAACGTCCTGTGATGGACTGTAGCCACAGAGAGCAGCATTACCCACAGCCAAGCAGCTTATCAGTTAATACCCCAGTTACTGGGTCGTAAATGTGCCTGTGACTTCAACGTCCTGTGATGAACTGTAGCCACAGAGAGCAGCATTACCCACAGCCAAGCAGCTTATCAGTTAATACCCCAGTTACCGGGTCGAGTGTGTGCCTGTGACTTCAACGTCCTGTGATGAACTGTAGCCACAGAGAGCGGCATTACCCACAGCCAAGCAGCTTATCAGCTAATACCCTGGTCGTTCTACTGTTGTGGCTCCGACAGCAGGATTAACACTTTAATTTGGTTTGTTTACAAAATAATAATTTATCAATTTAAGTTTTCGGATGAAAATATGTGTAAAGAATTCCCTTTTGGATATGTGATATATGGTATATGATTTTGTAATTTAATTTGGGATAGACATGTATAGTATACAAAAAAAATCAAACTTTTATAGATACATTATTAACTCACACTACAAGTAGTTAATCCTAAGGGTCGTGTCTATTACATCACATCAAAGTAATGAAAATAAATTGCTATCACTATTGGCACAGTAATGGCTTTAGGGATCCTCTTGTTTGACAATGTATTATTCTTAAGACAAGCTGCAATTAAAAATACCCCCGTCGCAGCAAACCTGCATACTCAGCGAATTTCCAATGAATATATAACATAACACATAAACAGGATTCATAAGAAATATATTCACAAACAAGCGATATTTAAAATATTAATTATTCTCCATAAGAATAACATGGGACCGATTACCTAGGTTTGCTGCTACGGGAACCATACTTGAAAATTTTGTATTTTGTACAAAAAACGATAAACCCCAACCAGATGAAGCCATATACCAAATTTTGTCAGTTTATGTTCATAAATAAGCGAGATATACAATTTTTTATTTTTCTCCATAAGAATAACATTAGACAACGTAGTGTTCTTAGCACTTTTAATATCTCAGGAACAAATTGACGTAGAGAAATGATCAAAATACCAAATTGTTTGGTTTTTTATGCTGAATTAAATGGTAAAAATTAAAGTTTTATTTAAATAAAAATTACAAGTGGAAACCCAAAAAAACCCATTGTTTGGGGTACAAAACCCCCCTTTGGATGGTGCGATTCGTCTGGTTTTTAAATAAATGGTGCTTTACACATTTGTACCAAATTTCATTAAGATCCGACCTTTTTTACGAGAGTTATCGTGCTTACGGACACACACATATATATATATACATATATAACAATTTGAACGAATGGTGTTTTTGGCATCTGGGGACCTCAAAATGAAAAGTTATCATGGTCTCGGGCTTAAGTCTTACCATGAGACCTATGGTAATAGCTTCTTCCCTATAGGGGAAATTCGCTAAAAAGAGGCAACCACATACAATTACTGACAACTGAGACTCATTTTTATAAAACGTATGCTACGAAACAACAGGATAATGCAGATTAGCTTATCACTAAGTCGATACATAAGCAGCACACTGTGACTAAAATATTGTACCCTAAGATTAGTTGTAGTGGTAAACGTTTAAGAGCGTTATACAATTGGTCTAGGTTTTGTTCCTTCAACAACCGTGAATTTAGCCTATGTGATAACTAGGGCCTCAAAGGTAATGATGATATTCACAACACCCGTATATGTAATGTTTAACATATGAAAATATAATTGACAAAACTTAACTTTGGACCTATTAGCTTCATTTAACAGTTTCCATAACTGTTCTACCAATTCAGTATCTTATTAGCTTTTTCAACTACAGGTTTTTAAAAGTTTCGTTAGCAAGAGCTCACTCGGGTAAGTTAAAACTAATGTCTAAGGATGGCTGTACCATTGAGGCAGACTCAATAAAAAATGAGCCAGAACTTGATGAAGATAAACTGTCAAGCGATCGATTCCCGGCAAATCAACACCGTGCTGTCGAACAAAGGACATCTCACCGCCAAATACGGAGTCAAAAACACGACCAAAAACATCTTCACCTTGGGAGGTTCTGACTACGGAAGCGGCCCCCCAGATGGGGCACTAAATATATTACAGTTGTCTATCCTCCCTCGTCATCTCTTTAGCGTTTGTGGAAATAACAACAATTTTACAAAATTAATTTAACCTATTATAAAAACAATTCAATTATGGTTCCATTGTATTAAAAACAATTTACTTGGCAAATCGTATAACATAAATTATTGCCAAAGCTATTATTAGTATTATCAAAAAGCTTAAAATTTAATTTGACTTTAGTTTTTATGTAACAAAAATGTGTAACTTGTTCTTGTAACACTTTAATCCTGAACAATAAATTTCAAATGAAGTGGGTGTTACAGCTCGTTACATGTTTTAAGTTTATCACATAAACGTGCCAAATGTGACGGAGTCTCTAATCGGCTTTGAACCGTTTTTATTATACTCCAAAAAAGAGCCCTGTGGTTTTATATTTTATCAAAAACGTTTTGTCATTTGCTTGTAATTGCTTTCCCAGAACATAAAGTGACGAGGAGTCTATCGCTACTATTTAACACACTGCTAAACAACAGAGAATCATCAGAGCAAATCTAGAGGAGACAGTTTGTACTTTTTTTATTGGAACCGGTTTTCTACATGTCAGTTTAGTTGGTATTTAATTATTCATATATTATGTTTATTTTTTCACATAAAACATACTAAAACGAACCTTTTTCCTATAGTACCTTGCTGGGCAAGTAGTTATTTTCTTAGTTCTTCAATAGTTAATGCTGTATTTTCCCCCTCTATACTATACAAATTGCTAACTATATTCTTTTGTTAAATTATTATTAAATTTGCTATTGTATGGCTGAAGAACAAAAATACATAGCAAAAAACCACAATGTTATTTTATGTAAGAAGCTATTGACGGCTAGGTTTGTTTATTTGCCATACAATTTCCTTAATTATGTTAAGACGGTGTGAAAATAAAACACTTAATGATTCATCAGATCATATCCCAGTCGTCATCATACAAAGCTGAGCTCCTTCTATTGTATTGGGCTTTAGCCGAACAGATAAACCTAATTATTTTCGATATATTTTATAATAATTGGATTAAAAAGGCTCATTACAGAGTGCTATTTTACTTTGAACAAAAATGCAAAACGAAATTAGTTGCTAAACAGTATCTTTGTTTCAAATACCCATCAAGAGTGATATGCATTTACTGTATCCTATCTTGAATCAGGATCAGCAGGGAACATGGATTTGATTTATACTTAGACGGTATATGGCAATAAGCATGGCCAGTTTGATTTATTATACTAAGTTATAAAACATTATTTTGTCCCAAATATGTTTTCCCCAGCTCCAGTGGTGCCCGGTATGCAGTTATCCGAGTCCCAACAGTGGCCGCTGGTTGTATTGATATTTATACCGCTGCTCTGACACGGCGGGAGCAATATATCGTCATATCAGTTTATTTGTATTCTTTCTGGAGGCTGTGTGTATCTCCCTTCCTATATACTTTAAAATGAAATGTCCAAAATTAAAAAAAGGTTTTATATTTACTTATGTGATAGAGACAATTTGCGGCTTAACTAGTTTCTTTAATCTCTCTTTTTTGTTAGTTTCTTACATTAAAACATAAGAGTTTTAGTAGGAACTTAATGGCATTTATCAGTTTGAATTTGAATTTTAACGTTAAAAGAGCAATTTGTTTGCAAGTATTTACACTCAGTGGTCCTTCTCTTACTGCTATAAACTTGTTTAGTTATATCGAGAGCTGTTTTGCTATGTAATTAAACTAACATGATTCCCAATGTAAATCTTGAGTAGAACATTAGAGTATTGAATATTAAACTTTTATGCACGACTACAATAAGTACGATCAGGGTAACGTTTTAATATTGCACCTCAATCTGTGAAATCAGAAATCGGTTGGGAAAAAAAGGTTTGAGGTAAGAGACATGGATTTAAAAACGATAGATTAGGGTACCAAAACTATTTTAACGTTAAAAAGTATGAGAAAATCAATTTTTTAAATTAATTTATATTTTTTATTTTATGTTGTTATGATTTTTGTTTTATAAACAAATGTGCAAATTGAAGATTTGAATACAAATTTTATTCTTGCAAAAAACTTAGAGTATTCTATTGAAATTAAAGTATGAAGGTTGTATATGGTTTTATATAACTGTATTTTCTTTTAGACAAAAGTATTTCAGGCAAACCCAGTTACTTATTTACTGCACATGAAGGACCTTATTTCTAAACTGAACTGACCTACTAGAATCAATGCATCTAGTTTTCCCAACACCTTGCCGTAAAACCATGTCAGTCGTGGGATTTCAGCAAACAGCACGACCCATTTCTCGCATGGGATTATAAAACTCGTCCATGTCCAGTTTATTCGGGAGCATGTTTGCAACAGTAACACGGGCAGGTGATAATCTCCATTCATGTACTTGAAAATTGTAACATTTTTACCGTTCGGGATGTTATTTTTGTATGATTCATTTGTTGTTTTTTTCTCAATAATATTTAGCATCGTACGTTCAAGTAAAATTAGTTTTATTTGTTTAACTATTTGATAGTAGTTCACAATGATGGAAAACTTTGAAATAATCAAACTCGCTTTGCGCTTTTTTCCCTAATTACACAAACTAGTACACAAACTAGTACACAAACTAGTACACAAAATAGTACACAAAATACCCTTTTTGATTTAACTTGACATGAATACAGCTGAGCATATTTCAAGTGTTTTTGATTTAACTTGGCATGAATACAGCTGAGCATATTTCAAGTGTTTTTGATTTAACTTGGCATGAATACAGCTGAGCATATTTCAAGTGTTTTTGATTTAACTTGGCATGAATACAGCTGAGCATATTTCAAGTGTTTTTGATTTAACTTGGCATGCATACAGCTGAGCAGATTTCAAGTGTTTTGTCACCCGGTTTACTTGAACATTTATTTACTTTACTAGGTTTTTACCATTTTAAAATATTTAATTTATGTATTTCAATAAAGCCCCAAATATATACTCTACTAAACAAATAAAAACTTACATCCAAACAGAATACCTTTAAAACATTCTAGCTTGTGTTAATGTCAGTTGTTGGTATTCATTAGTCTCCTCTCTAGTAGATATACGAATAACATGAGTAATATTATAAAAAATGTAAATGCCAGCATGTTGACTAAATACATCATTATTAGACAAAAACTATACATGGGTCTGGATTTTAATGTAAAACAATGTCAGTGCAATATCAACGAGATCACACGCAGCACGCTGACTTAAGGGAAGTGAATACCCACATTAAAAACCTTAAAAAGTTCAAATAAAGGGTTTAAACTAACACTGGTTACTTTTTTGATTGAAAAATGTTATTTTTTGGCTGTTCTGATGTTCCTGGTTATATTTAAATTCACTAATAGGATGCCAATGTTGTACATTATAAAGTTAGAAGGAGGTATATTTGGGATAACAAGTTGATATAGGGGGTGATAAAACGATTTAAGATATGAGAAACAATCTTTTCCAGTGTAAAATCCCATAAGACAACGTACTGTATTTTGACAATTAACATTTTCTTTAATAACTCGGTAAGTACTTATGCTGGAATTATGAGAGAGGACTTAAAATCTTTGTCTTTTTATGTAAAATAATGCAATGTGCAATAAATGTACATTCGGGGATTTTCTGACCCTTTTTGAGCCCAAAAAATCAAAATTTGAAATTTAAATTCCTTAAAAAAGGGGGTTAGAGTTTTCTTATTGTTTTTCCCAACGAACTTGTCCAACTGATTATAAAAAGGAATGTCTCTACCAAATTTGAAGTAAATCGGAAAAAATTGTGACCGCTATATTGCGAGTAAATAAATATATATATATATGATTTATATATATATATATATATATAGATTTATATATTATACATTTTTTTGCGACCCCCAAAACGTGTTCAGGGGGTCACGTTAGAAATTTCTAAGGTGGTCCCGGGCTTAAGTTTCACCGTGCGAGTCATGCTAATAGTTCACTTTTCCAAAGGAAATTCACTAATATTCTATCGTTACATAATTATATTCTTAGTTAACAATTGAGTATTTCAAAGAGACTGTCTTAAATTGAAACGTAAATGTTTAAGAAGTATGTTAAACATAGGTTTAACTTTTGTTAAACTTGTCCATAACAACAAAACTACCGGTCCAGGTCACGTCGAGTTGTACAGTGGTCGTGGTTATTTAATGGCGATCGCCCGCCTCATTCAATATTAACGCTCCTCGGAAACTTCGGAGGTCAGTCCAAGCTAAGGTTAAACCGACTCCATTCTTTAACTCAAACACAAAGCCCTGATCACTAACAGTAACAAACTCTGATGATAATTGTTTAACCCTAACTAGTGATGGAAAACGTCCGCAATAATTCTTAAGTAACATAAGCTCACCATCACCATCAATGAGATAATTTGTTTATCATCGCCTCTATTTTCCTGAACTTTAGCAAAGTCATCCGTGAAACTGCTGGTGCACTCACCTTTAGCGAGGACCGGGATGAAATATTAAATGCGCTTCTTAACACGGAATATCGTTGCAGTCCATTAGACAGTTGCATAAATAATGAGATGTCGTCTGACAAATACTCTCCCTGCTTGTTCCTGCACCGTTATGTTTTACGAGTGGTAATTTTTATGTGATGAATAATTTGTGATGAAATATTTCTGTGAAAACTATTATAAACACACTAAAATTATCATGTTTTGTCTCTAACAAAAAAACTTAATTTACTTTGTACTGAAAGGTTACTTGAACGAATTTTGTTGAGATTATGTATAACGAGTAACTGATTAAAAACCAACAGATTCAAATAAACACCTCGCAAAAATAATAGTTTTGTAACTTTTATTAACCATCCACCATTTATATGATTTTTTAACAACTAAAATTGATACAAAGTTGTATATAATTAATTTTTGTCAAATAGCGACGTTTGTCAGTGGTAGAAAGAGGCGAACAAATTTAACTTACAAGCTGGTGAAAATTATCTACCACAAAATGTCCGCCTTTAAACATTTTCCAAACAACCGCAATCACTAATGTTGCGCAGGATAAACTATTTGATTCTTTGAATAGTTTAAACTAACACAAGTTTAAAATGTTTGATTTTACATTGTTTCATTTTTAACAACCGTTTTTATTATTGATAAGGTTTTTTATTATTGTTATAATGTTCTTGTGACTTCTTAGCAAATATTAAATGTATTTTTTATGTTGTATACCCTCATATGGAACGTATCAAGCTAAGCGAAGGGTGAGCCACACCATTACAGGCTAGACAGTACTGATAAGATACTATTTACTTGCCAAGACTAGCATTCGAACCCATGACAGAGCCGCTGGCGTGGTTCCGAATGCGACGCCTCTACCGCAGCAGCGACTCTCTAAGCAGAATAGTTTTAACTGTGTGTATACTTTTATTTTATCATATAATGATGTATTGCCTTTCTACATTACTGTAGCAAAATCAATGATATTACAGTCGCATGACAACAGTTTAGACTATAAAATCTGCTCACAAAGCCCACCGGCTCAGGAAGAATGCGCGACAGAGTTGGTGTCAGACGTGGAATTACCCGGTGGCATGCATGATGCAAGCGTCTAATGGACTGCAGCAATATCCTGGCTTTTATGTGTTTTATTTTATATAGCCTGTCGCTAATAGCTCGTGGAAACCCAGTACGGAAATTTATAGAGACATAATCATATGTCATCTTAGATTTTTATAAGCTAAAACTTAAATAATAATATTGGTTTAAACAGCAAGACAATAGTCAGGCTTAAGGTATTTCTTATACATTTAATACTTAACTTATTGTCAGTTGCCATTTTACGTAAAATCCAAATCCAAATCTCAAAATACTTTGTTTATCATCAATCAACTACAAAACAAATATAGCACTCTACCATGTGTCTGTTAATTACAAAATATTATCATATGTTCAATGTCACTTGTTGTATTTATAGTTTATTGTTTAATTAAACTCACTTGTGACTTTTATGACTAGAGCTATGTCGATTTACTTTATTTTGTTATTTATTGTAGTGAGTTAGTATTTATTCTTTTTAATTATTCCTGAGTTGATTAATTTTACCACAGAAAACTATAAAATTGTGTTTTATAGTTCATATGCAGTTGCATTCATTTGTTATGTTCCCCAGTTTTTAGTTTTAATATGATTTTTCAATCTTGCTATTGTAATATTTTGTTGTTGTTATTTATTTTAAATTATTATTTCTGTTTCCTAGTTCCCAAAACAAACATCACTTTCTATTATGTCATTTCCAGTAACTCAGTAAATATATTGTATGTACACATTTGTTTAGCTATAATAGGATTCCTTTCAATACAAAAATTATCAGAACGTTGTGTTTCTATTTGCATTGAATATAAGTATTCAAAGTTAGTACTTTTTATTTGAAAGCTAACGCTTCAACAAAAGTGAAGACAAGACAGCGAAGTTGTCCTACCACAAACACAAGCTGTTATCATTAGCGTTGATTAATTATTCGAGTAAATCACCACTTTAGGAATTCCCTGGCATCATTTGTCTGGGGATGTCAAAGTAGTTTGCAGCATCACAAATTAATTATCAAAGGGGTGTCTTGTCATCTATCAATTACACCAACTTTGCATATGAGATACGTGGACAGAAAAAAAGTGTTTTTTTATAATTGAACCACTAATCTCAAAGAACAAATTGCACCATTTTGAAACAGAAAACAGGGGTTGACCCAAAATGTTAGTATTACTTACCTTTTTGAAGACATTTTGTGATTTTACAAAACTTTGTTTAACAATTACATAACCTTGCATATTTACGGATAAAGAAAGTTACTTTTTAATACCAGATCGTTTATTTTATATAAAACTATAAAAATTGGTAAGTGGATTAAGAAATTTTGAATTTAATTTGTTAATTTACATTCTGTAATAAAATAACGCATAGGCTTACATGACAGTACATGACAGTGGCGTGGAGAATACCGCGACGTTTACGGTGCCATGACGCTGTCGTTCATAGTTTATAACCTCCATTATATTTTAGGTTCGGTCTGATTGCATAATTCAATTTTAAATATTGTATTCCATATACCTGAGGTGTGTTTGCACACTCTGCGATGATTTGACTTGTCAGTTGATTTTTTTTTATTATAATAACTTTATGGTTGTCCTGCTATTAGCTTGACGAAGATGACGATACCGGGGAAGGCCAGTCGGATGTTGAAAATTTTCAAATTATTCAAGTTTATTTTACTTGCTATTGCACTGTGTTATTCAGGGTTTCCTAAACATTTTTTAAGTTTCTCCAAAAATCAGAATGAAGACTTTCGAGTAATTTTACAAATATCACTAACTAATATCCGTTTAACATAATTTTAACACATAAAATGTAGATTCCTGTTCATTATAAATACAATACATTTATACATTATAAATATAATGGCAAAGTCATCATTTAAAAAGTTAATGTAATGCAGTTTTATTCCTTAGGTTACTAACACTAACACATTAACAAAACTCGTTGAGAGTAAGACATCTTCTGCTCCGCCGAGAGTTCCTTTGTCGTGTTCGTTCTGATATGACAGCTGTTGTGGCTTTGAGTTATAGCAGTTATTTACATTTATGGTTAGCTCATTTTACCACAACGTTCGTTTTTAGTAACTTTTTTATTGTTGTTAAACTTCTTACAAGTCTTTTTTTTAATGAAATAGTAACCGATTTTTTGAGTCAAAGGTTGAACACGTTGATATTTTATACCAAAATTGTATAAATTTGATTATTATATCATAGTTTGAATAAAATGATACCGATACCATAAATTTATAATAATCTAATTCAACTGTAGCAAATTTAAAAATTGCATACAGTAGTGTAAACAAAGTTGGCTTATGAATAAGAATTAAGTTCTTATAATCGAAAGCATTTTTTTTTTTCAAACTATAAAAAAAATCGTACGTTAAACATTTGTTTTCTTAGCAAGAAAAACCAATGAAATATTAAGTAACTGTATACCTTATAAAATCAGTCAATACTGTAGAAGTATAGTATAATATAAGATTCCAAAAATAAAATGTTTAAATGAAAAAGGTTAAAAGTTTGAAGTGTTTTGAGGACAGGCCCTATATGTAATCAATGTTTCAAATCGACGACAGAAACGGAAATTCTGATAGAGGTTTTGTAATTTAATGCCTATGAAAGGTTCAATAAAAATATTGAAGGGAATTGATAGCCATCATCCACAGACCATCAGTTCCACTCCCTCAACATTGCTTAGTTTTCGCGAATAAAGGGTAAAGGGTTGTAATAGGATCATTCGTTCTTTTTATTTATACTGTACATAGTTTTTCCTGTTCTTAATATGGTCAACACTCCGCTTGCTGTCGCGTATGCTCAATTAACGAACGACTTCTTCAAAATAGATGATAAAGCTGAAAAACATTAGTTTTATTTTAAATTATCATTACTTTTTGTACGTTTCATTGTTATATATAAACTTGAAACTTCATATAAGCACTATAACTTGAACTTGTTTGTACCTTATATTGGAGGTGAAATAACCTTTTTAACATATCAGTATGGATCGAATTTAACGGTCAGTATGATCGTTCCTACCAAACTGACATTTAGGCCTACTACGTAGTTCTGGCACTATTGATTCTGAGTCTTGGCAACATTCACAAAGTAAAGAGAGGCGTTAACACATAGTACGTCTGATTGAGTGTTTTAGCGAATTTCCCCTATAGGGAAGAAGCTATTACCGTAGGTCTCATGGTAAGACTTAAGCCCGAGACCATGATAACTTTTCATTTTGAGGTCCCCAGATGACAAAATCACCATTCGTTCAAATTTTTATATATGTATGTATATATATATATATATATATATATATATATATATATATATATATATATATATATATATATATGTGTGTGTCCGTAAGCACGATAACTCTCGTAAAAAAGGTCCGATCTTAATGAAATTTGGTACAAATGTGTAATGTACTATTTATTTGAACGAGTTCGAAAACCAGATGAATCGCACCATCCAAAAGGGGGTTGGGGGGGTTTTGTACCCCAAAAATGTATTTTTTGTGGTTTTCACATGTAATTGTAATTTAAATCAAATTTTAATTTATACCATTGAATTCAGCTTAAACAAACAAACAATTTGGTATTTTGATCATTGCTCTACGTTAATTTTTTACCGAGATATTGAAAGTACTACTAAACACAGTATGTTGTCTAATGTTATACTTATGGAGAAAAATAAAAATTGTATATCTCGCTTATTTATGAACATAAACTGGCGAAATTTGGTATATGGCTTGATCTGGTTGTGGCCTATTGTTGTTTGTACAAAAAAACAATTTTTCGCCTATGGTTCCTGTAGCAGCAAACCCAGGTACTTGGTCCCCATGTTATTCTTATGGAAAATACTTAAAATGTTATATATCGCTTATTTATGAATGTATATGGATGAAACTTGTTATGTTACTTCACTAAGATGAGTTCTATTGATATTTGCATAACAACCCATTATTTTGTGTGCCTTGTTGCAGCAAACCTGCATACTCATCCCCAATGTTATTCTTATAGAGAATAATTAATATTTTAAATATCGCTTGTTTGTGAATACATTTCTTATTAATCCTGTTAAGTGTTTTAATGTGTTATGTAATATATTCATTGGAAATTCGCTGAGTATGCAGGTTTGTTGTGACGGGGGTATTTTTAGTTTAAACAATTACTTGTTAAACATGAATTCAGATTTATACCGAACTTTGGTAAATTACCTTTCTGTAAAACTTGTTGTAGCGTTAGATAATCTTTTTAGATAAATCTACTACAGTTAAATATTTACCACTCACAAAATAATATGTTTAATCACGCATCCATTAATTAATGTTGTTAATGTTAGTTTACTTATTGGTTAGTATAAAAGCAACAATAACACTTAGACTGTAAAATTGAAACATTGAAACTAGTAATACAGAATTAGCGTCGTGTAGCAACTACCAGACGAATCACCGACGTGTGTGAGGCTTCCGTAGTTATATGCTCTGTTGCACCAAGGTTCGTAGAGCTTTCAGGCCAGGTGTGCTTAGTTACATAAGAAACATGTTCGCAGTAAAGATGTCTTAACAGGGCGTCCAGCTGATTCGTAAATCAACAACATACCATAAAGTGTTGCCAACCTTAAGAGTATAATAATGGTACAGCTATTTTTAAATTGTCACTAGACATGCAGAAAGAAAATTTAACCCCTAATCCATTAATCTAATAGTACAAATATATCAAAACAATATATTAGTTTACAATAACAGTTTATCATAGAATGTAAGCAGTTAACAAATGTTAACTTTAATTACACTAGTGAAGAAAACATGGTACTCGTACGATAAATATCGTGTTTCCAGCAACAATGCAGACTGGATTGGTGAACACGTCACCTTGCAGCTGTTTTTACGAGGTCTCTTCCGGTTGATTAGAAAACCTTAAATAGATCGACTCAGCACACCTGGTCTGAAAGCTCTATGAACCTTGCTGTTGCACTACGGTCTGGATTAGTAAATTATCATTGTTTAGTATTGCTCTAGTGGCTTGAAAGCGGCCATAGCCCCTAACCTTGCTCCAATTCTCTTCCTCGAGTGAATTCCTTTATTCTTTACAGTATAAGTAGGAACACATGTCAGTTCGTAAACAAAGTAGACACTTAATCACATGTTTAAATGTAAACAAAGCAGACGTTTTAAAATCCCCATGTTTTACTTATGGGGAGTATTTTACGTTATTTCTCGTTTTTTGAACATCTTCTACAAATACTGCTATTTTTCCCGAGCCCCTCGGATTAAGACCTTTAATTCAAGCCACCCCCGAACATCCTGAGATTTTCCAAACTCCCACAATTTTGACTTAAAGATTTGGCTTACGGAATTATATATAAAGATAAATATGAAAATATTTTTTCACAAGGAATGGTATATTTGTTTACTTTTGCAAGATTTTAAAATTGTTCATAAAGTATTTAAAGTTTATAAATGTGGCTTACATTTGTTCAAAATATTGTTTATTCTGTTAGTGTATTAGTTTTGTATATTTTACTTGAGTTTGTGTTGATTTGCTCATTCACTCTCACTCACACCAATGACAGGTAAACAAACTTTGCAACAAATGTTACCGTCTAGCTAGAACACATTTTAGTCTAGTTAGCATGACTGTTTTCGTCATAAACAAAAGCAAATACATAGCTTCATGGTAAACTAAGACGAACGTAATGTTCTGAATTATAAATTTATGTGAAAAAACAAGCCGCGATCCACTATTTCATTGTTTCTACTTTTTTATGAGTTCATATAAGGGATAATAATTCCAGTTGGGGGTTAGGGGTTCTATGAACATCTCGTTTGACAAATTCTTCTGCATAACATTTAAATTAAAATATATCGTAGTAAAATTGTTGCATTCTAACTATCGTTACGAGGAGTGTCGTGTATTAAACGACATATATACAATCGTTTAGTAAACGTTTAATACATTCACACGAATGCTTTGCATGCTAAATGTAAACAGTTTTAATTTATTGTTTTACTTTTCACAACGATATATAAGTTTATCGAACATTTCATGTAAGAACTATTTATTAATAAACCTGGTTTTGATTACCTGAATCATTTATAAACTACATAAAAACACCAGTTTTACAACTCATCAATAAATTATTAAATTGTATGTTAAAATATATATGAAACTCATGACAGTAAGTCAAGCATAGTCTTAAAATGTATGTGTATTGGATTACTAGTTTAAAGGAGCAATCTGTTGCCAGGCGACGGGCTGTAAACTAAGTCATGAAAACGTCCCACTAACCATGATCACCTGGGTCGTATAGTCGTAAATGGCTAATGTGGTGTTTCTATGTGTCAATTTAATATAGAAATTGAGCTTTACGTGCGTACCAGAAACTCTACAAACCTCCTGAAACCAAATAGCCATAACATTATATTTTTGTATCTTAAAACAATAAAAAAATCTAGAGTTTAATTGGGTGATATTGCATCGTCCGTTTGTTTTCTTTTTAGATGATGGGCAGTGGTTCTCTTGAGCCTATTTGTCAGTGGGCGAATTTTTCTTCCCTTTACCGATTTATAGAATACTAGCTGTCGTCGTACCCGGTTTCACCCGGGAATACAAAATTTATGTGTGCTGCATTCTGTGGTTAGCCCGTGGAACTACTACGAATAAAGATCAGCTGTTTGTATTTTCATCAGCTCAAACAAAAATGAATGTCCATAATAAATACATGGGAATTTTGAACTCACGGGGAGCAAATTCCTATAAGATTTTCAATACTAAAATAGGTCTATGTGTTGCATTTTGAATCCTTGACAACTTTGGTTTAAGTACCGATATAAATTTCAAATCAAAGAATTTAGCATTTGAATAATTGTCTTTCGGTTAAAACCCAAACACTTTATTACTTCAATTATACCTTAATACTATATTTTGTTATACTTTTTAATCGCCATACTTTAATTAATTTGTTTAATAAATAATATAGAGGATTAAAAACTATATTAGTTAGTTAATCGTGCTAGAGAAAGATATTACTAACGAACGATAGGTTCCTAATGGAATAATGCAGCCAGTGTTTATGTTTTCATCAAAGTGTAACAGGGCCATTTTAATTTACTGTAAATATAATTTTTACTTTTTTGGTTACATTTTTTGCTATTAAGGAAGACATATTCGCGCATACAAGGCAAGTTGTGTTGAACGTGCAGGTATAAGCAACTGTTAGTTGATATCTATATGACTAAAGGCAAACAGAACAACTGTGAGCCATTGTCATCAAGCTACTTAAGTCTCAGCCAAACATAGCTTAAACTCTAACAACTAACTTATGAGTGCTTAAACCCGTATATCCGTACATCGTCACTTGCAATATCAACGAATTGTCACGTACAAATTATTCATTGGTAACATTTAACAAACAGAATTTTAATCTGCTATTAGAAGTAGGAGATATAAGGAGTATTATTGGGTTTTTAAGGCCGAAAAGCTATTCTTAAAACCGTTAATCGTATACAAAGTGTCCATTCCTTTTAACTAATGATCTAGTTTAGCTCTGTTTTTATTTTACTAACCACGTTATAGTAGGGATTAGTAGCAGCCTTCTTCATTTGACAACTATGAAGAGCTCTAGGATAGTGAGAGTGTTGGTCTCATAAATCAAACGAGTTTGGGAGTATAATCGATCCGATAATCAGGATACTACTAGTAGGATGCACTAACTTCCTCAAGAGACGAATACCGTTGCGGCAGTAGGGGGTATTGGACAGGGTTGCGTGCGGCGGGAGTGTCGTCACAGTTCCCTTCCTTTGAATACCTCATTCGCATATGAATAGCTCCGTCCTCCCCCCCCCCCCCGGCACTAACAAAATGGGACAGACTCTCCGTTTTCACAGGGGAGGTGCACCATTTTGTAAGTGACGGGGGGGCATTCATATGCAAATGAGAGGGGACTGTGACGTCACCCACACACCCCCGCCAAACACAATCCTGTCCAATACCCCCTACTTGTGGCTGCTCATCTACTTTGTAGCATCGATCAAGCGTATATGGTCAAGGCAAAGAAAACGTTAGTTAAACCTACTGTATTATACTATACTTGACAAAATCTGAGGTACAATGTTTCACGAGATGGCGCTTACTTACAATACAATGGGTAAAAAATACCAATATCAGCAAGAAAGAAGAATGTATTCAGTTGTTTTCAAAAGTATATGTACTTTGCATTAATTATAAAGGTTATTCATGATCTGGATAAACAATCAAGTAATGAAGGTTTCTTTTGGAAGGATGTACATGAGAATGAAAACGAAGACTTTTGGTACTACAGAGATAGATCTTCGTCAGATTGGGCTTATAATAAAGCCACTAATACTATGTTCAGAAATGATCAGTAAATAAATAAATACTAGTATATTCTTATTTGGTTTTATTACATATCCCTATTCCTCATTTTAAAAGTGTTTAACAAGATTACAAATATGTCCTTGCTAGAAATCATTTAATTAATTTATGAGGATTATGAATAACAAGGATTTTATCTCCTGGTTAATGTTATATATATATCTATATATGTGAACAAATATTCATTTTTTTAAACTATGAAATCAGTATGACATTCAACCAATAGAGGCAATTAACTTAATAAAGTAAAGTTATTGTACGTGCTCATTAATCGATGCATGCAAGTCAGTTTTGAAACATTCGTTTAGAGTGGAAAGGCGAAATGAAAACACTGGGTGTATATTATAATAACAGTTTGTAGAATCTGCACGAATCGCGCTGATCCAAGAGTTGCATGCAACCTTGCATGTTGACATAATAGTCATGCATATTGTAAATTACCAAAACCCATTGTCGAATATTCTTTCACAACCTGGGTATCGATATTTTAATTCATCATAGTTTTGACCGACTGTAAACAGTGTGTTCGTTCATCAACCGAGAGTTGAGATGTACACATGTCAAGTAGGACTGCTGAAGCGGCGCGAATTATGCTGACACGGTACCTAGCTGGGTGGTCAGACTGCCGGAATAAAACTAAAGTAAATAACATGGTGTATTATGAAAAGTCTTTTGCACACCTACGTAGAATCAAATGGGTTCAGCCACAGATCATCAATAGGATAATAATATCTAATAAAGTCTAAACCGGTCATTCAAAATGTTTATAACAGCACCTAGACAGGTTCCGATACGAGCTAATGGTCTTGCAAACATTTCTACGGGCATCTCATTTACCGTAGAGGGCTGTGGATGGTTTTAATGTATTATAGACTAGTTATATTACAGGTTAGTACTTACAAATATTACCCATAATGTTTCATCTAAGCGTAAAGTAAATAAAACCTCTGATGATAGTAGTGAAATTTGCATTATTTTACCGTTTATTGCCTTGTAAAAGCTAATTTATAGTAATTTATGTTAATTCATGTATATAAACAATATTAAATTAATAAAAAATATACATTAATAAATAGCATAGTCATAATTGGCGAAAACCTGTAAATCTTCTTTGAAAAATAGGTGGAATTCACTCATTATTCGAAAATATACTGAAATATAGTATCGTTAAGTGATCAAATACATGAGAATATCCTTGGATATAACGGCAATTATTAGTTAAATACGAAAACTAAACAATTATGTTATAATATATTACCTAAAAAAAATGTTGAAGTACAATATTGTTATTTTACGGCAGATCTCTAACTGAAATCTTTCCTTATATGTTTATTTATTATTTTCTCAAAAATGCAGAGACTCTGAAAAGTATTTATTTATTTAATGGTAATGTTTGCGCAAGATAATATACCATTTTAAGACCTTAACTCGTATAAACGTACCTAGTAATCGTGAAAAACGTGTTGAAATGCAAAAACTTTAATCGAAAAAATTCAGTATTATCCTGTTTTGCACTAATTTTAAAGAAACTAAATGAAAGGGGATCATAATTACTGTACTTTATGCTAAGGCAACTTATCAGTGTGTGAAAGATATATCTTTATTAGGTTCGAGATGGCTAATTATGGTGTAATCTATGGGTAAAGAATGCAAATTACAGAAAACGCCCAATTTATCTAGCCAATATAAAATGTAGATTTACCGGGTATTTATGCTCTGGTTAACTGTACATGATTGTTAGCTAGAAATAGCTAGAAATATATATTTATTACTGAAAAAAAAACAGGCCAAGAGTGGAAAGTTACCTTAAAACCTTTACTTTTAGTTACCTAGATTTCATTGACATGCTCTAAAATGTACCTAGTTTCTTAGAATAAAGACATTGATAATAGCTGATAGGGTATAAATATAGACTAAATATCATCTTATCATGACAAATTGTATTAATAATACTATAAATTATACTGTTTTACCCAAAATTCATAATAACAGGCTTAATATCCTCAAACAAATGCTTAAAACTTGGTTAAAATATCACAAAATTGGTCGTTTTAAAGTTGGCCTTTGTACCAGGAGTGGAGATACAACTCTTTTCCCAGTTCTGAGCGGTAGTGTTGGTGGGAGCGTGCACACGACAGCTCAGAACGAAGGGGGTAGAGAGGCACTAGTTCGACCTGTAAACTCTGAAAACAGATCTTGGCCAGAAGGTTACACGTACACAACATTATCTGAATTGTATCCACAAAATGACTTCTAATGAGATGTGTGTCAAAATACCCATTGCCCCACAAGGGTCAGTTTTGGTTCTAATTTCATTCCAGATTTTCATTAACATTCAAAATTGTATAAGTTAGACTGATATCTGCCTATTTGCAGATGATACACCACTTATTTATCGGGCATCAAATGCAGTTGACATGGAGACTAATAATTTGGAATAAAATCAAGTTTTTCAATGGTTCACAGCAAATCGTCTTGTCGTCATCATGAAGAATACTCATATTCTTAACTTTTCTATCAGAAACATCAATATCCAGCTTTTCTTGGATGAATAAGAAGTAATTTCTGCAGATTCTCTAAATCTTCCTGAACTTAAGCTTGATGATCACTTAAAATGTGATCATCATATTATTAAAGTAACTGGAAAACTTAGTTCTTGCCCGTTTGCTCTCCTAAAGCTTGCTCTATTTGCCAACTCTGATGTTTTGCTTACGCTTTATTATGGCTGTTATTATGGCCCCTCATCTTAGATATGTTGTTCCTATTTGGAATTTCGAAAATTCAAGAACAACATCAATTTTTCGCCCACAGAAAAAAAATCCCTGCGGATAGTTTTTGGATTCAAAATAAATAATTCTGCAAAAAATTTGTTAGGCAGGCTAAGTTTTTTACTTTTTCTTTTTGTATTTAAGACCTTAATGTTTTACAAAAATATTCTTTTACAATTCTTCTCAATAGTTTTCTTCCGCATATTCACTCCACCCACATTTAAACATCCTAGTGTCAAAGCACTGAACAACCATTTTCCAACGCAATCTCTTTAAACAGTATTAAGCTTAATAATTCCTTGTCTGCAGGCCTTAATGTTTATCTGCACCCCAACAAATCTGGGATACGTCTAAATGAGTTTCTTCCATCTATAATTTCCTTAACTACTAAAGTATGATTTGTTTTGATTTGTTTTTAAATCTCGTTACTTGTATTTTAAATTTTAGTATAGTTTTGTTTCACACACACATGCCATTGCTGTTTATAATGTTTAATTCCAATTAGGACTATTTTATTTGGTTGATTTGATAGAAGTAATGTAAAATTATGTTTTCCTCTATACAATTCATAATGAATGAGCTTAAACACAGTTTTGAAAGATTTTTACCTAAAACAACCCATTAAAATAGTAGTAATTTTCCGTTTTATAGAAAAATATTTTAATTTACGTTCAACAAATTTACAATAATAGAATGTTATAGAATATTTGCTAAGATGTTTTAACGTCAAAAGTTAACAGGTTTAATACTCTCCTGTCAACAGCAGTTTCCTCTGTCGTCAGTTAGTAGAGTGGCAAGTTCTACTAATGGAAGACCATCGTTTTCGCAGCAAATAGGAAAGTTGAAAAGAGTTAATAATGTAGTTTTTCATTACCAGACTTTTAGTAGAGAATATTGCCTCAATAGAGTCGATAGTTGTTTTACCATCTGCAAAAAATCATAAAAACTTTTTTATGTTTTAAATTGTGAAATAAAACCGCTAATTTATCAAGTAGCAGAAGAGGAGAACGCCGAATTAACCCTTAAGAGTGACTATTGGTAATCCTAAGGGTTGATAGATTCAGTTATAACTATTCTAAAAAAGTACTTTTATTTACTGTCCTTAGACAAAATTTTCATAGGAGCAATATATCTTTGGTTGCATGTTAATTATTTTACCTTGTAAAGTTATATTTTACGATAGCGTGGCGAACAATTGAGTTTATCTATTTGTTGAGGAAAGAAAAGTATTATTACTACATCTTTTAGATAATATAGGTATACTAACCCATTATGAATAGGGACTTCATAAAGTATAGCTTCAAAGTGGCTGTCACCATGTATAAATGCAAGCCCTAAAGCAACTTTGAGAAATCCATTTGATACTACAGAGCTTACTGAACCCTATGAAAACCCACAGTCGATGTTGCAATAACGCTGCATGTGATTTAAACGTTCAAAGGCCATTGAACACACTCGACCTGCTCCCCACTCTCGACTCTGGGTTACAAACAAGTGTATAAGAGATTGACTGATTATTTAAGTTTATATAATATGTAGTTCTAAAGCATGATCTCTGGGTGTTCAAACGTTGATAATTGTGAACCAAATATTTCTTTACAACGATTGCCACTGTAAATAAAAATTCGTGTATTGACGTACCTAATCTTATTTTAATAAATTGCATTGCTAATTTTAATGGCATCATGTCCTGCTAAACGATTTATTCTACATGATTTTTGATACGTGATTTTGTGAGTTTTATTGTTGGCAGACCAAGTAATTTTATAAAATATTGTATCTTTATATATCTTTGGAAAATTAAACCATTTTCCCCTTCAATATACACACAGAATTTCTAACAAAAAATGTGAATGTAAATAATACAAACCAAACACTTAGTTTTGAAACACCATTTCTAAAAAAACATGTTTTTAACTGTATTTAACAAAACCAACTTAAATTATATTATATTACGTCATTCATTCCTATCTTTCTGATGGATACGGACACGCAAAGACGGGAGATCATGTGAGTCGTAAGCCATACTAAAAATATTCTATGATCTATATTAAGTCATTAGGTTGTGAATTAAGAACTTTTCAAACAACACACAATTTTCTAAACAGTTAAAAAATGTTACACTAAATATTTCCTTCAGAATCTCATAAAATGTCTTTTCGTGGAAATAGATTGTTGATGAAACATTCAATTGGGAATACAAACTTATTTATAAACTGACCAATTTAGTCCAGACACACTTATATTCCGGAACATTGCGTTACAGTTTGTTATATTTTACCTAAGTAGAATTATCTTTACTGATAGCTCTTGAATTACTACATAAAGAAATTCTCATGAAATATGGAAGGTACTTTTTATTAACGGTAATTTTATTTCACGATGAAAAAGATTTTAAATGTTAAAACTTACCTTATAATAAGTAATATATTTTGTTTCTACAACTGTTTTGAAAATAATCACGTTGTCAAACATAATACTAGGTTGAGTTTGTGATCAGTGGCCTTTAAATATGAATACCTTACATACAGGGATATTACACTGTCGACATTGGGTTTTCATATGTTCGGCGACGGTTCATTGGAAACAGCAATAGTAAAAGGTAATGCTGCACAAAGCTGCTTTGCGGCTGACGTGTATTCACAGATGTCGGCCATGACTCGGGGGCATGTCTGCACTGTAATCACAACCGTTATTTATTGTAACTGTTAGTAAGAAAAGTTTTTTGTTTCTCATGTCATATTTTCTACATATCAAAATGTGTGTGGGAATTTAGGTATGATGTCGGTTTTCTTGTTAATTTTTAAAGTGGCAGTATATTTCCATTCGATTGTACTTATTTTAACGAAATAATTTTTGAAGTAGGTATAGTTTTTAGTTTAGGAGGTAAATTAGAACAAAATCACGAGATTATCAGTTTTTATTTATGTCGTAAAGTTAATGTTTCGTGTTTTTACAATTCATTAAATTATTACTTTAAGTTATCACACGTTATAGAAGCATGGCGGATACAATAAAAAACACCTTAAAGTTAATGAAAATTTATAAATTATCTCTCTTTTATGTGGTGTCTGGTAGACTGAAATTTTGGTTTATGTTCATGGGTGTTTAGCAAAGTTTAAAAGCACGTGAAATACGGTAATACTTTCCTTTTTAGTATACACATAAATCCAGCGAAACTTACAACTTTTCTAAAATATGCTTTGCTAATTTTCTAAAATGTTATACAACGACAATGGCTATTTATCATGAAGCATGTTATGGCGGTTATTATTTTAATTTTTTCACTTAACAAAATATAAATCCTTCCTTGTTGGTACAAACATTATAAAGTGATGTAAATTCTTTTAAGTTTTTCATATCACTAGGCACACTAAAAGAGGTAGTTAATCTTAAAATTGGAATCTAGGATAACTCTAGAAAGAACAGTGGAGATTGTTACCACGTTTAAATCGACACTTTTTATAATATCTTAAGCAGTAAGGAAAAGCGCTAGAATGTATCTAAAGCGATAAGTGGGGATCATTATGAATCTGCAATGAGGGATGAAAGCTATGGTTACTCAAATGAAGGGAGGAGACCGTATAATCACTTCTCTCTATTAAATTAACTCTTAGACACATACTATTGTCAAGCAACGTCAAGAAAGAAATCGGGCAGGCGGCTACTAGCCAACTAACTAACATCGGCCAATCTGAGCGCCATGTAGTATCTGCCGGAAGCGTCGATGTTTTTGGGACGTACCGATATCGGCAGCATATTGGCGTGGTGAGTAAGCGGGGGGATTCCTTCTCCTCGTTGCTGGACAATATATAGTATTAGGCCTCACCTACAACTACCTCGAGAGTTCTTAGCCCTCATTATCCGCCTACACGATGTTCACCTTCCCCTAGACCCCTCTGCCTGGCTCTTTTATTTGTTAAGACTTTTTAAGGAAGGTCGTTAACGTTCTGGGTTCCCTTACCATTTTTTCGTGGCTTTCTTAGCTGTTTCTAATATCGTGTCCTACCTTCCTCTGATCAAAGGTTTCCAGCTTTTTCCTCTGATAAAATATCTGATACAATAAACAATTGATGAATTTATTTGTTATGTTTTATTTTCCACTTGTCATGTTCTCTGGTTGGTCCGAAAATCTTAACAGTTTATTTTAAAATTTAACTAGCTTTTGTTCAACCCCAAATTCTTATCATTAAATAAGTCAACGAGGCACATAATACTTTTATCGATATTTAAAGTTGAAACAATTAGAGCATAAGTTTTAAAACATAATTTTGATATATTATGTTTGTACTCCTACTTCTGAAATACTTTGTTTTTCTATATATTTATTTCTTGGAATATTTACAATTACCTAAATATTTGAACTATTCTACCTTTTCGGAGTCATAATTCCTTACATTTCAATTTCATCTACATAAAACTTTCAATTGCTAATTCTTGCCTCTTTTACAAAAACCCTCTAGTTTTGTTTATAGACCTATCATTATTTTAATCAATCATCTTTTTTCGGCTTCAATGAGTTTAAAATATATAATTAGAGTTACAATGCTTCAAAATTTTCCATAGTTAATACGATTTACGAAAATATATGTAATACTTGGTTTACAAACACAGGTAGTATTTAATCTACGACGATATGTAATATTTAATTGCAATATTGAACTTACTTAGTTTGTTAACTTCCTCTGTTTCGCGTTTGTTGTGTACCTGGCAGGATTTAGTAAACGATCCAGTACGCTTAGTTGTATTTTGAAGAGGGGAACTGGCACATTGGATAGGTAACCCTATTAAAGACCTTGTTAAGTATTAAAACTTTATTCAAATATGATAAATCAAAACGCTTTTTATAATCTTCAGCAACAGTAAGTTCTCAAACTAATGGTCAATTATAAATGCAACTCAACTCTTTCATTCTATCTACGATTATAGCTGGTAACGGCCCAATATTCAAATCTTTAGATTGTTAATCACTCAAATAAAATAAAAGTGTAATTTAATTAAATGAAAATGATATATTTTAGCTATTATATATTTTCAATATACAATAAAGCAAAGCGTAAACACTTGCGATAGATGCGACATTGTTTATAGCTTCACTAAGCAACATAGGCCAATCACAGGTCTGCTCAGTTATAGGGCACTCCTGTTGTACAGAAGCGGTTACTAGCAACTAAACTGCCCTATGGATATTAGAACAGATGATTCACCCAGCAAGTTAACGCCGTTGCTTGATAACACATTATTCGTACTCATGCTTACCAGTTTTATTACAATTACAGGTTCCAAATATATAAATTTGTTAGTATATTTATTTTTTATATTTAGTTTGTTTAAATGTTTCTTTCATTAACAAGCGAGTTTGAAGTGAATGAAGCGAGTTTTGTACTCTCCTGTAAACCTTTGATCAATTATTTACCTGATCAAAAAGTGAAAGCCTCTCATGGCATCACTCATTGGACTTTACAGTGACCAGACTCGCCTATCGAGTTACCAACATGCTCTAATCTTTTTACAGTTTTTGAAAGTGTTATACTCTTTCGAGGTGATTTTATGATGGCCACTGGCTCATTTGGGGTTATAAGAATATCTAATTTTACCAAAGAGCTTTGAATAAAAAATGAACATTATCTTTTGTCGCAAAAACTTGGATACTGTTTTGTGTTTGAGTAATTTTAAATGTTTTAACTTAACAATTTCATTTTCCCCTTTATTGGCATCACCTACATGAATAACAATGCCAAATATTTCCAAACAAAATCAAGTATTTTAACAATATATTTTTTAAATTTGAATGAAATTTTATTTTATTTAGGTCAATTTACCCTAAAATTTTTGTTCAAATTATTTTTTTCTTGTCATTTACATTACATACAAATATTGCAAACATACGTTTTTCATGAATACTGTATAAATGTTGACTTGGATTAAAATTTCAGTTTTAAAATTCTTAAATAGCATCTAGTCAAGCCTTTGTTCTCTACAGTAGTATTCATAATAACTTGTAGTAATGGAGGAAGAATCAATAAATGAGAGACGATGAGAACGTATTAATTCACCTTGTGTAGCTCTTCTTATTGAATTTTTACTTTTAATTAAAACACACATCAATTAATAAAATAAAATAATAAAAACCGTATTAAGAAACTGTTAAAGTTGTTATAATCAGATTTGATACAAAATGGTTTTGTGTATTCTCAACGTATATTTGTTACTAATAAATAAAATAACTTTACCATCTTGACATACCTGTTGAGAAAATTCAAATTTAGCGATGACATGTCGGTATCGTAGGCCCGGACTTTTAATTACCAAAGTCGGTGTCCGAATTCAGGATGTATAATCAGATTGGATTACCATTCTCTGTATCAGATGTGTATCACAAAAAAACATAAATAATTCAGTACCGCTGACTTCAATTGCTACAATAAGTGTTTTAAATAATAACAAACTAAAATGAAAGCACTTACCTATTGACTGAGATACAACAGAACATATACCTAAACCAGGACGTGCCATTGCCATTATTTTGACCGCAGTATATATTTTACCTCAGAGCCCCACTACGGCCCGCGATCGTGTGGGGGTCATGCATGTTTTATCAAGCCCGCTCATATAACATTTAACAGGTGAAGGATCGCCCTAACTGATATTAGGGGGAAGTCACATTATTTACCATTCTCTGTTTTATAGTTGAATTATCTAATAAAAAATAATAACATTAATAGATAATTATGATAATAAACGTTTTTCTTATTTTTCAACAGGTAAATCCTTTATTTCATGACGTATTTTCTTGTTTTAATTGAATCTGAAATAAACAATCATTACATTTTTTTAGATCATTATAATAATTGATAACAAATATAATATACAACAATATATATATAATATATATAATGTACAACATATTTTGCTTTTAGTGGTAGTAACCTTGTCTTAACCCCTTTGAAATACTACTATCCTATGTTCTTATCAAAATTTAACACACCTTTATAAACCTTTACTTAAAGTATAACGGATTTTGCTGAACCGCTGGACGAACCTGATCACTCCATAACGTCAAATAGACGAGTCTGGTCACTGCACAACGACAAATGGACGAGTCTGGTCACCCCGCAGTGACAAATTGACGAGTTTGGTCACTCAGCAGCGTCAAATGGACGAGTCTGATCACCCCGCAGCGACAAATTGACGAGTTTGGTCACTCCGCAGTAGCAAATGGACGGTGTTATGAGCGACGCTCAGGGAAGTAACTGATCAAAGGCTCACATGAGAGTGCACCACTCACTTCATCCACTTTATACGCGCGCGTGTCTTCTGGCAGGATAATTTCATGAACTTATGCTTAAATAGTTTTGATTACTGTTTTGGTAACGTCGAGTAAAGTACAGCATAAGTATGTACTCTTCATTGTATACATTTACTAAACTTGTGTTAATGTATGCATGTAAAGTAATCACCTTCTTAACTTTTTATCTTTTACAAATTTATGTTACTTATTGCCTCCGAATTTTTTTGTTAAAGTTTGAACTTTAGGTTTGTTTAAAGTGTTTGTGGCCTCATTTTATCTTCCTTTGTCCGTTCACAAGTCACTTAATCACTAAATCACTGAGTAAGACACCGACACTGTTTAAGGCGTGATATTTTAATGCTACATATATCTGTCTGTGAAACGTGTTGAGGATAATTTACCTGTCAGGATTAGGATTAAATCTCGTCTGGACTCCTGCCATAAACCCAAAATAGGTCACCTCATTCAGATGGCGATCTGAAATAAATTTAAAATCTAATTAAATAATAATTTTGTCCATAATAAACCATATTTTTTCTGATACAATTTACTGTTTTAATAAGATAGTTATGAATTAAGTAAGTCAGCAACATCAGTAAAAATTTCAAGAAACAAACTTCAGAATACAATCCAAGAGATAATAATAATCCTACCAAATAACAACTTTTATTTTACGTAGTTACATGGCTTATTTTAGTGGATGATCGGTATTAAACAAGTTTTGGACTCAAACAAGTTTGTATCAAACTTATCAACAAGGTGTTAAACATTAATTTACCAGATCTGAGTTATTGCAAAATAAATTTGTAAAAACCATTTGATTTTATGAATTGTTTGCCATAAGTCAAATATAAAACAATGGAAATCCCACCAGTTTGAGACTTCTGGTAGGAGAAAATGTGCTAAAGAATTGGGTCTTGTAATTCCCAAAGGTTCTATCTTGAAATACCTACATCGCTTCTCTGTGACAGGTAAGTTCAATTCTAAGAGGTCAAGTCAAATTTATTATTCAATGTAACATAGAGCCGGTGCGGAGGCAAGGGCGATGCAATATTAACAAGTGGCCGAGGCCAATACAGGGAGTGGCGGTAGAGTTGCTTGGCAACTGAGCCCATCTCTGGAAAAGGTCAATATTTCTCTGGCAAAACATGTCAAATATAAATGAGACATCTATTTGACGAGTTTTTAACTTTTACTATAAAATGGTACAAAATAGTTCAATACATTGATCTATATTTTATGGAATATTAATTAATGTAGAGGGAGAACGCTATCATTTAATTTACTAATATTTGTGGGTTAGACTGATGTAACTTGTCCTACAAATCAATAAGCGGAAATTAAGAGTTGTGCAATTTACACGATTCGTATTCCCGCCAACATTGTTATGTTGGTATACAAAATCATCTTTATAATGTGTCCAGCTATCGTGGAAACATATATTGAAATTAAAGATTTGTCGAAAATATAAACAAACCGTTGTGATTAATATATGTTGTTAGTTATTCAAATCGATCATTGTATTCAAAACAATAATTTCAAATATTATAAAGGATGATAAATACTTACCAGATATGTGCCAAATTTCCTTTAACACCCCAAGAAATTAAATATTATTCATTCTTTTAACGGATGGTATATCACTTTCAAACAAGTCACAGCGAAACCGCTATTACTATGTACCCTGAGGTAGTTTTCTGTCAAATTAAATGTTTTTGGTTCGTTCTCCTTGCCTGGAAGGAAGCTTACTGCTATAAGTTTGCATTTCATATTTCAAAAGGTATGTCAAAATAAACATGCCTTTTAACCAGCCACGCCAGTTTTATTTACATGCCCATTAAGTGTAAAAGTATTTCAAATACTTGTAAAATTATTTATTAAAGGACAAAATGTCATATATCAAAGGGAACTGGAACTAAGTATTAACGCTATTTTGATAATCCATCTTGTTTTATAAGGATCTCTAAGTGGAGTAGTGTATAGGGTTTTTTATATTGACATTTAAACAAAAAAATGTGAAATAATAACATGTGTTCTATCTCGTCCCGGTTTCTCTCTATCGGTCAGTATGTATTTTTTCAAAAAAATTATTTCCTTTGAAACGATTTAAAATTAAATCAATCACGAAACTTGGTATGAGTGTTGCTGTAGACAGTTGACAAACTCCATAACAATTTTGTTTTCATCCAACTTTCCGTTTCAAGATCGTGGCAGTTCAAAATTTTCAAAGTTAAATATCTAATAAGCTATAAATGTTTTTAAAAATGTTTAGGTACGAAATATTCAGACAATTTCAAGACTAATGAAACAGAGTGTCATGACTAAAGATTTATTGATGGATAATGGTGAAAACTCAAATGTTATGTTCAAAAGTAGGGAGATAACCGTATTCAGCAACAAAAAAAACATCTTCTGACAAGTAAATTTGAGTCTTCTCCGTTATTCGTCAATAAATCTGTAAACATGACACTTGTTTTGATTTTTCTTAAAATTATCTAAACATTTAAAAATTATAGTTTATTAGAGGTTTAACTTTGAAAACGTTAAACTGCCACCTGGTTGAAACGGAAAGTTGTATGAAAACAAAATTGTTAAGAAATTTGTCAACTGCCTCACTCTTACTAAGTTTCATGATTTTATTTTAAACCGTTTCAAAAATATTAAGGTTTTTGTCAAATATACATACATACAGACCAACAGACAAAACATTGGACGAGATAGGACACATGTTATGCTACATTATTGGTTTTTTTTCACCTGCTGAATAACAAGGTTAAGTTTTTTCCAAATGGTTGCAGGAAAAACTGAATAAGAGTTTAATTTATTTTGCTTCCTTTAACTAATATCTATAGAATATAACGACTGTTTTAATGATATAGACTATTTTGGTATGACAAACTTAGTATCTTCCTAAAATTTCTGTAAAAAAAAGGAGTATAGTAAAGAGTAAAGATGTTATAAACTAAAATTGTTATTCCTTGCTATTTAATCTGTATTGGAGTGTGAGAAACTTAAACGACGGAAAACTTAGGTTTACGGTAGTTTTCATCCATTTAACATGGCAAACATACAACAGTGCCTTATAGTGTATATGTGTAATGTGTATCAGTACAACGTTAAACGTTAAATAACCACACACAGACATAAATTTCACTTATAACTGTCCGGAACGTGACGAATGAAATAACGTAATAACATGTAAATATAACTGTTCTTTGCCCCATTTATAGCCACGTCGACCAATGGCAGGCCTCCACAGTTATGGGCGCTGCTGTATTATGGGCCGGGTTATTGTGTACTAAACTTTGACTGAGCCATGAATATGAGAACAGGTGATCAAACATTTACACAGGTTGATGTTTTCATATCCAACTGGTACGGTCCTGTTGGCCATTTAGAAAAAATAAGTAAGATAGAAACTATTTACCCTTTTAGCGAATTTCCCCTATAGGGAAGAAGCTATTACCGTAGGTCTCATGGTAATACTTAAGCCCTAGACCATGATAACCTTTCGTTTTGAGGCCCCCAGATGCCAAAAACGCCATTTGTTCAGATACATATATATATATATATATGGTATATAGGTATATTATATATCTTTGTCCGTAGGCACAGTAACTGTCTTAAAAATGGTCCGATCTTGATGAAATTTGGTACAAACGTGTAAAGCAGGATCTATTTCATGAGTTCAAGAACCAGACAGGTCGCTCTATTTTAAAGAAGGTTTTGGGGGGGTTTTCGTACCCAAAAAAATTGTTTTTTTGAACTTTTTACATGTAATTCTTTTGTTTAAAACTTTTGTTTAATCCATTAAATTTAGCTTAAAAAACAAACAATTTGGTATTTTGATCATCGCTCTACGTCAATTGATTACCGAGATATTAAAAGTGCTAAAAAAAGTACGTTGTCCAATGTTAATCTTATGGAGAATAAGTACAATTTTATATCTCACTTATTAATGAACAAATATTAATGAAACTTGGTATGGGGCTTTATGTGGTTGTGGATTATTCTGATTTGCACAAAAAATAACATTTTATCGATACGTCCTGTATCAGCAAACCTGCGTACACAGCCCCCGTACTATTCTTATGGAGAACAAGTCAGATCTTATGTCTCTCTTAATTATGACATAAATTAATACAATTTGGTACGTAGTTTCACCTATTGTTGAGTTATACTGATACTTGCATAAACACCCATTTGTTGTGCTCCATGTTGCAGCAAACCTGCGTACTCATCCCCTATGTTACTCTTATGGAGGATAATTAAAATATGGTATACATCGCTTATTTATGAATAGATTGATGAAACTTGGTATGTGACTTCACTTAGTTGAGTTATATTGATATTTGAATTAAAAGCCATATTTTTCGTTCCTTTTGCAGCAAACATGCTTACTCAGCCTCCATGTTATTCTTGTGGAGAATGATTCAAATGTTATACCGTATATCGCTTATTATTGAATGAATATTGATAAAACTTGGTATGTGGCTTCACCTAGTTGATTGTATTGATATTTGCTTCAAAATTGTGTCAACAAACCTACATACTCATCCCCAATGTTATTCTTATGCAAAATAATTAAAATATCGCTTATTTTTTAATATATTTTTACGAAACTTGGTAAGCGGTTTTATGTAGTATCAAGACAAAAATGTGATTCGGAAATTCGCTGAGTACGCAGGTTTGCTGCGACGGGGGTATTATACTACTTAGAGGAATACCAATTGTAAAAAAGTAATGGACCCATATGAATTTCACGCTGTTTTCTAATAGAGTAGATTTTTGGTTGGCTCATAATGTATCAGGTTATAAATAAGGGGATTTTCATCACACTGTGCCAAAAGTAGCTATTTTATATATCAGCTGTGAGTATCGAAAGTGATGCTGTTCCACAAAAGTGTCGTCAAAACAGCTGGTGATTTTTGCCGCACTGTTATTAGTTAATGACACCAGTAGCTTGATGCGCCTACCAATAGTAATGTCACATCCAAAATCAGCTGTTCTTATTATTCTAATTACTAGATTAACACACAATGCAAACACTATTGTTGTAATTATGTTGTGAGAAATATTACCAAGCAAACCTAATAAAAAATATACGTAAAAATATATTAAATTATTATTATTATTATTATTTACAGTGTGATGAAATATGTATTATCATTCATAATTTATAGTATGCACTATTTGGCTATTTAAAACAGATTGGTTTTATTTTGTTTGATTTACTTTATATTCTTGTTTGATAAGTGTTTTTCTGGAACTTTATTGAACTTCCGAGCTCGCCATCTCGCACGGAAAACACGATCGCGCACCTGAAAAGACCCCTTTTGGCACCAGTAATGAAACTATTTTACCACATAATCCGCAGTTTATACGTGTGTCAACGTCGTTATGCTAGTGCATTATATATCTGTAGGAGAATTTTCCCAAGAAGACGAAACAATAGTTCATTTTCTAATACGTTAACACCCGTGGTTGGAAACGGGTAACTGGGCAATACTAATGACTACATAAAAATACGCAGTAGTAATTGTTTACTACTGCTACCAAAAGTAGTATTAGTTGCTTATTGATAAAGTATATAAACATTTCCATCAGAATTATTAAGTTTACTATTATTTTCCTATAGTAAAAGTATTAATATTAACTCCATATAAACTAAAGTAATCGAATCTTTCTTACTATAAAATATTTATTTTTGGCTTTTTAATTAATTATTCATTCGATTTCACATTTGTCTTTAAAATTTAACAAAAGCATAGTGCACTTAGGGGCATGTATTCACATCTTATCAACTTATTTTTAAAATAATCTTAACAAATAATTAGTCAACAATGTTAATTGTACAGTTTGTCTATTTAAACTGTTTAATAAATTTACTTTAAAATCCAACTAAAACCTTGTTATAAATTGTTATTAAAATGCACATTAAATACCATCCAACCAGAATACCATCCATTGGGAATACCATCCTACCGGAATACCATCCAATAATATTTTGTGGGAAGGTGTAATGCAATCTGTGGTTACCCTGCAACTCTGCCAATTTTTCTTCTCGCCTTGATTAAACTTCTAAGTAAGATGTTTCATTTCCGTTGTAATACTTGTCGCCGGATCAAAACGATAAATAACAGAGATGCTGAGCTAAAACTTTACACATCTTTTGTAGGGGCCTGATATTTAATAGAACTGTATATACTCAACAAGTTTTGACATATATTCATTACAGCGAACAACAATACATTTATTTATGTTTTAACTAGTCCAAAACTAGGATTTCATGCCAAGTGTATAAAGTATGAGAAACGCTCCAACAATGAAAACATCAGAAATAGACATAAATACAACAAATGACTATAAAAGTCAAATATAATATCAATGTTTAAGTTAACTGGTCCGTTATGACTGTCTTTGGTACAGACAGAGACTGTTAACGCGCAGTAAATTTGGAATAGTCTATGAATAAATAATTAAACAGATGATTCACATTATACAGCTGATGCTATTTTCTCACCATAAAACAAAGTTACTATTTTTTATGGTGGAAAATAGCATCAGCTGTTTATCTCGCTGTAATATAAGCTTGAAGGTCCAGATCAATAGATGCTTCAAGGTTACTTACTCTGCACATTTTTGTGAAAAGAAATCAGGTAATTTATATTGAAATAAACTAAGGCATGTAACATGCTCGTGTGAACCTTATAACACAGTTAAAGTCTTACCTTACAGTGTCTGTTGATTTCAACTTTGTTACAGATCAGATTGTAGAGTATTATTAACTACTAATATGTTTTGAAATACGTAAGCTAAGGTTTTTGAGCTGTTTAACTTCATAACGGGTTGAATAACTCTACTTCAGGCACTCCTTTACGTTTTAAATGAAATTATCCAAAATCTACTTTATTGCTAGCTAAAGCCGACGTTCTCTAATAAATTATACTTTTAGTTAAAGCCCAATGAAAATTACAGGTGGATCAAGTTTTCAAAAAAATATACCAAAGAATCTCTAGACTTTGCTAAGATCTGATAAACAACTAATTTGAAGATCCTCAGATTATGGGGATGGATACTCTAATCACTATGATACCCAACCAATCACTCTAATACTCAATCACAACTGATCACTCTAATACCCAACCAATCTGATGTTACAAGATTTATAAATTACCTATTACCAAAGGTTGTTTATTGCCTTTAGAATAGGGGTTTATTTTCAAAATTGGAAGAAAGTTATTAGTTTTGCAATGAATGCTCTTCTAAAGCCATAAATAAATTCAATTGTAACCTATATTTTTAAATAGTGTTTTAATTTTACCCTTTTATTTAGATTATGGTCTTAGGAGAGGTTATATAACAAAACCTCTATAACAAAAGTTTTCCTCAGATTTATCACCTTAGATTTACGTTCATGAGTAAGTCAGATGTTTTGGGTTCATGCCTTAGGGTTCTCAAAACCTTCTGGGGTGGTTTGGATTTAAATATTGATTAAAATTGATTTAGGGTCGATCGGATGATTTTTTTGAATGAAATTTTTCCTAAAAATGTAAGCAATTCTCCAAATTACCAACCGGAATTAGAGTTTATACAATGAACGCGAGTTGTTATTTCGCCAACATTTTCCTGGAAGAAAAACTTGATTTTAATTATTTTGTAAATATAATGACATATTGGAATATACTAATGAACTCTTGTACTAGTTCAATGTTTTAGCCATAGAGAACTAGGAAAGTTATAAGATGAACTGGATTAAATATCTTAAAACCCAATTGAAATATTGAAAACCATATTTGATTTTTACTTCTTACGAATTTTGACAAACTTCTTCAAATCCATAAGTATTTTGCAAATCACTAAGTTATTGTTTCAGATGATTACCCCAGGTTAACTTTATTGAATTACAATAAAATGTATTTTTTTATGATAAAATTCACAATCAATTAATAAAATAGTTAACGATAATAATAATCCGATCAAACTTTAAATAGTGCTTGTTTGAATATATTCATACTTTATTTAAAATTTTAACATAAAATAGCCACTAAAAGTAAGATATTTTGCTTATAATCATCAGATGACTGAAATAATCTTGTTATTTGCAAATAAAACACAGTTCATCACCATCTGAAGCCACGTCGACCAATGACAGACCTCCACTGTTATGGGGTGCTGTTGTATTACGGTCCGGGTTATTGTGTACTAAACTTTGACTGAGCCGTGAATATGAGAACAGGTGATCCACGGACAGGGTGTTGTTTTAATATTCAGCCTTTTACTGCGTACGTTATCGGTAATTTGTTATAACGTTTTGAATTATTTCTATAATGTGAATTATGTAACTGTGAACGAATTGAAAATAATTAGTCTTTGCTTTAGTAAATGTATATTGTTAAAGAGATGATTTATATGTTGTTATTGATAACTTAGAAACCTAATCAATATTTTACAATACTTTTGTGTTTTAGACTTTTTACAATAAAAAATCTATATTTTTGCAATGGATCTACAAGATTTTAATGAACCATATCACTATGTTTTTACTGATGTTGATACTTAGGTTCTGTCGGATAAATAGTTATACTGCACGATTTTTATGATTATACATTTTAGAACGTTAAACCGTATTTTACACACTAATATGTGAAAAGTAAATTTTTATCTTATGAAAATCAATGCAAATTATTTATGAATATTAATGGAATATTGGCCGTGGTTCAGCCAGGAGGAAATTTGAAGTTTTATTACGAAGATAAATCATAAATGACAGAGCCGTCATACTATGCCGTAAACGAGACGGGTTTCCCAGACCGCCGCGCTGTGAAGTAATACAATTGCCAATATTTTTATGTTTACAAACAAAGGCTTCTTGGTAACTTTTTTAATTATCAGATACGTGTTTATTAGACTCATGGGGGGTTCCTAGGAATATTTTATAGACTATGGACGTTATATTTTAAGATTACCCAGTACTAACAAAATATTGGATGCATTAACCTGATTGTAATCCAACCGAAAAGAGCAGTATTACATTAATTTGATTATCATACAAACTACGATCCGAGAAGAAATCTCCGAAACAATCATGAGCGTAGAAGTTGGATTGTGCAAAAACTTATACGATAAAGCGGTTAAAGACTGACTGTAAACCACCAAGCTAAGGCGAATGGACAATTTTGATTGTTACACTAAATATAAATACAATACATACCGTTTTCACGAATGCATAGTACTAACGAAGTTGTAGTGACGTATACATCACTATTATAAACGAATACAAGTTTAGTATTTAGTTTCATAAAATTATTATTTCTCACACATTTTAAAACTATTTATCACATAGTAAGATAATCATCAGTTCCATTAACAACCTGAGAATGTCTCTCATCTACACAGGTCTGAACTAACGTTTTCAGATAATTAGCTTATGACTAAAAACCAATACCTGGGACTATTTTATTCATGAACAATCAAAATTTGAAAATAGTTTAATTTGAAATAACAGTTCTCGTTTTTTTAAGCAAAAGCTCATATAAAATAAATATTAATCTATCGATAGTTAAAAAGAAAGAAATAACTGTTATCAGTAGAAAGTCAGTTATTAATTCCCCAAAACATTATTCAGGGATTGATTCGTGTATCAAGGAATGCTATGTGTGGTCCCCCTGCATCTCTATCAATGATTTTTTCTCGCCTCGGTTAAGTTTACAATAAAGACTTTCATTTCTATTCCACAACTTGGAAGCTTGTAATCAAAGTGATGAAATAACAAAGTTGTTGAATTAAACACAATAATTCTATCATTTAGGCAAACCTTTTCATCTTCCATCCTATATGGTATAACTACTTTTACTATTAGATAGTGTAATAGATTCAGAAATCATTCTATCATATCATCTTTATATAATTCCTAACATTTTTGTTTTACTATCTTAAAATCATCTTCATGTCGTCATCATTCTCATCATCAATCATGTTAGTTTGCCATGCATTAACGTGTATTTAACTGTTAATTGTATCATAGCTTAATAAATTTAAAATGTTTCCTATCTAGTTTCTGTTCGTTTTTATTGTTGACTAATAAGTGGTTTGCCATTGATTGCCCTGAATAGTGAGCTCCCATAATAGAATACCTGTTATTGTAACATAAAACCATCTTCGCCTGTTATGATATGTGTTGTCTGATATAGTTTTTCTGACAACTATTTTTTTCTTGAACCTTTTATCCGTGGAGTTTTGGTGAATGCAACACCCATTTAAAAACATATTTAACATACTACTAGAAATCAATATATTGTACGGTGCGGTAAAAATTAATTTAATAATCATAAAATATCAGTAGTTATGATGTGACAAAGCTTGGGGATTATGAAAGTCCATTTCGTTTACGGTATCTAGTATTGAAGCTCTAGTATAAAGGCCCGCCCAAACTGCCGCGGTCTGTGGTATGGGTATTTATACCGCCTCGACAGATACACAGGTAGCGGTATGGCAGGGTGCCCACACTGGCGCGGTCCGCGGTACTAGGCGTAACTATATCATTTGCGATTGAGTGGCTGTAGTGTATCCTGACATGTAAGATGTCTTCGTCTTCAGACGAGGAATAAATATTGTTATTGTTAGCTACAAATGAGGATGAAGATCGTAGATCTCGGAAATGGGTGCACGAAATCAACCAAAAGAGAATGGAACTTGGTGAATATCACACTTCAATGCCGGATCTTCAAAAATATGAAAATCGTGTTTACATTTACTTCCGAATGACCATGGAATGTTTTGACGATTTGCTACAGTCCTTCTTCTTTATGATCTTGTAGTCCTTGTTATTAAGATCATAAAGCACAGGGTACAAATCAACTGTTTCTACTAACCGATCAGTAGACATGCTGCTAACTCAACTGACAACTGTTCTATACTGAGAATATGCGCACCGCTGAAATACCGCGCAGCAAAAATGGAGCATGCAGCTTTTTGTCGGTACGAGGGTAATTGTACCGCACCGGTAGCGGTATACCGTGCCAGTGTGGGCGCTCCCATTAGCTCACGTTGTTCTAAAATACCTGACGGTTTACCCGTACCGCGTACCGCGGCAGTTTGAGCGGGACTTAAAAAACAGCTGGTGATTTTTGCCACACTGTCATTAATTATTCTGACACCAGTAGTGCGATTCGCCTGTTTAGCACCAATAGGAGTCATGCATTCTAAATTAGCTGATCTATTCATTTGCTTAGCAGTATGAATTAAAATACAATATGTAAAAGACTATATGTATAAGACTATATGTATAAGACTATATGTATGTATAAAAGACAATATGTATAAGGAGATATTTGTGGTCGAATGCTAGTAAATTAAAACAATCTTTGTACCTTGAAATATAAATACAAATTCCTTTAAAATATATATTTTTCATTTAAAAAGCATAATGCACATGATGTTGTTACCACTTCGACCCTCGATAAAATAAATCTCTTCCCATTATTGTATGTTTAAACTGAACCAACTGGTGACGCAGTGCAAGCAAGATATTAAAACAACGCCCTGTCCGCGGATCACCTGTTCTCATATTCACGGTTCAGTCAAAGTTTAGTACACAATAACCCGGACCGTAATACAACAGCACCCCATAACAGTGGAGGCCTGTCATTGGTCGACGTGGCTTCACTATGAACTGTGCTACAGTTGCATGTCATTAGGATTGGTTAGAATTTAGTAATAATTTAGATCTAATAATTGATGATTGTTCATACTGATGGATAATACTTGTTATATGTTCAATGTATTAATATTTAATAGTTTGTATCAATGATATACGTATACGTATATCCTACTAATATTATAAATGTGAAAGTTTGGATTTTTTTTGATGAATGTATGGATATTTGGAGTTCCATGACGCATAAATTACTGGACCGATTAAGCTAAAATTTTTCATTAACATAGCTTACATATCACATTAACAAATAGACCTGATAATATCCACATCCAAGCTTAGAGCTCCACCCCCTGGGTCCTGTAAGTTACAATGCAAATATTATGGAAGAATATAATTTATAAAATTACCAGCTGTAGTTGTTTGTCAATTAAGGCAAGGGAAATTACATGGTAAAACTAAACATAGGTCTGATAGTGCTGGTCAGGTTAGTATTTTTAATGTCTTTTAAATTATTGCGAGCGAAGCTCGCGAAGCAGCTAGTCATTAATATAATGATAATTAATTAAGCTTTTTAAGTACTTTTTCGCAGTGGATCATTGTAACACAACAATACATTAAACAAGTTTACCTGTACCTTTTTCTGCTTATAGTTGGTTACGAAATCAGTTGTTGTTATCATATTCATAGTTTATCTATGTTATTTAATCAATATGTAGTTTTTTTAAGTTTTCTTCATTTATTTACTGTCAAAACTGTGTGTCTTGCAAAATATCTGCCTTTCATCTGCTAGTTAAACCACTTGATTTCCATGTAATTTTTAAAATTGTATGAAATATAATCATGTAAAATGGTGATTTCCGTTAGAAAAAATAGATAAATTAAATTAAATATTCATTTACGTATTAAGAGCGTAAATTAGTCTTTTCTCGCTTGGGGAAAATTGTTACTGTTACTGTTGAGGGAAGCTGTGTAACTATCCGAAGGCGAGAAAGACACTTTACACTCGAATTGTATACAAAAGCTTTCCTTCAACTGCAGTTTTGGTACCACGCAACATAATAATTGTCTTTCATCCATGTTATTGAATTCACGAGATTAAGGTTATAAACATCCAGTCAGTCAGCTGTTCATTACAGTCAGAAAGCAAAAGAGTAAGTTGCAGCAAGCGAAAAATACTTTTTCGCTCGATAAACAAAAAATATCTGTTTACAAAGCTGTTTGAAATCGTAAAGAAGCACTCTAGGCACAGCATATTTTACCTTTAGAGCTGCACTTAAAACCGTACTGGTGCACATATATAGTATTATGAATTTTGCATTTAGAACGAAATATGACTACCCTAGCCCTATCCATCAATCGTACAGCTTTTCATACTCCGGCAAATAATAAATTATTAATAAGTTGAAAAGTAAAAACAATATACAGGGTTATTAAAAATAAATAGGCACTTTTTAAAAAACATGGTAAAGTGGGTTTGATCAACAGAACAAAATAGATAGTAGCATTACAAGGAGGAAATTTCAAAGTTGTAATAACAATGTTATAGGTGTTCTAGATGATCCCCAATGGTTGGTTACACGGCAGACATCAATTTGATAGTAAATTTCTGACCATACTTTGATAAGAGTATTGCCGTCAACACTCTCTGAGCGGGCCTTTCTTCTTTCAAGAAAGTACTGTTAGAGGCACATCCTAATTGGACATCATGAGTAGACTGGCTTATCTCTCAACAAGAGGAAGACAGTCATGACTACGTATTGGTTTGAGAGAGAACTCCACCACGTTGGCACCATGATACCAAAGAATATCTCGATGAGAGAAATTACCAGATCACTGGATTGGTCGTGCAAACTGACTCATTCACTGGCCGCCTCCCAGACCAGACTTGACCCTATGTGATATTTTTTTGTGGTTATTTTAAAATAAAAAATTTATTCCTCCATTACCATTGAGCCTCTTGGTATTAAAAAAACTCATGAGAAGATCTATAGAGAGTGTTATCATCAATAATGTTACTATTAATTTGTGTTCTGTTAATTAAACACGTTTAAATATGTTCAATTAAAAGTGTCTATTTCTTTTGTAATAACCCTGTTCATTACATTTAAGTATGGAGTTATATACACGTGATATATTAAGGTGTTCGGAAAAGTTGTCAAAACCATATAAGTTTACTACGTCAATTTTGTTTGGTTTGCTATGTTTCTATGCTTTGTTAATTCTATGTTTCTATGCTATGTTAATTGCTTATTTCTATGTGTAAGAAAAACTTATTACAGAGTAAGACATACTCGTAATCTTAATATATAACCAACATTTTTGGCATATTCATTTCCGATTGAAGTTTCACGATGTTTTATGCAAATTTGGATTACAAAAGCGAATCATCATCAAGGAAATAAATTCAGACATATTTATTTTTCTCTCAAATCAAAGTCAGTCTTATTAAAACATTTTCACACGCACGTGTAAAGTAGATGAAGCGGGTGGTGCACTCTCGTGTGAGCCTTTGATAAATTATTTCCCTGAAAACGGTGCTCATTACACCGTCCATTTGACGCTGCGGAGTGACCCAGCGGTTCAGCACCATACTTTGATTACAGTTTCATAAAAGTGTGATATACTTAATGATCAGCAGTGAGAACGTCATAGGCAGTAAAATATTTTACCTTCAAATAAAATTTCCCTTTACTCTGATTTTGTAAACATCTACTTATTTAAAGCTAGACGGGTCTACTGACTCCGGGTTCACTGACTCACTGACTGACTGATTCACTGACATAAATTATGAGGCACTTTCCGTAAATGGACCCTACTCGACTCCATACTTAAAGCTCTTGATGAGAACCCCAAAGATTAATTGCCAAAAGTTTTTACTTTTTGAGGCACATTTTGCGCGGAGAAAAGTTCACTATTTCAATTTTTTCCACGTTGAGTGCGTTTTTTACGGAAACGGTAAGAGATTGAAAAATTTTAAATACAAAAGTTGTAGAAAATTTAATTCTAAGCTAACGATTTCTCGTCATATTTAAAATCCAATAAATAGTTTAGCCACTATTCATCCGAGAAGGAGTCATTTTGAGTGTTTTGGCCCTTTTAATGTGTACAAAGTTGTATATGTTTTATGAAAGCAAACTACCTTTGGCCAATACTACATATTTGTAACAGCTGATTGATATAAACCTCCCGTGTAGGCGATAATGTGCTCACCATGAGGTTGCTCTACTCAAATGGCTTCAACCTCGTAATGACCGTGGATTTTCCATGGGAACAAAAAAACTGATACTGGTTATTCAAAGACAATATATTACCATTAAAGCTTGTTTAAGCAAGAAAATCAAGTGTCAATCTTTTATGGTTGAATAGTTTGAAATATGCTAATGTTTGTAGCCTCACTAAATACAAAATGGCTATGCTTGTTTTTTTTAATTATATATAAAATAGCATATAGAGGTTTTAATAGCCTCTTAAGCTGAATAATTAAAAATACAAAATGAATAGGTTGATAAAAACAATTTACAGTTCATCATTCGTATAAAACAATCTTACATTATGAAATATTCCAATATAAAAATTCCAACCAAAGATGCTTTGCACATCGAACTTTTAAGAGGAAAGAATGAAGATATCACAATAGCTTCTAAACTTAGTTCAGTTTTGTTTTAAGTAATTACACATTTTCTCCTTGTTGAAATTCTTTACAGGTCATTATAATGATTTCCATATTTGAATTATAATATAATACTCTTCTATAGTTAATCAAATAGCCTAACTCTTATTAGTTACCTTCTCGTTTTGTCATACTGTATTTAAAAAATCGTCTTAGTAAAAAATAAAAATGTAATTGATTGCAACCCTATATGCTAAAAACACTGCAAACGTATCATAAAATGGACTTAATACATTGATCTTATTTTGAAGTTATTTTGTGAATCGATTGAAGGTATAACAGGGGTTGTGTTAAGATATATAGAGTATAGTATTTAATCTTAAGATGTCTTCCTTCGGTTTAAAGGGAAGGTTTTCACTGTGCCATATATAAATCAGCAATACATAATAAGGAAACATAAATTACAGTTTAGCACAGTGAAGTACATTATTTTGTGTACCCGTACTAAATATAATACAAATTGTGTAAACTGTACTATGACTTCTCTGAAATACAAGGACATTATATTAGAACAATATGTTGTATTTAATGTGAAGCCATACGTTAAACAGACGTTTTCATGATAGTTAAACAAATATAAAGTGATGTTTTATTATGAGGGAAATGTTGGCTGGGGAGCCACTCGAGTATATCACCATTGATTATACATCCTACGGAATGTAGGATGTTAGGATGTATAATCAATGATATCACTCAGCTTTTAATTTCCGCTTGGTGATTCGGAGGATGGTTTACATGTGTCGGAACCGAATATACATGGAAATAATCATCGGTTCGTCTGTTCATTCGCTCATCCATTGAAATATAAAAAAGGTTCACGGATAATGTAGATTACTTGTTATGAGATACTTCCAGTTACAATGGCGTATCTCAGGGGACGGTCTTGGAACCAATCAGATTCGCTTTGTATAGTTTCGATTTTCGAACATTAAATATTTAGTATAACCAAATTTTTTGGTTCTAATAATTTATAACAGCTGTGTTTGTTTTGTTATACTGTTTTTGCAGATCTACAGGACGTCAGGTTTACAAAGATCACAAATCATCTAGGGGTCATAATAACAATAGCAAAGTGGGTTTTACACTTGGAAGACCTATGGAAAAAGGTGTCCAGTTCTGATTTTTCCGTTAAGCGTATTTTTAGTTATTTTCACCACTGGTCCAATGAAAATAACCTATGAAGTTTTACATGAAAGTCATCTTCAAAATATTGTCATCACATTAACATGTAAACGTGCGCTCGCTGCTCGAAATAGAATGCTTAGAAATATGAACACTGAGAATGAATCATAATCTTCAGAATAACTTTCAAAGAGTGAAATACGTTGTTTTAAATATGTATCTTCATTAAACAATCTGCCTGGGCCTCAAACAAATTCAACGAAATTGAAATATTAATTTATATAATGCTTGTGATTTCAACTAGGCCCAATGAACGCGAATGAATTAAATAAAGACTACATATTCTAGAGCTATCTGAGGATTTAAAAGCCACCTGCTCCAAGAAACCATGAAAATACTTCAGAGATTGTAGCTACAGGGATCGTTTTACTCCGTAAATGAATGGATAAAAAATCCGAATTACAATTATAACTTTTAAATTATACTACCTGTAATCTTCGTGATTCTAAATACAATTACATAACTCTATCTGCAATTAATTTACTTATCAGTAATGGTCTTTCAAAAGATTGGCAACAAAGCCTAAACTATCACCTATTAGTTCTGGTTCACAATTCACATAAAAATAGAATTGCTAGGCTTTATTGTTTTAAGGGTTGGAAAATTACGGGCCCAATGTCTTCTTTAAATAATGATTTTTTCAAATTGTCATAAAAATACTAATTTCATTTTAATCAAGATAGAACATTTAATAAATCAACTCCTAGTCTAGTTCAAGTTTCTGCGGCGGTTAAAATCATAGAAGAAACGCTTCAAGAATTATACATGTTATAGTTACTTTGAACCAAATCAAGGCAACAGTATAGCGAAATAATGCGGCATTGCAACTATTGCGTAAGTAATGAAAGCTCAAAACACTCGGACTGCCCCAACGACATGGTTTCTATTGTTATTTGGCGGGAAAATGGCATCAGCTGTTTGCTTATTCATGGACCATTCCAAATTGACTGCTCGTTAAGAGCGGCTGTAACATGGACCGTCATAACGGACCAGGGATGCCATTGGTCGGACAACTTGGACAGCTGACTAGATACACCGTCGCAAATACTGACGGTTGTACAACTAAATATACACGTTTATTATTTTGGATCAGGTGTTTATATTGCATTCGTAAAATAAACGGGAAAATCTTAGATGAATCCTGTGTAAAATACATTGAAACTATTATTATGAAATGATAATATTTTTAATACATTTTACACAGACAAATATTTACTTAAAAGATATTGTAAATTTGTATTCAGCTGCATAAACTTACCATGTAAAAATCTTAACCAAAGTTATACTTAAGTAAAGAAGTTCAACTCGACAACTTTGTTATTTATCGTTTTGGTCCCGCGATGAGTATTGCAACAGAAATGAAAACTCTTCCTTAGAAATTTAATCAAGGTGGGAAGAAACATTGGCAGAGATGCAGGGGGACCGCAGATTGCATTCCTTGGCACGAAACATGCTTGTATGATATTCTTGTTCAGTTAAAAACAAAAAATGAACAGTTAAAAATATTGTTTTTTCTTGTTCAATAAAAAACATTTGTCAACTTGTTGCAGATATGTTAAATACGCTTTGCGCAGGACGTTACCGATTCAACTCTTAAGGAGAATATTAACAGTTGTTTTCATCGCACGTAATTATTAGAAAGTGAATTAAAATTGTATATATATACCTGTACCAAAAATAATGTTTTAATTTTTTAAAGTCTAATGTTAAATATTTGTTTATTTTAATTCATTTACTGTTCAAATATCATTCTTTCTTCTTTATTGCTTGAAAACGTTTGTATTCAAACGCAAATTCGCTAAAAACTTATTTTTCTTTTACATCCATCTTTTTTAATGTTTTGGTACATATAAATATATATACAGTTTTGAACCAATGGTGTTTTTGGACCTCAAAACGCAAAAGTTATCATGGTCCCGGGCCTAGGTCTTACCATGATGACTACGGTAATTGCTTCTTCCCAATAGGGGAAATTCGCTAATATTGCGTATTTAATTTAAAGGTGTTTTGGGTTTTATGAAAGTATTCACTATAAACTATAAACTTGACAGGAGTGTAAGTGTAAATTCACTAAGGAAATCTTTAAACATTCGTCTCAAATTTTATAAAAACCAATAGTGCTAAACAAAACCAAACACCAACAGTTAGGAGAATAGTCTAAACACGCGATTGAGATCAATCACGGTTGTCTTGGGTAGTAATTAAAAACCTACTGAAAAACTACCATCCGGCCCATTATAAATCTTACTACCCCATTAATTTTTACAAATAATAATAATAATAGTTTTGAACCTCGGCCACTTAAAAACAACCTTACCTGATAAATCTTAAGCTATACAGATGCATTTAGTTGAAGTTACTATTCGGTTATTCATCACTTGTCAAACGTTTTCTGTAGAATTGGAAAATAATTATTTCGTTTTTATTCAGAGTACCAATAGGCTACAATATCCTGCAGAATCTGTTAAAACAAACATTCATCCTGCAGGGACGTAACTCGCAAGCGACCTTCAACGTTTTTTTCGGGCATTTTTTCTAAATACGTTGCTAACCAACTTATAATACGTGGTGGTTAGATTACGTTACAGAACTGATCAGAAGCCAAACATGGCATAACCTATCTAACCTAACCGTCGGGACGCGTCGCTACGCACTGTTACGGTAGAGGGGCACTGTGGAGCAACTTACATTATATACTTTTACAATAACCTTCTCTTATCTGCTCCGTAAACACTCAACCGACCTGTAATGTCAATATGGTAGTTTAAGTGTATAAAGAGTTTTAGTAATGAGTTATAGTACTGTTAAGTTTAATAAAAAGAGTTTAACAAATGTAAAGAGTTAAACGAATAGACTCAGCTGATAAACCTCTTGACAGATCTATCAACGGTGTGTTTGGTGAGGCGTGGATGATAAGGTAATAAACATAAAATAAAATATAACAAATTAGGTTTTGATATGGCTGAAAATAATGTTTTAAAATTATGAAATTGTATTTGATACCAGTTAAGTGTTTAATTCACAAGAGAGATTTTTAATTAAAAGTCCTTAGGTAATGTAAAGAAAGATTTTGCAACGACGATTATGGGACAGGGATAAAGTATCTGTAATCTAGAACATTCAAAATTAAATGCATTTGCTTTTAATCTATTGTCTCTTGGTTTATGTATTTGACAATTAAATGGTTTGTATCCAGTGGTACTGAAATTAAAGCTCAAATTGAATACATTTTTAACCGATGGAGGATTGCAAAATCGACCAACCTCTCAATGTTCTTAGCCTATAACGTGAACACGATACTTTTCACCTACTAGGAAACGTTTGTTAATAAAGTTTTAAATCTCAGTGATTATATTACGACGTCGCGGCGCCCGGGGAGACCGTGCCGTTTACGACTCGGTGTGACGGCTTTATCATTTATGATTTACCCTCATCGTAAAACTCTAAATTGCCTCCAAGCTGTACCACGGATTCATTCAACTGATTTGGATAAAACTGCATCTATTTTGACACTGAATCATATGATAATTGGTTCGTTTTTATTTATAGTATGCCACCTACAGATTTTGGCATGTGAATAATAAATGTTTAAAAGTATGGACAAATATATTTTGTACATGTAAATATCATAAGACACATTGTATTAGGTAAAATAAATACGAGGATACATCGTCATAAGATGATTTTTAGGAAACTCAAAGGTAACTAAGGTTAACTAAACTCAACCAAACTAAAGGTAACTAAACTCAAAGGTTTTGTTTTTTTATTGTTGTACAAATTATTGTTGGATATTGTGAATTGTATAAAATCCCGTTTTTACAACACATTAATCGAATTTTGGAAAGAAAATACTAGGAAAAAATCAAATTGAATAAGTTTGTTTAATGTTAAATCAGTGTGGATGGAGAGTGGTGAAATTGAAACGTTAAAATAATTACTTCATTTATTTTATTTTAAATAAAGTATCTTTCTTATTTGACTCCGTAAAACACAAACTGCTTCACCCTTTCTTTATACAGTGTTGCAATCGTTAGTAAATTGAAATATTTTAAAGGGAAATTAGATTGATTTAAAATCTCCTGCCAGTTCCAGGTTTAATTGAAATATTGGAGGCGATCAGTTCACAACTATATAAGTATTTCCCTTCACAATAACTACTTGTTTAACTACTACTATATATAGGCATTTACCCACTTAAATCATTTGTATACACCCTCAGTTTCACAACTAATAGTGTTTATTTGACATACGAATACGAGTACATAATACGAATTTAGAATAATGTTTTTTTTCCAATCAAATCCAAGCATTTTTTTATTGACAATTAATTAATTTATATCGATAAATATTTTACATTTGTTTAATAAAAAGCTGGACTTTAAATTAATCCAATTCATTGACTCGATTTCAGTATTTATCCAGGTCAAATATTGACACTCCAGCGTCGTTAGACCTCTCTGGATATCATTTTTAATTTAATGAGAACTTTGTAGTACCTAATACAAATGTAATTTCCAAAACTTGTTCTTTTAGAACTGCAATCACAAAATAAGAATATTATTTATAATTTATAAGAATATTTTGTATACTTAATTAATTCTTTTAATTTATATGTTACCAGATTGTATTCAGTGGTCAGCAGGTTAAAATTTGAAAGTAAAACATTTTTAAAGGCAGATGAAAAATAAATGTTAGTTAGTTTGCAACAATAACAATGGGCAAACGTAATTTAATATAATTATTGTATTTTTATACTAAACCAACAGAACGCAGTGCAAGGCTGAATATTAAAACATCATCCAGTCCATGGATCACCTGTTCTAATATTCACGGTTCAGTCAAAGTTTAGTACACAATAACCCGGACCGTAATACAATAGCAGCCCATAACTGTGGAGGCCTGTCATTGGTCGACGTGGCTTCAGTTGGGATGAACTGTGCTGTATTTGGAGGTTACTACGTTGTTGCAGTCATCAGTTCTCTATAATTATACGTTAAAATGATTATTTTCCATCTTTAAGAAAGTCTTCTTGCTTACACCTTCTTAAATCAGCATATTTGTTAATTAACAATTAAAATCTTACTAAAATGTTAATAGTTTTGAACAAATGTAGTAAAATGTTACCACTGTAAGTGAAAGAAATTCCATTTAGCAATATTTTGTTGCATAAAAAGTAATAAGGCCACATATACTCCGACAAATATTACATAGAGTGTTACAAATTATCTTAAAAATCAATAATTTTTAATCGAAGATGTTGTAGTGCAAGATCAAAAAGGCCCTGAATATTCCTTTGTGTGATCCACAGTTTCATAATACTTTAAAATGTTGAGGTAGTCAGTTTTTAGGGAATCAGGTAGGTAAGACGCATTAGTTCAAGAAATAAAAAAAAACCATTAAAATGATATTCGTTTAAACTTCAGACATCCAACCCTAGTTGATTCCTGCCTTAAATTTAATAATACTTTCACCTGTTTGTTTTTAATTTTTCCTCCTAAACCCGACCAATATTTTGTCAAAAAACTATTTTTATCGAACGATGCAATGATAACAATAACATTTACAATTTATTTTCATAAAGAACACCTTTCGGTGGAAAAATAATGTTATCTAAGCATGGATTTCATTTTATGAAATGTATCCTGTACTATTGACATGAATAAATAGAGTTTATACTGTAGTGTTTTTTATTTAATTTTTATTTATGAGTCGCATGTAAATTGGATACTTATCCCAAGACGTTTTTTAGGCACCCAGATGTCAAAAACACGATTCGATCAAATTTGTACATATGTGTTTATAAATATTTTAGTTACGTATCAGTTAACACGATAATACTTAATAAATGGTTCGATCTTAAAATTTGATTAAGATGTCTGAAGTAGCATTTATTTGAACGAGTTATAAAACCAGAGGGATCGAACTGTCCAAACTTCGTTTGCACTCAACAATGTTTTTTTCACCACACTACGCTGTAATCACCTGTTTTCGGAACGTCATGTGAATACCGAAAGTAGAGTTTTCCGCCCAAGGGCCGAAAGTCAGCTGATCTATTTAGCCAGTGTTGCCAACTTGTTTTCAAGCGTACACGACGTTACCTGGTTAATACGCGCATACTATTTTGTCTTCTTTGGTTGAAGCACTGGAAGAAATAACAATACAATTCAAAACATTGTACTATCGATGATTTGTTGATTGGTTAACTGATTTTAGTCCGAGATTGTATGAGGCCGCTCGTGTTTTATGACCGATCACATTTAACCCGTTAATAATTGTAGTATGGTGAAAAATAGCGTTCGCACCTCTGCCGAAAGGGTTTTGCATAGACCTCGAACGATTTATGACCTCGACTTTGTCTCGGTCATAAAACACGATCTCGGGCCAGCAAAACCCCACTTTTGGCCCTTGGTGCGCAATATACTATTTTACATACATCTTTTCAATTAAATTTTGTTTGCACCATTGCATTCAGCTTCAAAGATTTGGTACTTTTATGATTGTTCTACGTCAATTGGCTACAAAGAAAGTGAAAGGGCGAAACACAGTACTTTGTCTGATTTCATACTAATGAAGATTAATTCGAATTGATAATCTCGATTATTTACTATCATATATTGATAAAAATTTATATGTAGCTTCATAATAGTTCATACGCAGTCCTATTTAAACTTATGGTCATTGTGTTATCCCATGTTCTTCTTATGGGGAAAACTAAAATTATTTATCTGACTTATTTATAAAAAATTTGTTGATGCAACTTGTTATGTTTTGGGTTGTTGTGGTCTATCTATACTTGCAAGAAACCCCTAGTTTTAGTGTCCTTTACATGATTGGATGATAAATAAACTTGATATTTGCTAATGCATCAATATAATTTGAGTCGGGAAGAAATTTATATTTTCATTTTAAATTCACTGAGTACGCAGGTCTGCTGGGATGGGGGTATTTGTATTTTATGGTGAGGATAAATTTCATTAATGCAGCGTCATCATACTAGGATGCCGTAAACGACATATGCTTTCCTGACCGCCGTTGCTACGTAATATAATAACTGAGATTGTTTTATGTTCACCAACAAACGTTGTCTAGGAACGTATAGTTGCATTGTTTTATACTAATACGTTACACGTTGTAAGTAGAACGTTACATTTTGTGAAGATTCCATGACATTAAAAAATATAATAAGTAAAACATTAGGAGAGCGCAACTCGACAACAGGAATATTATTTTTATATCAGTTCTAAATTAATTTCAATTAAATGTAAATAGTTTTCATTGCTTATCATTTAATTGTAATCTACTGTTTTTATTCACTACCCTGCACTTATATTAGATTACCCCTGAATGTGATATCAGTGAAAACATATTTTAATTTTATATTTTGTATATTTTCTTCATCGTTCAAGTGGCTCCAAACAGACCCTGAGGCGATTTTTACTTGTTCTCATAAATATATCAAATTAAATATTAACCAAGACTTTTCCCATTTATTTGTACAAATCATTTGTATTGAACGGCAAAAAGTATTGATTTGATTTTATGTATTAGCTTACCAAATTCGAAGCACATTTGTGTTTATAGCTTAATATAATGGTTATTTATCAAATCTATATTCTATTATTAATAGTGACCAGATATATTTATCAGTAGTTTTTTACACTGACAAACATGTAAATATGCTTACAAAGATTGATCATAAACCAAAAACCTTTATCTAACTATGCCGTCATTTTGACTCCAACCACGCTTTTTAATTTTCCCTTGAATATTTCAGGATCTGCTTACTAATTTTTTATTAAATCTATTACCAATTTACTATTGCCAAATTTTAAATAACCACTTGAGGTGTTTTTATGAGAATGGAATAAATTAAAAACATTGAATGTTCGTTTTTACACAATTTAAAATTTTATAGAAATCCCCAATATCACATATCTGATACTTGTGCAATCCGAATCATGTAGTGATCTAAATATACTAATCATCAGTATTGTAAATAAGGCTTTACGACCACGTGATTTTAGTGTTATTTTACATTACCAAAGTTCCACTTAAATTCAGCTAAGAAAGCTAAACAAATGTACGAACACTCGGAGTGTAAGACTTAAACCTAGTTTATATTATATGAAGTTTCAGAACAAATATGAGTAGATGTTAGACGGGACAAATTATGGTCCTCATCACAGCTCAAGCATTATCTCTGCACTATTAGAGTTCTCGATAGGCTCCTGTATAAACACATGTCACCTCCGTAGCAGCTTTAAGGCTTTGTGAGAAGACATCAATATGTCATCGTCTCTTGAACCATAGCCGAACTATAGAAACCACACTGTATATTAGGTAATATTACTCGACTGTATGAATGCTCTGAACGGCCAAGTTTGCGTTAAGGGTCCACTGAACATCATAATGTAGACATAAGACTTGTATTCTATGGCGAGTTATTTTGAGAAAAGGTATAGCCCATATTTAATGTATAAGGATAACATGTATGTTAACTAGAGAACTGATCGCACTGGAAAAAACTAAACCAATTTATTATATGTTTGTATTATATGGGCGTTTTCGTTTGTTACAGAAACAATATTATCATTTATCCTCGTACGCTTATTTCATACAAACATTTTGTCTTGCTTTTTGTTCCTAGATTACATTTAAAGTTCGTTAGTGTACGTACATTTTGTATCAAATGTTTAAACGTCATACAAATAAAGTAACTGAAGAACTAAGTTCATGTAGGTTTATCACTCAAGGGATATCAAATGCAACTAATGGTTGACTAAACATTTAGACTGAATTCCTGGAAGTAAATGTATTTTAATTAAAACTTTTCTCATTCGTTCTCATCTGTAGTTGAATTCTCACAAAATAAACATACGTTTGAGAGTGATTTGGAGTATTTGCATTTTAGCAGTACGACGTTTTTTATTATGGCTTAAAAATGAAAGATTAAGAAACTCATAGTGTTTTATAGCTAACTAGACCATTAAAATAACCTATCTCACTCTGCAACTGGTATTTTTCTCTTGCTCATTCCAAAGTAACTTAATTTGTAATGAAGAAGATTTAAAATTATAGCTGTTGGGTGTAAAATGTGTGTCACATAAAAATAAATATAATTATAAAAAGGAATCGCTTTTTAAGATGCTTATTTACTAATCTAATATGTATCTTTAGATTTAAATTATATCTTAGATTCACGAACGATACATTGTCATATTATTTGTATAACCCTCACTGCTTTGTCCGCAAGATGGAGCCTGATCATTTCAAACTTTTGACATGAAAGGATACAATTACTGGACACATTCATATTTTAATTAGTGTGATTGAATCCTCCCTCCCTGTGGCCCGCCCTCTAAGGGGTGTTTACTGTATAATGGACGAGGGCGTGGGTTACTATGCAGTGCTGGCCCTAACTGGCCGGGGATGACCACGGCAGCTGATACAACCACTCAACAGTCACGGTGGGAAGTCTACTGCGTAATAACATGGATATCTAAAAAAGCAAAGTCTTATCTTGATCTCCAATACAATACGCTAGCTGGTCATTTTGTTTCGGAACCACAAGATTACGCTCCCTGGAATAAAGTTATGTAACATTCGGGATGAAGGAACAAATTTATGACGAATCATTCCAGCATATTGCGAGATACATAATCATATTGTATTAGGTATATTTCCATTTCCAAACTTAATATATTTATATGTAGGGCATAATAGCCATAAGACATTAAGATGTTCTGGTATAAAGTACTATACTTCAAATACATTTTGATAAGGTGGAATGTTATGTAAACCATGTAAAAATAACAAATAATACATGACATAAATTTAAAAAATACAGTTTTTAATCACGTTAATTAGTGAGTGTTTTAAAAAATAAGCCAGAGAGAAACGATTGCAAAAGTGTAATTATCCTAAGGCCAAGTTGAGTCACAATATCAGAGCTCTATAGGCCGCTATAATTCTAGCAATCACGTGATGACAGCTTACCGCTTTGACACATGATTTGGGATTATAGAATATTGTAATCTGTTTAGGCTAGTAGATGATATAGGCACTGCTATAATTCTAGCAATCACGTGATGACAGCTTACCGCTTTGACACATGATTTGGGATTATATAATATTGTAATCTGTTTAGGCTAGTAGATGATATAGGCACTGCTATAATTCTAGCAATCACGTGATGACAGCTTACCGCTTTGACACATGATTTGGGATTATAGAATATTGTAATCTGTTTAGGCTAGTAGATGATATAGGCACTGCTATAATTCTAGCAATCACGTGATGACAGCTTACCGCTTTGACACATGACTTGGGATTATAGAATATTGTAATCTGTTTAGGCTAGTAGATGATATCGGCACTGCTATAATTCTAGCAATCACGTGATGACAGCTTACCGCTTTGACACATGACTTGGGATTATAGAATATTGTAATCTGTTTAGGCTAGTAGATGATATAGGCACTGCTATAATTCTAGCAATCACGTGATGACAGCTTACCGCTTTGACACATGACTTGGGATTATAGAATATTGTAATCTGTTTAGGCTAGTAGATGATATCGGCACTGCTATAATTCTAGCAATCACGTGATGACAGCTTACCGCTTTGACACATGACTTGGGATTATAGAATATTGTAATCTGTTTAGGCTAGTAGATGATATAGGCACTGCTATAATTCTAGCAATCACGTGATGACAGCTTACCGCTTTGACACATGACTTGGGATTATAGAATATTGTAATCTGTTTAGGCTAGTAGATGATATAGGCACTGCTATAATTCTAGCAATCACGTGATGACAGCTTACCGCTTTGACACATGACTTGGGATTATAGAATATTGTAATATGTTTAGGCTAGTAGATGATATAGGCACTGCTATAATTCTAGCAATCACGTGATGACAGCTTACCGCTTTGACACATGACTTGGGATTATAGAATATTGTAATCTGTTTAGGCTAGTAGATGATATAGGCACTGCTATAATTCTAGCAATCACGTGATGACAGCTTACCGCTTTGACACATGACTTGGGATTATAGAATATTGTAATCTGTTTAGGCTAGTAGATGATATCGGCACTGCTATAATTCTAGCAATCACGTGATGACAGCTTACCGCTTTGACACATGACTTGGGATTATAGAATATTGTAATCTGTTTAGGCTAGTAGATGATATAGGCACTGCTATAATTCTAGCAATCACGTGATGACAGCTTACCGCTTTGACACATGACTTGGGATTATAGAATATTGTAATCTGTTTAGGCTAGTAGATGATATACGCACTGCTATAATTCTAGCAATCACGTGATGACAGCTTACCGCTTTGACACATGATTTGGGATTATAGAATATTGTAATCTGTTTAGGCTAGTAGATGATATCGGCACTGCTATAATTCTAGCAATCACGTGATGACAGCTTACCGCTTTGACACATGACTTGGGATTATAGAATATTGTAATCTGTTTAGGCTAGTAGATGATATCGGCACTGCTATAATTCTAGCAATCACGTGATGACAGCTTACCGCTTTGACACATGACTTGGGATTATAGAATATTGTAATCTGTTTAGGCTAGTAGATGATATAGGCACTGCTATAATTCTAGCAATCACGTGATGACAGCTTACCGCTTTGACACATGATTTGGGATTATAGAATATTGCAATCTGTTTAGGCTAGTAGATGATATAGGCACTGCTATAATTTATGGATTAAGAAACTTTGTCCGACTTAAAAGTATACTAAAAACACAGACCTACAATGTAGTTATGTTGGTATAAAAAATCACCTTTATAATATGTCCAGCTATCGTGGAAACATATATTGAAATTAAAGATTTGTCGAAAATATAAACAAATCGTTGTGAATAATATATTTTGTTAGTTATTCAAATCGATCATTGTATTTAAAACAATAATTTCCACTACTATAAAGGATGATAAATACTTACCAGATATGTGCAAATGTCCTTTAACACCCCAAGAAATTAAATATTTTACATTATTTTAACGTATGGTATGGCTTTCTAACAAGTCACAGCGAAGACGCTATTACTATGTACCCTGAGGTAGTTTTCTGTCAAATTAAATGTTTTTCGTTCGTTCCCCTTGCCTGGAAGGAAGCTTACTGCTTAAAAGTTTGCATTTCATATTTCAAAACGTATGTCAAAAATAAACATGCCTTTTAACCAGCCACGCTAGTTTTATTTACATGCCCATTAAGTATAAAAGTATTTTAAATACTTGTAAAATTATTTATTTAAGGACAAAAATATCACAAGGGAACTGGAATTAAGTTTTAACGCTATTTCGATATAATCCATCTTGTTTCAAAGGTTCTCTACGTGGAGTAGTGTATAGGGTTTTTGATTGGCATTTAAACAAAAAAGTAATGTAGAATAATAACATGAGTTCTATCTCGTCCCGGTTCCCCTCTGATGCACATTACAGTCCTGAGTTCCCCTCTGGTATATACATTTTTCAAAAACTTTAATTTCTTTGAAACGATTTAAAATTAAATCAATCATGAAACTTGGTATGAGTGTTGCTGTAGACAGTTGACAAATTCCATAACAATTTTGTTTTCATCCAACTTTCCGTTTCAAGATGGTGGCAGTTCAAGTTTTTCAAAGTTAAATATACAGGGTTGGTGAAAAGTCCCGGGACGGCTTAATATTTTGTTAACCGTTACAGATGGAGCTATACAAGTTGGTACACTGTTACTGGGCATAAAACACTATTTTACTACAATTTCAATGAGCCGCTACTACCTCAGGGGGACGGCCTACAAGGAGTCGGAAGAAAATCTTAAATAGAAGCATAGGTTGATATGCACATCAAATTAAAGGTCTTTATTATTAGAATACAATGCCGCAAATCCGACTTTAAACGGACAACCGAGCCCAAAATGGCTTTTAAAGATGGCTTTAATTTGAAATGTTGATAAGTAGCTGTGTGTAATCTAATGTAACACATTTAAATTTTGCATTAAAATGTAAAATTACATTAATGTAATACATTTCAATTTAATTTGCAAAAATTTACTCTCCTAGCTAATAAATTACTAAACCGATTCAAAACTTCAGCACATCAAAATTGCAAATTCAAGCCATCTTTGAATAGCTGCCATTTTGGGGCCATTGTCCGTTTAAAGTCGGATTTGTGGCATTGTATTCTACTAATAAAGACCTTTAATTTGATGTGAATATCAACCTATGCTTCTATTTAAGATTTTCTTCCGACTCCTTGTGAGCCGTCCCCCTGAGGTGGTAGCGGCTCATTGAAATTGTAGTAAAATAGTGTTTTATGCCCAGTAACAGTGTACCAACTTGTATAGCTCCATCTGTAACGGTTAAAAAAATATTAAGCCGTCCCGGGACTTTTCACCAACCCTGTATAATAACCTGCAAATGTTATTAAAAAATGTTTTAGTTTAGACAATTTCAAGACAAATGAAACAGAGTATCATGACTAAAGATTTATTGATGGATAACGGTGAAAACTCAAATTTTATGTTCAAAAGTAGGGAGATAACCGTATTCAGCAGCAAAAAAGGCCAACTTTTGACAAGTAAATTTGAGTCTTCTCCGTTATTCATCAATAAATCTGTAAACATGACACTTGTTTTGATTTTTATTTAAATTATCTAAACATTTAAAATTTGTAGTTTATTAGAGGTTTAACTTTGAAAACGTTAAACTGCCACCTGGTTGAAACGGAAAGTTGTATGAAAACAAAATTGTTAAGAAATTTGTCAACTGCCTCACTCTTACTAAGTTTCATGATTTTATTTTAAACCGTTTCAAAAATATTAGGGTTTTTGTCAAAAATACATTCATACAGACCAACAGACGAAACATTGGACGAGATAGGACACATGTTATGCTTCATTATTGGTTTGTTTTGACCTGCTGAATAACAAGAACTGCGGTTTTTTTTCAAATGGTTGCAGGACAAACTGAATAAGAGTTTAAATTATTTAGCTTTCTTGTATCTGATATCTATAGAATATAACGACTGTTTTAAGGATAAGACTATTTTGGGATGACAAACTTAGTATCTTCCTAAGATTTCTGTTTTACAAAATAGGAGTATAGTAAAGAGTAAAGATGTTATAAACTAAAATTGTTAATCCTTGCTATTTATTTTTATTGGTGTGTGAGAAACTTAAACGACGGAAAACATGGACTTACAGTAGTTTTCATCCATTTAACATGGCAAACATACAACAGTGCCATATAGTATATATGTGTAATGTGTATCAGTACAACTTTAAACGTTAAATAACCACATACAGATATAAATTTCACTTATAACTTATCGGAACATGATGAATGAAATAACGTAATAACATGCAAACATAACTGTTCTTTGCCCCATTTATAGCCACGTCGACCAATGACAGGCCTCCACAGTTATGGGCGCTGCTGTATTATAGTCCGGGTTATTGTGTACTAAACTTTGACTGAGCCATGAATATGAGAACAGGTGATCAAACATTTACACAGGTTGATGTTTTCATATCCAACTGGTACGGTCCTGTTGGACATTTAGAAAAAATAAGTAACATAGAAACTATTTACCCTTTTAGCGAATTTCCCCTATAGGGAAGAAGCTATTACCGTAGGTCTCATGGTAGTACTTAAGCCCTAGACCATGATAACTTTTCGTTTTGAGGTCCCCAGATGCCAAAAACCCCATTCGTTCAAAACTGTATATATATATATATATATATATATATATATATATATATATATATATATAAATGAAGTACATTGCAAACCTTCAATCACAGCTCCAAGATCCGTCCTCAGTTCACGAAGATATCTTGAACACCCCTCCACCTTTTGAAGCCGTTTTTCTGAAAGAGGATGAGTTGGCGGATCGACATTTTTTCGCCGAAGAACCTTCAGCCTACAAACAAATCTTCCTCATGGATGAAGATCAGGATAAATAACTAGCTTTACAAATTAAAGACTTTTGAAATACAAATCGGGGAATAGATCAGTTTGCGGTCAAAGTGAGAATCGCTTACTGCTGTATTCGCCGTTTTGGCAATATGTTCAGACGACCTTGACCCACTTACACGACTAAAAGATTAATATTAAAATATTTATACAAATATGTGGTCCTCCACCACCTTAATGCTTTTTTTTACAGACGACGGGTATATAAGCGCGATGTTGCAGAGTCAATTATCACTTTGGTTGTCAATTGCATCAATAGAGCATCTACCATGGTATACCTCCACTGTATTAATTCTACTACTAAGGCGGATATTTTTATCCAGCGTGTGTACCAACTGGTAATGGAGTATCAACATGTTCAGTTCAAAGGATTGGGTATTCGTGGAACAGAAGAAGACATATATATATATATATATATATATATATATATATATATATATATATATATATATATAGACATATATATATATATGTGTGTGTGTGTGTGTGTTCGCACTCTAGCGGTCAAATTTTTTGTCCGATTTACTTCAAATTTGGTAGGGACTTTCCTTTCTGTAGTCAGTTTGACAAGTTCGTTGGGAAAAACAATCGGAAAACTCTAAACCCCTTTGTTTGGGGATTAATCTTTCAAATTTCGAGTTTTGGGCCCAAAAAGGGTCAGAAAAGACCCAGGTGTAAAATTAACGCATGTTAAAAGATGGGAATTAGAAAGGCGAAAGTTTTAAGCCCTCTCTCGTCATTCTAGCATCAATATTCACCTAGTTATTAAAGAAAATGTGTATCGGCTAAACACAGTACGTTGTCTTATGGGGGTTTTACACTAGAAAAGCCTGTTATTCCTTTGTTAGAGTACTTTTACTATCCCCAGCAACCTCACGCCTACTTTCAAGCCTGTCTGGACCTTCTCCTAACCTTATAATGCGCAAAATTGTATTCCCAGCTTTACAAGTAAATGAAACCAGGAATATCAGAACAGCCAAAAAATCAATTTTTTCAGATTTCAATAAAAATTGGACAAATGTATGTTTTTACACTTATTTTGAGTTTTACAAGTTTTTATGTGGAAATTCACTTCCCTCACGTCAGCGTGCTGCGTGCGAACTCGTTTTATGATTATTAACATGTGTTTTCCTGAGAGCAGAGATTAAAAGATTTGAGTGAAGATTTCATATATAGAGTAGTAAAATACATCAAAGGGCCATTGAGATATAAATAACAACTGGATTTACCTTAAAAATTTAGAAAAGAGGCAAATGAGTTATACAAATCTGATTATTAGTAGGGGGAAGGGGTGAAATATGCTCCAAGTCATCTAAACAAACTGACTGGACTTTCCCCGAGCAAAGCTCGGCCCTCAGGTACTTAACAACTAATAAACTACTACGAACATATATATATATATATATATATATATATATATATATATATATATATGTTATATATATATGTTATATATATATATACATATATATTTTACCTCATAACTTACAGATATTCAGGTGTATTATGTCCAGTGTAGATAAGCTTATTGAATCCCAAGCAGGAGGAGGTCAACACAGCGATAACAGTTGAGTGATGAGGCGATTTAACAACAATGGATCTTCTGGTCGGTCGGTGTTCAGCACCTTTAGAAGGGAATAAACTCACACGGCTCAAAAATGAAGTTTCTTCTGTGTAAAAATTTAAGAATGATGTTTTCGTATTATTTAAATGTTCGTTAAGAAATCTCAACTTGCTTTGTAACATTACGTTTTCCCAACGATGTCTTGTATTGACTGGCATTGGTTGAAACAATGTAGGCATAAAAAGTAAATTCTTTACTTTATCGTACCATAATTATTCCTCCATAAAGTGTTCTCACCCATGTTTAACCATAGAAAAAAGGTATTCACATCGGCCACATGACCTTGTCCTTAAAATACAACAAATTTAAATTTAAAACTGTCTGCATGTAACCTATTGGCGATTTATTCAAATAAATGTAGAAATTATCCAAAACCCAAAGGAGCGATAAATTACGTGGTTAGGTGGGTGTTGTAGAGCTAATAATAGTTTAAATACCGAACTAACTCAAAATAAATTTCCTACACTATTTACAACATTTTTCAACCTTAATTTTCTCGATGCAATTATCATTATTTATTTTATATTTCATCTGTTATAAAATATAACCTCAAGTAAAAATACCTTAAACTGAACTTTATTTAACCTTATATATAGAAAATTACACTGAGAGGACGTTTTATTCTGTCCATTATCGTGAGCAACATGTATACAAGTTTTATTAACATCTGTATATTTAGTGAGGATAAAACACAAGTATATAAGGTGATTTGTAAACCCGAATTTGGAGATGGAATCTGTTTAAGTATTTACCTTTTAATGCAAAGCCATTCAAGTCCAGCAAAACAAAACACAGTAGACCCTCTCTTAACTGACCCTCACGGGACTGGACCTAATTCGGATAACTTAAAAGGTTGGTTAACATGGGAAACTACGTAAACATGCAAAATACTGTAGAAATAAATGTATTATTGATATTATCCTATACTCTAATATGAGTAAGGTTTGCTTGCTTGCTTGCTTGCGACACTGATCTCAAAAACGGCTCCAACGATTTCCTTCAAATGTTCAAATTAACTAATTTCTGGGTTAACAATAAGTTCTAGACAGGTCTCATCCCCAGGAAAAATCAAATAATGTAAAAAACTAAAATTAAAATTTAAAAAATTAGCATTGGGCTTATGGAGTTTCAAATAAAAACAAAATAATTGTAACAGCTGTTCATAATCAACCAGGGAACTGTCAAATTAATACTCATGTTGTATATGATTATTAACATGTGGTTTCCTGAAAGCAGAGATTAAAAGATTTGAGTGAAGATTACATAAATAGAGTAGTAAAATAAATCAAAAGGACATTGAGCTATAAATAACAACTCAAGTGACCTTAAAAGTATAGAAAAGAAGCAAATGAGTTATACAAATCTGATTATCAGTAGGAGGAAGTGGTGAAATATTACTCCAAGTCATCTAAACAAACTGACTGGCCTTCCCCCGAGCAAAGCTCGGCCCCCAGGTACTATGAATAAAAAGACTCAACTGCATACATTAAACCTTACTTTTGCATTATTTTCTTATGAAATAAATTGATAAAACCAAATAAATTATAAAAACAGAACTATATTGTCATTGTACGGCACAGTATACAGTACAATACTGGACTGGGATCCGGAAGGCCTTACAACCTCTGATCCAAGATCAGCCTTACACCTCAGTAGAAGAATTTGTTTAAAAAAAAATAAAAATAAAATAAAATAAAAAAGGGGAGGACCGAAGCTCCTAGGTGTCGATAGAGATTCACTTCTCTACCTTAGTTTGTTATTCAAACCAGAGCCAACTAATAGAAACTGGATAGGCTGTACACCGTGTGACGCACCAGCGAAACAGCTCTTTACTGTACTCGACGCAGAGTAGCGATAAACTGACGTTCCACACTATTGTGAGTTTCTTATGTAATTCATAACTAAACTTGACCTGAACGAATACGTTTCTATTTTAGAAAAGCGGTAAGGATAGGATCAGAGGTCTTTCAATTCCTAGAAAAGGTCGGTTAAACCGACCAGTTTTAAAACTCAGGGCGGATAAACCGACCTCTATTTTTGCCCGGGCAGAGGTGGTTAATCCGAGCGACGGTTGATCCGGGGTCGGTTGGGAGAGGGTATACTGCATAACGTTTATATAACTGGTAAATTTACTTGATAGCTATCTTTTCCCTATGAGGATAAACCATTTTTTCAAGAAAGCTAATAAGAATCAGAGTGAGTGAGTAACCATGATATAAAACAATAACATTTACGCATTTTGTGGTAATGCTTTTTTTACTGTGGTTAATATATACTCAGCGTTGGCATTCTATAGCAATGCATTTTACCTATATGAAAATAGTATTATATTCAATATATAACATTTTAATCTAACAACCACAGTAAATTGTTTAATACTTATTTATTATTAAAAACGACAATATAAACCCATTTATGTACCCATTTATATTTCGTTTATCAATTCTATTGTTTTGACAACAAATATAAACAAATCAAAACCATGTGGATGAATTCCGTGACAGTGTTTGTATTTGATCACGAGGATTTGTATGTTTATTCACTTCTAGTTTCCATCCGCACCAAGGTGGCTCACAGCTCAGCACTGTTGTTGACGCGTCGAAACAACAAATCTCTACTTTCCCTCACATTTTGAACTAATTTCTCATTTAAACGTATAAAAACTACACCAATGGCCGTCGTCTATTTGTAGTGTTAAACGTTTATTCCCTTGTGAACGATACAACTAAATAAGTGAAGGTTCTTAAGGAAGATGATTTTATAAAAATAATAACTTTGTTTATTTCGCTGCAGTTGAGACTGGAAAACAAATTGATTTGATTAATTGCTTCCTTGTCATTCGTGATGAAAATTGAACATTGTTTTCCAAATTTGATTTTATATAGGTCTAACTCATGTGCAGAGTAAAAGACAGTATATTTTTATATACAAAAAATCCCTAGAAATAGAATATAATAGAATTTACAATTGTTATGCATCTTCATCTTCTTTATTTACACTTTTGGATGACATTTGTATATTTGACTTACGTATGTTTACAGTTGTCTACAATACGTGAACAGTACAATTATAGCTACACGGTGCAATGTCAGAATAGGTTTAAATCTGTATCATGTTACTTACTATCGTGGATGGTAAGAGATACCCTGACATATAACATGTTATCAGGAAACAGGTGAACAAAATACACAATGAATAACAAAGTTACACTGGCTGGGGTGATTCATGTTATCAGCTGAATACGTTACATCGGCGTGGATGCGCCTATGAGAGAATATTAACTTTATAAAGTACGCCTTTCTGTAGAACACCGTATCTCACGTCCACTGGACTGGTATGGCAAAGTTGTTGTATACTATGTAAAGAAAATGCAATACCAAATCTTTTTAATTTTACGAAGCTTGCCTATTGTTATTCAGCTTGTTTTTTAAAACTAATTGCGATTAATCAATACCTTGCAACCCCCTTCTTAAAATACACGTTAACAACATCACCGTAACTCGTTTAAATTTTCATGTCAATCAATTGCTGTTCTTACGTTTTCCCGGGTGATTGAAAACAGACAAACAATATCGTAAAATGTAATATTTGTAATACAATATAAATATTATTTAAAACATTAAAATTGTTTATAATAAATGCACTTTAAATTAAATGTAATTCATAAGGCTACAAAGCCTTAGAAAAGGCTGGTTTCTTACATATATTAAAATATAAATAGCTTTTACTTTCTCCCCCTATACATAGTATATGGAGAAAGTATTGTTTTCGTAAAAATTTTCGAATTTGAGTTGTTAGTGGAAATATTCGTTTTGGTGCTCCCTGAACCCAAAAAAGTGGTTTTTACGTGATGTCTGTCTGTGTGTGTGTGTGTGTGTGTCCGTGTGTGTGTGTGTGTGTGTGTGTGTGTGTGTGTGTGTGTGTGTGTGTGTGTGTGTCTGTGTGGATGTGTACAGAGCTAGAGCCCTAACCTATGGGCCGATTTTTATGAAATTTGGTATGTAGGTACTAATCCACGATATCTCCAGGTGTTTTTTTCATTTTTTTTGAATTTTTGATTTTTAAGGGTAATTATCCCCCAAAAACCGCCAAAAAACATGAAAAATCCAAATTTCTCAAAAACGGCTCTAACGATTTTGATTAAACTTTCGTGGTTTGTAGAACTTTAGGTTTCCAACAAAATGACACTACCCGCATTTCTGCAAAAATGCGGGTTCAGAAATTACAGGACTTAAAAAATCAAAAATTCAGTTTTTTGGATTTTTCATAAAAAATCATAAATGTTAAAAAATATTACTATTCACCTTTAAAAAGAGCTCAAAAAACTAAATAAATTAGTATTTTAAATTACTATTCTACGATTGCTAGTTGCGGAGAAAATTGAAATTTTCATTTAGCGGTAAACACAGTACGTTGTCCAATGTTATTCTTATGGGGAATACAAAAATAACTATTTCTCTCTTATTTACTGATCAATTTCATTAAAATTTGATATTCAGGTCAAGTTAGCATTGACCAACAGATGATGTTCAAAATGTGTTGCTATTTAACCATGGGGGGGCAAGGGGGCATTTCCCCTCTCAAAACCACTGTGTGTAGCAACGGACTCTATAGTGCCTCCCAAAAAGGGATTTGGGTGGATATTTCTGAAAACAACTATTTTAGACAATTTTCTGTACATTTATCTATACTTCATATTCTATATTTAGTAAATAACAAATATTTTTGTCATTAAAGTTTGGCTAAAAGGGAGAAAGTATGTGTCAGTTTCCTGATACCGTTTATTTACTATGATATTAATTTTCTGTCACCAAAACTTTAAAACAGAAAACGGCACTTTTTAATAAATTACCTCTTAATCTGAGATATTACAATGTCTTTGGTACAGCTTACAAGGGCTTTATAACAGATCATTATTTAACGCCGTTCCAAACTAAACATGTTTCAGAGTAATACAATACTTTTGTAATATTTACTTAGCACAATTGATCAGAATATTCTGCCATGGAACCTAATTTCTGTATGGAAACCATGACCTGGAGTCGTTTTATTGTTTATAGCGCGGTTTTGCTTGTTTTTCTAATATTTGGCTGTATAGTATTGTTTTCATCACAAGGCTGATTGCTTAAAAAAATATTATTGTTGAATAATATTCATATAACCTAATAACGGAAGAGAGTAATAACCAGGAAAGTAGATGGAATGGTTTAACTTTAAACCCTTCAAATATCTTTCATATTTCATTTTCATAGAATTTCAGTACGAAAAAAACGAGGCACCAGCTATTATCAAAGATACCACGTACTGCTTACCTTATTTAATATCAATAAAAACACAGAAACAAATTTAACAAATAAAAGGTTACACCGTAGATATAAAACGAAGACAAGTATATTTTCACTACCTGTTACCCGCAGGCTTCACCCTACGAATTATTTATAAAAACTATGATAGTTTTGTGTGCTGCATTCTGTGGTTAGCTTGTGGAACTACTACGAATCAACATCAGCTGTTTCTATTTTCATCAGCTCAAACAAAAATGAATATCCATAAGGAATAAATGGGAACTTTGAACCCCCGTGGGGCATATCCCTATAGGATTTTTACAACTTTAATATGCCTATATGTTACTTAGGACTATTAATTACCTCTCTGCAAAATTTCAGCTCTATCGGTCCGGTAGTTTTCACGTGATGGAACTTCAGAGCTACGCTACAAACCTATGCACAAACATCCATATTTTCACATTTATAATATTAGCATGATTATGTATCGTCCTGAAAAGTTAACATGTATATTTTCCTGTAAGTTGTTGTATGTGTTTCGAAACATATACAAACTCCAAGGTTATTTACAGCTGCATTTCTCTCTATTGAATATGTAGAGTTTTTTTAAACAATTAATTCCCTACATTCTGCAGGAATACTTAAGCAGATTAAACAAGCTTCGTTGAGTTTTAATAGTGTCAATCCAGTAGATTAAGAGATACCAGTGGTCCTGTTGCTCGAATCCGAGCAAGTTTGTACCTTGTACCGAATGAAAGTTTACTTCAGTTGTAAACAAACGTAACAAAGTATCTGATATTAAAACGGATGATAACATCATCTGAGGTAATGAGGATAACATGATTTCAATTAACACGTAATTTAGACTTCCGCCGTCGCGTTGTATAGGCGCAACTATTCCGAAAATTCAGCCCTTTACTCTATTTAAGTGATGCCTTTTCTTAAAATTCTGAGAGATATTGGTACATTTTCGTAAAAATACCTTTAATTTGACATCTCAAACATTAAAATCCGTCTAGCCGTTGTTGGGTTATGACTGTGAAGAAAAAACCCCTAGCATATTAATATAAAGGATAACACGATCGCACATAGGTACAGAGGATGCTCCTAAGAAACTGAAAAATATGTGTTTGACCCCAAAGGATATCGTATGAGCAAATGAGATTAAAATATTGCTCTCAGGTCGAGGTTAGGCGTTCAGCCCGCGTTTGTGAGACAGTGAGTTAAATAATCCCTCAAGAAGCGGGACTTTATATCGGTCCCACGAAACGACGCGTCGGATTGTCTTCCGGAACGATTCTTTTAGTTTTATTCATGTTCTTGTTGTGCCCGTGTTTTGTGTAAGTTTTGACGAGTTCCAGAAGAACAATTATGTGGTGAGTTGATGCCAATATTATATCCATCAATAAAGTATTGCAACCTGAAACTCTTAGAAAATATTTAGAAAGTTGTTTTAACTTGTTTTAGTAATTCGTTATGTTTAATAATTTGTTGTATTTTGAAAATAATGTAAATTGTTTAGTATATCTTTAAGCGTGAACTACTATATTCAGTAGTGTAGAGGGAGTTTATTTAGAGCGTGTAACTAATGTTTCTGATGTCAGATGAAGCCACGAGACCCCCGCTGTGGTAACACGGCAAACGGCGGGTAAGCTGATCTACTTGACATATGGCTTTAATTTCCTCGAATCTCTTGAAACAGACTCCATTACATTCTAAGAAAACAGTAAATGAACAGTTTAATATTGCACATAAATCAGTATATTTTAAACATTTTTACTTTCACTTCATTCTTAAAAATGAATATTGATTTTAGCTTTTATATAATATCTTTATTAGGGCTACAAACCCCTAACAGACAAAGAAGACAGGTGGTTTAACATTTGTTTTTAGCTTGACAAATGTTTTTCAAAACATTATTTGACGAAAAATAAATGTGATCAAGAAGAAATAATGTTAGAATAATGTTTCCCTTCGATATTTTCTTACTTTTATTGTGTGCTGTCAACTCTATTCCCTCCATCATAACATAACATAATTCCCTCCATCCCTCCATTAGCACATCCTAGCGAAATTCAAACTTAATTCAAACACAAACTAGCTTGAATTAACTAGTTGAACATTACGGGCATAAAAATGCCAGGCTTAAAAGTGCTGAGGAGCAATACCAGTCCTAGTTGATGGTTACTTATCCTAGGAAAAACAATCCAAAAGATCTAAAAAGTAATCTAATGCGGAAAAAATGCAAAAAAATGAAGAAGGGGGCGTTAGCAACATGAAAAATTACTTTGAATTATTAAATAAACATAGACCTGACCTTCCAAGGTCGTTGTTAGCTGTTTACCTTTTTTATAACCTCAAATTGTGAATCGTCAATAAATTTCAGTTCGTGGCCCCAAGTGAGTTAATCATATTGAAAGTATTTGTTTTTACATCCCAATGATTTAATGTTACCCATGAAATAAATAGCATACAATAGACCAATAGAACTGTCCCGCTATTATTACTCTTATAACACTCTTTATATTTAAAAAAGTACTTATAATATCTGTTGATATTTTTGCTTTGGATTGGAATATCAACAAATTAGCTTTTTTGCTATCCATTATTAGTGAATTTCCTATGGAAAGTGAACTATTAGCATGACCCGCACGGTGAAACTTAAGCCCGGGACCACCATAGAAGTTCCTAACGTGACCCCCTGAACACGTTTTGGGGGTTCGTTCAAAATTTTATATATATATATATATATGTATATATATATGTATATATATGTATATATATATATGTATATATATATAATACCCTTTTTGGGCCCAAAAACTCAACATTTGAAAGATTAATCCCCAAAAAAGGGGTTTAGAGTTTTCCGATTGTTTTGCCCAACGAACTTGTCCAACTGATTATAGAAAGGAACGTCCCTACCAAATTTGAAGTAAATCGGACAAAAAATGTGACCACTAGAGTGCCTGCACATATATATATATATAACTATATATTTAACTCAACATTTGAAAGATTAATCCCCAAAAAAGGGGTTTAGAGTTTTCCGATTGTTTTACCCAACGAACTTGTCCAACTGATTATAGAAAGGAACGTCCCTACCAAATTTGAAGTAAATCGGACAAAAAATGTGACCACTAGAGTGCCTGCACATATATATATATATATGTGCAGGCACTCTAGTGGTCACATTTTTTGTCCGATTTACTTCAAATTTGGTAGGGACGTTCCTTTCTATAATCAGTTGGACAAGTTCGTTGGGCAAAACAATCGGAAAACTCTAAACCCCTTTTTTGGGGATTAATCTTTCAAATGTTGAGTTTTTGGGCCCATAAAGGGTCAGAAAAGCCCCTAATGTGAAATTAACGAATGAAAAAAGATGGGAATTAGTGTGGCGAAACTTGTAAGCCCTCTCTTGTCATACTAGCATATATATTTACCGAGTTATTAAAGGAAATGTGTATTGACCAAACACAGTAGGTTGTCTAATGGGGGTTTTACATTAGAAAAGCCTGTTAATCATGTTTTGGTGTACTTTTATCATCCCCAACAACCTCACGCCTACTTTAAAGCCTGACTGGACCTTCTCCTAACCTTATAATGCGCAAAATTGTATTCCCAGCATTGCAGGTAAATAGAACCAGGAATATCAGAACAGCCAAAAAATCAATATTTTCAGATTTGAATACAAATTGAAGTAATTGTATGTTTTTAACTGATTTTGAGGTTTTATAGTTTTTTATGTGGAAATTCACTTCCCTCACGTCAGCGTGCTGCATGCGAACTCGTTTAAATCTTGTAATGATAAAGTTAATTAACTTATCCGTGTCATTAATGTATCATAATCTGAGACAAATCGTTTAGTGTAGCGTAAAGGTGGAGCTTAATTACAATCTTTACTTAGATTCTATTATTCCTTGAAAGATCATTTATTTCGTACTTGGGGGCTAATCATAACTAACAGCTGAAATAAATCATATTACATATAATAGATAACATGTATAATGCAATTCGTAAAAAAGCAAATATACCAAGGTATCAGTATGTGAGCTCATTTTAAGTTATTTGTTGGAAACTATTATTTATTTTCTATTTTGAAATAAATATATCTAAAATGTGCATATAGTAATTGATCTCAAAAGTGAAAAAGGCGATATTCATCAGACTTTTAGTTGACAAAAGCTTCAACCTGAGCCATTTAAGAGTACTGAGTACTTATCTTATTGAAATCACAATGCAATGTTTAAATCATGCAAAGAGAAATATTCAGTTTGTTGGATAGAACGTAGTAACTTTTTTAATCAAGTTGGAAAGCCTCTTTCAACTATAATAACTCTCTAGTGCTTCCTGCATTTAGTTTCAAAACTGGAACTCGACTCGTTTTCCAGTAGAATTAATTACAACTAATTAATATTTACTGAGTTATTAGATGCAAATTTTGATTTATAAAATAATCACTAATTAATAAAATATATCATTAGTTGTATTTTTTAATTGATTTTGTTTAAGAGTATAACAGCATGAACTAAGTTGTATTGGGCATTTTAAGGCATTTCTTAATGGCAAACACTCAAAGTTCATAATATCACTTAATCACTAGAAACGTTTTAGAGGATTATTTTGTTTGTTTTTCTTTTCGATTTGATTGTAATTATAGACCTACTATTTTTCTGCCGAATTGATTCCATTTTCAATTGAGTCATTTGAAGCTATAAAAATGGGTTTCTTTCCATTTACCAGTTTTACCTTTGGTTCAGATTACTATTGGAATTTAAAAACAATTTACCGCGCACGGTCGTATATAATGAACAACATTAAGACAAATGTGGGGTGAAATTATGACACTAAGATAACATGGTTTTACTTTTTTGCCACTGGGACACCAGACGAGGAAATTCATGTATTTATGTTAGTATTGTATTTATAATTTTTAGTGAATTTACTTTGGAAATTGAACTATTAGCATGACCCGCACGGTGAAACTTAAGCCCGGGACCACCATAGAAGTTTCTAACGTTACTCCCTGAACACGTTTTGGGGGGTCGTTCAAAATTATATATATATAATTTGGGTAGGGACGTTCCTTTCTATAACCTTTTGGACAAGTTCGTTGGGCAAAACAATCGGAACACTCTAAACCCATTTTTTGGGGATTAATCTTTCAAATTTCGAGATTTTGGGCCCAAAAAGGGTCAGAAAAGACCCAGGTGTAAAATTAATGCATGTTAAAAGATGGGAATTAGAAAGGCGAAAGTTTTAAGCCCTCTCTCGTCATTCTAGTATAAATATTCACCTAGTTATTAAAGAAAATGTGTATCGGCTAAACACAGTACGTTGTCTTATGGGGGTTTTACACTAGAAAAGCCTGTTATTCCTTTGTTAGAGTACTTTTACTATCCCCAGCAACCTCACGCCTACTTTCAAGCCTGTCTGGACCTTCTCCTAACCTTATAATGCTTAAAATTGTATTCCCAGCTTTGCAAGTAAATGAAACCAGGAGTATCAGAACAGCCAAAAAAAAATGTTTTCAGATTTCAATAAAAATTGGACAAATGGATGTTTTTACACTGATTTTGAGTTTTACAAGTTTTTATGTGGAAATTCACTTCCCTCACGTCAGCGTGCTGCGTGCGAACTCGTTTTTATTTCTTATTGCGTAAAATTTCCTTCTATTTGCATGGTTTTCTGTATTGTTAGAATGGTGAGTCCGTAAAATATAAACAAACATTCACATATATTTTTCCAATATCTTATAATTTAAAAATATAGTTAACTGACCTAATATCGTAGCGTATTTCACCAGAAATAGCCATTAAATTTACTGTGAGATATTTAACCCGAGCTGATAATACTTAAACGACGCTTTACTACATGGCTATGAATTGACTTGGGTATTATAATTGGTTTTAATCCATAACTGTGTTTTTAAATTTTGTTTATTGTGAACGGGCATGTGTTGTTATCAAACCATTATATATTGGGCAGAAATTTATTGAAATAAAATTCCAGTTTTCTTTTGGTCAATATCTACGGGCACAATTTAATACTTTCTTTTATGGCGAAACCTTGCTACGAGTTACAGAAAATCCTATATTCTTGAACAGTGGACACAGTTTAATACTTATTGTTGCTATAAATATAATCGAGGTATTACCAATTGTAGGAAGTGGATGTTTTCCACATAACAAGAGTTTCTTATACACAAGAGTGTTGTGTATAAGAGTTCCTAAATACACAACAAAACAATAAAATAGCAATAAACAACACAAAACAAAACAAATATTATTTATTTATTCATTATTATTATTTTACAAGAGTTAAGATGGTGCAAAGCAATCTATGCCATCGTCAATATTTCTTAACATTAATTAAATGATGAAAAATTTACTCTAGCAATACTGTATTACGTTTACTGCATTCATTGCCACCACGCTATGAAGATAGAGGATTAACGGGGGCGTATAGTAGAGACTGAGCTTATTGGATGATTATTGTTTATAAATAAGTGTTTGGTTTTACAGTAATGAATTATCAAAATTATGAGCTGTCTCATCGTGAAGTAGTGAATTTTTCTGCCCAATAAGAAGACACGACTAATCGGCATCGCCCTATAAATCTATCCTAATCTGACACATTGGTTTTATTTGATATCGATCATAACATGTAGTAAGTTTTTGTTCTAACCTTTCTAAATTTCCTCTCTCTTAAAAATATTTATGAATTTGCCATGCATGATTCTAGATATGCCTTATACACCTGAATATGTAGGCATGATTAAAAAATATTTCTCTGTTTTTAAAGTAAGTTAGATAATATCATGTCTCAGCATATATGAAATATCTGTTTGTCAGAATGTCTTCCTTATCCACTTAAGTGACAGACTTGAGTTGTTACGTGAGCAGCATGCACAGCTCGTTATATCAGCGTATCGCATAGTAACAGCTGATGAGGCGCCCCCCCGTTGGGGGGATGGAATAGTATTGGGGACTCAGTGCGAAGTTTTGTGTCAACAATTTTAAAATGCCAGCTGAGAGTGAAAAAGTAAGTTGGAATGGAGTCGTTTAAATGATGGTCAAAGTTATTTAAACAATAGATACAACGAAATTTAAAATATAATACTTTTTTGCATTATTAACCTCGTATTTGTTTTTTCCAAATCATTTCAATCTAGAACATGTAAAAAACTCAGTTAATAATTAATGGCTAATATTATTGAGTTCTATTCCAAACAGTGTTAAATCACATTGTATCATATTGACCATGTTTATTTAACTGTCGTACCTTGAACTACTAATTTAAGAACTAATACCATAGTACTAACATTTAGACTTCAAACGATAAACTACTCTGTAAATTATATCAGAATTTAACTAATTTTGTTATTTATATTAAACTAATATAATTTGTAATTTAACGTTGTTAAATATTCAACATTTCGTGTAACTGGTGTCTTGTAAAACCTATCGAATTTAAAAGTCAATAACTAGATTGTTGTTTATCTGGATTAGAAAACTTCAGCTAACCTGCTAGGCACGTCTTCCACAAGCGGAAATTTTGCGCAGGTTACCGGATGGATAGGATATTGATATAAGGGAAAGTGTAGAAAGAAGAAAGGATAGGTGAGATCATGCAGCCAAATTGACCTTTAAGAGGACAAACTGCCGTCGCGTCGCCCTGTGGCAGCTGTGATCAGGCTCAAACAGGAGGTCTCGCTCTGCCCTCCCATTGGCCAACTCAACTGACAAGGTATTAGCCAAGGTCCACATTCATGGGTCAGGGACCAAACCCGAAGTTCCGTCCCCAGCCGCTGCAAATGGAGGGACCAAAGGTGAAAGGGAACCTTCTCATAATGAACAGTCAAAATACTTACTATATGTAATGACAACTTGATTTGCTGTACCTAACGTCAGTCTCGAAACTGGTATAGACCAGTTTTAAGGTTGTCCTGGGACTCGACATAATTTTCAAACGGGTTAATGCAAAACCGTACTGATTATAGTGATTTTAGTAACTATACTGATTTTTATATTTTGAATGCACTGATTATAGTCAATAACCCGTTCAAATGGTGTGTCGCATCCAGTTGTCTCTTACAATTATCGCTCAGTTACATTTAAGGATTAGTTAGTTTGTTGTCCGTACGACCGGGAAGCTATACCGGAACCTCACGGATATTTGAGACTTGGATGACAATGTGATTTAATATTTGATCTGAAACAATTCGCTTCAAAGAGGTATAAGAGTATTTGTCAATATAGAATAGCTGCCTCTTCGAGTTATAGTAACCGTAAGGACGACTGTGAGGCAACCTCCTCTTGCAGTTGCCTCGAAGGCCTCAGATTTTTCCCCCGAACACACTACATTCGAAGGAGTTTTGTTAAAGAGCTCTGCTTAGTTTTAAGGAATTATTTACGAGTTTAAGTTTGGGAATATATATGCCAAGAATATTAAAAATACCATCTTGCCTGGTGCCATTTAATTACAAACGTTTTCATGGCTCAGTTATGTTTAGGCCGTGCGGGGAGCTGCAGTAACTTATTCATTAACCCGCACAGCCTTTCCCACCATAAATACGAGTACAGCATGCGTATTTGAATAATATATTTTACACCTTTAGGGATATGCATCTTTAATAGCAATAAACTCTGTGAATAAATTAAAACTCTAATAATTGGCTCTGGCATTTGCGTGCTTTTCTATTTTATACTTGTCTGTGCTGGATTTTTACAGTTTTTTATCTTCCGGGGAAATATTGTTTGTTACTGTATTTCTTTGACAAATTAAAGAATACTTTATCATCACTACTATTATAAATATGAAGTGGTGTCTGTCTGTCTTTCTGTATGACTGTCTATTGTTACATCACACCAAGACCACTGGATCATTTCTGCTTAGATCTTGCACAAATATAGTCTATATATCCAGGAGTGTCATAGGCCTATTGCCGCTTAGAAAAGTCCTCAGGGCTTTGCCCCACGGAGCTTCCAAGTTCCATGTTATTCATATGAAGGAGAATTTTATTTGGTTTATGTCACATGTGTGATTTCATAATTCAATTAATTAAAATAAACAGCTGTTATAAGGATTATATCTAACTACAGACTCTCATTGTTTTGTTTAAAGTTTTTCTACTCTGAATTTTCACTCCGTTGCAAAGCACGGGCATAGCAGCTAATATCAAAGTAGGTAACCCAAAGGGCTAGTTATTAATTGGATAATAGAAACTAAGCCTTTTGATTAAGCTAACATTTCAATATATTTAACGTATCCAATTTTCAATGTTTGACTGTACGAAAATGATGTTTTTTACAACCCAATAAGTATTATGAAAATACAATCTATTTATTTTTGGTATTTTTTGGGGATTTACCCCTAAAAGTTTCAAACTTAGAGAATTTAAAATAATCAGCTAAGAAGCTAAGAAGCTGATAAAAATTAAAAGTGTTAAACGCAAGAAGCTATTTACAGCGTTATAACTTATTATCATAACAGTATAAAACTTAATTTAGATTTTTCTATAATAAGAGATAGTTTAAATGATAAAGCAGTCCATTGTCCAATAAATACATATAACATATACATATCCATATACATATAACTATATAGTTGTATAACTATAAAATCGGAAAGTTTTTTCGGATTCAATATTCTCTGGAAGCAATAAATACTGCAACTTCTCGTTAATCTTGTATTTTAGCTACATACAGGAAGGTAGCCAACAGCTGCTATATATGCTACGCGATGGTCTAACGAACTGTACCTGCTTTGCACGTAGACACAGCTCCCGCCTTGACACTTAAGTCCATAAAGAAGTTACTATGTCGGTAAACAGTGACTTAAAGAAGTTTGACAATGGTATTGGCTTAACAACTTGGGAACATGATCTACAAAATGTGTTATCTGTAACTGTTACGTATACTTTAAATTATATACTGGTTACAGTATACTTAGTTTTAAAAACTATGAAGCTTTTCCAACTTTAAAACTTCAAGATGTGGTATTCACAAACACGGAAAGCAACCAACATTTTTAATAAGAAAATTCCTAATAGTTGTTATATATTTTTTCATATAAGTTGTATACTAAGCAGTTTTAAAATTGAAAAGCAAATGGGTTTGGACAAATAGTTTAACAATATTATCATAAAATATCTTTAAAAAATTGTATATTCCCTTTTAAGAGAAACTCAAACCTATTAGATTACCCTTAAATACATTCAAATCATATTCCTTCCGATCTCGTAATGGGTTTCTTTAGACGAACATCTTTGGCACCTGTTATCAATGTATAGTGGATACTTCTCTTGGCACCTGTTATCAATGTATAGTGGATACTTCTCTTGGCACCTGTTATCAATGTATAGTGGATACTTCTCTTGGCACCTGTTATCAATGTATAGTGGATACTTCTCTTGGCACCTGTTATCAATGTATAGTGGATACTTCTCTTGGCACCTGTTATCAATGTATAGTGGATACTTCTCTTGGCACCTGTTATCAATGTATAGTGGATACTTCTCTTGGCACCTGTTATCAATGTATAGTGGATACTTCTCTTGGCACCTGTTATCAATGTATAGTGGATACTTCTCGGAAAATATTTTTTTATAGAACAGAAAAGTAGATGATTATAAAATGCAAACTGTATTACAAAGAAGTAAGGGGTCCAACAATTGCATTACCCTATTTCCCTTTAATAAGTTTAGCTAATGCCAGACTGTGAGCTTTATTTTCCAGCTTCATTACTTTGCTCGTAGTCAACAAGTTTTATAAGCGTGCGTATAACATCTTTAAGAATACCATATTTTAATTAGCATAATCTTTAATAATTTTTCGATGTAACTGTTATTGTTTTTATATTAATTTTGTCGTTGTTGTTTGGTAACACAACACGCGTCTTACTGGACTGCTACCTAATCGCAGATAATGAACGCTCTAAGGCGACAGCTACTGATATTGCAATTAAGCTCACACGTGATTATGGACAATAAGCAATAGTAATGGTGCGCATGAGCTGTTTATACTGCTACTTATCTTTTAGACTGAAACAAGTCCTTCTACTGCTAATATCTTTATTACAACTCATTTGCATTTAGCACATCGTTTGTCAGTGGTGTCGCGAATTATGTGTTTGGATGGTTACCAAATAAAATTTGTTCACTCAAATAACAGTCCACAGTTTATATGTATAAAAAAAGAAAAATAAAGAATTAACTAAACTACCAAAACGATTTAATGAGTAAGGGTAAAGCCCAAAAAATTTCGTTAAGGTCCCTCACGATGTATTATATTACGTTTTCCATAATCCTTTTTATTGCTACTATAAATGTATCATGTCGGAGCATACGCAATAAACATCAGTACAGGAAACCAAGATAACAACCAAACATTTTCTCTGGCCACTTGGTATGCACTTGAATGTCTCTGAAATATTTTAATTAAACGACAGTTTACGATCTTTATCGTGAAAGGAGCGAGTTTAATGGTTACACCGAGAATTATTACACCCTACAGACTCCATCTCTTTTTATTCTTTCATATTCCGTGAATAAATAAATAAGTGAATAAACAAACATTATCACACTTAGCCTATGTAACGTCTGAAAAATAAAAACTTTTTAAATTAATTTGCATGCGGGTAATTTTTTAAAGAGTGGTGATGAACCTTCAATGAATGAGTCGTCTCAACTTTTGACGATTGCATTTTCAAATACTTACTTTTCGTAAATACGCATAATCATAGTTCGTTAAATTAAGCTTGTATTTATTTACTGATACAATCTTTTTTATTTTAACTTGGAGACAAGACCACATGACATGTGTTAAAGTTTTTGCGCTATGGTGTTCGACAATGACACTATAGTGTCAAAACATATGTAACACTGCCTAGGTTATTCTGAACTGCTGATGGAGGTACGCAACTCAATCTCTCATTAAAACGTATTTGGTTACCAATCTTCCTTTAGTAATTTTAAGTTATTTCCTGCTTGGAATATTTGAACTTGTGAACATGTATTTTATAATCACAAAATCTATGCAAATTAACTAGAGCCAAACATGTTACTTGACGTTTCTTTGGCTTTTCATATAATGAGGAAGCTATTGCTGTGTGTTGGATTTCCACAAAAAAAAGAAGAATTGATCAAACCCAAGGAACCAGCTGTGCACTTAATAAAGATCTCTCTACTTCGAAAACTACTCTTGGGTAGGGGAGGGGGAAATACAACACACTTTGGAAGTATTCCCATTATATGTTATTTTGAGTCCTAAGAGGTATCAATTTAGATGATTTAGTAACCAGATACTACTCGACACGTTGAATATTTTAGTAAAAGGAGCTGATTGTTGTAATTGAAATTAAGTTCCATGGAGTTAAATAAAAAAATTATAGTGGCAGTCACTATAATGTAGTTGAGTAGATTGATTACTGCCTAATCTCTACTGTTCTAATTTCAAAAATTATGGTATCATCTTGAATGATCATAATTACTATTTTAATTCCCACCCAAAGGACCCGGGTTAAACTCCCGCTGAAATCGATCTGAATTTTGAAACTTATCATCATCATTCATCATTGTTGTGGATTAGGCAACCCCAGCATAGCTGCTAGGCACATCTTCCACAGGCGGGAATATTGAGCAGGTTACCGGTAGAAAAGGATATAGCAGGAAAGGAAAGGGTGGGATGAGACGGCAGGCAAATCGACCCTTCAGAGGGCCAACTCCCGTGCCCCTGTGACAGCTGGGATGAGGCTCTCAAACAGTCCCCTGACTGTTGACCTGATTGAGGGATTCTGCCCTCCAACTGGTCCACTCAACTGACAGGGTATCCATGTAAAACAGCCAGGGACCATCCGTTCTCAAGTTGGCAGGTTGGGTACCAAACCCGGAGATTCTGTCCCTAGCCGCTGCAAATGGAGGGACGAAAGGTGAAAGGGAAGTTTGTCATAATGGACAGCCGAAATACTTACCATTTGTAATGACAACTTCATTTGCTGTACCCAATGTCAGCCTCAAAACTGGTATATATTTTGAAACCCAGCCTGCCACCGTGCTTCGGAAGGCATGTTTTGTTCCCGGCTACTTAAGTAGTCGATAGGTTGTGCCAGAATCACTAGTAACACCTGAAAACTGTGCCAACAGACCTTGTCCAGAAGGTTACTCGAACTTACTTTACTAGAAATATAAGTAACATAGTTAGTTATTAAAATATAAAAATGTCGTACAACAGAAAAAACAACTTATAACACGAAGCAGGATTATTGTTTTGTCTCTTACACTATTAAACTCTTAAAATAGTTAGTACAGTCAATAATAATAATAGTTTTGGTACAGCATATAGACTTGTAACTAACCATAAAACGAGTTGTTAAGTTAATATTCCAATTAGTTGTTTATCTGTTAAGTTTTTTCTAACAATTAATGTCAAACAATGTGTATGTTGGTGGATGAACGTTACCCTACTGTAAACGAATCACTCGTTGGCTTAGATCTACCTGATAACGTTTGTTGACGGATACCGTTGTCTCTTTAGTCTTCAATAAGTGTGCGTGTGAAGCCATAATGAATCATGTTTCGTTATTTGGAGAACACCAACCAACACATTCACAAACGTCTTCTAAATTGTATACAACACATCAGTTTGCAAAGTAAATTTTAATACAGTGCTATAATTTGTATTACGTGTGGTTGTTTTTTGTTAAGATTCATGATGAAATTCTGTATTATTTTCATAAACACTGAAATATTGAATATTAACGGAGGGATTAGTTATTACCAATCTAACTAATCCCTCTATAGTTATTAGAATCGTTTAAACAGGATTACATGTCTTACAAGTACACATACAAATACAAAATTATATTTGCAAAACTAAATTATCATAAGAGTTTAAAGTGGATATTTCCTTGCTACATTAGAGAAAATGAAGGCATCACGATCTAAAGACTTCGTTCTGATTTAAATATTAGGGTAAAGTTGTTACTGTTAGTTGAAGGTAATTTTTAGTGGAAAATATCAGAGAATACTTACTATTTTGACAAATGCTTCATATTCATAACCTCAGATATTACCGTCAGTACATTTTTGTATGTACTATGATAGTTTTAAAGTACAACTTTATGACTAAATAAAATACAATACTATGATTTTGATAAATAAGAAAAACGAATAAATCTTGCAATAAGCTACCCCACGCCTTGTAAGTTGATTTAAGTTGAGTTCAGATTCTGTTGCACTAAAACTGCTTTCACTAAATCTTCATAGGCTAATGTCATGTTTCTCATTACTCTTCTGAGGTGATATTTTACTGCTTTAACACCAGCTTCCCAATGACCTCTAAGTGTGGAGCCACTGGAGGATTGAATCGCCTCTGAGTTCCGACATTAGCAATTAGCTGTTAAAGTCGATGTGATCATTTTGCTTCTGCTGAAAAAGTTTGAGTTTTGAATGAGCTACCACCAAAGTTATTCCGCAGTCACTAGTTAAGGTAGCACAAATACTACAAAGTCCTGTGAATCGTTTGTAGGCTAAAATCCACCTTTTCGGACCTTTGGTCATTGTTTCACTAGCCTTAGGATAAGATTCACCGTGATCAGATATAAGTTGATTTATACTTCTTAGTGCGAGAAAGGGAGCACATGCTAATCCATATGCTATGGCCTGTAGTTGATAGTTACACCCGTTTCCGTTGTTTGACCAAACGATTCTTTGAAGGTATTGATCATCGGGATGTACAAGTATCTGTCGATACATTTTTTCAACGTCTGCGGCAAACACAAACTTAACGCGTTCAAGCCAAGTGAGATCATCAGTTAATTCAGTTTAAAGTTTAGGACCTCTTTGAAGAATGCCGCTTATAGATTTTCCTAAGGTAGTGGGGAAGAAGATATTGAATACTACTCTTAATTTAGTACTTGTGCTAGAAGGCCGATAAACACCATAATGTGAAAGGAAATATCTTTATATATTATAATTCTATAATCAAAATGTTTAAGTCAAAATTACAGGAGTTTGGCAAATCGAAAGGAAGGTGGGAGACGGATCAAATTTAAGGTCTTGATCCCAGGGACTTGGGAAAAATATCACTATTTCTAAAAAGTTACTAGCAAACGAGATATAACGTAAAACATCCCCCATAAGAAAAACATGGATATTTAAAAACATCTGCTTTGTTTACACTAAAGCGTGTGATTAAGTGTCTTCTTTGTTTACAAACTGAAACGTGTTCCTACCTAATTGTATATTGTTTTATTTTCTACAGCATGTAAAGAGTAAAAGAGTCAGATGAGGCAGACTTATTGAAAAAGGTTAAGGGCTTAGTTCCCTTCAAGCCTCTAGTACAGGAATAGTTGAATCTTCATCATGTATAACTTCCGTCATGTGGTGAAGGGCTTTGTACTCATTTATGAAGTTAGAGTATAGATTTTTATATTTCGATTCAGATGAGAGATGATATTTTAGACTCTGAAGCATCTCAAGGGCTGATAGTTGAGATTCTCCTTGTTAATCATTTGATTATTTTAAAGGCAGTTTACTTGATAACGACCGAAGGGTTCCTTTGAGCCAGTTGAAACATAGTGTTCGTCACACATTTGATTTTCAGGAGACAACAATTTTCTCACTAAACAGTGATACATTGATGCATAAGAATTAATTGCCATAACACCGGTTGTTCCAGAAGATATCCAATTCAAAATAGTTGATTGAGGAATAGTGTTGATATATCTGGTGTGTGGGGTGAACCTTTGATCAGTTCGGGAAGAATAATACTGGCATATATGTCAGATCCTAGGATTAAATCTGTTGATCCAGGAGTCATGAATTTAGGATAAGCCAACCTAAGTCCTTTGAGATGGGACCAAGCAAGGCGATTGATTTGGTTTCATAGAGGGCAAGTTTGAAGTGAGTTTAGGCAGAATGTGAGCGGTTTTAGGGACAACTAACATTGTTATTGGAGGCACAACCTAGATTGATGAATACTACTCAACGAGTGGTCAATGACTGGTTTCCTCCAATGCCGATAAGAGAGACCGATGTCGATGAAGAGTGAGATTGTGAGTCTTCACTAAGTACTCGGTGATAAAAGAGATCTCAAATTCTTGATCGATTAGAGCTCTGGCAACAATGCTATTCCATCAGAACCGATTACCTTAACTTGATCAGTAGCTAATAGAACTATTTGTCGACAGTTTTTCATGGCAGGAAATGATTGATTCGATGACACTAGTGGATTTGATGATATGTTTTTCATCAATGAGCTAGATGTGTCATGAGGTTCTGAAGTTCATTTACTGACTAAGATGAATTAATAGATTTACTAATTGCAAAACGAATTACTGTATGGTGGCGATTCCCTCATTAATAATCATGATTTATTAATGAAGTCTTTCTAAAAGTGAGAACAAAAACATACATTTTTATTTTATAGAAACTCCTTTCTGTGAATAGGTGTTTTGCCGTGGAACCTTTTCAGAACGCTAGGTAGTTTTTGTCATTGCTCAGGTGACAACCACTTTTGTTGTTATTTTCAAATTTGCTAGTAGAGCTGCATGCATTTTAGGTTTGTGATTAGCTTTATCTTGAGATTTTTTTAGAGCTACCATTCCAACTGAGTGAGACGTCTCTCGTGATTCGATATTCTCCAGAACTTGAACACGTCCTTCGAGCTCCGAAGTTTCAAAGGTTCTGTTGATACGCCTTAATGAATCTCCCGCGCTTCATGTGTCTCTAGGTCTAGTTGATGGACCTAAACACTCATTTACAGTTGAAATAAGGTGATTCAGATCTTGGGCAGATTTTTGAACTAAAGGCTGAAGGCTAAAAAGTCATATAAACGTTGGTAACCAACACACGTTTGTTTCCGTATATCGCTAAGAGCTTTTCCCACTATGCAGTAAAATTTGTCCCTGTGATTTAGAAACTGGATATTAGTTGAGCGGCTTATCCTATAAGCGGTTTTTGAGATAGTGTAGCCTTGTTACATCTGTCAAGTCAGGATTAAGTATGTGATATTCAAAATCTGCCTGAACTGAAACATCTGCATCTGTTTGGTTTACTATTTTTAATCTGCTAATTGAACTCTTAAAGCAGTTGCTCATTGTTTTTGTTGAAATTCTTGTTTGTTCTCAGAGTATTGTAATATAAAGTTGGTCTGTTATTATAAAATGTCTCTCTTCTCCATCGCGTGCAAATAGTTTACTTGTAACATATTTGTTACCATATCATTTCAAGTGTAATTATCTACCCTCCTTAATCACTATTCATAAAAAACTGAACAAACCTATAATGGTAAAGATATTTGTTCAACTATTAATACTTCAAAACCAACTGACATTGAAAATAAAAATATAGATGCTAAACCTGTTTCACGAGTTAAATAGCATAATTATTTAACACCATTTATTTTTTTAGATGAGTGCTTTCCTAGCTTAGCCAAGGAAAAAACAAAGTAATGAAATAAAAAGGCTACGCAATTCAATTCATTCACCATGAACATCAAAAGAGCTCTTTTCACTTCATCCTCCTTTAATTACTGGTAAAGTTTCAATCCGATAAAAGTCCCCTTTACGATTTGTCCTTCCATTATAAAACTCATTATAATAACAAGTCACTTACTCTTTCTGTTGTATTTTTCTTTTAAATATATCTCGATCAAATATAAATCAGGTTCTTTTAATTTTTATTTCCAAAAACCTATTATTCATATATATACTCAACTAAATGCTCAGCAAACTTTATATTTTAGAAATTTAATTTTATGGAAGACTTGCAGAATATCTTAAATTGACACAACAGCCAGACTGTCCAATATGGAGTTTAAGGAAAACATCGTTTTTCTTTATAGTTTCATGATAAAATCCAATGTTCTAACTTCATCTTTTGATTACATTGTTTCTTCAGTAGAGAATCAACCATATCAGTTGTCGAGCCTTTTGTTGTCACGATGCAGTTTGTTATTAATGATTTCTTTGCACAACCTTTTTACTGAAAGGTCCATTTAGGGGGTGATAGTCCACAATGTTATAAGCAGTTTTTTTCTTAGGACTGTGAGTGGTATAAGGTGGAACGTTTAGATGTGTCAGTTTTGGCCGGCTTTAAATAAATTGATAATTATAGCTTCCTCAAGTATGTTCCTATTTTTACAAGAGAAATCAATTTTATTTCAAATTATGTTGATGACCCTTGGACTATATTCAGGAAAAATACGTTATGATACCTCCACCAATAGTTAGAACGTGTCACAATATTTATTTCATCTTATTCGTATCGCTATTGTTGTTTCTGGGTTGTATGCGTTTTTAATTTGATGTTTTGACGAATTGCAAGCTATGGTGATGCTGCTCTAGAAACTAAACATATCAGCATAATTTGTTTGACACATTTACAATATTGATATTGACGGGAAGGTAAATAAGTTTTTGTTTATTTTGAACTCCACTTTCTGAAGTAAATTAAAAGTATAGTTTGATATGGTTCAACCATTTACTAAGAAGTTGTAACTCTAACATTTACAGTCTGTGCCATACACTTCTAGTGACTCTCATGCCTTACCCGCTTCATCCTAACTACCACTATGTACATGCTCTGGATGTGAGATGATTTGTGTCATGGTAAATAAACTAAATTAACTATAGTAGTACTGTAGTAATCAAGCTATTGAGTGAACAACTTATAAATCCGTTATAAATTCTACTTTAGCTTTAGACTTAATATTTAGATCGCTTCATTAAAGTATAGAGTGAGCTGAACATTTAAAAACAGCTTTATTATTTATTTCATCGAACAAACTCTATAAAATTATAAATTTAAAGCCAAATCAGATTTCCTGAGATTTACAGTTAAATTTTACTAATTAAAATTGTAATTTATGCTATTCTTTTAAGTATAATACATAAATTATATGTACGTGTAATTCCCACTTACAAAACACGTGCACAAAAATTAATACATACTTTTAAATTATTTTCGAGATGTTTTTAATATTTCTAACACAACAAAATATAAAATACCCCCGTAGCAGCAAACCTGCATACTCAGCGAATTTCCAGTGCATATTAATTTATCTTAATACCACATAAAGCCACATACCAAGATTCATCAATATACATTCATAAATAAACGATTTATGACATTTTAATTATTCTCCATAAGAATAACATGGCGGCTGAGTATGCAGGTTTGCTGAAATAAGGAACACTAAAAATGGGCTTTTATACAAATATCATTATAACTCAACTAGGTAAAGCCACATACCAAGTTCTATTAATTTATGTTCATAATTAAAGGAGATAACACGTTAATTATTCTCCATAAGAATAACATGGGGCTGAGTATGCAGGTTTGCTGCTACGGGAACTATCGGGCAAAAAATGGATTTTTGTGCAAATATCAATAGACCACAACCAAATAAAGCCATATACCAAATTTTGCCAGTTTACGTTCATAAATAAGCGAGATATACAATTTTTCTTTTTCTCCATAAGAATAACATTAGACAACGTACTGTGTTTAGCACTTTCAATATCTCGGTGACCAATTGACGTAGAGCAATGATCAAAATACCAAATTGTTTGTTTTTTTAAGCTGAATTTAATGGTATACATTAAAATTTGATTTAAATTAAAATTACATGTGAAAACCCCAAAAAACACATTTTTGGGGTACAAAACCCCCCAAAAACCCCCCTTCGGATGGTCCGATTCATCTGGTTTTCGAACTCGTTCAAATAAATGGTACTTTACACATTTGTACCAAATTTCATTAAGATCGGACCTTTTTTACGAGAGTTATCGTGCTTACGGACACATATATATATATATATATATATATAAATATAAATATATATATATATATATATATAAATATATATATATATATATACATATATAAAAATTTGAACGAATGGTGTTTTTGGCATCTGGGGACCTCAAAATGAAAAGTTCTCATGGTCTCGGGCTTAAGTCTTACCATGAGACCTACGGTAATAGCTTCTTCCCTATAGGGGAAATTCGCTAAAAACCTAACACTTTCCACGGTGCACCGGTTGAGGTGTTCCCACAGCTTCACTCAAGCAGAAAATTGGATTCTTTGCTTTCCCTGATTCCTCACGCGTTAATTCATCCTCCAATATACCGCTGTAAAAATACACTTTTCTTCCAAAGTTCACTTTCAATTTGAAATAATTTAATACAATATTTAAATGTCTATCAGACGCTATAATTAAGGCTTTTGATTTTTAAGCACTGTTCTCATCATTTAATGTTTATTTTATGATGACACGCCCCCACTCTCTCCTACTTTACTATTACCACTGTACTATCCCCCATTACGGCAAAGTAAATAAATAGAACAAAGTTTTTTTCATATTATATTTGGTTAGTTAAATGTCCCTAGAGTTCTATTTTACCAATACTGTAAAGCTAAGGAGAATAAGATAGCTTATAAAGTTGATACCATCAGTCATCATGTTTATGAATATTACTTTTCTTCTTGACTCTATTCTGTGGATCACTCAGTTCCACAAATCCTTACAAATCTTATTATCGGATCAAAAAGTTAAATAAGTAATCAAAAACCTGCTTGGAAACATATCAATGGATCCTTGAAACTACGTTTTTGGGTGCATTGCTTAGTATATGTATATGTACAAATATTACAGTATTTTGTTTTTATACAATCCACACGTTTTAAATAAGAGTTTACTAAGCTTAATATATTATGAAAAATAAGCCATTGTACCTTGATAAATCCAATTATCAAAGCGTACACAAAGTCTATAAAATATTAAAACTTCCTCATATTTTAAAACTTCTCTCAATCCTATTATTCGAATTAGAATCAAGTTCAGTGGTTTAATGCTCAGTAAAATTCAAGTGGTAATTTGTTTATGTTTATCTGCAATTCCAGAGACACATACGTACTTACATAATTGTAAAAGTAAAGACCAATTTTTATAAGTAAACGGACAATTTTAGTTTGGCTTAGCTTAGCTTCATTAAAAAATGGTATATTGCAGTTGCATTGCATTTACGGTTTATATAGTTCTGTAGGGTCATGAGGAAAGAAATAATACTTATTTGAGCTTACAATTTTTGTGTGTTAAAACCGTGTTGTTCTGTGAGACAACATTCTGGGGTTATTTCTATTGAACAAGTGAAATTCTTATCAAGCAATTGATCCACCTATAAAGTGGGAAATAGAATTTTAGCTGAAAAATGCATGCCCCTATCTGTAATAAACATTTGCATGTGAATTATACGAGGCCTAAAGTCCTCCCACAAAAAAATCACGTAATTATTTTAGTATCTTTCTAAAAAGTTTAAGGAGCACACTAATATTACACTAATACATGGATATATTTTCGTATTTTCCCCATATATCCCCGGACTTATATTAATGTTGGTTCGGTACAAGTAACATTGTTCCCTTATCTTCTTCCTGTGCCATTCCAGGATCCACCCGAAATCTAATATTGAATATTTCTCCTCTCCCCACCATCACACATTGTAGCAGCACTACTGACCACGCACGGTCGCTTCCACTAATGGACAGTAAATGAAACCGTAACGTTGAATATTAATGACGTTCTCAGGAACAGGATGCTGATGAGTTTTCTAATTTCCTGATAAACTCCCCTATGTTATCTGATATTAAACGCAGATTTACTAATGCTGATGATTGATATAGGACAGTGGATTTCGTAATTATGAGTCACGTAAGCAGTAAGCTGTTGTGAGTGTAATGTGATAAGATACTGGATATAGTAAATGAGAAAGGTGTGCTCTCCTTAGTGGCACGTCTTCAAGTTTTAATTGAAAATAAAATTCACGTAAATTAGATGGCACCAGCAATAACCATTCTTGACCTTACTTAGGAAAAAAATAGACTCTGTCAATTGGTTTATCTAATCGCTGTAGATATTTGCAAAAAAACACATGGACCAAAGCTCGATATAAATAGTTTGCTGTGGTGTTTTGATGTTTCGAGATAATGCGTACTGAGATCAAGGCCAAGTAGCCTAGAATAAAAGATTAAAATGTTAAGCTTTATTTATTGCAAGGTCACCATATATTTGGAGCTCTGATCCTACTAATATTATAAATATGAAAGTTTGTAAGTTTGTTTATATGTTTGTTTGGATAGTTCTGGTTCAATCACGCTCTAACCACTGGACTGATCGAGCTAAAATTTGGCAGGGAGGTACTTGATAGTCCTGAGTATTATATACGCATATTAAAGTTGCAAAAATCTTATAGGGCTTTGCCCCACAGGGGTTCAAAGTTCCTATGTATTCCTTATAGATATTCATTTTATTTTGAGCTAACGAAAATACAAACAGCTGATCTTGATTTGTAGTAGTTCCACAGGCTAACCACAGAATACAGCACACACAACTGTCATAGTTTTTAAAAATCATTTGCGGTGCTAAGCCTGCAGGTAACATCTAATTAGTTATATTTGAAACCTTATCATAGTTAAAGAGCATCATTTCTATTTTCTCTTCATTTAAATAGATTTTTAAAATAATAAAATATGCTGATGTAAGTTATGTATGAAATACAAGTCAAACCTAAGAAGCAAAATGGATTGTTTATTTACTTAGACCAGTTTATCATTAAAGAATAGTAATATTTATCTGTAAATTATGTTTCTGCAATTAGTAAACTGTCAAAGGACTTACTAGAAAGTCGAAGAAAAATACCACATCATCTTGAAAGAAAATGGTAACAAATAAAAAATCAACTTTACTCTGCTTTTGTATTATGATATTGGCAATAAATCCTAAACTAATATAAAATACGAGGGACTCAATCACCTTTACTATCTTTCATGGCGAATATCTTATTGGATTAAGCTTTAAAACGATGCAAATATGTATACAAATTCATGTTGTGAATCCATCAATAATCCATCAAGAATTGGTAATTGGTCCCGGTATAGTTACTTAATTTTGAATTTGGTTTTAAATTACCACAGCCTGTACAAGAAACACACTTCTATCCACTGTCCACCTTTTTTTATTAGTTTTCAAGATATTGTTATATTACATATTTAAAGACATCCGATCTTGCTTGGAAACCCCACTCAGAGCGTAGAATTTTGAATTTCTACAGAGTCTAGACTCTATATATTCTCTTCAATTCTATATGATCAAACCTCTAAAGCTTCACAGCACTTTTATATTCCGACACTAGGTTCAAAAATACTGTAACTTCCTTTGACATATCCTCTCACCTTAAACTCTTTTCTAACATAAATATATATACACAATTCACTTACATGTAGTTCCAGCAGTTTAGAATAACAGAAAATAAAATAAGAGCTTAAGCTTAACTTTTTGAGCTTCGCTTTATTTGATCATCAAATAAATAATTGTCAGTAGAGCAGAAAAAGTATTTTTTTTCGATTAAATTACACTCGTTAAAACAAAATGAAAGTTTAACCTATATCGGTTTAATATAAACTGTAGATTACATATTCGGAGAAAGCGTCCCTTTAGTGATTTGCACACATATAGTTAGAACCCAAAATTAGAATTAAACACTAGAACACTACAGCACTATAACTGGATTACATTTTATTTTAGTTTAGTTCACGATTTAAATGGCTTTAAGTACAACAAGTACGATATTATTTTAATATCTGATAATAAAGAAATGTATTTGGCTAATTTTCTTTTAAATAATAAAACTCACAAAACTTCTCCATGGATACAACTTTTACCAAATCCAACTTTAAGCCCTTATACAAATTAAAAGTAACCCTTGCCGGTTCTTTTCGAGGATTAAATTCAAATATATTACCTTTTCTACAGTAAATGGCCAAAAACGTGTCCGCTTCTTGTGACCCAAGGAAAGGAGTGAAAAGAAAACGCGAATCAGAAGACGACGATGCGGAAAGATTGGAGAAAATGGCTAGGATATATATCGAAGAAGCGATGACTTCAGCCCTGGTAAGGAAGTGCCCCTCGTGCACCAAGCCTATCATTAAAACTGAGGGTTGTAGTATCGTGACGTGCGTGTGTGGTGGTGTGTTCTGCTTCAGATGCGGCCGTCAGATCTCCATGTGTCGTCTGTCGCTGTGCCGCGTCTTGCAGGAGCCCAGTCGACGTCAGGCCGCTCGCAGAGCCAGAGAACACCTCCAGAGGCGCTTCCCAACTTTGAAATTCAAACAGTGTAAGTTTTTGTTCACTTCGTAAAACATACTATAAGGGAACTTAAAGAAAAAAATGTTGAAAAATATATATAATTGTTGAATAAAATGTGCATTTTATTGTTAATAGTTTGGCTATTTTTTGGAGGAAGTCCAACACTTTAGAAAATATTCTATATAAATAGGGTTACGAAACTGAGCAGCACTGTTTTTTTAATAAATACAATAAATACATATTATTACACGTTATGGTTACGGAGACCAATACAAGATTATGTCCCTCCAAATAAATAAAACAGTATTTACAACCATACTGCACTCTGCGGAGTTAGGTTAGTGTAATTTATAAAAAAATATATACAATTAACTATCGGTATCTGGTAAATAATTTGTATTTTTTTATTAAGTGACCTAACCTTCCTCAGCAGTGCGATGTATGACGGTAAATCGAAATGCACAAATATTTAGTTTTGCGGACTTTACCGCACCAAACTATCATTTTCAGAATCAAGGAGTTATTTCCAACATTTTTTAAAACAATTATTAAGAAACGTTTTATTAAAATTATCCTTATCTGTTTATTTTAAGAGCTAACAATAAACACATGATTATTTCTTTGTTTAAATTTCATTGTTGGTGGTGGTGAGTTTGTTACTTAAAAATTATTGCGTACATTTGCCATCAGTAAATGAGAAAAATATGATTAAGTAGCATACACTACCTGAACTGACCGGCACACAGGCAGTTTTCCAATAGCATATAACGGCGTGTATCGGATGATAAGTTAGATAATGAACCTCTGCAGGCTTATCTTGGTACGTTTATATTGCTTGATATGTTTATTAGTACTACAAACCCATTTGTAGTTGCCTTACTTTAGTAGGACATTTTTTATAAGTGGCAGTCCTCTCAAAAGAGAGCCAATAGGTTTTTAGTGTTTTTGAGGGAGTTGTAGGCATATTAGTTTAGCCGAAAGAGCAGAGAGTCAATACATTTAAATATATTTTTCACTATTATTGTTGGATTTTAGTGTAAAATTACATATCGAACAGACATTCCTCCTATGCTCCTATTTACAGGGAGGTGAAATGACAAACCTCTAGGTATCCTGTGCTGCGGCCAGATGACAGAGCAAGTTGGTTTCTTAAATTGCCGCTAAAAAGCACTGGAGCTGGAGGATCAGCTGTAAGACGAAATCGGGACAAGTTGACTTTTTAATTCCCTCTCAATCTTAAAAGCCAGTAACTCAGTGGATAACATGATGTATTTGTAAACAGGGAAAGTCAGACCTCCCATCCAGCACGTATAACGGTAGAACGGTATAGTCTAAGGCTCCAAACCAAATTATTTCCTTCTAAATCATATAAAACTATTTATGAAGGGAATTATGAAATAGAGATATGGTAGATACACACATTGTTTTATTAAACTTCAAGTTCTCATATTTTGCAAGGAAAAAAGCCCCATCGCAGCAAACCTACGTACTCAGCGAATTTAAAATGCATATATTATGTGTCTCTATACTACATAGAGCTACTTATCATGTTTCACAAAAATACATTCATAAATAAGTGATAAATAGCACTTTATTTATTCTCCATTAGAATAACATTAGGGCTGAGTTTCCAGGTTTGCTGCAACAAGGAAAATGAGATATGTGATTTTTGCAGTTATCAAAATAACTCAACCAGATGAAGCTACATACCAAATTTGATTAATTTAGGCTCAAAATTAATGGATACATACAACTTAACTCATTCTCCATATTAGTGGGAATAACGTGGTATGCAGGTTTGCTGCTAAGGGGAAAATAAATAATTCTTTGTGCAAATATCAATATACCACAACTAGTTGAAGCCATATACCGAGTTTCGCTGGTATACATTCATAAATAATAGAGATATAAAATGTTATTTATTCTCCTCAAGGATAACATTGGACAACATTCTGTGTTTAGCACTTTGAATATCTCTGCAACGGTTGGACGTAGAATCACAATTAAAACACCGAAATGATTGTTTAGAGCTAAACTTATTGGTAAAAATAAATGTGAAGCTTTTAGTTAAACTATTTGAGGAAAATCTAAAAACCTTTTTCCTATAAGATTATCATGAGAAATTTTATGGATGCGTTTTTTTGACTTTTCACCACAACTACTTAACTTAGGTTGGTTATTCAAAATACCAAATTAATAAGCTCTATAAAATGGCTATAACCAAAATTGAGTGTTTTTAAAATTGTAGGGTAAAATGTTCAAAAAACTGATTTTTGGAAAATTTTAAACCTCCATAAAACCTCCTTCCTATAGTCCGATCGTTTTGCTTTTCGAACTTAAAGTCATAAATGTTACTCTTCACATTTCTACCAAATTTCATCAAAATCGGGCGTTTCTTTCAAAAGTTATCGAGGAAATGGACACACACACACACACACAAACACACACACACACACACACACACACACACACACACACACACACACACACACACACACACACACACAAATATATATATATACATATAAATTTGATCAAATAGTGTTTTTGGCATCTGGGGACCTCAAAATGAAAAGTTATCATGGTCTCAGGCTTATGTCTTATCATGGCACCTATGGAAAATAGCTTCTTCCCTATAGGGAAAATTCGCTAAAACAAACACTGCTAATTAAAAGTAAATATTATCATCTGATTATATACTAAATTATATTAAATTATATAATAAATATATACTTAAATAATTATACTTAAATATGTACTTAAATTATTTACTAAATTAAATAAAAAAGGCCATGAAGTGATGTGAATTTGTATACATACACATTCTTCCCAACCATACGTATGCGATACGTATTCCTGTTTCTCTGTTAATGGGCTGTCTGTTTCTCTGAGGTCAAATTTCAGATGCAACATCTGAAGATGAACTTCTCTGAATCTAGAGAAGATTAATTCAATTGCGTTTCTCGTTCTTCAGATGCACACTCATCAATGTCTCGCAAAATGTCTTCTATTTAAATAGTAGGCTATTTCTCAGACGCTGGCGCAAGATGGCGAATATTGACAGTGGTCTCTCGTCGATCTGGCCGCGTATGTGGGTATATTCTGGGTCTGAATGGATTAGTTCAACTGGGAGAAGAAGAGGGTCATATTTAAATTGGCACCTCATAGTTCTTCAGCAACACAGGTCCTTTGGTTTTTGCTGATTGCATAAAGACGAACACAAAAACGAGATTAGTGTAAATTAGAGAGATTCTAGGATAAAAAATGCCTTTACTATGATTAGCTTTTTGACAAATATTACTATTTGAATTCTTTGAACTTTGTACTTACAAACACGAATACAAATTTTAATGAAATATTTAAAGATTTTTTCATCGGTTTCAAATTTGTAATACTAATTAACCAAACTACTTTCACTGTTTTTATAACTAAACGATAAAAAATACAGTCTACATATTTCCCAAGATTTGATTGTATTTCATCTGCAAACATACAAACTATCTAAAGACAAGCCAACAAAAAGACATAATTTATCTATCTACATTATTAATATACTACATGAAAACTTTGTAAACAATAAGGCTTTTTTGCTTTACGATTTACCCCACATATCATACACCAACACGCGCGTCTAGGTGTGTATATGTGCAAACTGGCTTTAGATTTTTAGATTTATGTGGTTAATTTTACTTTCGCATTTTTACCTCCAATTTTTAACTGTATTTGTATCTTAGTCATGTTTTTTGTATATACTCATACGCAAATCGCTATAGTACTTTAGGAAGTATAATGGCTATCATCGATGTTTAAAAAAAGCTTCTGATTCAGTTCTGCACAAAACTTTAAATACCCCCGTCGCAGCAAACCTGCATACTCAGCGAATTTCCAATGAATATATAACATAACACATTAAAACACTTAACAGGATTCATAAGAAATGTATTCACAAACAAGCGATATTTAAAATATTAATTATTCCCCATAAGAATAACATTGGGGATGAGTACGCACGTTTGCTGCAACAAGGCACACAAAATAATGGGTTTTTATGCAAATATCAATATAACTCATCTTAGTGAAGTCACATACCAAGTTTCATCCATATACATTCATAAATAAGCGATATATAACATTTTAAGTATTTTCCATAAGAATAATATGGGGACCAAGTGCTACAGGAACCATAGGCGAACAATTTTTGTTGTGCAAACAACAATTAACCACAACCAGATCAAGCCATATACCAAATTTCGCCAGTTTATGTTCATAAATAAGCGAGATATACAAATTTTCTTTTACTCCATAAGAATAACATTAGACAACGTACTGTGTTTAGCACTTTCAATATCTCGGTAACCAATTGACGTAGAGCAATGATCAAAATACAAAATTGTAAAACCCCAAAAAACACATTTTTGGGGTACAATCCCCCCAAAACCCCCCCATTAGATGGTGCGAATCATCTGGTTTTCGAACTCGTCCAAATAAATGGTACTTTACACATTTTTACCAAATTTCATTAAGATCGGACCTTTTTTACGAGAGTTATCGTGCTTACGGACACACACACACACACACACACACACATATATATATATATATATATATATATGTGTAAATACATAAATAAATATATATATACAAATATAAAAATTTGAACGAATGGTGTTTTTGGCATCTGGGGACCTCAAAATGAAAACTTATCATGGTCTCGGGCTTAAGTCTTACCATGAGACCTACGGTAATAGCTTCTTCCCTATAGGGGAAATTCGCTAAAACTACCTAAAATACTTCAAATCCAGCAGTGAACCGCTAGATTGCCACCCTGCTATCATATTTTCTGATACCTAGGATTTATAAAAGGAAATCATCTACTTCCATTAACAGTGATAAAAGACAATCTTGCCGCACGAGTAAAATTAAACAAAACTTAAATATAAATAGTAAATATAGAATATAAATCTGAATTGAACTTTGCTGACACTTTTATACAGTATTATAAGCTCTATTCCCATTCAGCATGGAATTTGTGTTCCTTACCGCTTGTAAATTCCAATCAAAAAACCTAAACTTAATTAGGAATAGTTGTCTGCTTTGTTTACAAAATCAACCTTGATTTTATTCAGCTGTCGTATTGAATTTGTATGCAAAGTACGGAACACATGGCTCGGTAAACAAAATTGATGCAAATAAAATATGGCAAAAAAAGGGGTTTTCCGATTACAAACTTGTAACTAAATAAATGCAGGATATCCTATTTTTGTCATGATCCTGGGCCTAAGGGGAATCTTTTGTCACCAACCTGGCCTCTCTACGTTTAGCAGTTTGCTCTGAATACATGGTTATACGTTCCTTATACATGGGAATGTCGAAAAAAGGCAAAAAACAGTGTTTTTTGCCAATTGAAAACTTATAACTGAGTACTTTTAGGATATCGTATTTTTTCGTCATCCTTGGGCTAAGGAAAATCTATAGACACCAACCTGGCCACTCTACGTTTAGTAGTTTACTAGGAATAGGGGGTTAAACGTTGCCACTATACGCTATTATTATGTAGGGTCAAAAGTTATCTACTTTGACTCACACAAATAACCTTATAGTTAGTTAATTAGTTTATCGCTAGTGTTTTTGTTTGATTGTTTATACTGGATAAATCTTTAAATAACCACAGTACCAGCCTAAAATTACTTAAAGATTTCATTATATATATATTAAGTTTTACTAACAAAAACGTTGTAATTAAGATATTTTGAATATTTTGTAATAATGTTACAAGGTCGAAAGAACATAAAAGAAGAAATCGACAGACAATTTTCGTAAGAATGCAAGCATTCAGAGCTTTTAGTAATGCAAAACCCTTACAAATAGCATAGAAATTTTGGAAATTTTGGTTAAAACAGTTAATCTCAATCAAAGATAAAAACGTTTGTGAGCTTGAATACGTAGAGTTTGGATGGCCGTGATGTGTCCGTGAGCACGGTAACTCTCGTACATATTATCCGATTTTGATGAAATTTGGTATAAACGTGTAAAGCAACATTTATGACTTGAAGTTCGAAAACCTGGATATCGCTCTATCCTATGGGGTATTTTGGGGGGTTTTGTACCCCAAAAATGGGTTTTTTGAATTTTTTGCATATAATTTTAGAAATAGTCAAATTTTAGTTTTTACCATTGGATTCAGCTTAAACAAACACACGATTTGGTATTTTGATCATTCCTCTAACGTCAATTGGTTACCGAGATACTGAAAGTGCTAAACACAGTATGTTGTCTAATGTTATTCTTATGGAGGAAAATAAAAATTTATATCTCGCTTATTTATGAACGTATACTGACGAAACTTGGTATACGGCTTCATATGGTTGTGGTCCATTGATATTTGTTAAAAAAACAATTTTTTGCTAAAGGCTCTCGTACCATCAAACCTGCGTACTCAGCCCTTGTTATTCTTATGGATAATAATTAAATGCTATGTCTCCCTTAATTATGAACATAAATGAATAAAAACTGAGATATGACTTCACCTAGTTGAGCATAAAAACCCATTTTTTGTGTTCCTTGATGCAGCAAACCTGCGTACTCAGCCCGAATGTTATTCTTATGGAGAATAATTAAAATTGTATATATTGCTTATTTGTGAATATATTTTTATGAAACTTGGTAAGTGGCTTTATGTAGTATTAAGACAGTTATATCTCCATTGGAAATTCGCTGAGTATGCAGGTTTGCTGTGACGGGTGTATTTTTTCTATATGATGGGAAATTAGTAGTGATAAATAAATATATACTAATATATATCAGTTTGGACTACTCGTGCCTACATTATTGCCTAAACCTCTATGATGTTATTTGATGAGGTTATTAAACAAATCGTCACACGAAGTCAAGTACTCAGTTTCTCCAAAACCACGTACATCAACGATTAGCTGAGAACGTGATACTTAGCTAATGGTTCATACATTATTTTTCGGAGAATCTATTAAACAAGATTTTATATCTTCTAAAGCTAAGTTTTACACAATTTTGTAAAATAAATAGTAGTAATAAAGCAAAATGAGGCATGAAGTTTCGTGATTTCCCGAGTAGAAAAACAAGGGTATAATTCGTTTAACTTATGCTTTATCAATATGATATTGACAATATGACTTGTTTACTAATGATATTTCAATATCGTAAATAGCCTATGTTGTCGTCCGAGCGTCATGTATGTTCCGAAACCTAAACAATCCTCTATTAATTTGCAAAATTGGTTAAAAATACTGATTTTGATGTTGATGGTCGGATTATTGTGTAACTTGGATATTTTATTGTCCTAGCTAGTGTGTTTGACTGGGTGAGATAACAGAGCTTATTTATAACTAAAAAACAATCGTCTACAAAATTTAGTTTTAAAACTTCACCGTGTGGTATTACATTTTCCACAGTAGATTTTATGACAATAGTAACTTTTAATTATTAGGGAATTTTTGGGTGTTTCTATACATTAATTAGAATAATTGTTTTAGAGTTTTATGTGTACTTTACGATTTTTTAATTTGGTTTAATATTAAGGTCAATTGCTCATCAAAGGAAAAATTAAGTTTTCTAAATTAATTTTGTGTCAGTTGGTTGCTTGTTAGATTGAATTGGTAAACACAGTAAGTTATTTTATCAGTATTAGTTTTAGCGCAAACAAATGCATACATTACGTAAGTTTACACTGTCTTGAAAAAGATAAGGAGAATCACCAATAACCTCTTTAAAAATTTCAAGCCAAAATATCTCAACCATCATTGTAAGCGGTGGTGGGTGGCGGGTGGGGGGAGAGTCTATATAGAAGTTGCCATGTCGATAAATAATATCTAATAATAGTCTTGATAAAACCGTATAATTAGGTTGTTAGCTTTTAAAACTTTCAACAATGATTTGAAAGTTCTTTTTAAATCCAAGTGTTGTTCAATCAGTACTAAAAAGGTTTTCTTTTGTAGCATTAGCCATAAATTAAGTTCGACCAGTTATTCATATTACAAAAGGTTTATATATATATATATATATATATATATATAATATATATATATATATATATATTGTATATTTATATATATATATATACACAAGTAAGTTTTTACTTATTTTTTGTACATTAAAACCTTTAACCTCTTACTTTTTTTAATTCATAAACTTTGTCGTTTCTATTAATTAAAAGGTTTTGTAGATATTATATTTGTTATGTTTAAACAAATGTAAAAAGTTGTTAAGAAGTAATCTTAATGTGCATATGTCCTTACGCAGTGATTTAGTGATTCAGTGCTCGTATGAAATATTAATTGTCATATGTTTGTAATATATATTTGTTGTTGCAATGATGAATGCGTTCAAACTCTTTATATAAAACAAGTGAAAAAGGGCCCAAGATGAAGCTTTGAGGAAATGGCTACCCTCTCTTTACACCAGGTCTCTAGACGTCATGAATATTGAGATTTTATGACGAGTAATGACCATTTGATTATCTATAATATTAAAAATAACGTTATATATTGCTTACACTATTTATCAAAAGAAAGTCGTCAGCAATATTTGTTTTGAAACATATAATAAAATACAAGTCTTAAAACTGCATTCAAAAATTGTTCAAAAGTTTTGCATTCAAACTGAGAGACAAGTATGTTGTGAGTAGAAATAGTGTCAAATACTTTGAAATAAAAGAGTTTAATTAAATATTTTGACCTCTAGAAATACTTTAAGGCATTTTATTTCCTATTTACTATGTAAATAGCTTTGTCAACTCGTAAAATAAGAAGAGGTTTTATAAAATGTCTTTAATAAAATTGAAAAATGTAACGCATGTCTTCAAGAAAGATGCCAAAGTGTAAGGCGCAAAGGGGTTAGTTAACTCGTCTCAAACGTGAGATGAGTAATTGATCTCATGTTAGGTGATTTGTCTTGGCCTGTCTTGTTAGGATAAGTGAAGTGACAACGTAAGGAGCTCCCTCAAGGTCTTGTTTAGTATGTCGAAAAATTAACTTATGTATGTCTGTAATTGTGACATTAGAATACAAGTTTTTCATGATGCTTTATTCTTGTTGTTGAAGATTTAAAATAACTAAATACTTGAAATGCTAGGTAATTTGGTTCAGTGTTTTAATTAAACATGATAGCTCAAAAGCTATACTTTGGCATGATTTCAATCAAGAAAACTTAAAGGAGCCCAACTAACTATTAAATATGAATCTTCTTAACAAGAAAGGAATTTACTGATTAATACAGCTAGATAAAATCGCAATGATTCTTTAAATTGGTATAACTTTATAAACTTATAAAACTTATGGATACGGATCTTAATTCATCCAATTTAGTAATAATTTGTGAGTAATTAATGGAACAATTTTAATGTATATATTTATAAGTAATTTGAAAAAATGTACTCGAGACGCAGCAAAATTTATAAACAAATTCAATAATAAGCCTATAAATATTTATATCAATACACTTGGATGATCAAGCAGGATACTAATTCATGTAGGTCGAAGATAACTATATTTATCTCAAAACACTTGTTATTTGATTTTCATAAGTAATAATTTGATACTTAAAAACCAAAACCATAACATTTTAAACAGCAGATGCAACCGTAGTCATATTTACCTGGAGCTTCCCCCACTCGATATTTTATTCATGATACAGCGATATTCAGGCTGGATGAGGGACGGCAGTAACTTTTTTCATCAAGCTAGATACTCTCTCTCTGCCAGTACTCCACAAGTTTTTATTGTTTGTTTTTATGACTGGTAGAAACGTTTCACGTGTTATTTGCAATATTCGATATAAACTAAAACAATCCGGTTCGTAAAGCTGTAATATAATGTCTCCCGTTTACACCAGTTTTAATAAATTAATTCCTTTACATTTAATATTTGTATAATATAAAGGTGGAATTTAGCGAATATATTTTTTCGGTAATATTTACTCAATACATTTTTTAGAGACATTACAGGGTTTTTGCTACACTCAGCAGTTACACTCCACAGTGACAACATAAGAGACTATTAGTCTTAGTATTTTTTTACTGTACGTAGGAAACCCCCTCTCATCCTGGCAAGGGTAAAGTAGCAACATATTCCAAATATCCTCTATTTGTCAATATTAGTTTACCATATATATAACGCTATATAGCGTAGCTAGGAATGAATACTCAGTCAGCACTGGGATAGAAATCCTAAGAATATTATTCTTAAACTACGTTTATATACGTATGAACAATATAGTTTTTAAAACAACTATCATAGTATGGTCCTAGTTTATCTCCAAATAACTGTTATAAGCAGACTGGTCATATAAAACACAGCTGCTACATTAAATAAAAACCCTGCTTCTGAACTCTAGTGGGAGAAATATTAGGTCTGACGAGTTCAAGGAGAACATTACCTTTATTTATAGTTAAAACTGGTTAGGGTTTTCAGTGATAATATTAGAAATCTTTTCACTAAATATTTATATAACTTTTAAAATAATTAATACTAATAAAAAGTATTTTTAGATTTTACCATCAAAAACAAGTATTATTTCAACTTGATTAGACGTTATACATAAACTTAAGGTGCAACATTGATGATGCTGTAGAGCAGCACGGGTTCTCTAGTAACAACTAAAAAGGAATCATATCTGATACCACGTCCAACACACGTGGTGCCGCCGCACACAAATACACAAATGCATTTGATTCTAGATTTACCCTTACTAACAATATCGTGAAGATGTTTTGTTACTTCAAAACTCGGGATCTTCTTTGGTCTTTAAAAGGCATTTGACATAGTCAAAGATGAGCTGGTTCGTGCTAAATTTGAGGGTTAGGGAGTACCGGGTATTGGAATGGTTCTTTAACTTTTTTACTGCTCAAAGTCAATAAATAAAAGTTCCATGTTTGGAGGGATATAATCTGACACCTGATTTAAAGAGAAGGTAGCCATTTTCTCAAAGATTCATCCTGGGCCCATTTCAACTAACTTGATATGAAGAGTTTGAATGCATTCGTCTATACCACATTGTAACAACAAATATATCTATTACAAATATTTGACAGTTAACTTTTCCTACGATCATATGCAAATATTACTGCTTAGCAAATGTTTACATTTGTTAAAAGTTACAACAAATATAATATCTCCGAAACAATTTTAGTTATTAGAACCAACAGAAGTGAAAAGTTTATAAATTATAAAAAAGTTAAGGTTAAGGTTTTAAATCACAAAAATGAACACATTATGTCCATGTATACGTAAGTAAACTTTTAGCAATATGATTGACTGGTCAACATAATTATTAAAGTTAATGGATGATGCTACAAAATAAAATTCTTGTTGGTAATGAATAAACCAAAAAAAGGTTCTATTTTAATTTGAGTTTTAAATCAATGTTTACATGTTTAAAAGCTAACACCCTTATTATACACTATACCCAAGACTTTTATTAGGTGTTATTTATCGACATGGAAACTTCTATATAGACTTAAGTGTCGAGACGGGAGCAGTTGATACGTGCATAGCATACTCAGTTCGTTAGACCAGTAGCATAGAATGTCTGATATATAATTGTTTCCTTCTTACACCTACCTAAAGAACAAAATAGTATATGAATAATTTGAAATTTGCTATATTTAGTTAGTAATACTTTATAAAATAAATTTCAACAGTATCTCAAGTATAAGTTATCAATATAAAATACTATTAAAAACATCCAGTTTGAGTTTTCACTGTATTAATCTATTACACTATAGCAATTAAAAGTAAACAATATTAGTTATCCGTGCTAAACTTAATAATGAAAACAAAAGTTATCAATTAAGTTAATTCATAGAACTAAAGGTAGGGCAACGTTTGTGACAGATGCACTACTAACCACGTACCCCCTCCCCCCAAACACTACACCCCGTCTCACTCTTAGAACTAAAGGTAGGGCAACGTTTGTGACAGATGCACTACTAACCACCTACCCCCTCCCCCCAAACACTACACCCCGTCTCACTCGTACCCCCTCCCCCCAAACACTACACCCCGTCTCACTCGTACCCCCTCCCCCCAAACACTACACCCCGTCTCACTCGTACCCCCTCCCCCCAAACACTACACCCCGTCTCACTCGTACCCCCTCCCCCCAAACACTACACCCCGTCTCACTCGTACCCCCTCCCCCCAAACACTACACCCCCTCACTCGTACCCCCTCCCCCAAACACTACACCCCGTCTCACTCGTACCCCCTCCCCCCAAACACTACACCCCGTCTCACTCGTACCCCCTCCCCCCAAACACTACACCCCGTCTCACTCGTACCCCCTCCCCCCAAACACTACACCCCGTCTCACTCGTACCCCCTCCCCCCAAACACTACACCCCGTCTCACTCGTACCCCCTCCCCCCAAACACTACACCCCGTCTCACTCGTACCCCCTCCCCCCAAACACTACACCCCGTCTCACTCGTACCCCCTCCCCCCAAACACTACACCCCGTCTCACTCTTAGAACTAAAGGTAGGGCAACGTTTGTGACAGATGCACTACTAACCACCTACCCCCTCCCCCCAAACACTACACCCCGTCTCACTCTTAGAACTAAAGGTAGGGCAACGTTTGTGACAGATGCACTACTAACCACCTACCCCCTCCCCCCAAACACTACACCCCGTCTCACTCGTGGTTGAGATCTTTATAATCTTTATGGATGTTTTATAGAATTTTGGTGTTGTACCCGTTTTCACCAAGGTTTTTTAATAAGTGTAAAACTAAAGCAATGCATGTATTTGTTTGCACTCATTATATATATTAAAATAAATTAACTAACTGTGTTTATCAATTTAATTTAACATGCAAACAACTGACGCAAAAATAAATTATGATACTTAATTGTTTATTTTAAGACCAATAGATTTGAATAGTGAAAGAGTTCGCATGCAGCACGCTGACGTGAGGGATGTGAATTTTCGCATTAAAACCTTTAAAAAATCAAATAAAGTGTTTAAACTAACACTGGTGACATTTTGTTACTGAAAAATGTTATTTTTTTTGGCTTTTCTGATGCTCCAGGTTTTATTTGAATTCACTATTAGGATTTCAATGATGTTCGTTATAAGGAAAGGAAGAGGTATAGTCAGGTTAACTAGTTGGAATAGGGTTATTTGGGGTGATAAAACAACATACAGATATGAAAAACAGCCTTTGAAGTGTAAAATCACCACAAGACAACGTACTGTGATTATACAATTAACACTTTCTTTAATAACTCGGTAAATAATTGAGCTGGAATAATGAGGGAGGGCTTACGATTGTTGGCTTCTTACATGTAATTATACATATAATAACATATAATTTATTATACAATAATTAGACGTTTGGGGCTTTTCTGACCCTTTTTGGGCCCAAAAACTCAACATTTCAAAAATTCAAAACTATCAGACATATACATGCTCAACCTAGAAGTCAATAACATTCTAAATGAATCTTAATATGTAAGGATAACATTATTTATTAGCACCGATATGTTGACGATATAATTTATCTTTTAATAGAAATATCCAAGAAAGTGCAGATTTTCTATATTTTCTTAATTTATTGTCTCCTAAAATATATTTCAAGCAAGAAATCCAAACAAACCAGATTAACTACTTAAAAACAACACTAGGTAAGAACAACGGAAAACACGACTTAAAGATTTATCGAAAACCAACACAAACAGACCTACTAATACCTTCGACATCGAAGGCAATACAAATTGGCAGGGTTACAAGCTATGGTCAATAGATTACTAAATATTACAATTGATAAATATAAATCTGAAAGAGAAAAATATATAATAAAACACTTGGCAAAGAAAAATGGATACCAACAAAACTTAGTGAGACAACATGTTTTAAAAAGACAATAAAGAAAATAAAAAGATCACATAGTGAAAATAGTACTTAAAAAAAACTTTATTTGTATACCTCATAATGCAAATTTAAACAAAGCAATCCAAAAAACATTTCATATGAAGAAAATCAACTTTAGTTATAGAACAAGCAACAATGCCTTCAGTCTAATCAACAAGAAAATCATAACATCAATGATGTAAAAGATACTCTGGAATATATCAAATCAAATGTTCGACCAGTGGTAAATTGTGTTTAGGACAAACAGGGAGGTCTTTTAACTTGCGTTTTAAAGAACACGAGCAAGCTTTAAAAAGGAACAAAAAAAGACCATGAAAACATTTTCGCCGATTACTTGCTTTGCACTAACACAACTATAACACTATGAAAGATAATATGAATATAGCAGAGTACCTAAGAAAAGGAGAAAGAATGAATGCTAAAGAAAATGTATATATGTATTTGGGGTATGAAAAAGAACCTGAAAATATTTGAAATCCCCATTTTGAGACAAACAACCCAATTTATGAAAAAAATTTGGCAATTTAGAGACATAAATCAAATAAAAATTTAAACTACTATCCTGTAGATAACAGATAACAAACCTCTGTTTTAATTTTTAATATAATCTATACTTCTTTTATATAAGGTTAGGAATTTGTTGACCATGATAATGGCCTCAAGACCCGAAACATGTCGTCGAATAAATAACTGATTATCAGTAAATAAACATGGTAATTAGTTTACTTATTATGATATTTTTCAGTTTTATATTAGTAGCCCTAACAAGTGAATAAAATATAAAATAATTTTTATTCACAGTATGACCGGACATCGTGCTGATATAGTTTACGGTAACAAAGAAAAGCCAGTCCATGCTTATTTTCATGATAAAAGCAAAATTGAAGACTGTTACCATTTAAAGGCCATCAAAAAGGTTGTAGAAGATATCAACAAAAATATCAACTCGATAAATTTAAGAAAGAATGAGATAGCTCACCAACTTGTTTTAAAAACAAGACATCCTTTTGGGTTAAACTTGAGGTGACATATCGCAGCACTAATATTACTTAAACGACTTGGCTTAACACTGCACTTTAAATGGACAAGCTTGTTTTCAGCTGTATGAAATGTCAGTCATATTTGATCTGTTTAAATGATTTTGTTTAGTTTTACTATGTGTTTAGTTTCTTTATATTTTCTAAATATTTATACACTTTTTTATAATATCTGACGAAGTTTACATGATAAACGAAATTGAAAACTTGTTTAAACTTGAAGCTGGAGAGAAAACTTCTGTTTTATATATAATTCAAGTTAATAGCGACCCCACAAAACTTGTTTAGGGGGTCACGTTAGGAACATCTATGGGTGTCCCGGGCTTAAGTTTCACCATGTGGGTCATGCTAATAGTTCACTTGTCCATAAGAAATTCATTAATAAAATAAAACATTCTAAAATACAAACACTATATATAAACCTGTAAACCTAGATAATTTATAAATCCCCTAAAAATCACCAAATATTCAGAGTGGTCTTTTGTGAATAAGGTCTGTTGATTGATCCAAATATTATATCTCAAGGTGAATACTTTAAACTATGTTTTTATAAGAAGATTGGATTTTGAAGTAAATATGATCTGTTTATCTTACCCAGTCAAATATTTGTGTCTGGGGGTCTTCCTTATTACTTCGATAGTAAATACATTGATACCAATTTTACAATGCAAGAGTCCACATTCATAATTTAGAGTTTTATGAAATAAACCAAGGACAGAACTTGGTAATTTTACACTGCTTCAGGCATCTAAAGAAAATTAAAATATCTTTTAAATTCTGATTGCGGAGACGTGTTAAATTTATCCTGAACACGGTTAAGTGTTAAAACCTCAGTTTAAAATCAAAGCATACATCTTTGAGGCAACTATTAAGATTTTAATTTACGAACAGGGTTTATTCCTGTAAGTAAACAAAGCATGAAGGAAATAATAAACAAATGTTGGAGTTATGGCAGAAAAAGGTTTGCAGGTTAATTAATAAATCACTGCCACACCTTTTTCAGCCGCTGAACGTCACCAAGCGAAATTGTATCTATTTAAATTAGAGGTTTTATCAAATTTTGATTATAAAGGTCATGAAATACCCGAAATGTGTGCTAAAATAAACTACAGTTAAATATATAAACTCGTCATAACATGCAAGGTGAACCTTTGGAGGATTATGCATTCCCAGTTATCAAAATGATTAATTATCGCACTTAACCGCAGTTAGACAACATTTATTATTTCTTTAAAACATCTTAATTCTTCCATTTAGAAACACTCGAGTCAAAAATGTGTTATTTCAAATAGTCATCAATGTATTATTTTGCTAAGAACGTCAATAACTAAAATATAGCGTTAAAATATGTTTCCTATAGTTTATAAGTTGTCAAAATAATTCTGAACTTTTATTTAAGTAAAATTATGGTCTATTAATATAGGACACTAAATAATAAATAACCGCACGACTACAAAATTTGGGAGTGAGAGACTGAGAGAGGGAGAGATAGAGATAGGGTGAGTGAGAAGGTAGATGGGAAGGTAGAAGGAGAGGTAGGTAGCTAGGTACGGTGTCTAGCAGAAAGGTGTCGTTTGTCAAGTTAATATTCTCTCAAAGCCTCACCTATGTAACGTGCCAGCTAATAACATAAGCCACCCTGGCCAACCCAACAGCTGATCATACAATGTTACAGCACACCAGTACTTCTACCGTTATTTTCTCGTCCAACCATTTCAAGTTTATTTTATATATTTATTTATATATATATGTTTTAAATTTTATAAAACATAATATATCCAATTACATTGTACATAACTAATGGCCATTTAATTTACCAGACTTATTAGAGATTGTAGAATTATTTACATTTGTACACTGAAAATAATGTAATATAAATTCAAATCAGAATGAAATTATAAAAATATCATCAAAACAAACAGTTAAGGAATCAAACTAAAAATGACTTAGTAATATTATCTGCAACATATAAAATAAATAACTATTATCAGACTATATATGACTATAGCGCTGTATACGTGGCGTTCAATTTTCCTGTAAAATTCCTATTTTATTTTCGTTTTTCGTGAAAATAATCAATGGAAATGACTATAAGTTGTATTGTGCTAAGTTTAAACTTCGTTACAATATCTAACACCTCAATCAGACAGATATTTGTTTAGTATACCTGTGAAAAACACAATTTTTTTCTGCAGATTTGTTTTTTTACGCGTCAACAAGAAAGCGTAGCCCTGAACCACTGTTGGTGCGAAAGTAATCTTGAAGTGGATAAACATACAAATCCTCATGATAGGCTACCCACTCTGTCATCCCACGTGCTTCGTATTTTTAAATATAGAATCTAACATTACACATTTGAATATTTTTGTATAAATAAACTTTATATAATTTAATACAGTGATTAAAACGTAGTTATAAATTGTCTCAAAATACTTAATTTCGTGTAGTAGTTGTATCCCTTAAAGTTTAATATTGCATTGTTAAGTTTCTAATGTACTTGTTTAAGGATTTAAGATTTAATGTACACTCTTTAATATCTAACAGTGTGGACCAAATAATGTGTTTATTCATTTACCAAGAGGCACTATGTAAGATTTAAAGTACTAGTACGCAAATATATGTATTGTTTTTCTAGAATAAAACGGGTTCTTACAAAAAATAAATAACTGTAGTTTCGACCATTGTTTGTAGGTTTTAAATATACTTGATAAATCACCTGCCACACTCAGTAAAAGTAAAAAAATTAAAATAATGAAAAGTTAGAAACGTTTGAATAACGTAATTGTCTTTCATTTCGCTCTTTTATGCCCCAATTTAAATAAATTTTCTTGCGGCTATATTATATTCCAAGTATATCCTGACTAATTTAATGGCAAATGAAAATTGTTATTGTTATGCATATTGATATTCTTAGTATCAATGTAAGATGTATCAATCTTTCAACGATTTAATTCTCAGTTAACGCCAAATAAAACGCTCGAATCGTTAATAGTCTTTAAAACGTTAAAAACGACTTGAAAATATCAATTGAAGATAATCATTCTAATTTATGTTGTATTAAGTCAAAGTAAATATTTTTATTTTTAAAGTTTAAGGTAAAGTGGAAGACTTAAAGTAATTTCACATATTGCAAACTGTAAACACGTTTTCCTCCCAGCGTTCACATTTTCAATTTCATATTATCAACAGTGTCACACGTAATTGATTCTTCTGTAGTGAACTGAGCGGAATTAGTAATGCAAGATGTTGTAAAAGATAAACTAAATACCCAAATTCAAATTAGTTTTATTTATTCAAAAGTATTTGTGTTAGATCCAAGTAGCGGCTCAAAATTGTCGGAGCTGTTAGTAATGGTCTTAATTGGCTAAATATATCTCAGTCTTTTCCTTGAAGGCCTTAAAATAAAATGTTTTAACGTACCGGACCTAAATTTTTCAGTTCCCTCATTTAATCTAAAAAGTTTATTTTCTGATTAGGTTGCTTTCCTACGCAAAGTATACTGGGTATTTTACGTCTAAACGTTTTTATTATTTCAAATTGCTTACTTGCACCATAAATCATGAAGTAAATATGGTGCCATGCACCTTGGCATTTCTGTTTCAAAATCTGTTTGCCACTAGTCAAGCAGAAAATAAATTCAAGCTAAGATGATATTACATACAAGTTAGATGATAATATCTTTTAAAGTATTTTTTAATGCTACCTCTTGTGTACAAACTGTAATTTACATATTTTCTGTATCCATGATAATATTTATTTAATATTCAATAAAAAAATATGTATAAATATATTTAATACCCCCGTCGCAACAATGATGATATCTTTTAAAGTATTTTTTAATGCTAACTCTAGTATACAAACTGTAATTTACACATTTTCTGTATCCATGATAATATTTATTTAATGTTCAATTAAAAAATATGTAGAAATATATTTAAAAATCAAAACTGTTTGACCAAGTTTCAATTAAATTTGTTATTGGGAGTCCATCAAAGGAGGGATTTTAATTAGAGAAAATCAAAGAGGAGTTTTATCTGACTGATTTCTAAATAGCGTAAAAAGAAGGGAACATAAATGAATTGCTTTTCATTATGAAGTTGTTTTAAGTAAAGATTTATCGATTTGTATCCAGATAATTATAGCTTGGACAGTGACAGTTTAATAATAGTCATTGATCAGTATATTTACACATTTTACATTCAAGTTATGAAAATATTTAAGTATTATTGTTATATAACAAATCTCTGAAAAGTACTCTACAGCTTAGTTTGTACTAATACCATTTATATGTTACATAGAAGTACCTGGGGGACCGAGCTTGCTCGGGGAAGACCAGTCAGTTTGTTTAGATGACTGAGTAATATTTCACCACTGCCCCCAACAGATTATCAGATTTTTATAGCTCATTTGCCTCTTTTCTGCATTTTTAAGGTCACTCGAGTTTTTATTTATAGCTTAACGCCCCTTTTATTTATTTCGGGTATGATCACTCTATTTATGCAATATTCACTCAACAGTTTTGGTCACTGCTTTCAGGAAAACACATGTTGACAATTATATACAACACGGGTATTAAGCTACTTTGACAGTTCCCTGGTTGAATATGAACAGCTGTTACAATTCTTTTGTTTTCATTGTAAACTCTATAAGCCCAATTTTAATTTTTTACTTTTAATTGTAGTTTTTTAAATTACTTGATTTTTTCTGGGAATGAGACCAGTCAAGAACTTATTTTTATCCCAGAAATTAGTTATTTCGAAAATTTTAAGGAAATCGTTGGAACCGTTTTTGAGATCAGAGTTACAAGCAAGCAATCACGGACGGACGCAACCAAGCAAGCAAACCTTACTCATATTAGAGTATAGGATAGTTCAAGATAAAAAAGTCTAATGTTTATACAAAGATCTCATCAAAGTCAACATTGACCAACATTTTTGTAGTTTCAAACTAAGGTACAAATAACATCTTCCAAAAGCCAGATTACAAACCTCTTTTATATTTTCAGAATACCTTGAGAATAACAAAATTAATATTTTACCATGGATCAGTTTTTAATCATAATGCAAAAATCCCTCAAAAAAATAAACTGTATGGCAATATACAGTTGTATACTGTATATTGCCATAAAACCCCTCCCACTATGCTTGTAAACGACCAGAAATGTACTTTTGAGTTTTAATTTGATATTCGAACCAAAGCTAATGTTATCAACATTATGGTAACATAACTTACTAATCTATTACCAAATATTATAGGTTTTAATTATTTCAATACAGTATTTTTATCATGATTTAAAATGTCTTTGAAAAAGGTAATACAATTTTTGGGAAAATGGGTGACATAATTTAATAAATATTCAAGTGATAATATTTTTTTGGAAAAATAAAGAAATACAAATTATGTGTTATAATATATTTCTGATCTACTCTAAAATTAAAATCCACAGTACCTGTATTGATTGAAATTACAAAACAAGAGGCCGCAGAAAACTTGGGACTAGGGCCACAACAACTGTGAATCCACTCATATCTCTAGTGCTTCAAGTCGTGTTTGTGTATATTAAATTTGAACACACATAACACAGGTTTACTATATTTACACTGAATGCGAGTCTTTGGATTTGAAATATTTTGGATCTATACAGATGTTTAGATTGTTGAAGTGCGTCTAGAAGTAGGTTAAAAAGGCTTTCTTAAGTGACTGGAGTAGCATAAAGTAAGAAACATTAACAGAAAATATTGAATAATGCCACAGCTGACCAGTGCAATACCTCGCAAACGATTCTCACCACTTAATTCTTAATGCATGGATGTGTGGATTACCACACATCCATGCATTAATATGGTGTGCAGAAAAAATCCAGCCCAACCAGATTGATCTAATTATCAGTGCAGGGATAACAGATAATATTGTAGACCCACATCTGAATGAGATTGTTCTAAAAAACATGGTGCACGGCCCATGTGGTGTATTAAACATGAACTCACCCTGCATGAAAAATGGCAAATATTCTAAAGGTTATCCAAGAGCGTTAATCAAGAATACACAGACCAGAGAGAATGGCTACCCACTATACAGGTCCTGAAGATGGTGAAAATTCTGCTCAAATCACTATGGCATCAAACAGAAATGATCCATAATTATAGAAAACTCTTGGATTGTCCCTTACTTTCCTGTTCTTTCTAAATTGTTCAACGCTCACATAAACGTCGAGTACTGCAGTTCAGTAGAGTCGATTAAATATGTTTGTAAATATATTCACAAGCGTATCGACCAAGCAGTTTTAAATTTACGAAACCAAGATGTGCAAGCTAATCTGCAAATAAATTAAGTAGAAATTTATCAGACCGGCCGCTACGTTAGCAGCAATGAAGCCTTTTGGAGGATATTTTCCTTTCCTATGCATGAAAGGTACCCTTCAGTTACACATTTAAGTGTTCACCTAGAAAATGGTCAGCGAGTGTACTACAATGAAGACAACATGTAAGAAAAGCTACTAAATCCACCTAACACCACTCTGACAGCATTTTTCAAACTATGTGAAAATGATCCGTTTGCGAGAACACTTCTTTACCCCGACGTACCTCACTACTACACATGGAATGCCTCTACATGAGAATTTAAACGAAGACTTTTGAAAGAACCTGCTCAAGATCATCCTGGTGTCAAGTTCACAGCTGCTATAGGACGTGTGTACATTTTCCATCCCAATAACATGGAATGTTTCTGTCTACGTATTCTTTTACACAAGGTCCGTGGTCCCAAATCTTTCATTGACTTGAGAACTATTGGAAATACAGATTCTGAAACCTATAAAGAAACCTGTCAAGCTTTGGGTCTCTTAGAAGTTGACCGAATATGGGAAAACACTCTAGAAGAAGCAGTACAGTCCAGATCACCTTCTCAAGTCCGCTACCTTTTTTCGATCATGTTGAGTTCATGTGGAATTTATAACCCAACGCACCTATGGGAAACTTTCAAAAACCCAATGTCTGAAGATATTTTGTAACGGCTTCAACTTGAAGAAATTAATGAAATTGTTTACAACCAACCACTTTGCGATGTTGAAAAGAAATTTTTTGAAATGTGTGGAAAGAAACTGAATTCTTTTGGACTTCCAAATACTTGGACTGATGTTGAAGCAAACTCTGAAATAGTCAGGGAATTGTCATACAAGACCAATGAGCTTCAAGATTATGTTGGTGAAATGATCCCTAAGCTGACTTCACAGCAAAGAAAGGTATATGATACTATAATTAACAAAGTCACAAATGAAGAGAGTGCAGTATATTTCCTAGATGCTCCTGGAGGGTATACTTCAATGAAGACAACATGCAAGAAAAGCTATTAAATCCACCTAACACCACTCTGACTGCATTTTTCAAACTATGTGAAAATGATTCGTATGCGAGAACACTTCTTTACCCCGACGTACCTCACTACTACACATGGAATGCCAGTACCGGCAAAACATTTATCATGAATGTTCTACTTGCTGCAATACGTCAAGAGAAGAAAATTGCAATTGCAGTAGCACCGTCCGGTATAGCAGCTACCCTATTGCCTGGAGGAAGAACAGCCCACTCTATGTTTAAAGTACCATTAAATTTCACCCATGGTAAAGTACAAACTTGCATCATACCCAAAGATTCGGAGAGAGATTCTTTGTTGCGTAAATGTAAATTATTAGTTTGGAATGAGTGCACCATGTCGCACAAACGAGCCTTAGAGGTTTTAGATAGATCTAAAATGATATTTGGGGTACCAACTTGATGGGTGGCTTGGTTGTGTTGATGTCTGGAAAATTTAGATAGACGCTGCCTGTAATTCAACACGGCACTCCTGCTGATGAAATCAATGTCAGTTTAAAGTCTTCATACCTATGGAATAATGTATCCAAACTCCACCTCACACAAAACATGTGAGTTCACTTACACAATGACAGCGATGCCGGCGAATTTTCATCAAACTTGCTGAAAATAGGTGAAGGGCAGATCCCCAGAAATGCTCAACAAATGATTGAATTACCCAGAAATTTCTGTAACATTGTCAACTCCACTGAAGAACTAATTTTATCTGTGTCCCCAGATATTGAAACGAATTATCTCTCAAGTGAGTGGCTTTGCAGTCGTAGTATTTGGCTCCATTAAATGACACTGTAAACACTATTAACAATGAGTTGCTAAAAAAAGTTCTCTCAGAAGAAGTTACATTTTTGTATATTGATAACGTTGTGGATGAGGAGAGTGCTACATACTACCCCAGGGAATTCCTAAATTATTTAGAATTAACGGGAGTCCCTCCCTTCTCATAAACTCTATATAAAGGTTGGTGCTTCTGTACTATTAATGCGCAGCATGGCTGCACCGAGGCTGTGCAATGGCACCAGATTGGTAGTTACAGCCCTAAATAATAATTTGATTACTACAAGAATTAAGACAGGTTGCGAAAAAGGGAAAACCGTCATAATCCCAAGAATTCCCATAATCCCAACGGACCTACCTTTTAATTTAAAAAGACTCCAGTTTCCCCTAAAACTGGCCTTCGCCATGACTGTTAACAAAGCCCAAGGGCACACTAGGCAGATTTTAGGCATTAATCTGGAAAAGGATTGTTTCAGTCATGGCCAACTTTATGTGGCCTGTTCATGCGTATCAAGTGGACAAAATCTGTACATTTTTCCGCCGAAATATAACAAAGTTGTTAATATTGTATACAAAAATGTATTGTTGAAATAAATAAAATGTTCTGTTATGTTTTTTATATATCATTATTATTTATATTAATTACTTATTCTCAATCACGATATAGTACTTAATTAAATATATTTATCTGTCAGTACATATCCCAACCTTTCTAACCCGTGCGAAGAACGAGTACATCAGCTAGTACCTTATATTTACTTAACATCACGCTTGTTTCTTTCTCTGTTCTAACTAAACCCTTTCATTGTCAAGGAATAATAATGTTAGGCGGAGAGAAATTATCCTAAAGAGTAAAATACAATGTATGTAATGACTTACTCAGTGGCAGACAGACAAATAGTAAAAATACTAAGCCATTGGTGATGGTTTGATCAGAATCAGGATTACCTATGTCTTCAATATCAACGATTGTGACGGAATTTTACTATCTATATTTTTCTGAAGCCATCAACATTATTTTTTAATAATTTATATTGTTTTTATATATTTTGTTTTCTTACATGATTTTCTTTGTTTACCTTCACGTAAGGCACACAAACATTTACTGCATCTTACGAGCACGCAGTTTTGCTCATAATCATCAAAGGTAACGCCACTGTTAACCTCAACGTGCTTAGCAAACTGGGACTTAATACATATAAATAGTAGGTTTTTTATAAACTTAAATTTTTTAACATTAATTTTACATACATCCCTATAAAATTCGCATTCTTAAGCTGTGTAAATTAAGTTTTCCCCACAGGACGAGTGTCAGGTGAACCAATCATAAAAAACTCGCAAGAGAGAAATGAGGTATCAACATATCATATCGTATAGTAAAAGTAAAAGATTTTACTGTTTATTCACAACTGAATTCAACTTTGATCAAAGCCTGAGGGAAGTTAACAAACAGAGCGGCTAATGAAGGTAAGCGGATTTGTTGATGAGCGCCTTTGAACGGTACACTAACAGCTGGCCCACTCGAGGTATCGTTAAAACAAAGAGAGCGTCAACTGATATTTAGTTAATATGCATTTATTAATTTGATCCATAGTTAAATAAACATCATTTAATCCGTCCACAATGGGTTTGTAAACTATTTTGTCGTTCAAAGAACTGTTTTTTTTATATTGATATATTGTTGTAATTTAATATTCATACTATGCGTAAAGGAGTTTTTAATTTAAATTGATTCTTAATGAATCTAAAATTTACAACTTTTACAAAATATAGTTAAATAATATATTTGTCTGATCGTAAGATACGTTACTTTTACTCTCTCTCCCTAAACGTAGTATAAGGAGGAATTATTGTTTTCGTGACAATTTTCGAATTAGAGTTATTGGTTGAAGTATTTGTTTTGGTGCACCCTGAACAAAAAAAGTTTATTGAGGATAAAATAAAGCATAAATGTAAAATATAGTATATTCCAGCACTATTTATTCATGCGAATCAATTAATTTCTTAATAGCTAATCAGTTGAATTCAAACTTTGTATAATATCTTAAGCGAACAATTACCTTTTGTAGTTTCCTGTAACTATTAATCATTGTGTCATTCATGCAATAAAAGGACTTCAGAAAATATATAAACAAATTACTAGAAGGCATATAAGACATATCGTACTTAATAAATCACAAATAGCATAAATATAAATTATTGTGTTGTAATAATCCCAACTAGTTGTTGTCCTGTTGCTCGAATACGAGCATGTTTGTACCTAACGAAGGTTTATTTATTTGTAAACAAACATAACAAAACATTTTACATTAAAACGGATGATAACAACGTACTTTCAATCAACACGTAGTTTAGCCTTCCACCGTCGGATAGCACCACTGTTCCGAAAATTCAGCCCTTTACTGTATTTAACTGATGCCCTTTCTTAAAATTCTGAGACGTATTGGCAAATCTATGTACCTTTAATTTGGCACCTCAAACGTTAAAATCCGTCAAGTCGTTATCGAGTTATGACTGTGAAGAAAAAACCCCTTGCGTATTAATATAGGATGCTAGGTTGTGATAACCTCTGCTATGTTTATAAACAAAACATTTGACATAAGCAATGAAAGGTAAAGAACTAACATATGATCAGTTGGGATTAAATATCTTATTAACTTGTAACCAACAGAATAAGGAGCAACAACATGCAAATCAATTTACCTATGATTATATCCGCTTACGTACCATTCCAGTTGTTATTATTTCTAAACCCATATGTTTATATTAAATAATTACATTTTTATAAATATTTTGTTATGTGTTATTTTAAATAGTTTTTATATTGTAATATTTCTCTGAGATTGGCAATTATTTATATTTTAAAATTCTCTCTTTGGTAATAATTTATAACGCCATTAATAATGTGTAGATCCAAATATAATGCAAATTCCAGCAACTATGCACAAGTTATGATTACTATACCAGTGAATTGAACAATTCCACAGGTGTATAATAAATTTTAAAAAAATGGGTGGATTTAGAAAATTTCAAACCATCAAGATGTTTATGAGTGTTAAAAATAATTAATGAAGAAATAACAATAAAATGGAAAAACTTGAAGCTTACTACACTAAACAAAAAGGATATTATTGTTATTATCAACAAATAAAATGGGTAAGGACAATTTTTGTATTAAATTTCATATAAATAGCTGAAAGAAGATACTAGGTATGCAAGGACCTACAAAGGATGATTATGACATTTTTTATTTAAGTATCGGTTCCTTCTTCTAAGGAACTCTTTTCAGGCTACACATTACGAATATCAAATTTAGTTGTATAATTTGTATTATTATAGAAATTCATAGTCGGAGCATTCTATTGTATTTCTATGAATTTGAATTTGAAATGTATAATATAACATTTTTAAATGTCAAACTTATAATCTATCATTTCATAATATGGAAAAATAAATAACAATCAATAAGAACGATATTCGATCACTTATAGTGTTATTAAAAGTGGTGTGATAGGGAGCATGGATGTATCGGTTTTATGATTAGATTTAATTATTTTAAGGAATGAGAAACACTGTAGGTTATATGGTTACCTCATATTGTATATACATAATTTTAAATGTTTCTATACAAAAAATAAGTTCCATTTAAGAAGTATAAGCTTAGGTAGCATAAATATGTATAACTAACTTGACCCTTAAACACTGCATAAACATTAAACGTTCATACCTCTTTTGCAAGACTTTTCCGAATGGAAGAATACAAGAAGATATATTGAATAAATAAGGTAAGCATGTGACATATAATTTTTTTTATAAATTTTTTAGTTAGCAGGACACTTTACTGCAAATTTAAATAATGAAACCAATTTGTTTATATTTTTTTGGGTTTATAAGTCCAGATTATTTACGTCAGATTATACAGATTTTGATAAGATACCCTAAAAGAGCATTTCGTTTGGAGTAGGTGTTTGAAAAAGAACTCCCTATTTTCGAGAACAATTCTAATGGTGAAACAAACAGAATCTTACAGTTGTGAATGGATGTGAAAGAGAATATCTTCAAGTTTTTGTTTTGTCTTAGTAAAGTTCGACGTGCGCACCATTAGTTGATCTCCACAGATCAAGACGATTTTCTACTTCTCGCTAGGTATTCGCCTACAATGCTGCTGTAACTGACGAACTGCTCCGATGGTCCTTCGTCGTAAGTGGTCAATGTCACGGATGTTTTCAGCATATGCCACATGCTACATGTCCCCAAAAGAAAAAGTCCAGTTGGGTTAGATCTGGACTTTGAGATGGCCATGACAAAGGATCATCGGAGCATTTGCGTCAGTCACACCTGCAATGTTGGTGAATACCTGGCGAGAAGTAGACAGTCGTCTTGATCTGTGTAGAACAACTAATGGTGCGCACGTCGATTTTTACTAGGACAAAACAAGAACTTAAAGATATTCTCTATCACACCATGAATTCATAAATGTAAGATTTTGTATGTTTCACCATTAAAATTGCTCTCGAAAATAGGGAGTTATTTTTCAAACACTGCATATAATTATAGGGTTAGAGGTTTTATGAGGAAAGGTGCTTCCCTGTTCCGGGTGCAATTTAAATGAGAATGAATCGGTTTTCCATTTTGTCGAAATTTGCCCAATTCTAGGAAATGTAATAATAACATGGTTGGGGAAAGCAAATTTAAACAGAAAATAATTTGAAGACTCTGAAGACAAATGGGAGAAATTGGTGGCGCTTGTCCAACTACCTAAGGAATGCCTGGTTTTATCGGTGGGAATTAATTACAGAGTTTAATTTTAATGAACTGAACTGATGAAAAGTAAAAACAAAGCTTAAATTGTCTGACACCCACTCATACCTATGAATTTATTAATAGCCCCTAATTTGGGAAATATGTAGTAGAGCTAGGTATAAGATACTGTATGTTGTCTACTGTATGTTTATATTTTAGTTAAGCAAAGGAATATCTGTTGTTGTCCAGTTAATTTATATTTACTTACGAAACCCACTTGTATAAATAAGACAAATTATTAAAAACAAAAATAAAGAAACATAAGTGTGATTTAAATATTTATGTTTAGTATTTTCATGTAGATTATTAGAGTTTTGTAACTCAGTTATTTGTAATAAATAATAATAAAAATAGAAAAAGGAAAGACAAAAGTTTGGTTGTTTATAAATTTGATGGCTGAGAATTAATTTAATTAAAGTTTTAAATAAGTATAAAATTGTATAATTTGTTTATTAAGTCTGCTATGAAGCAAATAGTAATGAAAAAATAGCTTTATGTTTTGTAATATAATTTTTTGCTTTAGGATTCATTTATTAGTTTACAAGTGTAACCACTGCATTTTTTATATTTTATTTTCGTTTACCTTTTTTTCTCTCCTATTTCATAGGGATGATATAATTTAGGGTTTAGTTGCCTGGACATGTGTTTAAGTTAAGTACTGTTTTTATTGTTTACAGTTTAAGTGCTAACCGAAGCAGACGGTCTTTGACCATTGTTTTAAAGTGCAATATACAACTTGTTATTTTGGAAACATGAAACAGAAATGTAAATAAATGCACTTATTGATTTGATATTCATTTGTATAAGCAAAGGAAATTCACATATATGCTAAACAAAGTCGTAACAACGAAAAAGACAGAAAAAAAACAAAAAAACAAAGCAAATTTAAACAGAAAATAATTTGAAGACTGAAGGCAAATTCAAACCCCATGACAAAAGAATCATCAAAAACAAAGATACTACACAAAAACGAACGATATTCCAACAATAAAAATATCTCCACATTAGTGCTGATAAACACCTCACATTACGAATAAATAGACAAAAGAAAAAAAACAAAACAAAGCTTAAATTTTCTGACACCCACTCATACCTATGAATTTATTCATAGCCCCTAATTTTAAATAACAACTGATAATACTGATAATTGATTAATATCTTGCTTAGCTTACTTAGTTGGGGCTTTACAGTGCCCGGCAGCAGAGAAGTCCGTTGGAGGCGGAGCCTGCAGTCGACGTGACCTTGAATAAACCAATACGCATCACGCGTGGTTGCCAAGCTGTTTCACCGCTCTAACAGCGCTTGACGCCGAATCATTGTACTAGTTACATTAAATCAAGGCGCTCGGGTAAAACATGTAAAACTGCAACAAATCTTGTAACACTGTGTTAAAGAACAATAAATTACGAACATTTTAAAAAAAAGTTGAGGGCGATAGCTATTTTCCTTTTATATTAAAAACTAATTTGATTAGATTCTTTTATTGTAAGGCTAGCAAATGGAGTTCTTGGATGTTATTTTGATTTTGTTTGATGTACTAAACGTCTGAACTCTAAAATATCTACAGATCTAGTAAAGTTCTAGTAAAGTAAAGTTCAAATAAACAGAGATGTAAAAGTACTATTTCTCGTTATAATCCAAATTTAAACCATTGAGGCAATTACTTTCCCTATAAATCTCTGAACAATGAATACAAGTAGGGCGAAGGGGTATTGTACTTATATCCGGCACTCGGTTTCCAAGAAATCTACCGATCGTCACGGGAATAACTCAGATGACAGTTCATGTTTTGGACGTAGATTTTAATTTAATTTGCATTTGTACAAAGTGTGTTACAATAGTCATATAATGCTTTAAGATCAGTTCTACTTTTTAGTTAATATTGAGTGTTATATGGTAGTTGTGTTTTTGTTTTTTATTTCTTAGTATTTGTGTTATTACCATGGAACAACCGTCTACAAGCGGTAAAAAAAGGGAAACGGTGCATAGTCGTGAGCGCAAAATTGTGTACAATTTTTATTGTTTGTTTTATTTGTGTAAAACAAAACTATTACAATAAATCACACAGGAGGATATCGGAACCTTTTAAGGTATTTTTGTACATCGTTAATTCATATATATATATTAACAATATTTATATTATTTAATAGTACAGCAATTTGCAAATTATGCTAATTCATTATTTATATGTATTCTCATTAATCATTTAAAGAGAATAAATTAAATCGCCCTCAGTATTAACAGTTCATGCCACACCGAAGCTGCTACACAGCTTAGTTGTGTCTGTAGCCTCGAGCGGCTTTTAGCAGGGTGCCGGGACTGTGCGAGGCTACTGTACACTTGTCAACGCCGCGCTCTCGTCCTATTGGCTGCAGCCCAACGGACTTCTTTGCTGCCGGGCACTGTAGTATTGATGGCACGTGGTATTTATCTTTTTTAAATGTTTCAGGATATTAGGTCCTGTCTTAATTCTGCTTTGGATTTGGTTTTTTTGGTCAATGTATTCTATTAGCAATATTTAAGTTGCAAATAAATTATTAAAATGCTTGTATCACGCTCTTTCTTTATTGACAAGGATGCTTACGTAATGTTCACTATTATGTGGGAAGGGTGTTTGTTATTTTTTTGTTGTTGTGTCGTTATTAATTATGTATTGTGGTTGTTTTTTGGGAACGTTATATTGCTTATTACAGTATTTTGTTGGGAAGGTATTATAAAATATAATATAGGAGAGGGTTTGAAATTCCGAGTAATTCGTCAGTTACCACTGGCTAATTGGCATCGCAATATCATCAAATCATCCGCCTATTGACAACAAACTGAGACATTACAAACCACTATGATGTATACCAATACGAGGGTTACGTTTCACGGGATGTTCGCTTTAAATGGGTCTCTATTGGTGTCTCAGTTTCCATAAGACTATAAAAGTGGTGTCTCACCTACTTGTTAGTACCCATTAAAAATATGAATTCATAATTCCATATTTCAAAATCGTGCTGGTAGTGGTGATAGTGAGTTTATAAAAGTTGTATACCATATTTTCAGACATGTTTACATTGGTATTTTACTTAAAGTTAGAGGGTAAGAAAATAATGATGGATAAGAAAAATACAATTTATTTTATCATAGCTCCACAACAGAATTGAAAAAGTAAATATGGATATATTAATTTGTATATCAAAATATTAAAGGGCATTTAACTTTTTGTTATAGGATTTGGTTTTGATAATACTTTTTCTAGCCAGTATGCACATTGTATCAACGGGGTGCTTCTTATAAGATTAAAATTCTATTCCACTCCAATATGAAACATTCCGAAGTTACTGTTTGACTAAGGCTAAATATATAAAGTACCACGTAATCTTCCTGTTACCTCTTATCTTTACTCTCTTTCCACTCACGAATAAACACTAGTTTTCATAAAAACCTTTGCCCTAATGTAATTCTAACATCGTTCTAGAAATACTCTAATCGTTCTCTCAACGGTATTATGAACACTTCCTTATAATTCTTCATTCACGTTGAAATGTCTGAAAGACAGTTGTTACAGTGTTGAGAAATAATTGTAAATTGTCAGAAAAGTGACAGTCATAAAATTTAGTATCGACGGGTTTAAATATTTAAAATTATGTGTGAACCATCTTTTCGTCAGTTATGTCTTATCTATCACTTATGATCGAAGTCCTTGGATAATGTCTTTAAAAACTCAGTCAAAAAAGCTGAAGTATATCCTCCACAAACAGTAAACACTTAAAATAAGCTCTTTAATATCATACAATCTGTTTTGAGGTATAAACCATGATATTTATTTTCTTTTAATTTTACTTTATACAGCCACTGAAACAAGATTCTTAATTTTACTTACTTATAACTATCACATCTTTATTCAATATATTCTATTAGCAATATTTAAGTTACAAATAAATTATTAAAATGCTTGTATCACGCTCTTTCTTTATTGACAAGGATGCTTACGTAATGCTCAATGGGTTTTTGTCCCCAAAAGAAAATAATAATCGGAATTTGTTATGTTACGTACGTTTAAATAAATGTTAAATCGATTCTGCTTTAAAATTGGAAACAATTTCTTGAATTGTGTGCTGAAAATGTTAACTGACTAACGAATGTTTTTTAATTGATCAATGCGGGTTGAATCTAAAATAGCGTTTTAGAATTAGTGATAACTTAAAGGATAAACACATTGTTTGTGACGAGACGAGCTTTTGATTCTCAACCAGCAACAGGTGAGGAATAGCCTTAGTTATAACACTTCACGTCTTTGACTCTGGTAGAACTTTAATCTGCATCGAGGTGGTATGTGGTTCATAAATTATTTTGAAGATTGTACAGCAGTCCGTTAAATTATTATCGTGTAAAAAAGTGTACATTGTGTTTTAATTTAACTGTTTTTAGAGTTGGTAATTATCAAAACAAAAAACAATATTGCTTATTACAGTATATTAGTAATTGTTTTGAGTATTGTTTTCACAAACTGACTTGCCATAAAATATACAAAATTAATTTCGAAGATTTTTAACAATATAGCAAAGAATAAATTTATTGCTGCAGTCTATTTCAATCAAGAGTTCGTTGTCCTCTTTTAAAACTATTTAAATTACAGTCTCAGTTGAAAATCCCACCGTGGTAAAATGGACTTTTCTAATACCTTTATTACAAAGTATGACCACTGTTATGTATGGACTACTTGCGAACTAATAATATGATAATAGTACGTATAGTAAGGCTAGTTCTATGGGTATATTTAGCAAGGTGCCTAAAGGCTATAGTCCAGTCATTGAATACTCAAAAGGGGGGTTGAATACTCTTTACACATGGAGGGGGGGAGTTTTTTTGTGCAGGAATGTGTCGGGGGTAGTTAGAAGATAAAAATACTAAAAGTCCCCACCCTTAGCCTATCAGTGGGGAGAGGGGGGAAATACCCCCTTTTTTAGTTTTTTAGTTCTGCACTGAAAACCGTGCATCGTAAGGGAAAAACTGTTCTTATACAAAGTAAAGAAAATAATATTTTATACAAAAATAGTCATATTCATTTTTTCTGTGTATGTCTTGGTTTCCAAGATATTTTCAAATAAATATAAAATACCTTCATTTTATGGAAATATCCATAATTATCACGGTTTTACTCATACAAATTGTAATTATTCAGCTATGGGTCAAGTGATCTTTATAATTTTCATACCATCCTTTTCGGATTGAAATTTCACATTATTTAAATTCAAAGATAAAATATTCATTAGTCTGCCGTTTTCAAGATATTAAGCTTTAAATAATTAAAATGGCCGCCATTTTGAAACGGTTAAAGATAGAGGCGTCATACCTGATACCAAGTGTAATACCTAATATCCTAAACTAGTTTAATACACATGCCAAGTTTCAAGTCCGTAACTCAAGTGGTTCCTAATATATGTTGCATTGGATTAAAATCACATATAGACAGACAGACGGAAAACGAAGCGATTTACAAAAAAGTTTATAGAAAGTTGTTTGCTCCTTTTGATAAGTTCTACCAAATCCTGTATTTTTATCATACCCTCGTGGGACACTCTATTAAATTATTTGACTAAAAACCCGAGAAAAAATCAATTTATAAAAGATATTTTATATTTATTTGAAAATATCTTGGAAACTAAGATATATACAAAAAAATTAATATAAAGCATTTTTGTAGAGAATGTTATTTTCTTTATTTGGTATAAGAACAGTTTTTCCCGTACGATGCACGGTTTTGTGACGCTAAGCGTCACGCTATTTTATATAGTGTAGGCGTCCTTCATAACCGCTCCAAACGCCATCAACGGTGTCGAGCCGGCTGATCTTTTGAACCTTTAACGGCGATTCTCGGTGGCGTCCCTCGCCCCCTTTTCGTCGAAGCAGCTTTGAAGTGTCGGCAGGCCACCCGCTCCTTGCGAGCAACAATTTCCGGCAAAAGCTTAAGTACCTTAATTTATAAGTCCTTAGTATCAGGAATGGCAGGCTAGACTACAATTAGAAGGGGCAATCCCTTAGGGAAGCCCCAAACAACAGGAATATGTAGGACTTGCAAATCGGTCGGGACCTCGTGTCTCGACCGCATTTGGTTTAACAAGTTAGATTCAGGTTTTTTCCTCTACTCAGAAGACAATTAATTAATTAACTATCATTGCTTAGATTCAGGAACTTAGTTATTCATATATTATCCAATACAGTTATCAGTTTATCAGGTTTAGACACTTGTAACAATTTCACTATTAGGTCTGGAAGGATATTTATTAGTTATTAATAGTTTAACCCATCATCAGAGCTGGCTGGTATAGCATTCTGGTCTGGTAAAGTTCCATAGGACTCTGGACACCCAGTCACGTTTTCCAACCCCCAATTAGTTTTTCAGTACTTATTAGCACCACATGGCTTGGCCAGACCTTGGCCTGCCTAATTAGTTGGCTAGTCCTAAATTAGCCCAACCAGTAGCAGAGTCAGCACGCCCAGATTCCAGTTTGTAGTTACCATACAGTTGTATTACCCAATTATTACCCCAGATTAGTACGCCCCTCTTTCCCCCGTATAGTTATGTCAATTCCAATTAGCAGCCCAATTAGCCACCCCTGTAGCCATACAATAACCAGTCAATACTTCCCGGGCAACTTACCAGCTTTAGCTACTATATGTTCCATTCCTAACCCCTGCTACATATGGTAGCACCAACAAGTAAATATCTTTTACCCTCCCCCTGCTACATATGGTAGCAGACACCCCAGACCATTTGGTGTTTCAGTCAGCTCTGCAGGGTGTAAAACAATTGCTTTTGCTAGGGTTTTGTCTTCTGAGTAGAGGACAATTTAAAATTTGCACCGCCGACACTAGGGGTTTGTTAGGACTTTAGCTTTAAGCAAATTATTTTTCCAAATTAAATTCTAGGATGGCCAATTTTGTAGGTTTGTTCCATGTCTATGTTTGTTCCAGCATAGGTACAAGAGGCATCTGCTGCGGCCTGCAGTGTTACAGTGAATTGTGTTTCAGTGTTTGTAATAATTAAAGTGTAAGCCTAAAGCAAGTGGCAAATATGGTCTTAAAAATATACTGTGGAGAGTCCCAGGTATAGTGGTTTAAAGGCTCCCCAGTTTTTCAGTAAAGCTAATGCATTTGGCAATACAAGGTGTATTTTCTTTGCCAGTAATGACCATTGTTATTTTACTGTTAAACCACACCTTGTAAGTGTTAAATTCAGTGATTGTTTATTATAATACCCTCAATAAAAATATATTTCCATCTCACCAGTGATTATTACCAACACTATTGCAGTGTCTGTGCTGTACCATTTTCTGTGCTGTGCATTGTCTCAATGTTAATTTATTTTGTGCTGTAAATTTTGTGTTTTAAGTTTAAATAGGTGTTTAGTGTAATATATTGGCCATCCCTAGACACATTAACTTCAAAACCTATTGGCAAAACAATATTCAGGCAGGAAAGCTATAATAGGGAAACCCATTTATAGGCCCTAGCGGTCATTGTACTGCAGTCAGTTTTTAACCTGTATTGAGGTGTAAAGTGGTTTTAGGCTACTATTTTAGGATGTAGGAATACTTGATAGGGTCATATGTGAGTAACAAAGTAGGTTTTTGTAGGAAGACCAGGCCCATATATAGTTTTTAACAGGTTTTTAAGTCAGTTTTTCCGCCCAGCCAAGTACCAGCCATAGGTCTTACAGCAAGCTATTAATTGGCCAGCAGTGAAATCGATTTTGTATTTTTGGCTAATACTATAATACATTAGGGAGTTTACATTTCATTTTGCCTAATTTTACATAGTTAAATCCAAGTAACCTTCACTACCACTATTAAAGTAGCGCTATAATTCAAGGCTTGTTTTAGCCAATAGCTGTGAATTAGCCAATACTTGACCAGGTACAACAAGCTGTATTTTGGATCTTTTGGAGGTTTAGATGACTTTAGCCTATTGTTTTTCATTAAATTAATACAGAATGAGGTTATGTATGAGTACAAATGTAGTTCTTTTGTAGGGATAAAAACCTCAGTTATAGCTTTCAGCCACTTATAGTTTGTCAGTTTATCTGAAATGCCATCCGGGTTTCTGGGTTTTTTTTACAGTTATGAAGTAGTACTAGCCTTTATTTTTGCTAGTAATACTTTGGAATTTATTAAAGCAAGCCAGTTATAACGTATTTTATCCATTGGGCTTTTACTATTGCATTGTTGCTCGAGCATTGAATCTGCCAATGGATATCCCATAACGATACGTCACAGCTGACGTCACACGGTTGGCGATCATGCATTCGCAACTTCTTCGGTTAGCTAACCTAAAGTTAACGGTTTTGTTCGACGCTCGATGCATCTACATTGCTTTTGCTAGTTAAACAGTGAGTTTAAATTAACTACAGTTTTTCATTTTTGAAACTTAGTCTTGATTTGTTTACTCCAGTAATACCTAGGGTTTTCTTGTTCTACGCTTAAATGCGTTAATACTCGACTTAGTGGGTTTTTGTTTAGTGTACAGATTCTCTTGACTTAAGAGTGACCCACATTTAGATTCAATTTTGATTTTAGTGTAGATTACGTGTGACCCTGTCTGTTATTCGAATTTTTTGTTAGGTATAGGATTAGGGGGACCGACCTCAATTTTATTTCTCAAATAGACACTTCTGGTGTCGGTCGGTTTTTTTTCTGCACTTCCCCTTTCAGTTTAATTTAAATATGACCCAGCCAAGCAAATTAATAGATGTCCAGGTCCTTGGCGACTCTTACGCCAGGAGATTTTTAAATTTTTCACAAGCAAATCCGGCATTAACCGGGACTTTACGGCCAATTTTAATTAAGAGCATCTCTGGAGCTAGGATTAGTGACCTCAAGGTTTTTGTGAAGTTAAATATTTCTGCAATACAGTCACGTATTCCCTTACTGTTTTTCTTAGGTACCAACGATTTTTAGCCAATGTAGATGTAGCAGTATTTAAGAATTCCTTTCTGTCATTTTTGAGAATATTACGTCGAACTTATCCTGGAATGGCAATCGTTTTCATGACTTTGCCGTTTTATCCGAGGTTAAGTAACTCAACCCCAGCACTTGCCCGTTTGCACAAAGTTAATAGATTTTTGCTTACTCTACGTTCTGATTCAGTAAGAGTGATAGAACTCCCCGACGAATTAAATCAGATGAAGTTTTTTCATGCATATTATGGGAACTCTATGCGTCGTGATAGCATCCATTTCAACAACGACGCATTTAGAAAGTTAATTCCTGTAATAGAAAATTCCCTTTCACAGTCACCGACGTAGTTTTTTTTTCGCATCCTTGTCTCACTCAACGACTGTTTATGCTCCGGAGAAGTCATTTCTTGGTAAATCTCATCCGAATGCTCGGCCTAGGTCAAATTTTTTGCTTTTCTTTCCTCTAGCACAATGAAATTTTGCATTTAAGGAAATTTTGTAAAAGTTTTTTTTAGGACAGTTCCTCATTTTCTGTGTTGTGCGCGTTACCTCAGGTGCACCTTTGCAATATTCACAACTCAAAAGATTTTTTCAACCACAGTTTTAAAGTAATTACCTCTTTACCAGACCAGAACCGCTATACCGAAGGGATTTTAGGTTAAGTTTTCTCTCTCTGTCGCTGTCCCCGCCAACGCCCGGGGGATTGTGAGTCTAAGGGTATCCTTCGCTGATGGGCTGCCCTACACGTTCTCCCCCGTGCGTTGTCGGCAAACTCTCTTTCCCCTCCCTTTTCGGCTACGACACCCACACTGGGTTTTGTAAAGAATTTTTTTTGTGATTTGAAAATGACTTTTCTGCGGTTGGTTACCTTTTTTTTATTATTGTTTCTTTTACCTCCGCAGGAAAGGGCCCAGTGGTGGCACCTTCTGTGGCGACCTGATCAGTCGTGTGTTGAGAGACAAAACTCTTCTCTATTTCTTTCCTGTCGTAACCCTTGTTTCATTTTCAGCCTTCTTAGCTTAATTAGTCGCTAAGGTATTAGTAGTTAGGTTTAGGGAAAACTCACATTTTAATGAAATGCTAGATATATTTAATTCTTCAGATTATGTTAACAAGGTGATACAATTTATTAAGTTTTAGAATTTTCCAATATTTACATATATTAAGTAGGCACCGAACTGGACCACCTACCAATAATGGTTGAACCCGACAAGTTGTCAGGAAAGGAAAGTGCACTCTCTTTAGACCCAAGCACCCTTTCCTGAAATATCACCGCTCAACACAGCTACCAAATGCGCCATTCTCCCTGCGCACGCAATCGCCTGCCCAAAAAGTATCGCATGCGAATTCTTAGCAAAAAAATAAAAGAAAAAAAAACACACATTTTCATTTCAAGATTAAATCAATTACATCCTTCCAACCTCCTTACTTCACAGTTTTCTTACGACTTCTGCGAGCCCCACCAGTCTAACCTTGGTTACCCGGCGCCACTCATGGGTCAATCCCTCGGTTTCCCTTTAGGAACCGACCAACCCGTCAGTGATCGGACCGCCGCCTTGCAAGCCACCGTCAAACAACTCCAACACGACAGTTCCCTTTTACAACTCCAATGATCTTAAATCTTTCTTTTCAACTATATATTTCTCCCCAAGTATTTTTTACATAGTTAGACACCTGCACAATCAAAAAAAAAAAAAATGATAATTTAAACCCAACCAATCAAATCTAAGCCAAACTTTTTAAAGCAAAATACTATAGCCCGAATAAACTCAGTGACTCCGGACAACTCCCAGTGAATTAAAGTGAATAGTGATTCCCCAATGACAGCTACAAATAGACCTTAGACACCCAGTTGACGATACCGGGAGAGCGGCAACAAAACACCCTGATGCCCAGCAGAACCGCAACACTATCCTCACCAACAGCGCTCCACCTTCAACCACAGCGCGGTGATCCGGACGTTTTGCGAGCCACCAACGCTGCTGCCCACACCGGACCAGAGCCCACCTGCTCCATCAGCTCAACCTCATCAAGTCCTCCTCTCGGTCATCACAGCAACCTCAACATTTTGATTCAGTTCACCTCACATCTCCACCTCAAGTTCTCCGATGAAGTGTTCATAGTAAAAAAAAGACTCTAATCCATTCAACAACTAAATAGCAAAAAAAAAAATACAAAATTTTTGTGCGTGCAGATGTCCGTCCCTTTTACACCAATTAACTCAATCTTTTTCACTCAGTTTTCAATTTTGTTCTCAATTAAAGTCAGGTACGTTAGGCCAAATTCAACTGTCGTTCCCCTACAACCCATCCTCCTTTTGCAGGGGGGGGGTGGATCCCGATCCCTGCCGTGGTTGGTCAAAATAAACAATAGCAATCTTCCCCAAAAAAAGAAACGCGGCGACCGAGGTTCCAAGACGAAGTCGGACTGGTGCTGGCTTTTGAGCTTTCCTCGTCTGCTCGCGGCTTCCCCTGAGTCAAAACCGGGAACATGATATCTCGGGACCACGAGCATGACAGAGGGAGCAAAACCGAGCGAATTTCTCAAACTCCTACATCAAACCCACACCTTCACCCACCTTCCAACAAACTTTTTTCGTTTTCACTTTGGCCTTAGGGGGGGGTGGTTGTGACGCTAAGCGTCACGCTATTTTATATAGTGTAGGCGTCCTTCATAACCGCTCCAAACGCCATCAGCGGTGTCGAGCCGGCTGATCTTTTGAACCTTTAACGGCGATTCTCGGTGGCGTCCCTCGCCCCCTTTTCGTCGAAGCAGCTTTGAAGTGTCGGCAGGCCACCCGTTCCTTGCGAGCAACAATTTCCGGCAAAAGCTTAAGTACCTTAATTTATAAGTCCTTAGTATCAGGAATGGCAGGCTAGACTACAATTAGAAGGGGCAATCCCTTAGGGAAGCCCCAAACAACAGGAATATGTAGGACTTGCAAATCGGTCGGGACCTCGTGTCTCGACCGCATTTGGTTTAACAAGTTAGATTCAGGTTTTTTCCTCTACTCAGAAGACAATTAATTAATTAACTATCATTGCTTAGATTCAGGAACTTAGTTATTCATATATTATCCAATACAGTTATCAGTTTATCAGGTTTAGACACTTGTAACAATTTCACTATTAGGTCTGGAAGGATATTTATTAGTTATTAATAGTTTAACCCATCATCAGAGCTGGCTGGTATAGCATTCTGGTCTGGTAAAGTTCCATAGGACTCTGGACACCCAGTCACGTTTTCCAACCCCCAATTAGTTTTTCAGTACTTATTAGCACCACATGGCTTGGCCAGACCTTGGCCTGCCTAATTAGTTGGCTAGTCCTAAATTAGCCCAACCAGTAGCAGAGTCAGCACGCCCAGATTCCAGTTTGTAGTTACCATACAGTTGTATTACCCAATTATTACCCCAGATTAGTACGCCCCTCTTTCCCCCGTATAGTTATGTCAATTCCAATTAGCAGCCCAATTAGCCACCCCTGTAGCCATACAATAACCAGTCAATACTTCCCGGGCAACTTACCAGCTTTAGCTACTATATGTTCCATTCCTAACCCCTGCTACATATGGTAGCACCAACAAGTAAATATCTTTTACCCTCCCCCTGCTACAGTTTTCAGTGCAGAAGTAAAAACTAAAAAGGGGGTATTTCCCCCCTCTCCCCACTGATAGGCTAAGGGTGAAGCAGCTAGGCTAGGGGCAGGGACATCTTCTAACTACCCCCAACACATTCCTGCACAAGAAAGAACTCCTCCATGTCCTCTACAACCCATTTATTGACTGGACTACTATATCTCTAGCCCCATTTGATTGCATTTACCTAATTAAAATAATTACTATCACCTGACATTATTTAATTCATATTATGTTGTCTAATTTACTAGTAGTTACCAAGTCATGTATAACGATACTTTACCAATCACAGGTGAGGGAGAGCTAACATAAACAAAGAACTGATAGTTGAAATGTATTTTTTTTCATCACTGTGTGTATTTGAAAATAGCCAGCTTAGATCTACTAAAAATACCTATTTCCTTGTAACGGAACAACAAATTATCAGCTGACTTTTCCTGTCCTAAACAATACTTTGCCTGTCCCAAACAAAACTTGTCCTGTCCTAAACAATTGATGTTCCCGTTTTGATCAACAGGAGCACCAGTGTAATGAAATATCGTTATTTGTTTTGCTATGTTCAAACAGCTAACTTTATCACTAAAATAAATTGTAAAACCGTGTTGTGTTTACTTATCGAAAATTTATGAAATATCAGATATTTTTTTTAAAGATTAGGGTGCTTATTTGCATTGTGGTGAAAAGTATCGTTCACTTCTCGTCACATTAAACTGCTATCTTGCCCTAAAATACGATAATTTTTTGACTAGTAGTGAAATATACTATATTTGCTGCGATGGAAATGATTTCTTCATATGTGAAAACTTCTTTAACTACCTCAAAAAATTGCTTAGTAGTTTTGAGCCGTGATTGACCCACCACTATGCCACGCCTCACTAAGTATAGTATTCATTTTGTCATTTTGTTCATCACGGGAGGGGCGAACCAACTGCCAACTGCCTTTCCGGTTGGTCAGCTGTTTGTCGGAAACGTCAACGCATAAGGACAGTGGCTGTGAATAGATTATGACCTTTTTTTATGGAATTCATATAGTTTAATTTTGTCAACATCTTTTGTTTTCTCTGGCTATTCATTATCAAAATGAGGAACTAAGCTTCAGCCTACTCGTCTGAGGGGTCCAAGTGAGGGATTTTCCTACCCATCAATATGTAACATCCTGCTGTACAGATGCCCCCGGTTATCACACTCCTTTGGACCGGGGAAGGCATCAACATGACGGAATAAGCATGAAGGTTTGACTGCGCATATGGACCTTTGATACCTGGCAACTTTGGCTGTGAATTGTTGTGTTATTGAGGATTTATTTATGACTGTTGATTAGTTTTAAGTTTTTTTTGTCTAGGTTTCCGATTCGGAGCCCGCCCTTGGCCGAAGGTTTTCCGAGTGTCATTTGGCCGAATTGTTCTAAATTATGGCAATCCAAATTTAATTTTGAAATTAACTTTGCCGTTTAATATTTGGGTGTCTGTGCATATTTATATTCAGGAGAGCTCGGATAACAGGATTTATTTATCACCGAATCCTGTACAGTCTTGTTATTGCCATTGTTTTGTTATCTTTTGCCAGAGTTTATTTCTTGTTGTATTTGTGCCAAGCTTGGGGTGTAACCCAACCATTGCATTCCTTGTTATTTTTTTGTTCTCGATTAAAAATTATCTTTGGCAGTCCCCACGGTTATTTTTTTACCACTGCTCGTAGCGTAAGTCTGTGAGGGAATAATAATAATAATCGCTCTTCCATGGAGTTCCATATCCTTCCTAATAATTTACAATGTCTTAATTGTATGCATCTTAAGTTATATCTCCATTACAATTTGTATTTAAGACAATTATTTCTACATAAAACATTGACATATAAGTTCAAAAATACGTTTACTATTTAACCTAGTTATTTATAAACAAACCATACTATAGTTAGCGCTTCAACACCATAAATACAAAACTAAAAGATATAAATATCTAAAAAATGAAGAGAGAATGTCTGAAAGCCATTTCATTTCTGCATCAACTGTCAGGAGCAAACGGCATCAATCGGATGACTGTCGGATGACAGCCCCTATCTAAGGGATGGAAGTAGCATGTCAGTATCAGAATGGTTGTGATGGAATTGTTTTGAAGGCGCTACCTGCGACTTGCGTCAGAACTGGCGGTTTATGGTAGGCGATTCAGTAACAATAACACACTTATATTTTCAAACAGTAGCTAATATGAAAATTATTTCACATAAACAATAAATTTGTTTTGAGTAAACTTCTTAATTGTCTTTAGCTTACATAATTCTGTATTTATATATTCTTATTTTTCATGTCCACGCCTTGCTATATATTACAATATATATATGTATGCACTTATGTATTTGTATGTGCAAATAGAGTCAAATACAAACTAACTTATACGTCCAGTACTTATGGTTACAAATACTATCACTCAATATGTATTCTTGCATACAAGGGCTATTCAACAACACGATCAAATTCTCTACTCACTCACGTTAGGTGCAATTGTAAAGGAAATTGAAATAATTGCAAATACAGGGTGTTCAGTAAGGGTCATTACAAACTTCGGGGGCTGGTAGTACTTATCAATTTGAAAATATTTGACATAAACTTAGCTCGAAAGGTTTTCCTTTAGCCTCTAGCCGCCATTTTGTACTTATTACAAAATAAGTAAGATCTCGAGAACTATTTAAGAAGCAGAAATTAAACTTTGCAAATACATTAAATAACCAAAGAAGCAAATAACAAATAATTATTATTAAGTTGTCTTAAATAGTTTAAAAATGGCACCCATTTTAATATTCCAAAGCCAAATAATAGACAAACTAATAATGTTATAAATATTTTACAAGATACAATAATGATAACCATTTTTATCACAAACTTAATGACACTTTATTTAACACAATTTGTTAACGCATCAGCGAGAAAATGTAATTTTAAGGTTTAATTGCACAAGTCGGGGACAACCATCTGCGCCCAAATGTACTGCTTGTTGTCCCCACATGTGCAAACAAACTTTATAAGTGCATTTTCTCGCTTATGCGTTGGTTGACAGATGATTGCGTTGAGTATAGTTTCATTAGATTTGTGAAATGTGTGAAATTTTTGTAGAAATGTTGTTTTTTACCGTGTAAAATCTTTAAAAAAATTAATGGTTTCAGCATCAGAAAGTTTATTTCCATAAAATGTATACAACAGTGAGTCACAACAAATCATGAAACATTTGACTTTAAAATATTAAAACGGGCACCATTTTGAAAATATTTCAGACAACTTAATAATAATTGTTATTAATTGCTTCTTTGGTTATTCTTTGGTTTGGTACGAGCAAAAATTTGTTTCAGTTGCTTAAGAAAACAAAATGGATTTTTTTTAAGAAATACAAAATGGCGGCTAGCGGCTAAACGGAAAACTTTTCGACCTGTGTTTACAGCCAATCTTTTTCAAATTGATAAGTAATACCAGCCCGCGAAGTTTGTAATGACATTTTATGAACACCCTCTATAAACTATTGGAGTTTTTAAAAGTACAAATTATTTACCATGAATATGTTGTTTATTTACTAGCTGAAATGTTTAATTTATTAATGTCGAAAACAAATTCTTGATTTAACAGTTAAATAACAGTAAAAATCATATTCTAGTACAGTACATATTAAATACATTTTATATGTAATACAAACACTATCTTTTCCATCTAGAAACATGCAAATACGATTTAGAATATTGAATTTATTTAAATTGTGAAGCATTTACCTACTATAATCATATGAACCCTTAAAAGGGTGACGTTTTAGATCTAGAGTGGGAAACGGTTTGAAGATTCTCTGGGAAAATATACCTATGAATAGTGATAAACTGTTCAAGGCTATTTATTTATGAAGGTAGAAGATAATAGATGGTAAAAATAGACAACCTATTTCCGAGGCTCTTTTAGCGAATTTCCCCTATAGGGAAGAAGCTATTACCGTAGGTCTCATGGTAAGACTTAAGCCCGAGACCATGATAACTTTTTGTTTTGAGGTCCCCAGATATCAAAAACACTATTCGTTCAAATTTATATATATATATATATATTTATTATTTTTAAAAGAAAATTACCAGAGTACCCTTCAAAATTCATTTTTAATTCACTGACACGTGTTTCGAGGTTTACCTCATGATCACAGTGCAGCTAATAACCTTAAACTTAAAATTAAATAACCTGTAAATAAACAAAACAGTATGATAATTTTGTTAACATATGCTAAATTATCTATCTATATATGATTAATTACTTTTGATTTTTTTGATTGTTTCAAAGATTGGATTTTTTTGTTGCGCCTGCATTATATTTAGTATATTAGTTTTGTCTTCTGAATAATTCATGTAAATGTAAAGCTCTTCTTTTGCATTCATTTTGTCACCTTTCTTTTCAATAGACAAAACTTCTAAACTTTCTTGCAGTGTACCAAAATTGTGATCTGTAGTTAAAATATGTTCGGCAAATATTTATTCTTGCCATTGTTTTGTTATCTTTTGCCAGAGTTTATTTCTTGTTGTATTTGTGCCAAGCTTGGGGTGTAACCCAACCATTGCATTCCTTGTTATTTTTTTGTTCTAATTTTTGACCGATCAGGAATATATAAATTGACATGCAAGGAATGCCCAAAATATTACGTTGGGCAAACTGGACGTAATTTTAAATGTAGATATAAAGAGCATATTCAAGCTATAAAATCAAATAACCAAACCACACAAAAATCAAAATTTGCCGAACATATTTTAACTACAGATCACAATTTTGGTACACTGCAAGAAAGTTTAGAAGTTTTGTCTATTGAAAAGAAAGGTGACAAAATGAATGCAAAAGAAGAGCTTTACATTTACATGAATTATTCAGAAGACAAAACTAAAATACTAAATATAATGCAGGCGCAACAAAAAAATCCAATCTTTGAAACAATCAAAAAAATCAAAAGTAATTAATCATATATAGATAGATAATTTAGCATATGTTAACAAAATTATCATACTGTTTTGTTTATTTACAGGTTATTTAATTTTAAGTTTAAGGTTATTAGCTGCACTGTGATCATGAGGTAAACCTCGAAACACGTGTCAGTGAATTAAAAATGAATTTTGAAGGGTACTCTGGTAATTTTCTTTTAAAAATAATAATTATAATAGTAGCCCTATGCAGTGAACTTAATAATATAATATATATATATATATATATATATATATATATATATATATATATATATATATATATATATATATATGTCCGTTACCGCAATAACTTGAGTAAAAAACGTCCGATTTCGATGAAATTTGGCTCAAATGTGTAAAATGACATTCATGACTTTAAGTTCGAAAACCAGAAATATCGGACCACGGGAAGGGGGGTTTATGGGGGTTTTAAATTTTCCAAAAATCAGTTTTTTGCATTTTTCACCCTAACATTTTTAAAAAACTTAATTTTGGTTTTTACCATGTTATAGAGCTTAAAAATCAAATAATATGGTATTTTGAATTATTAACCTAGGTTAAGTGGTTGCGGAGAAAATCCAAAAGAACCTGCTCATAAAATCTCCCATGTTAATCTTAGGGGAAAAAGGTTTTTGGCTTTTCCTCAGTTCATTTCTATGTAAACTTCACATTTGCTTTTACCAATCAGTTTAGCTCTACAAAACAATCATTTTGGTGTTTAAATTGTGATTCTACGTCCAACCGTTGCCGTGATATTCAAAGTGCTAAACACAGTATGTTGTCCAATGTTATCCTTATGGAGAATATTTAAAATTTGATATCTCGATTATTTATGAACGTATATTGATGAAACTTGGTAGGTGGCTTCACCTAGTACTAGTATATTGATATTTCCACAAAAATTGATTTTTTGATTATCCTCTTAGCAGCAAACCTGCATTCTCATCCCTAACGTTATTCTTATGGAGAATACGGAAAGCTTTATATCTCCCTTAATTATGAACATAAATCATTAAAACTTGGTATATAGCTTCATCTGGTTGAGTTATATTGATAATTGCAAAAAACCCGCATTTTTATCTTCCTCGTTGCAGCAAACCTGCGTTCTCAGCCCTAATGTTATTCTTATAGAGAATAAATAAAATGCTATATATCACTTATTTATTTAGGTATTTTTATGAAACTTGGTAAGTGGCTTTATGTGGTAGTAAGAAAAATATTCATTCATAGGAAATTCGCTGAGTACGCAGGTTTGCTGCGACGGGTGTATTTGTGTATTAGCATAGAATGGTATTAGTTTGTAACATTTATAATAGTCTGCTAGTTTTAGAGTGATTATGGCTGTATTAACTGTTGATTTTAGAATAATAGTAAAATAATAGTCAAATTTTAAGAATAAGAGTAATCGATATATCGATTGTTAAAACTTCGATATTTTCATTCGATAGTATGGTGGCCCAGATACGAAACTGCACCCTAATATATATCAACTTAGTGCTTATTTTGAAGAAGAACATCCACTCTGGACCTAAAATCATAATAATAAGTAACTGGTCTTTGTGATTTTTGAAGCAAGAAAATAAATTAAAATATCCGTCTTCTATTTTATGTAAAAAAATAACAAATAATAATGATACCATTACTGTTATAGACGTATGTTTGTATTACCTCAAGTAAAAAAAGTATTACATTATTCCGTATTCAAAAACAAGCTTCTGAACAGCAGCGTTTGCTGTATCAGTGAAAACATGTCGTTATTTAATCTCCTAATCATAATATGCCTTAACTATAGAATACATATAAATTGGTAGTTACAGTTATAAAGATATTTTCAAAGTGTATGCTGTTGAATATACGTGGTATGTTACATTACTAAAAGAAGGTACATTATTGTAATTAATACGTTCAGTAAGTCTATCAAGTCTTCTGGTATAACAAATGTTCAGTTATAAATTCATTCGGTATGGAATATTGTAATGTCTTCGTTTTAAGTTTAGCCCGATATAATTGAGAACATTCAGAAACCGATATAGATTCCGATTTTGTATTTTGTTTAGCACAACTTATTTAAACAATAATTATATAAGGGGAAACCGTACAATTAATTATGGTTTACGGTTTACTCTACATTAACCATCTGTACAAAGAAATAATACACTTCTTAAAACAGAAGGGTTTTCGTTTAATTTGTGATTCAAAAGATTTATCCGACCCCAATTATATCAATACATACATTTTAATATATCAGAAGTGTGTACAAAAGTGAGTAACCAGCTACATATCTATTATTGCATATGTGAGTATTTGTAATTTGCTATATATTTTATTTTTTAATTTGTCGATTTTGATTCCCATAGATTGTATTTGTTAAGTCCTATTTTTGAACTGAGGACTTTAATTTACAATCAGGATTTAAATACCACTATCTCGTATCACGACACATTAAATCCTCACACAATCTTAATGAAATTTGTTCTTCAACTACGGAACAAATCTAAATATACGGTATTATTACTGTACAAATCAAACAATCAACAATATTATAAAACACAACTCTCTGATAACAGAGGATGGCTAAAATCCATCTCAAGAGCAACCAGCGCAAAGACCGTTTGACTGGAACCATGAAAAGCAGTGTCAGCGATTAAAATAATCTTGTCAGAACCAGAGTGAATGCAGTTGAATATATTTAACAAACTTCCGTTAACAGTGAGACAATTATTTGTCTTTTGGTATTCCCTGGATACAGTACCTCAATACATTATCTTAAAAAGGTTGTATATGTTTTTAAACTCATTTATTGTGCTTAAATACATGTTACATAATTTTTTTTTCTGAACTAATAAATCTAAAATACTCTGTTTATAACTAAACAAACCCCACGTACATTAAATAATCCAATAAAATAGCCTTTCTGTTTTTAGTTTTATTGATGAGGAAATTTACAAAGATTTACTAGCCATAGTTTAAATTTGAATACTATTTAATTTAATATAGAACCTTGTCAATGAGAAACAAAACAGTATCACATACAAGCGAAGAACAAAAGCTATATTTTCAGTATGGTTTATCTGAGGTAGTTTAAACCAATTTGCTAATGGATTACTTTTCGTAGAAGTCAGCAAAACTGGGCAGTTAATTGAGTTAAGCGGATCTGCTTACGGTGTGGTTTGTAGGCTCAGCAAAATCAATCTTTCACAGTTGTTATTTAACTTTTGGTTTCAACAGTATTCGAAAATGAAAAGATAAATAACAAAATGATCAATAAAAAACAGAAAAAGTATCGAATATTTACAATACAAGTATGTTAATGGAAACAAAGTTTAATAAAACCAAAACGTAATGTTACGAGATTCATCCGAGGTTTCACACATAATTGTATTATTCTACACTATATCAAGTTATGTTTACATATATATATTTTAAATAAATAAATGCACTTTGCTCGTTATTATCAAGTTCTCTGATATACAGGGTGAGTTTTCTCCCTGAATATCCTGAGAACGGAATAATGATTTTAAAAAACGTATTGCAGCATTTTGTTCACCGTAAAAAGTACTTCTATATGATGGGTCACAACCCCACCTTTATATTTAAAAATAAATAGTTGAATTCAATATAGTGGATCCAAGATGGCGGCCAGAAATATTAACTAAGCCAAAATGAAATATAAGTTGGTCAATAATGATCGGTGGTGTACCGGAGTCGATATCTTAAGAAATGTGGAAAAACGTAGGGGGACTCATTTAAAACTCTGTGTAATTACATCTACGGATATTAAAAAAATCCTGCTTTTTGTTCACTCACTTCCGGAAGTTAATAATTAACCAACTTGATTATTCTTCTTTTATTTAAAAGATAATTTCAAGCTCTAAGTCACTTTCGAGCTAGAATTTCGATTTAGGTCCCAGGGCTCTATCCCACGGGACTTCAAATTTCCAATGTTATTCATATGGAGGAGTGATTTATTTGGTTTATGTCAAATGTGGTTTTTCTTAATTCAATAAACAGCTGTTATAAGGATTATATCCTGAAATTTATGTGGGGGAGCAGCTCGTTATTTATTATTAGGGAAATATGATCGATGGTTAACTTAGTTATTTATTTCCCTGCTATGAAATAACTGTTGGAATTAAAAAAAAAAACTTCGAAAATCTGTTGATATTTTTTAACTATAAACATTATAAATGTGTGAGTAACCCTTTTTAAATTTTGTATAGTTAAATATTGAGTACGACATTGGTCACATTCCCCCCCCCGGAATTAAGCCCTTCAACCGGAAGTCTGAGCAGTCCCCCCACACTTCCGGTCACCGGAGATGAGTATCGGTGGGAGAGGCGAACGGGTTTAACGCATTAACGGGATAATGTATCTGAATTTATACACCAAGTTGACATTGCATCAAATATTGATATTTATTTGGTCTGACTCTTAGTTGATTTATGTAAAACCTATAACATAACAAATGTTTAATATGTTCTTCAGGAAAACACCGCCCAACGAATAATATTAACGTTTGGTAATTCATTTAATATTTTAGAGTTGTGATGTACTTACCCATTTTTTTCCTATTTAGATCAAGAAATAACAAAATTAAAACTACTACTGAACCCAATAATACGAATATATTCATTCCAGCTAAAAATCAATAAGCCTAATAATGTTATGATATAATTCCGTAAAATGTCAAACAATTTCACTTTTCCAGTGACATTTAACATTGGTGAAGTGAAAAATAAAGTGTGTTTTGATTGTAAATCAAATATTCTTTTGTAATATTCATTGTTACAATTTAGTTTAAAGATAATTTTATAAACCTTTGAAGATAATTAAAATACAGTTTTTACTTTTGCGACTTTTATTTTAGTTTTACTTTATCTGAATAGTGTTATATAAATATATTTAATGTTATGTTTACATGATAAATTACATATAATAAACAATAGTTTTATTAAGATAACATTTAACACCATTAAATGCACTGTTAGTAAACCACAATAATAGTTGTAGAGAAATGTAATACATACTTCGGTTGAAATTGTATTTTGCAACATTTAATATTCTATTCATCATAAACAGATTTAAGTTATTTTTAAGAGTTATTCGACACTCAACCTAGAATATTTAGTGATAAAATAATAAACTGTAGCTATAAGCCGTGTAAATTTATTTTATACATATTTTAAAATGTCTAAATTAATGTAACCCTACCCTTTATTTCCGAAAACTGACAACAAACTGTCCCTATATGTACAACGGAAAACATAAAACAAATCTGTGGAGTGTGGTAATAGGTCCTCAGAAGTTTACGAAGATTTAATGAGATGCATCCTTAAGATATCTTTATTATGATGATCTCATAATGCATTATCATAAAACATATCTTAGATTGATATTGATCTTGTTCCAACGTATTTTGTGTGACTTAATATTCGATATTAAACATGTAAACGTTTATGTTTTCACATAATTTGGCATTACAGCTTTCCTTGAAGACAGTACACATTTTGACTATCTATGGATCAAATTAATTGTAATACAAAATTGTTGTCCTGTTTATTCACAATGAAAGTCGACTTTGAGCAAAGCCTAAGGGTAGTTAACAAACAGAGCGGCTAATGAAGGTAAGCGGATTTGTTGATGAGCGCCTTTGAACGGTTCACTGACAGCCGGCCGTATTGCCGCTAAGGGTTTCTTTAAGAATCGTTAAGTCAATTAATTAATAGGCTATGTTCATCAAATATGCTGTGTTACTGCTCGCTGTGCCATCAAACCCGTATACACTTAAGGCCTAAATTTAACCGACTGTAAACTGGCATATAATTAAAACTTAACTATTTTGGGAAACGGCAAGCTAGAACGGTCAAAAGAGAGGAAGTGTTAACATAGCGTAATTAACATTATATATTTTAAATATTATGGTTTATAAGGTTCAGAGGTTCAGAGAGTTATTGGAATAAGTGGAGTTATCATTGCTTGAAGTTATTGGAATAAGTGGAGTTATCATTGCTTGAAGTTATTGGAATAAGTGGAGTTATCATTGCTTGAAGTTATTGGAATAAGTGGAGTTATGATTGCTTGAAGTTATTGGAATAAGTGGAGTTATGATTGCTTGAAGTTATTGGAATAAGTGGAGTTATCATTGCTTGAAGTTATTGGAATAAGTGGAGTTATCATTGCTTGAAGTTATTGGAATAAGTGGAGTTATCATTGCTTGAAGTTATTGGAATAAGTGGAGTTATCATTGCTTGAAGTTATTGGAATAAGTGGAGTTATCATTGCTTGAAGTTATTGGAATAAGTGGAGTTATCATTGCTTGAATTTATTAGAATAAGTGGGGTTATCATTGCTTGAAGTTATTGGAATAAGTGGAGTTATCATTGCTTGAAGTTATTGGAATAAGTGGAGTTATCATTGCATGAAGTTATTGGAATAAGTGGAGTTATAATTGCATGAAGTTATTGGAATAAGTGGAGTTATCCTTGCACGAACTTTTAGGTCAATCGGTTGTGACTTAATGTAATAAAGCCTATCGGACTGTAGGATCAATCCTATGATTGACTGAGGTGGATTATTTTGTGCGTAATGGTTAATATTGGAATTTGTAAGACCAATGGGGTATAACCCCCTAACAAATTTAAACCCGAGAAGGGCTATGTTAATTTTTAGGGCACTGCCTTTCTCCCCATCCCATAAGTAGGCGTATGTATGATTCTAATTTGACTACACACTTTCATACAACAAGTCCACTTCAACTGTTCAGTAAAATAATGCCCATAGGATTAATGACTTTTTGAATGTGAACCTTAAGGACCAGTGGGGTGGAGCTCTATAGCATGTTTATATCGTGTCTAGGTTTATATCCGTCTTAAATCTATTAGTTTTATTCCTACAAACTTCCACCTCCAAGTAGTCCAGTAGCAGATACGAGATGGCTCATATAATTATTGTAAAGGTTGGGGGGAGCCCTAAATAGTTTTTGAAAATGTTGAAGTCTTATGTTTCATCCTAGTTTATTACCTATCCACCTAACTACGGCTATCTCAATCGGTCTAGTTAGTACTAAAGTCAATAAGACTTGTAAAGGAACTTTAACTGTCGAGGGGGGCGGAACACTAATGAATTTACGTAAAAAAGGAAGAACCTTGTGTTTTCTCTATCGTATTAACTATCATCTCTCCCAATTTCAGCTCGGTTTATTCAATAAATATTAATGTCTATAGGATTTAACAACGGAAAGCTGAAAGTCAGAGGGGCGGAGCCCTAAAAGAGTTTAAGATTGAAAGCAAGTATAAATCTGACTTTAGTATAATAGCTATCTTCCTTCCAAATTTCACCTCAACCGGCTAGAAACATACGAATTACCATCAGATTAACTTGGGAATTGTTATTGCCCCCCTAAAGTATTTAAAACATGGGAATATACATGTGAGTTTCTTGATGGTATAACTATATTCCTATCAAATATAAGCCCAATCGGTTAAATAACAGGAACGTGTTGAAGCCAAACTCAAAAACGTCCAGCTTCATACGATTAGTATAATCTGATATATCAGCACGTTTCGTAATATTTATGTTATCCTAAAGCCCATGCATTATACTAGTCAAAAATATATCGACCTTTTTTACACAGCAGGTTACTTGTGATTCAGCTGAACTGGCTGGTAGTTATTTTGGTTATTTAGACCATATTTATAAAAACAAGGTGTTTTAGCTGAATTTCCTCTAATGCAAAATGGAATGAATGGCAGACCCTATTTGATTTATGTAACAAATTATCACGTTGTACCTTATGGATCACTAAAATACTTAATCATATTTTGTAACCCTCCTACATTTCTCTTATGAGAAGACCAAGGGCTGCCGTTGAGCTATGCTCCCCACGGAGAGCTAGTTATTATTTACGGGAAGGGCGGAGGTCGGGGCTATTTAATTATATACAACTCCCTTAACGGTGGTAAAAATGTTCTCTGAGAGTAAAAGTAGCACGTTTTGTCAAAGCGTTGATTAAAGTAGCATTAATAATTTCATCTGGTGATTTGAATTAATTGTTGCCATGTATTTTCCTTGTACGACTAAATTTAATTTTACTGATTCCACTAGATTGTTCCAATATATTTGTTCAACAGTTACTTAAGATTGTATTTACTTTATTTAAATTAAATTAAGTAAAAACAAATGTTTAAGGGAAATCAATCCACCTTTTTTTAAGAAAATACCAGATTCTAATTGTACAATATTTTGCTAACAATATTTTACAAAGATTGTAAAACCATACATCCCACCAATTAATTAAATCTAATAGACTAAAGAAGTCAGACTAAAACTTCCGTGTAATAAAACCAGGTACACATGAACTTAAAAAAGTAACGATAACATAGAACGGAAAGTTTATAGACGCAGTGCGTTATAATGGTGATAAATATGAAAAAATAAAACGCCCAAAATCCCCCAAGAAAGAACATATCAACATACAACAATTATGATGCGTAAAATATTCTACATAACGTAATTATAAAGCCTTATATTACTCTTGTGGTAAAATCTATATCTCTTTTGGGATTCTGTAGATCACTAGAATATCTCATTGAAGAAAAACCGGACCAAGATACCAAGATGCTGATTAAAATTTCCCCTATTGTTGAATACAATATATTTCGCAATACTATTAGTAATATATAAGCAATACCACCAAAGCACAAAATTAAAATAATCTCTTTCTCATAAAATACAGGTGCATAGTTTTATATATATATGCCATAACTATATTTTATGAATTATTATATTTTAAATTCATGTTTTAATTTTTGCTATTTAAGTTACAAAATGTTTTCCTTCAACACATCCCTTTTTCAAAAAAGGTCAAAGGAAAAAGATCTTAGCATGTTATTCCATAAGAATAATATTTTGTGTTTAGATATAGAAATTTATTTCCTTCTGATTTCATAAGCGTTCTTTCTATCAGTATACATCTTTCTACAGGGATCAACTAATTTAGTGTAGTATTAAATATTATAGTCAACAAGTAAAGTACAAATAAATCTAATAGCAAACTATGTCAATGTTACGGATAATTGTTCATTTAGTATTCGTTACAGTTTATACCTAACTCGTATTTATGATTAAGCTATTTACATCAAACATTCTTTAACATACTTATCGAGTGATCAAGTCGAATGGTAACTTAAACTCGTTATTTAAAAATAGCAATGGCAAACGAACAGCCACCAAATATAAAACTTGAGTGTATTTGTTAACCAATCTTGTTTTTGAATCATTTCAACTAACAACAGGTGGCAGCATTGATGCCTTAATCTAGTTACGGAGTTTGAGTGCGCTATTTCAACGGTCACGTGACTCCGTTGCTAGGTTACTGCTGCGTCCCCATTGGCTGCCCTTCCCACCTGGTAATATTTCATTTGATTTCTCACAAAGTAGACCAAACCTTGTAAAATTTCCATCATGACCGCTGTTCGAAATGAAGTTATAAACAAGTTTTATTGAAGAGCGTGGCAACAAAATAGCCTACAATATGGTATGGGTGAACATTTTTTAAAATCCTAAACAATATTATAATTTTTAATCTATGATGATTGCAAGAGGCGGTATGTAGAATATATATTACCAATTATTATAAATTAAGTTTGTTATTCTTTATTTATTTATCTCTCGGAACTCAGTTTCATCCTTGCCGTTTTGGTGTAGCGGGAGCCTTGATGAACTTTGAAGTCTGAAGTCCTCATTATCATTGATTTTGAGGATGTATAATCAATGTCATTATATAGCAAGAAAGGGCAGTACAGTATGATATATAATCATCTGCATAAGAAATAAACTCGATCCGTTTCCGTCTAACACGAAGGCTATGTAGCCCAAACTGTAACCAGTGTTGTAACCGGTATTTCCAGGTAACCGAACTCCGTTTGCAATTCATTCGTTTTACGAAGTGATTCTAGTCTCTATTCAGAAGTTCAATATGTCCAAGTTGAAAAGCAACCATGTCACCAAGCCAGGAGCACACATAGATCGTTTTGGAAAGTATAAGGAAACTTTAGTTGGTATATGGAATATGTTCGTATGGACTTAAATTATAAGTTATAGTGACTTCATGGAAAATTATCTTATGGATAATTTAAGATTTAAGATTTGATCCTTGCTAGTTGTAGAAAAACGCTTGTTGATGGCTATCCCACAGGAAATACATTACAGCGAATTTTGAGAAATTCAGCTCCATAGCTTAGGAGGAGCACCAAGTCACAATATTGCCCAGTCTTTGTTTAAATTCTTCATTGCCTTGAGGCTACTCTACTCTTCTGAACAATCATAACGTCGTCCTCAAATACCTGATGAACTCAGGAAATTCTTTAGGCCCAGATGTGATCTTTGGGGAACAGTGGGGAGTACAAGAAAATTGTTTGAAGTAAGGAAATCGAAATTTCATAATTAGAGTAAGATGAATAGTAATAAGTTAGAGATCAATTACACACGTTTATCAAAATTTTACAATATGAATATGAATATTTATTTATTTAACATTGGAAAATTCATATTCATAGTTTTTAGGAGGTCTGGTTTAATGTAATTAGCAAGAGTAAACCATACAATAAGTTAAGACCGTTCTATAAGTATAAGAAATAAGAATCTCATAACTATAAAACATTATGTACTGTGTTGTGAAGGATTTAATGTTACTTTAAGGCAATCCAGATTTGTTTTAAGGAATTATTTTTTTCCGTTTGATAATGGTAAAATATTAGAAATGAAATATTTCTTACTTTACGAATACATTTTGTGATATTTTAAAACTACTGTTAAATATGACGATAAATCATACAACTGACATTATAAAATTAATTAATTTTCCTACAGCTGGATATTGATGTTTAAATCAGTAATAAAATAATCTTGTTACCTTTCAATATCCTGTTGTTTAAATTGCGTCTTGTTTGTTATTGTACTCTATGTGTTCGTGTTTCAATTTTAAATGTACATGACAAATCCTTAAGGTGCTGCCTGAAGATGTGGTTGTTGCCACGAAACATGTAGCATTGTGCAACACAACAGGATATTGAAAGGTAACAAGTTTATTTTGTTACTGATAAAATATATGTTGAACACAGCACCAGTTGAAAAGTTAATTTTAAAAATCTATTATTTTTAACGCAGGGAAAGAAAAAAAGAGGTTTCAGAAAGAAAACCTCCTCCTAACGGGTTTTATTGATAAACAAAAAACTCAATAAATCGTGACAGCCGCCAGTAATTCAGTCAGCTGTCAAAATGTCACCGCCACCTGTCATTTGAAATATCTGCTCCGTTACCTAATATCACCCACACAGCGTTTTATATTGTGTTGGAAATTTTCATATTGAACCGTTTAGACAATGTAGAGTATGTTAAACAATAGAAACATATCACTGCCACATTTTTGTATGAAACTTGGAACATTTATTAAGTTTAAATAATTTATATATTATTCATATTGGAAATTGGTCTCTTGGCCTTTATCTGACATCCTATGGTCCTATAATAGAATGCCAGGAAAAATATAAAAATATATCCTTATGGTACTAAGCGTGACTTATAATTACATGTATCATCATGAAAATAATTCATTATTATTTAAAACCAGCCTCCACTCCCGGGGTTGTGATGTATAATCAACGACAGAGTGATGCGATGTTGAGTGAGATGACATATGGCGACACCGTCGATGGAGAATACGAAGTGGGCATCAGCCGATCAAAAATTCACTGACTTATCCTGGGAATTACAGAACCAATTTGTTCAAAATAATAACAACAAGCTCTAAACTGGCCATATTAATTTTTTAACCTTACGTTTCTTTAAATATTGTCTACAAATGCTCACTAATCAAAATATACAAAAATTTAAAAATCAAATCAATATTCGACAGTTAGAGATAGAATTTATGAAATTGTAAGAGTACTATTGAACGGGAATTGACTCTTATATTATTAAAGTATTTTGTTTTATATATATAACTCATAGTTGAATAAACTGTATTTAAATTTAATTCCTAAATTGGGAACATAGTAACTATCATTATCTGCCTGTTGAGCTAGGGCTTCAAAATATACTAACTTTTGTAAGCATTAGCATTAACTCTAGTGGCAAGTTATAGCCACCTTATAATTGACGCTACCATAACATTAATACTTTAATCAGCGATATATAAGATAACTTTCATATGTGAAGACAATGCCCCACGAATCTACTCAAGTGTCATTTAAGCCTGAAGTAAAGTGTACAAATTAGAGATAAGGATATGCAATTTAATATCATAATAAATAAGGAAGTTAGTTCATGGGATATTTATACCAACAACTATATGTGTCAAATTAAATAACACAAACAATTGGATGTAATCAACTATAACTCGAGGTAGTTTGCAGCAAATACGAAGATTAAAACAATACAGTTGTTATTTTACGTTAAATACGTCGGTAAAATATGTCCACTATGTAAATGGCGTATGAAATCTCCTTAACTACATGTAGGTTTTGGCAAGCCCTAAATAAAGCTAACCGACACTTTTTTGTAGTCTGATAATCGACAAGCACACTCAAGCCATTTCACAAAGCTCAGTAAACAAGCCCAACGGTAAACTCCTACTGTTGGGGAGGTTTATGATCTGGAAGTGATTGAATCATGCGGATCTTAATCAAGGAAAGTAACTGGTAAATTGATTATGTCCATTGCTGTACACAAAATAAAACGTTTTACTGGTTTACATTGTGAAGGGTACAGTGCTGTTATCATTGGTTAATTTCAAAATGTACTGATTTTGTTGTAGACAAGTAAAACTTTTCATAGAATGTATCTATTAATTTATGGGTATTTTAGTTGCTATATATGGGTATAAACAGTTTATATATATTTTGTACAATATAGATCAAAACTAGAAATCACAAAAAAAATTATTTTGTGTTGGTTAGAAAAGAAATGTTTTATTGAATGTTTCATACAAAACAATGAATGTTTCATTGGATGAAGCTAATCAGGATATAGTGGCAAAAGGTCTAAAAATTCTACTTTTAAAAAACTACTAAACAGGCAGCACCAAATCAGTTTTCAGTGAATATCACCCCAGTGTGTTATAGAGTTGGCTTGTTGGTCTTGGTGGTGTGGCGGGTCATGTTGATCTAACGACTGATAGTGTGTTCGTGCACGGCTGTAAAGAGGCGATCGGCTACATCAAACATTTCACCAATTGTGAACATGATAATGCTGCAAACGAGTCCACAATTTTTCCGCCTCTCAAAGAAAAAGGAAAATTTGAAATATGCTCCTTCTGCCAGTGTTCACTGAGAGTTTCATGTTCTAGCTCTTCATATTGACCTTATCAAACAAAGGGCAGACACAAAACTAATCAAACTATCCAAGCAACCAAGTAACCAATTTCACGGAGATTATGTTATCGATAGGTAACATAAGCAACAGCAATAATCCTACTGCGCTGATGGATATTGTAACTGCTATTTGGTGGTGGCTTGATTACAGTAGAACATCTTATTTGTTATTCCTAGAAGAAACTACAATAATTGTACAGGTTGGAATTATTTCATCTGTTAATCTGCATCGAATTTCCACCTTTTTCCATAATTATTAATTAATACAAACTGGCACTCTGTCATCTGTAAACATGGTGAAAATGTATTTGTCTGTAATCTTTTATTGACAGAATCAATACTGATGATCTCCATTACTCTGCTTTAGCACTCGTATTGGACGAAATACCCAATTTTAATAGGGTCTATCAGAGAGCAATGCTAATTTCCTGGTACCGGAAGTGACGCCATGTCGCGCGGCAGTTTCCGGTGGAGACGACCAATCACAGCTCAGATCATCGACAGCTTGCATGGCAGTTGTTACAATACTTTGCTTAGCTGCAAATATATGTATTGGTCTGTATACTAATTGTTTGTTTCTAGGTGCCATGTATCTGATTATGTACACATGTCTTCCTTTGCATGCAGGGGCATATCATATGGTGTTATTCCTTAGCTGAGTATCACAGAATACGATAAATATACAACATCTATAAGCTTATGCAATAATCATACTCAATAATCTAGGCTGTAAAATAATTAAACATTATTTACCTCATAAAATAAATAGTTTTTAGTGAAATTGCGTTTATGCTTATACTTGTTGCATAAACTAAAACATACAACTTTCTTACTTTTTAGGCGTAAGGGATCAAAAAAAAGGAAGACAATTTTAAAATAATGGTTAAATAATAATGAAATCAATATAATAATAAATGTTTTTTTTTTGTTAATATTCAGAAGCACAATAAACGTTGAAAGTTTATTCTGGCACATAAGTACTCAGACTTTATAGTTTGACGTGATATCAGGAGCTGGTCAGTGAAGCAGCAAATCACCTTCTTGAAATTTTACCGTTATTCTCATAACTCTTGCTATTTATTGCTATGTGAAAACTTGTACCAACACAAGTTGTGAGAAATACACTGCATAGAATATACTGGGTATATTGTAACATAGTTAATTAATTTATGGTACACAGAATAGCTGACATTAAAATATTACCCAATAAAAAGCATATTTACGCCTTATCATAGTATTAAAACTATTAATAGTTAAAATAGCGGAATTTGAGCTCTCTGATTTTCCAGAAAACTAATCTTATTTTAGTAGATTGATTAAACTCAAGGACGCTTTAAACTCGGTGAAAAATTATACATAAAGGAAAAACTATTTACAACTATATAAAGGAAAACTATTTTGATTTTAAATAATTTATTTACGGGAAAAATTTGCATCAGTGCTGAGATAAGCCCATTACAAACGTAAGTAACCACCGATAGTAATTAGGATAATTAGGATAGCTATGTCATTTTACCAATAGTTAATAAATGCTTACGAACATGTCACATTGAACATAATATTTTAAAATTCATTTTCACGTTTACATATTCCCATATTAAAGATACTGCGATGATAAATAATCTTATTGAACTCTTGATTTTGAAGGGTCATAATCCCCTTAAAAGCACTGAAAAATACAAAATTCAATTTATCAACAATAAAACTGCTCAAATGGTGGGGATAACAGTTTTGCGGTTTATGGGCTTCAGGTCTGAAATAAAATGAACGGATGAAATGGATGAATAAGGTAATTTTACCTGAATTTCAGGGAAACCCCCGCTGTCATACATTTTTTTACACAAAACTATTATCTTTTATAAACGTATTTATCACCATTAACGTGTCCTCTCCAACTCGTCCGTCCCAAATTTGTCCGCACTACCCTAAATCACTGGACTGCACTTAGGAGGGTCGCCTGATGACGCCATTGGTTACTACCGACTGATCCAATCCTACTGAAACTATATCCTAGGACGGGAACCTGAACTGTATCGCTACACTGTAAACAGTAGTAGTGTTTAATTACGAATGTAACATTTGTTTATTTCATTTTTATGAGATAAGAAAAACATTAGTACGGTCCAAAGATGTAAAGTAGTGAGGACGAATTTGAGACGGTTAAGTCGTGACCTAAAAGGCCTTACAAAGCTATACGAATTTGTATATTGAATGATTATTCTACAACTAATGGTTAAGGATAAAATTTTAATTTGAAATTTGTACTAAGTAATTGTAACTAACGTACTCCTTACGTTAACAAAATATTATTAACCTCTTAATTACTGATAACTGTCAAAGAAACATGGATATTGATTGGGATAAAATTAACAAAAGAGGATTTTTGGAACGTCTTTACACCTAAACCTAGAGGAAAGAGTTGGGATATCCACCATTTAAACCATTAAAGATGCAGTAATGTACTTATTAAAAGATTGAGGTAAACATTTCTGAAAAAAATATATGTGTATGAATTTAAAGGCTTATTTTTAGTATGTATATTATAACCTTTCATTACAAAAATAATTTTCAGTATTAAAAAAGGATCATCGTTTTGTTTTTTGACAGTCAGGGGTATTTTAACGGTCTCTAATATTTATCTTCAGTAATATTTATATATAATTTATTTGCATATCACCTGTAAAACTATTTAAATTACATTTGTATTTATACTTTAACTCTCCTACCGAAAAGTAATGTGTAATTCCTTTAAAATAATGTTCCAATTTAAGGCACATGGAGAGGTTTTATGATTTTATATTTTGGCTTATTTTCAGTTCTGAAATATGAACATGCAAAGTCAACATATTTGACTGAAAATTTGATTTTTTTGTCATAAAATTGCGTCATATGATTGCAACTTAACTGATTCTCCTAAAGTTTAAAATAATTTCCTGGGACTATATACAACCATAGGACATGGAATTTTCAGTACTTCAACAGTGTAAATAAATTACAATCACTTGTTCATTTTATGTTAATATACAACACAAACTGTTTAAAGTATTCCTCATTTGTCCAAATCGAATAAAACTAGCAACCTAACAGGCTAAAGTCCCAATTAAGAAATAAGCAACTCTGCCCCTCCTAAATTGACCTTAAAACGTAAGCATTGCATAAGTTAACTCAACTTGTCTGTGAATACTGTATAATGTTTGGAACAATACCCTGAAACGGGGAGCATCTCAGTTGGGGTCGCAAGTTTGAAGGTATTCCAGCCGCAAGTCGTTGCAGCAACTGACATTTGGAACAGGTGAATGTCTAAACATTCATTAGCAATGTCAAGACCTTAACCAGAGCTCTGATACGACAATAAAGCTTGGCAATACATTATCTCACCGAGTGGTTTGAAGAAAAGTAGTTTGCAATATAATCTTAAAGCTGGTGTTTGAAGATTAGCATTATTGAATTAACACAACCGAGTTTTTAAAACTCATGAGTTAATTAAAACAACCAAATGTATTAAACTGTTATTTGATACGTGTATTAAGAATTTATAGGGGGATGGCAAAAACACATGATTTATGAATGACATGTATGTCTGAATTTAATAAGATAAACCAATATATATATAAAGCATTTGGCATACCATGAAAGGTGATCACGTTTTAAATATTAAAAATAGGACTTAATTGTTTAAAATACTGTTGTATCAAAATGCTGATTAAAAACTAAAACTACTATACCTATTATACTTGGCAATAAATATAATCATGGAAATTGTGAATTCTTTTAGTTTTCATGAGGATGTAGTTAACGGAAATATGCATTCACAACTGGAAGTCAGCGATAGTAAAGAATTAATCCCTTTGTCAATAAGCCCGACCTGTTCAATTATAATTGGCATTTTGGAAATAAATTATTCACGTTCAAATCCACTGCGGTCCCTGGGGTTTTGATGCATAATGGACGACCTAGTGATGCTATGATGCTTTATGGGGCCCCAGTGGCCAGAGAGTAGTGGGATGGTACTAAAGTACGAAGGTGTGCTGGGTAGGAGTCCTGTGACATGAAAACATTGGTAGGTCGAGTTTATGGACTTAAATAATTTATTTCTAAAGTCTAATACTTTATGTATCTTACTACATAAGTTTACTCATCTTATAGTAATAAGTACGGGGGGACCGGGCTTTGCTCGGGGAAGACCAGTCAGTTTTTTTAGATGACTTGGGCTTATTTCACCACTTCCCCCTACAGAAGGGGGAATCAGATTTGTATAACTCATTTGCCTCTTTTCTACATTTTTAAGGTCACTCCAGTTGTTATTTATAGCTCAATGTCCCTTTGATTTATTTTACTACTCTATTTATGTAATATTCACTCAAATCTTTTAATCTCTGCTCTCAGGAAACCACATGTTAATAATCATATACACTATGAGTGTTACTTTGACAGTTCCCTGGCTTTTGTTTTGATTTGAAACTCCATAAGCCCATTGTTAATTTTTTAACTTTTAATTTTAGTTTTTTTACATTATTTGAATTTTCCTGGGGATGAGGCCTGTCTAGAACTTATTTTTATCCCAGAAATTAGTTATTTTGAACATTTTAAGGCAATCGTTGGAGCCTTTTTAGAGATCCGTGTTGCAAGCAAGCAAGCAAGCAAACCTTACTCATATTAGAGTATAGGATTAGAGGTACAGTGCTCGTAAAAATAACAATGCATGCTGGTAATTCAGGTAAAAATATACTAAAATACAAAATTTGCGAGTCACATAATTGTGGTTTAAGAATGAGGACTCTAGTCCACGTTCACGGTGCAGTACGCAGTGCCCATAAGCCACGTATTTCAAACGGAAATTCGAGAGGTACTATAGAAAACTGAACACATTGTCTTACTTAGCTGAATGTGCAATCGTGTTTAGTTTAAATACCTCCCCAGACTCTTTTGTTTTACGGTTTATTGTTACTTTCATAACACTTTTACCACGATACAAGGCAATCTGCAACAGGCCAGTCATTCTCTGATTGGGCCTGATCATGACCGGTGTAACTGGTTGAAATCGATCGCCTTGTGTATATTTGACAGTATTGTATGTAAGTACAGTATAAGTACAAAATATACTTTATAGTGTTGTAAGACGTATTTTATTAATCCTTTACATATTAAAAAATATAGAAATTAATCTACTACTACTTTAGAGCCGTCACGCGGGTCGCCAAGTATAGTTGATGCAACCCTCATAACCACAAACATAATAAACTCAACTCAGTGTTATAGGAGGTAGTATGACTATCCTGTAACGGCTAACGTGGACTATATTCGTTTATTTAAATGTATATATTACTGCATGCCGGTGGTATATGCACCCAACTAATTCCATTTTTGGGAAGTCTTTAGCTTTTGTTCACGCTTACTAACAAATAATTTATTATATAATGAAATAATTGTACATTTTAATTCAGCAAACTTTTGAAAAAAAAAACTAGAAAACTAATTTAGCTTATTTTATGAGTTATGACAGTTGTATGAGTTTGTTTTTGTGATCCCTTGTGAATGGTTTATTTTACCTTTTTCCGTCAAGGAGCCATTCTAGACCTGTTTAGGCTACCAGTTTCGAGGAATAATGTCCTTAGACTCCAACAAAAACGTTTTTCACTCATATGCTATCGTCAAAATTCAAAATCACGCCTTGTTACATTTATCACAAACACACACGAAAACTGTATGACTGAGTTTTCGAGAACCTATTTGATTACAAATTTGAACCTATTTGAGAACCTATTTGAACCATATGATTATATTTTCGAGAACCTATTCAGGTTAAAAATGTCCTAACAATATACAGACTAGCTTACATGCTCCGAATCAATAAATAATACAGTAACATCGTGGGATTGTTATTGTCTACTGTCAAATACATCAGATTTATCAAAAACTAAAAGTCACCCTAATGTGTTGAGAGTGTCGGCTGACAGCTGGTGGTGACGTTTCTGACAGCAGATTGAGTTACTGTCGGTTGCGGCGCTTTATTGAGCTTTGCTGTTCATCGATATCGCCGTCTGGGAGGAGGGCTAACAGTCGCCGTCTGCCATCAGCTGTTTGTTTTATAGCTTGGATGGTTTTAAACCTATAAAGAATAACTTTTTGTACTAAGCAACGTAGTCGTTAAAGTCCCAGTGACCCAAGTAGTCACCTAACTGTCAACAACAATTTTTTGCATGTCAGGCTTTACAGCTGAAAAAGGTCTTGTGTCTTTGTTAAAAAATTGTTCCTTGCTAAAGAAACGTTTCAAACAACTTAACTTTACAAGTGGTTATGGGCATTGATGTTTTTAATCTGGTTGGATTAAAAATACCAGTAGCTGACTAAATATAGGTGATTATCATGATTTTTATGAAAATCAATATAACTAGTTGTCCTGTTGCTCGAATCTGAGCAAGTTTGTACCCAACGAAATGTTTCTTCAGTTGTAAACAAACATAACAGAACATCCGATATTAAAACTGATGATAATACGTACTTGCAATCAACACGTAGTTTAGACTTCCACCGTTCGTCGGATAGCACCACTGTTCCGAAAATTCAGCCAGAATACTGTGTTTAAGTGATGATCTACGTAAAAATACCTTTAATTTGGCACCTCAAACGTTAAAATCCTTCCAGCCGTTATCGACTTATGACTGTGAAGAAAAAACGCGTAGCGTATTAAAACATAAATTAACTCATTTTTTGGTAATGTGTTTAAAAAACTATGAGAACAAATAAATTTGTAGAGTTGATTTATATAGTTCTCTCATTACAAAATCTTATACTTATATTGTTTTAATTTTTGTTAAGCTGTCTATGATAATATAACCTTTGAACATGTCCTGTGATAAATTTTTTAATATTCATATTTGTAAAAGCCTATTTCATTATTAATATTCAAACAACGTCAAGCAGTAAAGGAAAAAGATCAAAATCATTCCTTGAATGGATCTACATTTAGCTTGTAGGAGGAACCATTAAAAAACACTATAAATAAATAAATATCAATAAATACTATCAATCACCAAATATGAAATAAAATGGAGCACACGCTCATGGAACGGTGGTCGCGCGCTACTAGTTCTGTGGTCTAGCGGATTTCAGTTGCCTGCAGACCCAGACGCACAACCTTAGCGGTTCCTGAAAGTGAGGCGGTTCATTCACAGTGACCTCTGTTGAGGTTCATTCATTCATTCATTCATGTTGCTGGACTAAGAAACCCCAGCCTGGCTGCTAGAGCTAGGCACGTCTTCCACAAGCGTGAATGTTGTGCAGGTTACCGGAAGGAAAGGATATAGCAGGAAAGGAAAAGGTGGGATGAGACAGGCAGCCAAATCCTTTCAGTGAGCCAGCTCCCGTCTTCCTGTGACAGCTGGGGTTAGGCTTAAACAGGCGGACCCACTCAGCCCTCCAACTGACCAACTCAACTGACAGGGTGTCCATGTACTACAGCCAGGGACCATACATTCTCAGGTTTGGGACCAGACCCAGAGTTTCCGTCCCCAGCCGCTGCATATGGAGAAACAAAAGTTGAAAGGGAAGTTTGTCATAATGGATAGCCAAAATACTTACCATATGTAATGACAAGTTCATTTCCTGTAACCAATGTCAGCCTCAAAACTAGTATAGACCAGTTTTAAGGTTGTCCTGGGATTAATCCTTTCTATTCGTTGGATGAATTTGTAGGGGCCTTGAGGCCGAGCTTGAGGTTAAGCCTGTTGAGGTTAAGTACTAAGATAAAAAATTATATTCAAGCTAAATTGTTCTCATCAGGTGTCGAACACATGGCAAAATAGTCACATCTGGCTGTCAGGAATTTCACAGTGTGTCACGTTCACAGCTACAGGTCTGTACAGTAACAGTGACCCCATTCATATGTTTACCATAGAGGTATCGACTTAAAACTTATATTTTAATATTCTATTATTAGTTCATGAATTACAGTTATATCAGCCATGTCAACTATAATTTCACATCCAACTTTCATTAGCACGCTCCATGTAACTGAGTTGTGTTTGGAGAATGTATTTAACCTTGTTTAGCACCCTCAACAATGTTTTACGCCTCCATAAGCGTTTCCTGGCATGAAGACGATTTTTCTTCGGCTATTTGCCCTATACTTCTCGGTTACTAGACACTGTCTCTTAATTTTTCCTAAATATATAGTGGTACAAGCCATTACCTTAATTTATTTTACCGTAATATAGAAATTGAATGAGCTCTACTTGTTCATCTGCATGCAAACGAAATAATACTCGTTCTGTTTATTTATATTTATATTAAATAACTTGCCATTAATAAGAGGATTAGGTGTTCATAAAATAATTACAAAAAGAAAAAAAACTCAACGACATATTATTAATCAAAAATGTTTACAAACTACTGTATACAGTTAAGTACAGTCACTAAAATAATGGAAACTGTCAGTGATCTAGACCATGATTGGCCACACGGAACGCAACTGGCGCATTGCCTTCACTTCCGGGACTAGGAAATTAGCTTGATCTCTTGAAGAACCCTCTTAAACACACAGACAGCGTGGTGTCGCGTGGCGTGGCGTAGCGTAGCGTGGCGTGGTCGGATGTTTCGTTGGAAATAGCCCAAATATTTTGCAGATGATTTAAATCAATTTAACACACACATATGCTACTGTACTAGTAATCACCATCTCACCTTACAAATGCATAAAGTGTAGAGATTGTAGTATGTTATATTTATAATGGACTTGTAAAAGTTTATATATAAGATTGTAACATGATCTTATACGATGGTTAAAACGTCCATAAGTTCACTATTACATGACTCACTCATGATAGGCTTTATTATGAGGTAGGTTCATTGCAAGTTATCAATATTCTTGCTTAAACGAAGAAACAATAGACGGTCATTTTATTTTAAATAAATAAAATGTTTCTTCCACATGCTTTGGATTGACATCAGTTGGTGGAATGTTTACGATGGAACTATAAACATGCCACTGAGGCACGCGGCCACCGGGAAGTGGTCTGTCTTTGTCTTCATTCTTCAGAGGTGGGACCCGACTGTCTGTCAAGGACCACCCACCAACACCTTAATCGAAGACACGATTACCAGATTGCATGTGTTGCGTTTGGAAAAAACATCAACATAATTTCCGTTTTTTAGAAGAAGGAATTGAAATTGATCGTAAATTCCAACAAAACAGAAACCACGCTGATAAAGTTAGTTGACTTTCTTTGGGCACACTGTTCATGTTTTAAAAGTTAAAACGACAATTTACAATTCCAAAAGTTTCGTTTACACGACAATAAATAAATTATAAAATACACTCTTCCAGACAAAGCTTTTTAATTTGTTCATACCCTATATATAACTGTCTGCTATGACGCTAAATGTAGTAGGTACTTTATAATATTTAATACTTTGTTAATAAATATTTTGAACACATTAATTTGTAATTTTTTGTCTACCATTTTTGTCAGGATGTTGTTTAAATTAAAGCTGAAAAAGTAGTTTGAAAAATGTATAATAGTTTACAACATTACGGGAAACATGTATCCTAATCAGTATGCAGATGTATCGGCCCCTCAGGACCAATCGAGTGCTGATATTTTGATATCGGTGACTACCCAGACATGGTGCATTCATTTTCATACATGCCGTATGTATTTTTGAATGATTTTATCACATACTAATATCGAAATACAACATATGAGAAGAACATAGATGTACCGAGTTAAAGGTTCTAATTTGAACCAGGAAAAAGACAATTAATTATGTGCAAACGTTATACTGTTACTGATTGTGGTATTTTATTAGTGAATATCATTATATTAATAGGCAAGCACAAGACTATCCCTCCTTTTTTCCCAGCGTGTGTGCAACATAGTATAAATTCACGCATACGGAAAGGGATTTCCATGTAGATATGCAGAACCCCCTTCTAAGTTATATCGGCCATCAGGGATACGCCTCACATTCCTTTTCAATGTTAATCTTATGGAAGAGTAGTAATAAATTTAAGTATATGTGCCGGCTAATATAATAACACAAATTCTAGCACATCAGCAAGAACATATGTCTCAGGACTAATGTCAATAAAAAATAATAATGAATACTGGAATGGTAACACCCTGATCTTATCCATTTTAACTCCACGTTAAAAAAATACACCTGTGTATGAGGGGCAGAGGTGATGGAGGGTGAGAGGGAGAGAGAGAAAGAGAGGTTATTCGTGAAGTTCAGCATAAGGACACTGATTCAAAAGCATAATATGTAACGGCTCACGCATGATGTAGCGAACATTCACGCAGTCATTATTCGTATGCCGGTTTGGGTTTACGTATATATTAATTTTGGTCGAATTTTTACCTTTGGGTGATCGGTGGTTATAATAAATTGATATTACAAAGTTTGGCATTGAAATAAATGTTGACACGTAGTAGCATCTTGCAAATACTTTAAAAATAAACAAAAACGACACGAGACTAGATGAAACGTTTATTTTATTCCCTCACACATGAGAGCATCGATGTTAGTGTTTTATCCAAAGGTATATTATATGAAATGTACGTACACATTATTTTTAAACCAAAATAAGTTAAGTTATTGAGGTAAAATCGTTGAAAACATAGCATAATTCATCGACTATTATCAAATTTAATATAAAAAAATATACACAACTGGAACAACTATATGAATAGTGTACTTCTGTTCTACCATATCAATTGGTTCATACACAGACATTAACCAAAAATGTTTGTTCAGAAGTGACGCATTAGAACTATTCATTACCTCACTCGTACCTCGTACTAGGGTGGATTGAATTCCTCAGAGGTTTAGGGGGGAAACCCATAGTTAGCTTTAGCGATAAAGCTCTTTTGTAATTTTACTCATCCGAGACTTACATGTTATACATTATTTATATCTATAATTATATTTAGTTCATTTTTTGATTGAAAACTCGAGTTTTGTTTGTTTTCTGAAACAGCGGTAATGTTTCTTAAAGTTAGTTAAAACACTTATATATTTTTGTTATAGTTTTGAAAAATGTGGAATACCCCAAAAGTATTTATGAAAGGTGCAGAACAATAGTTTCTTTGCACGACAATCGTGTCAAAGTTGTTTATAATCAGTCCAATACTTTCCCACAGTAAGACCTTTTTTAATCATTACTGACTAATTGGTGCCATATGTTGTACGCATACAGGTCAAACAGTACATCAACATTGCATTAAATAACTATTAAAAACAGTAATGGGTCTAACTGATTATATTTTGTAATAATTCCGCATAAACCGAGGCAGGATAGCAAAGCAACTTTATAACAACAACTGATAACTCAAGGTTTAGAAGTATTATTAAAATTATTTTTATGTTCTGTAATAATTAAATAAATAAGGTATGTAAGGAACAAACAAATCCCTTTTCAATGGGAAAGTATGCTTAGAAATTCACATCATCTGCGTAGACTCGTTAGCTGGTTTATTTGTGAATACTTCACTAAATATTTAATAATAAAATGGTCATTGGAAAAAAACAATTTTGTTTTAAAACAAATATTAATTACTTAATCTCACTTACTTACGAACAGCGTAATATTTTATTTCTCAGCGAATTAAGCCATCGGATAAGCATATAAATAATTCAACAGCACTATAAAGTGAGATGCATTATCATTTCATTAGGATTTTAAGGTTTACCTAGCTTTTATTTTTACATTCTGGAAGCTTTACGTATACTCTATTTTAATAAAATTATGTATTTTGTTAAAGATTTAAAAAAATTCCACGTATCTACATCTATGTACACTTTACATCTGTGCACCAATCTGTGCAACCATTTTATCAATATTGAAAGCATAACAGATGAAGTTACAGCTCATCGTAAGGTACAATTTCATTTATTAAATCATTTCATTTAGTCTGAAACTTAAACATTACGAATTAAAATAAACCTTTTATCTTATGGGGGAAAAATTGCCTTCAGCAGTATAATTGTCATGTGCTTATTTCTTTCACTTTATGCTGTATCTTTCCTTATTTTTTACATTTATATGGTTAAAATGTTAAAGTTGTAAAGCGAAAAGAACAATTAAAACAAACTGTTATTACAAATATCGTTTCAGGTTGAAATTTCCTGAATGATATATCTTATATATTATTTATCTAGCTTGTTTTTCTGTCAGTCCGCGAGATCTTCCTTATTCCTTTTTTCAAATTCCATGATTTACCCCTCATTTTAATGCTTATGTGCCGGCTATTGACGAAAAATAGACTCATAGTCTAAATATGTACCGCTTCTCGGAAATTTGAATGATATGAAAGATAAATAAAGGGAATAGTTTGTTTTGACAGGAGCGAAAATGTAAACAAAAGAACATCTGATCAGCTGACAAGATTTGGTTCGCAGTGCGGAATTCCGCACGGGTCGACTAGTGTTATTAGAATATATGTAATCTGGCAACTCCACAGAAAGCAAACTATGTCGCTCTAAAGAATTAATAGGCATTAAAAACTATAGCAGTACAACTTGAATAAACCTATTTTGCTCAGAAATAATCTAAACGTTATTTTGTGCCCAAGCAGTCACAAATGGTTCCAGAACAGCGTAAGCCTAAGTGGTTACATACGACTGTTGTGGTAAATGGTCCGTGAATCGATCCCTTAACACCCCTCGGCCACGAATTGTTATTTTGACGCTATGTTTGTATTCTCTTGTACATTCGCCAAGTGAAAAAAATCACTTACTCAACAAACTTTCGACCATATGTTCAGTTATGATTAGCTAATTTACTTAGGTGGCTGAGCAAATACCGTGGAATGTAGTATAGGAAAGTATTTCCTGAGGGGATGAAGACCATATAACAATATAGACCCCAATTTATTGTAATAACCACTATTCATAAATTTTCAACCTCTTTGTGATAAGCAAAAATTCAAAGGATTAAGATAATTTGTAATGTTCAGCTTAAAAAAGACTATGAAAAATTTTTTAATATATAGGTAAAAGTTGTTATCCCGATTGAATGAGTGCGCGTCTTTACCTAAATATGTAGACTATGAAGTATTGAATAAAGTATTAAGTACTTTAAGTACAATACATATTCAATTTTAGTGATTCTACTGTAAAATATTTACCAAAATGCATATTTCAAAATACTATATAAATATATGTTTTTTTATAACAATCTAGTTAGTTATATGAACAAACAGTTCAGAAAATTCATCGTGAAAAAACTAGAAACTGTTTTTTTAGGGGAAGCGCCTTTTTTCTATCCCAATTGGATGATTCGTTGAAAGCTGGGTTTCGAGTTGGTTCAAATTAATACTCCTTTACACGTCTTTTTGGATTTGTTTTTACCAATCTATAATTTCTGTAAGTTAATGGTGAAAGACCTTCCTTCACCTATATGAGTAAAGTGAGGCTACACAAGAAGGAACAAACGTTTTACACAGTGCCAGGATGATAAATAGTTATAATGGGTGGCATTGCAATGACAGAATAATATATGTTCAATATGTCCATCTACCAGTAAAATTGTCTCCTTTATCTCATAGTACTAAGTACAATACTCTTAAACCGAAAGCAGTACTACGATCATGGAATCATATATGCAGATGCGTAAGAGATAAGGGAAACGGAAACTTTACGTTAAACATTTAACGTTATCATTTCGGTGATTAATTACTCAAGCAAATCACCCCTTAGAATTCCCCTTCACATCGTTTACCTTGCAGCGTCAAAGTAATTTGTGATTTCACATATTAATTGCAGAAAGGGAATTGTTGAAGGTTTGTAGTTGCAATGTAATCGTATAAGGCATTGCACGATGGATTTGTATAAGGAAGGGTGTGTAAACAATAATTACACCAAGTGTGAGGTGTGAAGGAAATATATACAATTGGAAGTTAAGTTTTCTCGTATAAACGCAGGTGTATGTTGCATAAACAAGAATCATACTTTAATGTACAAGTAAAACGAAATAGAGTGAAATTCAAGTAAAAAGATATGCTGCTTTTTACGTTGTACGTGCAGATTCATGATTAATTATTCACACCACACGTGTAATGATTAATTTGTTTTTATTTAGAGATTATGTAACTTTTTTCGCGCTGTGAATATTCTACATCTAATTTGACTTTGTAACTACTTTAGGCTGAAAATGTTTGGTTGAAAATATTTGATTACACTTTTAAACCAAAATTAAACCGGCTGTGTATTTTTGAACAGTTTTTAGAATGTAAGCAGTATATTTTCTGTAATTAGTAGAACCTAATTTACAATTAACCACAGTGATCATCAAAAAATGTAAATACCCCCGTCACAGCAAACCTGTGTACTCAGCGAATTTCCAATGCATATATGTGACTCACTACTACATAGAGCTACTTACCAAGTTTCACAAAAATACATCCATAAATAAGTGATATATATCATTTTATATATTCTCCATAAGAATAACATTAGGGTTGAGGACGCAGGTTTGCGGCAACAAAGAAGATAAGTTACATGTTTTTTTTTGCAATTATCAATATAACTCAACCAGGTGAAGCTATATACCAAGTTTTATTAATTTAGGTTCATAATTAAGGGAGATATACAACTTTACTTATACTCCCTATGAATAACATGGGGGCCGAGTATGCAGGTTTGCTGCTACGGGGACTATCAACAAAAAACTTGTTTTTGTGCTAATATCAATATATAACAACTAGTTGAAGCCACATACCAAGTTTCAACAATATACATTCAAAAATAATCGAGATATAGAATTTTATTTATTCTCCATAAGGATAACATTGGACAACGTACTGCGTTTAGCATTTTGAATATCTCTGCAGCGGTTGGACGTAGAACAACGATTAAGACACCAAAATGATTGTTTTGTTGAGCTAAACACATTAATAAACAGAAATGTGAAGTTTTTATTAAAACTATCTGAGAAAAATCTAAAAACCATTTTCCCATAAGATTAACATGGGACACGTTTTTTTGGATTTTCTCCGCAACCACTTAACCTAGGTTAATGATTCAAAATACAAAATTTTTTTTAAGTTCTATAATACGGCTATAACCAAAATTGAGTGTTTATAACATTTCGGGGTCAAATTAAAAAAAACCTATTTTTGTAAAATTGTAAACCTCCATAAAACCCTCTTCCCATAGTGCGATCGATCTGGTTTTCGAACTTAAAGCCATAAATGCTACTCTCCACATTTGTGCCAAATTTCATAAAAATCGGGTGTTTCTTTCAAAAGTTATCGTGGTAACGGACACACACACACACACACACACATATATATATATATATATATATATATATATATATATATATATATATATATATATATATATATATATATATATATATATATAAATTTGAACGAATATTGTTTTTGGCATCTGGGGACCTCAAAACGAAAAGTTATCATGGTCTCGGGCTTAAGTCTTACCATGCCACCTACGGTAATAGCTTCTTCCCTATAGGGGAAATTCGCTAAAAGTAGTTAAACTAACGACGAGTTTTATATGCAAAGGTATAATATTATTTTTCATTACCTGTCCCTGTACAACAAGGTTTGCCAATCAACTGAACACGTTTGGGTCTCCTGTGGGGATTGGATCATGTTATGACATTTAACTGCAATACTATCTGGAACTGGAGAGCAATTAATTTGATTTTGTGTTAGCTTTAATTTGGTATTATATATTTCCGCATTTGTTGCCCTATGAAGCCACCAACAATATGTATGTTTAAACGAATATTATTGACGTTGTATTAAGTGTTATAGCGCTGACTAGCAGGCTATAATTTTTCTTGAGTTAAAGAAGTGGTAATTAAAGAAAAAAAAATAAAGAACTGAATAAACTCTTCTTGTATTTATTTAAATAAATAAAATAAAGTTTTCCTTCTCAAATAAAACAGTTCAAATTTCAAAATAAAATTAAACTTGGTTTTGCTCCAATTTCTCATTTGTTGTTTTTCAAAAAAGGGGAACAGTCTGTAAAACAATTATTTCTTTTTCAGGGTTCGAAGCTTTTCATTCTTTCTTGGATTGAACCTTTTCTTAAATACTTGGGTTGAAGACATGCTTCAACCACTTCTGTCTTTCAAATAAAAGATTAACTGTTCGATCCTTTTTTCATATTACTGAACTTTAATTATAAATCTTCTTTTATTTCTTAAACAGTCTGGCTTTAAGCATGTCTTCAACCCAAGTATTTAAGAAAAGGTTCAATCCAAGAAAGAATGAAACGCTTCGAACCCTGAAAAAGAAATAATTGTTTTACAGACTGTTCCCCTTTTTTGAAAAACAACAAATGAGAAATTGGAGCAATTATTTAATTGAAACTCTAAATTTTAAAACAACTTTGTACCTTCAAACTGAAGAGGTTCACGTTTCGCTGGAAAGACTCACGACACACTTACGACACTAGTTGTCAACGTAAAATGCCGGAGCCTCCCAGCGACCGTGAATATATAACCTTAGCTTAGAAACTTCCAGAAACCCGAGCACGCCGGCCGTCACGTGACCAGACTCCAGTTCAATCCAGCCAAGGAAGAATTTAAATCATTGTCTCCAACTCATTCTGACAAACCCGAACAAGAAAATCGCGATCTTGCCTTGACTTGCAAAACCAAGTAGCACCAGCAATTCTTATTTGCAACTGTCAAACATTATTTCTTTTAATATATAACAAATAGTATATTTAATTATATATAGCGTTTCAATTACAATTGGGACGATATAGTGTTAGTAAATAAGCAAAATAACGTTAGGTTAATTAATGGCAAACAGATGAAACACTTCGATAGGGAATTGTGTGATACTATACCCCTCAGCCGTCCATTAGACAGCACACCCCGGGGATGGTGCTGGGTTTTAAAATGAAAAGAGATTGTATACATCCCGAATTTTAAAAATAAAATAAAAATGTACATACTAATGGAGGGATGACTAATCGATCTCCCAGACGTCCGGCTTTTTAGGAGAAATGCTGGTATGAATTTAACAATTAGCAGTAAAAAAGCAGTGTGTTTACAGTTACATCGCTATTAAGATAATACTTTTTATCTAGCAGTTTACAGTTCTTACGATATAAGAATGCTATAGGGATCCTTCCCCGTAAATGATTTGAACACAATAAACAATCCGTTTGCAAATAAAACGAAAGGTTTTTATAAGTATTAACAAAATGTTGTAAAACCCAAATCACATATTTGTAAATTAAATCTTTCTAATGTTCCTATATTGTACTGTCTTTTAGTACAAATGCCTACTATACAGTTTACCAAGTCGTATAGTTTCTAAGAAAATGATAATAATTTTTCTAACTGAGTCAGCCATAATAGTTACATTAGTTGTGGTTTATGTCTCTGTTATTTTAAGTTCACAGCATTCAAACAATTGTCCGGCAGTCACTAAAGTTTCGAAAATTTATTTGGCATAATCATATCTTCTTTCTAAATAGTTTTTCTTAATGTATGCAAGTTGATAATATTATTACTTGCATACATTAAGAAAAACTATTTAGAAAGAAGATATGATTATGTCAAATAAATTTTCGAAACTTTAGTGACTGCCGGACAATTGTTTGAATGCTGTGAACTTAAAATAACAGAGACATAAACCACAACTAATGTAACTATTATGGCTGACTCAGTTAGGAGAGCGATGTAAAACAATATAATCGATAAAACATGGCTTGAGCCGGGAGGAGTCCATAATTCATTATTGCTATTTTTACTTTCTCCCCCTATACATAGTATATGGAGAAAGTATTGTTTTCGTAAAAATTTTCGAATTTGAGTTGTCAGTGGAAATATTCGTTTTGGTGCTCCCTGAACCCAAAAAAGTGGTTTTTACGTGATGTCTGTCTGTGTGTGTGTGTGTGTCTGTGTGGATGTGTACAGAGCTAGAGCCCTAACCTATGGGCCGATTTTTATGAAATTTGGCGTGTAGGTACTAATCCACGATATCTCCAGGCGTTTTTTTCATTTTTTTGAATTTTTGATTTTTAAGGGTAATTATCCCCCAAAAACCGCCAAAAAACATGAAAAATACAAATTTCTCAAAAACGGCTCTAACGATTTTGATTAAACTTTCGTGGTTTGTAGAACTTTAGGTTTCCAACAAAATGACACCACCCGCATTTCTGGAAATATGCGGGTTCAGAAATTACAGGACTTAAAACATCAAAAATTCAGTTTTTTGGATTTTTCATAAAAAATCATAAATGTTAAAAAAGATTACTATTCACCATTAAAAAGAGCTCAAAAAACTAAATAAATTAGTATTTTAAATTACTATTCTACGATTGCTAGTTGCGGAGAAAATTGAAATTTTCATTTAGCGGTAAACACAGTACGTTGTCCAATGTTATTCTTATGGGGAATACAAAAATAACTATTTCTCTCTTATTTACTGATCAATTTCATTTGATATGCAGGTCAAGTTAGCATTGACCAACAGATGATGTTCGAAATGTGTTGCTATTTAACCCTGGGGGGGGCAAGGGGGCATTTTCCCTCTCAAAACTACTGTGTGTAGCAACGGACTCTATAGTGCCTCCAAAAAAACAATTTGGGTGGATATTTCTGAAAACAACTATTTTAGACAATTTTCTGTACATTTATCTATACTTCATATTCTATATTTAGTAAATAACAAATATTTTTGTCATTAAAGTTTGGCTAAAAGGGAGAAAGTATGTGTCAGTTTCCTGATACCGTTTATTTACTGCGTGGTAATAAATTATGACAGTAAATATACCTTCACAATAAACATAAGTGTAACAGAAACACGAAAGATTATTTATGTTCCGGTTTAGTGTTTGCATCATAAAAAAACACAGAGAAGACGCTTTTTACGATCTACTTATTTACTTCAGTCCAACATTGTAGTAAACGTCAAATGTGTCCCTCTGAAGAACTTTTCTCGGTATCTCTATGTAACGAATGTGATTAAAATATGTGTAAGCGAAGAGATATAACTTACAATAGTGTTTCAAGAGTAATAGGGAATAGTTACCTTATTATTTTATTAACATGTTTACTTGCCCTTTAGTCTCCTCTCACGGTCATTTAATCAAAATCAATCGCTTTTTTTAGCATAGAATCAAAAAGTTAAATAAATTTAGTAAAAAGGCTTGTGTACAGTTTAAATTATTATATTTTAGTACATGTATTATGTATATTGTATATATATATATATTGTATATTGTATGTACATGTATTATGATTGAGTATGTATGTTTTGTACATTGAAAATAAATAAATAATATTTTGATGTTATTTGAGGTCACGTGTTAAATTTTTGAAGTGTCCACACAACTATGGGTCTGAATGACAAAAACATGTTAAAACCACTTTATAAAAATACCACTGGCATTTAAAAAAGTTATATTTTTATAAAGATAAGATTTATTTATAAATGGTAAATAGTAAAAAAATAAAATAAAATAGTAAATAGTAATGGTAAATGGTAAATAGTATAAAATATTCTGTCAAATCCATCTCGATTTGCGGGAGATCGTTTATGGCTTTGAAATTATCGCACCAAAAGGCTCCTGCATTACTGTAAAATCTAACAGTCAGTGAAATCAAGAGTTAATTAACATACACAACCATAATTATTCGGGATTCATTACTTTACGCCTCCTTATATGTTTTCTTAATAAACTTCAGGATATAAATCTTGTTTTACTATAGACTAAGATTTAACTTATCGTAGCTTCTAAATAGCAGACGATGGATTAAGAAGAGAAACCAAAAGTCATACAGCAATTTGTAGCTTGATACATAGTAGTTAATAGTGATAACGATCATGATCGGTAATGTATGTCATGCTTCTAAACAAGCATACATAAAATTATATGTGTTCAACAATAACCATATAATATAGAAAGTAATTACTGTACAACAATACAATAAATATAATTTAAAAAATATTCGACTATGTAGACTATGTAATTTCTAGACTAAGAAAATTTCCAGTTTTCTTCATAACAGTTTTATTTGGCCCATAACTAGGTCAGATTATTGTGATGAAAGTAAACGGACATGTTGTTTACGTGACGTGATGGTTTACGATTTGCAGTCCAACCCTGTCGTAAATGTCTCAGCTGGTTTTCCCTTTCTAAGGAATGCCACTGCAGTACAGGGTGCCTCAGGTAAGGTGTCTCAAACAGATTACAGGCGACGCAATTGACCTAAAAGGATGAAATAACATTATTTCTCCCTAAACTGACTCCAAGTTATAACGTAAAAAGATATTTAACTTTTTAGAAATACAGAATGTTCCAAAAACCGAGCGTGACTAGTTAGAATCTTGGAGTATTCAAATATAAACATACGTCATATTTGTACGTTCGATATACACCACTTTAAAGCTCTACAACAGACAAACGTTTTGCGAAAACAGAACTAACTTTGTCGTTTCAAAATGGTGGCCATTTTTTCGGAAAATATTGTAATTTGCGAGATACTCAGTATCCCCTAAACCACATAAATTTGTTTTGATTCAAAATTCTTACTGGTACTAAAATTATCGTTACCCTGATATGCTACAAGACAGTATTTGAAACAAATAAAAAAAATCGAAGTTATTCTTTTTATATGCTCAAAATTCCAAAGTATTAAATAGTAACGTATAACATGCTATAATAATGTATAATATTATTATAGTAATAGTTTGTCATTTTAAAGGTCTTGCAAATACTGAATTGAATTAAAGTACATTCATACTACTTATCTTGAAAAACTAGGTGGTAACAGTAAATCATAATTCCTAACTGGTAAACGTTAACCGTTAAAACGATTTGAGAGAATAAGAGCACAATTTGTATTAGTAATAACAGAGATTCTTGTGTTAATAGAATCGGTGGCACCTTGATAGTACAGTAGGCTATAGATTGCGAGAAGTTTTTTAAAATTTAAGGTGATTTATTAATTTGCTGTTCTTGGAAGATGAAACATTAAAGGCGGTACTATAAAGATGTCATTGAGGCTCGTAACCACCGAGGAATTCAACTCATTGGGCGACAGTCTAATTGGTTTGGTAGGAATGTTAAACTGAGACCTCCCATGGACAACTTTGCAAACAAAACGGAGACGGCTACGCCTTCACATTGGATTTACTCCGTTTATAATTGGGATTGTACGAAAATTTCTCAACGTGGTTTAACATACCTTGTAAATATTACAAGTTACAAATTAATATTTTATACTGCTATATAAAACTGAAATATTAAATAGGACGAACAATATCAACACGGAAGCAAATTAAAAATAGTTTTGCTTAAAATAACTATATAACACCTTTCCCGTCCCTCTTTCCCCTCTCTCAGGTGGCTGCTTAATATTCCAAAGGGGGACATGTCTAGCCGGATATACCGGGGCCTCTTAATCCCCCAAAAACAAACATCGCATATATTGATAAATCAAATTATTGAGTTTTTATGCAGGACCTGAAACAACCATTTTTTGTGGGGAAATCCTTATAAATGCATTTCATGGATACTGGACGTTTAAAAACAATGAGTTGTCTAACAGAAGCTTACTTCCCCAGCCTCAGCTTGTGCTACTACATCCTGCCTGATCTTTCCTAACTGCTCATTTTTTCTTACCTTTGCCATTGAATATTTTTCCATGATCCAAAGTCCACCTATGAACACTAACATGCCATTTCCATTTTTCACCTGATTGCACAACGTCATCTACGACAGCTGTTAGTAGTAAGAAGAATTAATCATGACGGGTCTCATGTCTCTGGTCGACGGGACAGACAACGTACAATTTACGTTCACGTAGCTTTATATCCATAATATCAAATACATTTACTTTAAATACTATGATGATAATATGTTGGTGTGATAACCCCCTAACACAAACTTTAAAAATAAAAATTGGCATTAAAAATCACAGCGGTTAAAATATGTAAATTATTTGATACTCGTACATAGTAATAATTCCATAAGGATAAGTAAATTATACTAAATGTTAAGTTGAAATATAACGTTATCTTTGATATAAAAAAAGGTTTTTGTTTTAATGGAAAAAGTATTAAACTGTTCGTAAAGTTTGGAAATGATTGGCTCAAAACGAAACATAATTTTTCATTTTATCATAAAAGTATACAATGTATAAATTACGGGTATCGTCCTATTAACCAATGTTGTTAACATATGAATATTGAAGATATATATTAATAACGATAACCTAGTTGTATGTGTTACTTACGGCGTTGCTTTTATTTTATACGTTTAATTACATAATCAAACGCATTTGCTTACATTTTAAATAAAATTAGTGTGGAGGGGAAACAATAACAGAAATTATATAATAATTTGACCAGGCAATACTGAACAACTGTGTAATTTTCAATAGCCAACACTTGTTCATGCCGCAGATTAGCACGAATTATCTAATACAATTATTATTATAGAAACATCATAATGTTTTTAAGTTCATAATTTGTATCTTGTTATATCAGATAATTTATTAATAAGCTTTAGATCTTAAAGAACCTGTTGTTAAAACCTGTTAAAAATTAAACTACATTCACGATATTTCAGCTTTGTTTACGGGATATGTGTGTGTTTGGTGAGAGTTTACCAAAAATGACTCCCAATTGTGCATTTATATTATTATTAGTGATAATCAAGCATACAGCTTACGAGTGCTTTTATTACATTCTGCCAGAGGTAATTTTCGTTCACCCCTAGTAAAATATGTGGCCGATCACATGGGACTGAGTGAGTCAGGGAATGGTTCACGAGCCACTGACCACGACTCTTGCAGCAATCACTTACACTTATAGGAACGCCTCGCACAACACATGGGCACCGTGAGTCACCCACGTAGAGGCATCTGCAACTAGTGATAAACAATGATGATGTAATTGTATTATGTATAAGTCATCAATGCACATACAGCTCCCAGATTTTTGCATGCTAAAGACGCTGGAAAAGAATCGTCATCCTTATTATCTTTACCATTTATGATTCAAACCAGTTTTACGATCAGTTAAGCTAAAGCAGTTAAAATCAGTTCACTGGGAGATTATTTGTTTGTGCAGTATCTGTGTTAAGGGTATAATAGAAACAATACACATATTACAAACAATTACTGCAATTGCACAATCACAGATAGAAACCATAAGGGAGAAAGTAATATTACAATGAACAGTATTCTGTACATTTATTTTGAAATTCCTAGCTCCCTAAAATAAAATAATATCAACAGGCTTTCAATCGTTCTGGTACCTTACATAAGCGTTTTTACTATAGTAGTCAGTTGTTCTCGTTGCGAATGTGTTTTTTAAAACACGTTTGTTGGGATTCCCTTTTTAAATTTCTCCCACTATACACGATATATAAAGAAAGTATCGTTTTCGTCAAAATGTTCGAATTTGAGAAATCGGTGGAAATATTAGTTTTGGTGCACCCTGAACAAACAAAACCAACAAAGTAGTCTTTGAGGTGATGTATAACTGACTGTCTGTCTATGTACATACATAGAGACCACACCTATGAGCAGATTTAATTTACAGTTTGTATGTCGCTAGTGATTTGCAGTATCTCCAGCTTTTGTGTTTTGAGGGTATCCTCCAAAACGGGTATCCCAGAATCATGACCAATCAAAATTTCTAAAAAACAAACGGCTGTAGCGACTTTATATAAATTTGGCAGTTTATAGTCCTTTAGATTACAAATACAATGACACTACCTTTGGTTCAGATATTGTAGGGCTCATTTCAGGTCTTGAAACTCTGGTTTGTTTGTGTAAACAAGTCTATTAACGGTTTACTTCCCACCATTAAGAAAACCCAACAAAGTTTGTATTTTGAATTATTTTGTTACGACTAATGAATTGTTTCAGGGAAAATGGAGATTTAATTTGGGAAAATACAGTACCTTGTCTAATGTTAATCTTATGGGGAGTCAATAACTTACCATTTATCTCTTATTTATCGATTATTCAATTAAAATATGATATTTATGTAAAATAAGCATTGACCAATAGAAAATATTCAGAATATGTTACCACCTACCCATGGTGGGGAGAGGAGGTGCAATATTTCCTCTTAAAATCAAGTGTGTGGAAATTGATTCTTTAGTGCCAAACAAATATGGGTTTAGGTGGATATTAATGAAAAAATGTAACTAATACGTTATATACATGAAAACGCACTTTATCTTATATATTTAGAGAAAATTAACGTGTTTATTCAAATTGGGCTAAGGTATGTGTAAGTTTCTTGATAAGGTTTATTTTTTTAAGGAGAGACAGAAAATTACATTTTGCACACATTACATTTGTACTTAAGTTAGCTTCATTCATGCACATATTTTTCCTTTAATTTTATTTTACACGTTTTTGGTGTTGATTTTTTTGTTTTATTCAGCACTATGCGGAATATAAAGTGGGAAATTACTATCAAACAAAGATTTTAACGCGTTTTTTAACACTATTCTACATGGAAATGGTAACAATTATTATGATAGTATCGTTAGGTCTTTATTCATAATTCATAAAATAGGTGTTTATATATTCATAAGATTTGTGAATATTTAGTTCACTGGTATTTTCAAGTTTTGTGAATTTGTGGAAACTATTAAATATTAAATAAAGAAATTAATAATTCAATATTAGATAGTTTATATTATTAACATTGCATTTACAGTTTACTGTAATGAGAGGCAAATGACTGGTCGATAGTCAACCGGACGGTCAGAGAACGTTAACTGGCTTATCAGCTAATACCCCAGTTACCGGGTCGAGTGTGTGCCTGTGACTTTAACGTCCTGTGATGAACTGTAGCCACAGAGAGCAGCATTACCCACAGCCAAGCAGCTTATCAGTTAATACCCCAGTTACCGGGTCGAGTGTGTGTCTATGACTTCAACGTCCTGTGATGAACTGTAGCCACAGAGAACAGCATTACCCACAGCCAAGCAGCTTATCAGTTAATACCCCAGTTACCGGGTCGAGTGTGTACCTGTGACTTCAGCGTCCTGTGATGGACTGTAGCCACAGAGAGCAGCATTACCCACAGCCAAGCAGCTTATCAGTTAATACCCCAGTTACCGGGTCGAGTGTGTGTCTATGACTTCAACGTCCTGTGATGAACTGTAGCCACAGAGAACAGCATTACCCACAGCCAAGCAGCTTATCAGTTAATACCCCAGTTACCGGGTCGAGTGTGTGCCTATGATTTCAACGTCCTGTGATAAACTGCAGCCACAGAGAACAGCATTACCCACAGCCAAGCAGCTTATCAGTTAATACCCCAGTTACCGGGTCGAGTGTGTGCCTATGACTTCAACGTCCTGTGATAAACTGTAGCCACAGAGAACAGCATTACCCACAGCCAAGCAGCTTATCAGTTAATACCCCAGTTACCGGGTCGAGTGTGTACCTGTGACTTCAGCGTCCTGTGATGAACTGTAGCCACAGAGAGCAGCATTACCCACAGCCAAGCAGCTTATCAGTTAATACCCCAGTTACCGGGTCGTGAATGTGCCTGTGACTTCAACGTCCTGTGATGAACTGTAGCCACAGAGAGCAGCATTACCCACAGCCAAGCAGCTTATCAGTTAATACCCCAGTTACCGGGTCGAGTGTGTGCCTGTGACTTAAGCGTCCTGTGATAAACTGTAGCCACAGAAAACAACATTACCCACAGCCAAGCATCTTATCAGTTAATACCCGAGTTACCGGGTCAAGTGTGTGCCTGTGACTTAAGCGTCATGTGATGAACTGCAGCCACAGAGAGCAGCATTACCCACAGCCAAGCAGCTTATCAGTTAATACCCGAGTTACCGGGTCGAGTGTGTGCCTATGACTTCAACGTCCTGTGATAAACTGCAGCCACAGAGAGCAGCATTACCCACAGCCAAGCATCTTATCAGTTAATACCCCAGTTACCGGGTCAAGTGGGTACCCGTGACTTCAGCGTCCTGTGATGAACTGCAGCCACAGAGAGCAGCATTACCCACAGCCAAGCAGCTTATCAGTTAATACCCCAGTTACCGGGTCAAGTGGGTACCTGTGACTTCAGCGTCCTGTGATGAACTGCAGCCACTGAGAGCAGCATTACCCACAGCCAAGCAGCTTATCAGTTAATACCCCAGTTACCGGGTCGAGTGTGTGCCTGTGACTTCAGCGTTCTGTGATAAACTGTAGCCACAGAGAACAGCATTACCCACAGCCAAGCATCTTATCAGTTAATACCCCAGTTACCGGGTTGAGTGTGTGCCTGTGACTTAAGCGTCCTGTGATAAACTGTAGCCACAGAGAGCAGCATTACCCACAGCCAAGCATCTTATCAGTTAATACCCCAGTTACCGGGTCAAGTGGGTACCTGTGATGAACTGCAGCCACAGAGAGCAGCATTACTCACAGCCAAGCAGCTCATCAGTTAATACCCTAGTTACCGGGTCGAGTGTGTGCCTGTGACTTCAGCGTCCTGTGATGAACTGTAGCCACAGAGAGCAGCATTACCCACAGCCAAGCAGCTTATCAGTTAATACCCCAGTTACCGGGTTGAGTGTGTGCCTGTGACTTCAACGTCCTGTGATAAACTGTAGCCACAGAGAACAACATTACCCACAGCCAAGCATCTTATCAGTTAATACCCCAGTTACCGGGTCAAGTGGGTACCTGTGATGAACTGCAGCCACAGAGAGCAGCATTACCCACAGCCAAGCAGCTTATCAGTTAATACCCTAGTTACCGGGTCGAGTGTGTGCCTGTGACTTCAGCGTCCTGTGATGAACTGTAGCCACAGAGAGCAGCATTACCCACAGCCAAGCAGCTTATCAGTTAATACCCCAGTTACCGGGTCGAGTGTGTGCCTATGACTTCAACGTCCTGTGATAAACTGTAGCCACAGAGAGCAGCATTACCCACAGCCAAGCAGCTTATCAGTTAATACCCCAGTTACCGGGTCGAGTGTGTGCCTGTGACTTAAGCGTCCTGTGATAAACTGTAGCCACAGAGAACAGCATTACCCACAGCCAAGCACCTTATCAGTTAATACCCCAGTTAACGGGTCGAGTGTGTGTCTATGACTTCAGCGTCCTGTGATGAACTGCAGCCACAGAGAGCAGCATTACCCACAGCCAAGCAGCTTATCAGTTAATACCCGAGTTACCGGGTCGAGTGTGTGTCTATGACTTCAACGTCCTGTGATGAACTGAAGCCACAGAGAGCAGCATAACCCACAGCCAAGCAGCTTATCAGTTAATACCCGAGTTACCGGGTCGAGTGTGTACCTGTGACTTCAACGTCCTGTGATGGACTGTAGCCACAGAGAGCAGCATTACCCACAGCCAAGCATCTTATCTGTTAATACCCCAGTTACCGGGTCGAGTGTGTGTCTATGACTTCAACGTCCTGTGATGAACTGTAGCCACAGAGAGCAGCATTACCCACAGCCAAGCAGCTTATCAGTTAATACCCGAGTTACCGGGTCGAGTGTGTGCCTATGACTTCAACGTCCTGTGATAAACTGCAGCCACAGAGAGCAGCATTACCCACAGCCAAGCAGCTTATCAGTTAATACCCGAGTTACCGGGTCGAGTGTGTGTCTATGACTTCAACGTCCTGTGATGAACTGTAGCCACAGAGAGCAGCATTACCCACAGCCAAGCAGCTTATCAGTTAATACCCGAGTTACCGGGTCGAGTGTGTGTCTATGACTTCAACGTCCTGTGATGAACTGTAGCCACAGAGAGCAGCATTACCCACAGCCAAGCAGCTTATCAGTTAATACCCGAGTTACCGGGTCGAGTGTGTGTCTATGACTTCAACGTCCTGTGATGAACTGTAGCCACAGAGAGCGGCGTTACCCACAGCCAAGCAGCTTATCAGTTAATACCCGAGTTACCGGGTCGAGTGTGTGTCTATGACTTCAACGTCCTGTGATGAACTGTAGCCACAGAGAGCAGCATTACCCACAGCCAAGCAGCTTATCAGTTAATACCCGAGTTACCGGGTCGAGTGTGTGTCTATGACTTCAGCGTCCTGTGATGAACTGTAGCCACAGAGAGCAGCATTACCCACAGCCAAGCAGCTTATCAGTTAATACTCGAGTTACCGGGTCGATTGTGTGTCTATGACTTCAGCGTCCTGTGATGAACTGTAGCCACAGAGAGCAGCATTACCCACAGCCAAGCAGCTTATCAGTTAATACCCGAGTTACCGGGTCGAGTGTGTGTCTATGACTTCAACGTCCTGTGATGAACTGTAGCCACAGAGAGCAGCATTACCCACAGCCAAGCAGCTTATCAGTTAATACCCGAGTTACCGGTTCGAGTGTGTGTCTATGACTTCAACGTCCTGTGATGAACTGTAGCCACAGAGAGCGGCATTACCCACAGCCAAGCAGCTTATCAGTTAATACCCAAGTTACCGGGTCGAGTGTGTGTCTATGACTTCAACGTCCTGTGATGAACTGTAGCCACAGAGAGCAGCATTACCCACAGCCAAGCAGCTTATCAGTTAATACCCGAGTTACCGGGTCGAGTGTGTACCTGTGACTTCAACGTCCTGTGATGGACTGTAGCCACAGAGAGCAGCATTACCCACAGCCAAGCATCTTATCAGTTAATACCCCAGTTACCGGGTCAAGTGGGTACCTGTGATGAACTGCAGCCACAGAGAGCAGCATTACTCACAGCCAAGCAGCTCATCAGTTAATACCCTAGTTACCGGGTCGAGTGTGTGCCTGTGACTTCAGCGTCCTGTGATGAACTGTAGCCACAGAGAGCAGCATTACCCACAGCCAAGCAGCTTATCAGTTAATACCCCAGTTACCGGGTTGAGTGTGTGCCTGTGACTTCAACGTCCTGTGATAAACTGTAGCCACAGAGAACAACATTACCCACAGCCAAGTATCTTATCAGTTAATACCCCAGTTACCGGGTCAAGTGGGTACCTGTGATGAACTGCAGCCACAGAGAGCAGCATTACCCACAGCCAAGCAGCTTATCAGTTAATACCCTAGTTACCGGGTCGAGTGTGTGCCTGTGACTTCAGCGTCCTGTGATGAACTGTAGCCACAGAGAGCAGCATTACCCACAGCCAAGCAGCTTATCAGTTAATACCCCAGTTACCGGGTCGAGTGTGTGCCTATGACTTCAACGTCCTGTGATAAACTGTAGCCACAGAGAGCAGCATTACCCACAGCCAAGCAGCTTATCAGTTAATACCCCAGTTACCGGTTCGAGTGTGTGCCTGTGACTTAAGCGTCCTGTGATAAACTGTAGCCACAGGAAACAGCATTACCCACAGCCAAGCACCTTATCAGTTAATACCCGAGTTACCGGGTCGAGTGTGTGTCTATGACTTCAACGTCCTGTGATGAACTGTAGCCACAGAGAGCAGCATTACCCACAGCCAAGCAGCTTATCAGTTAATACCCGAGTTACCGGGTCGAGTGTGTGTCTATGACTTCAGCGTCCTGTGATGAACTGTAGCCACAGAGAGCAGCATTACCCACAGCCAAGCAGCTTATCAGTTAATACTCGAGTTACCGGGTCGAGTGTGTGTCTATGACTTCAGCGTCCTGTGATGAACTGTAGCCACAGAGAGCAGCATTACCCACAGCCAAGCAGCTTATCAGTTAATACCCGAGTTACCGGGTCGAGTGTGTGTCTATGACTTCAACGTCCTGTGATGAACTGTAGCCACAGAGAGCAGCATTACCCACAGCCAAGCAGCTTATCAGTTAATACCCGAGTTACCGGTTCGAGTGTGTGTCTATGACTTCAACGTCCTGTGATGAACTGTAGCCACAGAGAGCGGCATTACCCACAGCCAAGCAGCTTATCAGTTAATACCCAAGTTACCGGGTCGAGTGTGTGTCTATGACTTCAACGTCCTGTGATGAACTGTAGCCACAGAGAGCAGCATTACCCACAGCCAAGCAGCTTATCAGTTAATACCCGAGTTACCGGGTCGAGTGTGTACCTGTGACTTCAACGTCCTGTGATGGACTGTAGCCACAGAGAGCAGCATTACCCACAGCCAAGCATCTTATCAGTTAATACCCCAGTTACCGGGTCAAGTGGGTACCTGTGATGAACTGCAGCCACAGAGAGCAGCATTACTCACAGCCAAGCAGCTCATCAGTTAATACCCTAGTTACCGGGTCGAGTGTGTGCCTGTGACTTCAGCGTCCTGTGATGAACTGTAGCCACAGAGAGCAGCATTACCCACAGCCAAGCAGCTTATCAGTTAATACCCCAGTTACCGGGTTGAGTGTGTGCCTGTGACTTCAACGTCCTGTGATAAACTGTAGCCACAGAGAACAACATTACCCACAGCCAAGTATCTTATCAGTTAATACCCCAGTTACCGGGTCAAGTGGGTACCTGTGATGAACTGCAGCCACAGAGAGCAGCATTACCCACAGCCAAGCAGCTTATCAGTTAATACCCTAGTTACCGGGTCGAGTGTGTGCCTGTGACTTCAGCGTCCTGTGATGAACTGTAGCCACAGAGAGCAGCATTACCCACAGCCAAGCAGCTTATCAGTTAATACCCCAGTTACCGGGTCGAGTGTGTGCCTATGACTTCAACGTCCTGTGATAAACTGTAGCCACAGAGAGCAGCATTACCCACAGCCAAGCAGCTTATCAGTTAATACCCCAGTTACCGGTTCGAGTGTGTGCCTGTGACTTAAGCGTCCTGTGATAAACTGTAGCCACAGGAAACAGCATTACCCACAGCCAAGCACCTTATCAGTTAATACTCGAGTTACCGGGTCGAGTGTGTGTCTATGACTTCAGCGTCCTGTGATGAACTGTAGCCACAGAGAGCAGCATTACCCACAGCCAAGCAGCTTATCAGTTAATACCCGAGTTACCGGGTCGAGTGTGTGTCTATGACTTCAACGTCCTGTGATGAACTGTAGCCACAGAGAGCAGCATTACCCACAGCCAAGCAGCTTATCAGTTAATACCCGAGTTACCGGGTCGAGTGTGTACCTGTGACTACAACGTCCTGTGATGGACTGTAGCCACAGAGAGCAGCATTACCCACAGCCAAGCAGCTTATCAGTTAATACCCGAGTTACCGGGTCGAGTGTGTGTCTATGACTTCAACGTCCTGTGATGAACTGTAGCCACAGAGAGCAGCATTACCCACAGCCAAGCAGCTTATCAGTTAATACCCGAGTTACCGGGTCGAGTGTGTACCTGTGACTTCAACGTCCTGTGATGGACTGTAGCCACAGAGAGCAGCATTACCCACAGCCAAGCATCTTATCTGTTAATACCCCAGTTACCGGGTCGAGTGTGTGTCTATGACTTCAACGTCCTGTGATAAACTGTAGCCACAGAGAGCAGCATTACCCACTGCCAAGCAGCTTATCAGTTAATACCCGAGTTACCGGGTTGAGTGTGTACCTGTGACTTCAACGTCCTGTGATGGACTGTAGCCACAGAGAGCAGCATTACCCACAGCCAAGCATCTTATCTGTTAATACCCCAGTTACCGGGTCGAGTGTGTGTCTATGACTTCAACGTCCTGTGATGGACTGTAGCCACGGAGAGCAGCATTACCCACAGCCAAGCATCTTATCTGTTAATACCCCAGTTACCGGGTCGAGTGTGTACCTGTGACTTCAACGTCCTGTGATGGACTGTAGCCACAGAGAGCAGCATTACCCACAGCCAAGCAGCTTATCAGTTAATACCCCAGTTACCGGGTCGAGTGTGTGTCTATGACTTCAACGTCCTGTGATGAATTGTAGCCACAGAGAACAGCATTACCCACAGCCAAGCAGCTTATCAGTTAATACCCCAGTTACCGGGTCGAGTGTGTGTCTATGACTTCAGCGTCCTGTGATGGACTGTAGCCACAGAGAGCAGCATTACCCACAGCCAAGCAGCTTATCAGTTAATACCCCAGTTACCGGGTCGAGTGTGTGCCTGTGACTTCAACGTCCTGTGATGAACTGTAGCCACAGAGAGCAGCATTACCCACAGCCAAGCAGCTTATCAGTTAATACCCCAGTTACCGGGTCGAGTGTGTGCCTGTGACTTCAGCGTCCTGTGATGAACTGTAGCCACAGAGAGCAGCATTACCCACAGCCAAGCAGCTTATCAGTTAATACCCCAGTTACCGGGTCGAGTGTGTGTCTATGACTTCAACGTCCTGTGATGAACTGTAGCCACAGAGAACAGCATTACCCACAGCCAAGCAGATTATCAGTTAATACCCCAGTTACCGGGTCGAGTGTGTACCTGTGACTTTAACGTCCTGTGATGGACTGTAGACACAGAGAGCAGCATTACCCACAGCCAAGCAGCTTATCAGTTAATACCCCAGTTACCGGGTCGAGTGTGTGTCTATGACTTCAACGTCCTGTGATGAACTGTAGCCACAGAGAACAGCATTACCCACAGCCAAGCATCTTATCTGTTAATACCCCAGTTACCGGGTCGAGTGTGTGTCTATGACTTCAACGTCCTGTGATGGACTGTAGCCACAGAGAGCAGCATTACCCACAGCCAAGCAGCTTATCAGTTAATACCCCAGTTACCGGGTCGAGTGTGTGCCTGTGACTTCAGCGTCCTGTGATGAACTGTAGCCACAGAGAGCAGCATTACCCACAGCCAAGCAGCTTATCAGTTAATACCCGAGTTACCGGGTCGAGTGTGTGTCTATGACTTCAACGTCCTGTGATGAACTGTAGCCACAGAGAGCAGCATTACCCACAGCCAAGCAGCTTATCAGTTAATACCCGAGTTACCGGGTCGAGTGTGTGTCTATGACTTCAACTTCCTGTGATGGACTGTAGCCACAGAGAGCAGCATTACCCACAGCCAAGCAGCTTATCAGTTAATACCCGAGTTACCGGGTCGAGTGTGTGTCTATGACTTCAACGTCCTGTGATGAACTGTAGCCACAGAGAGCAGCATTACCCACAGCCAAGCAGCTTATCAGTTAATACCCGAGTTACCGGGTCGAGTGTGTGTCTATGACTTCAACGTCCTGTGATGGACTGTAGCCACAGAGAGCAGCATTACCCACAGCCAAGCAGCTTATCAGTTAATACCCGAGTTACCGGGTCGAGTGTGTGTCTATGACTTCAACGTCCTGTGATGGACTGTAGCCACAGAGAGCAGCATTACCCACAGCCAAGCAGCTTATCAGTTAATACCCGAGTTACCGGGTCGAGTGTGTGTCTATGACTTCAACGTCCTGTGATGAACTGTAGCCACAGAGAGCAGCATTACCCACAGCCAAGCAGCTTATCAGTTAATACCCGAGTTACCGGGTCGAGTGTGTGTCTATGACTTCAACGTCCTGTGATGAACTGTAGCCACATAGAGCAGCATTACCCACAGCCAAGCAGCTTATCAGTTAATACCCCAGTTACTGGGTCAAGTGTGTGCTTGTGACTTAAGCGTCCTGTGATGAACTGTAGCCACATAGAGCAGTATTACCCACAGCCAAGCAGCTTATCAGTTAATACCCCAGTTACCGGGTCGAGTGTGTGCCTATGACTTCAACGTCCTGTGTTGGACTGTAGCCACAAAGAGCAGCATTACCCACAGTCAAGCAGCTTATCAGTTAATACCCCAGTTACCAGGTCGAGTGTGTACCTGTGACTTCAACGTCCTGTGATGGACTGTAGCCACAGAGAGCAGCATTACCCACAGCCAAGTATCTTATCAGCTAATACCTTGGTCGTTTCACTGTTGTGGCTCCGACAACAGGATTACCACTTAATTTTGTTTTGCTACACACACTTTTATTGTTTTTACAGTTAACAATGATTTAAATTTTTATAATTACTTACCTTATTATGAATGTTTTAATGGACTTGGAATTATAAAATTACACATTCACGAGTAGGATTGTATCGCTTACTGTGCACCTGAGCAACAATAACTTAATTATAGATACAAAACATTTAGATGATTAAATTCGAGGAAATAATTAAATAATGGAATTAGCAAGCTCGAATCCCTATTGCATTGTGTTGTTTATTTATAGTTACTTTCTTATAATTATGCTGAAAGCTCATAACGCGGAGGCCTAAAAGTGGATGATTGTGGTAATTACAAAAAGCACATCTAACTAGTATGAGCTTTTGACTGATATCAAACATGTATAGAGAATAATATATGTAAACGACAAAAATCACTAAACAAATATCAAGAAGTATTTTAAGCTATGTACGTGTACACACACAACTGTCATTCACTAGCCCATATAATGTATTTTAATGCAATGCAATGATATCACATGTTACCAATCATTCAAAATATTGCTCATCACTTTGATTAAATTTGTTATTCTTTATTTATTCCGAGCACTATACCATTTTATGTAAAGAATGACGTACAATTCATTATATATATATATATGTATCTATATATGCAACTCAATTTGACAGAATTCACAATATATAAAAACAATTGGTCACAAAAGTGGTCAAATACTAAATGCGACTAAAAACTAACAAGGCTTCATGGGCATAAATATACATGTTGCAGGATTGTGGCTTTCCCGCTAGTAATAGGTTGTAGAGATTTATATAAAATTGGCTTTTTAAAATTATAATGGTAATAATATACAATGTATTTAAATGTTTGATACGTTATGTTTACGTCAACAATCAATTGCTTTAGCTGTGGTTACGACAGTGCACTCTCCATAACTCGAGGTTGTTAGTATAAACCCTTCTCAACACAATTCATAATTTAACATTGAATTTGACCATACAAAATAGTGCATGATCAGTAAACATTCAAAATAGATTTTCACCAGTTGATTTAATCCTTAATATAAACCAATTAGTTATTTAAGTATATTTGTCTATTAATTATAAAGTTTAAATATATAAATACTTGGGCCAAAATGTGATGAACATGACTGTCAAACAATCGGTTTCCTCTAAATCAGCGCGGTGTTACAAAACAAAGGACATCTCACCACCAAATACGGAGTCAAAAACACGACCGAAAAATCTTCATCGTGGGAGGTTTCGATTAGTAATGCGGACCCCCAGTGGTCCACTGCCTACCTAAACAAGCATTACATACTTGTGAGATTCAAGACAAACTCCTTGAAGATTCAAGACAACTGTGAATTAAAACATCAACTTGTAAGCTACCAATAAGCTAATGTGTGTGTGATTATAAGAAACTGCATCACGAGGATAAAATCATTAAACTTTGAAAACAATATGTATTAAGTCGGTAGGAAAGTTTTGGTTACATTATTAATTTAACGTTACAACTTTACTTCACTAAAGTTTGCATACAATTAAGAACTAACTCTTTTGAGTATCTTATTAAATGCTGAAATCTTAAAAACACCTTTGAAATTATATTAGATTATTTCGATATGTTTAGGTGTGTTTAATTTCGTGTGTAAATTTATTTTAATAAGGTATAACTCAATATTTTTGTTTAAACTATAAACCAGCAAAACAACAAAACAGAACATATAAACTATGCATTTTTTAGACTATTTAACCTAAAGCTGAAGATAATTTTGTTGTCTATAGAAAGATCTCTTTTTTAAGGATTGCTATTTTTATCTAGTCATTTATTTACATTCTGTTGTTGGACTATGGTGTCTTTCTTTATTTAACCATTACTGTTTATTTATCCATGTTTTGGTTGGATTTAGAAATAATTTTTCAACTTTTGTTGGGCCTTACCCACCTACAGGTTATATGATGTTGTTATACTAGCGGCGACTGATAAGATTATTCTTGTTAATTACAATCAAATTGAAAGAACACAACACGAACACGTACATAAAAAAAACGTCACATTGAATCCCAGCCTATTCTAATGGCAGAACAAAATTTGTATGTATAGTGAGAAATATAAGCCTCTTATGTCATTTATTTGTAAAAATTGAACGGAGTATGGACAGTTGTGACAGTGGTTTTGTAATGTTCTGCCAATGAAAGGTTAAAATGAAAATATTGATGATTATTGATAGCCATCATCCACAGACCATCACTCTTGCTGCCCTCTCCTTGCTTATTTCCACACATAAACAATTAAGAGTGATTTTGATATTTTTTAAATGTATATTTTTAAATTCGTTTGCACCGCTCTAAAATAAACTTAATTCCGCCTCAGCCCGCACTTGTACCTACTCCTCACTATAAACTTTCAGATGCCTATTAAAAAAGTTATGGAACATGTTGTTTGATATAATTCTTTAAGGATAATGAAAAAATAAAGGAATATTAATACTAAATGTATGGTAACTATCAATCATTTTAACTTGCTCTTGCCTCCAATATTCATCGACAAATCATGTAGTCTTTCTTTATCTAGTCTCTATTTATCCAGCAGGCAGAGAGAACTCAAAACCAAGTTTGATAATCTCAGAAACGTACAAATATATGGTTTTAAACACGCAAATTAAAAAAAATCTAAGTGACGACCACTTATACTTCAAACAGGGGAGATTGAAAAGGGGACCCTATTATGGCTGAAAACGTTTGTTCCAAACGTGTACATAAAAAAAGAACTGTTAACAATGGAAATTGACTGTTGAAATTAACTGCTAAGCCTGAATTAGTTTGGGGAGTCGGTTTATGAGGCGGAAATGATCACGCCTTATGGCTCCCCTTGACTGGCGCAAAACCTAGTGGCCCGAAACGTCAAGGGCGACACAAGGGTTGCGTGGTGAACTCTTAACAGTTTTCAACACGTTCTTTTTTATACATTTGCAAATTTCGTTTGACAAAAACAATAAAAACCTGTTTGAATTGTTAACCAACACTTTTAAATTTGTTGTATTAGAAAAATGGAAAACGACCATGATATGAAGTTAAATTGTCCAAAGAAGAATTACATAAGGTATACGAAAAAAAACCGTTGCAACAAACCTGCGTACTCAGCGAATTTCCAATGCATGATATGTCTTAATACCACATAAAGCCGCATGCCAAGTTTTATAAAAATATATCCACAAATAAGCGATATATACAATTTTAATTGTAAGAATAACATTGGGAATGAGTACGTAGGTTTTCTAAAACAAGGAACACAAACAATTTATTTTTATGCAAATGTAAATAGAATTTAAGTAGGCGAAGCCACATACCAAGTTTTATTAATATTCAATCATAAGTGCTATATAACGTTTTCATTATTCTCCATAAGAATAACATGGGGGCTGAGTTAGCAGGTTTGCTGCAACAAGGAACAAAAAAATGGGGTTTTATGCAACTATTGATATAACTCAACAAAGTGAAGGCAAACACCAAGTTTTATTAATTTATGTTCATAATTAAGGGAGTCGTTACATTTTACTTATTCTCCATAAGAATAACATGCGGGCTGAGAACGCAGGTTTGCTGCTACAGGGATAACCAAAAATAAATCTATTTTTTGTTCATATATCAATATACCAGTACTACGTGAAGACACATACCAAGTTTCATCAATATACATTGATTAATAATGGAGATACCAAATTGTATTTATTCTCCATAAGGATAACATTGGACAACGTACTGTGTTTAGCACTTTGAATATCTCTGCAACGGTTGGACGTAGAATGACAATTTAAACACCAAAATGTTTGTTTTGTGGAGCTAAACTAATTGGTAAAAGCAAATGTGAAGTTTACATTAAAATGAACTGAGGAAAAGCCAAAAACCTTTTTCCCAAAAGTTTAACATGGGAAATTTTATGAGTAGGTTTTTTGGATTTTCTCCGCAACCATTTAACCTAGGTTAATAATTCAAAATACTATATTAATTTTTTTAAGCTCTATAACATGGACAAAACCAAAATTAAGTCTTTTAAAAATTGTAGGGTGAAAAAAGCAGAAAACTGATTTTTTGGAAAATTTAAAATCCCCATAAACCCCCCTTCCCATAGTCCGATTTTTCTGGTTTTGGAACTTAAAGTCATGAATGTCACTTTACACATTTGAGCCAAGTGACAAGGACGAGTATTTCTCAAGTTATCACATTCATGGACAACACACACACACACACACACACACACACACACACACACACACACACACACACACACACACACACACACACACACACACACTCACACACACACACACATTTTATATTTATATAAATTTGAACGAATAGTGTTTTTGGCATCTGGGGACCCCAAAACAAACAGTTATCATGGTCTCGGGCTTAAGTCTTACCATGAGACCTACGGTAATAGTTTCCTCCCTGTAGGGGAAATTCGCTAAAATGAAAGTTTTTCAGTATTTATTTATAATTATAACTTCTTACATGATAAATAATATAATTTACTAAGAAAAACAATTCTTATGGGGTTTTTAATTTAAAAATACACCAAAATGTGAAACACGGTCACATACGAAAACATTAATACATTTATCGAACGCATGGACGGAAACCCGATCTGACTATGTCGTTGCGGCTACCAGCATGAGGACATTTCTTTTAAATACTGTCCAATATAAATAGTCAACACAGTTGTGGGGAAACATTCCCAAAATGAATAAACCTACTTAGTTTTAAGAATCAGTAACTGCTTAGATCTTACCATCCAATAATGTCATATTAATGCAATAGGTGCATAAGAACAGTCAAAACATATTGCAACTAGAATGTTTCTTATTGTTTTAATTGTTGTATGGATCATTCACTAACCATTCACCAACGAATAAATATATGTGAGTACTATTTCCACCAATATAAATGTCTAGAAGAGGGCTTTACGATGATGTACAGCATGGCATATATTTACATTTGAAAATTTAGGAAATTGCACTAGGACAGTTTTAAACTCCATGAATTAATTTAAACATATTTTTACATAATTTCTACGGGTAATTTTAGTGGGAAATTTTATTGACATCCTTAGAGGTGAAGAAGTTGGTTGTTATACTGGTTGGAACACCTTACACACTGGTTGGAATATTCTAGCCTTGTATGAAAATAATAAAACATATTCCTCACAGTGGTTTTTTCCATACATAATACAAAATTAATTTCCAGTTAAAAAAAACTTGTTAGGCTAGTGGAATTTTTCACATTCCAGTATTGCATGATAAATATGTTTAAATACTTTAGATTGTACTAGTACATTTTTAAGATTTGAATTAGTTACATTAATTTTTTAATGCAACATTTGTGTCTGCAGCAGAGGTGCTTACAATCATATTGTAAATATATTATTTTTGTAAACAAAACAACAACTTTTTAGTTTGTAATAGTGAATGATATATTTAAACTTCTCTGCAAACTTAAGTATTTTGGCGAATTTCCCCTATAGGGAAGAAGCTATTACCAAAGACTTAAGCCCGAGATCATGATAAATTTACGTTTTGAGGCCTCCAGATGCCAAAAACACCATTTGTTCAAATTCATATATATGTTTATCTATATAGGTATATATATATATAGAGGTATATGTATATAGAGGTATATATATATAGAGCTATATATATATATGTGTGTGTCCGTAGGCACAATAACTTTCGTAAAAATGGTCCGATCTTGATAAAATTTGGTACACACGTGTAAGGCAGGATTTATTTTCATGTATTCGTAAACCAGATAGGTCACTCTATTTTAAAGGGGGTTTGGGGGGGGTTTAGTATTAAGACAAAAATGTGCATCGGAAATTTGCTGAGTACGCAGGGTTTCTGCGGTGCGGGTATTATTTGTATATTAAAGTGTATATGCATTTGCTTACTTAAAAATCATCTTTATAAATATTAGTTTACAAACATGATAATCGTATTACAAACTATCATAAAATATTAAAATAAAGAATAAAACAATAGAAGAAAAACTCCAAGATTTAATGTGTATCCTTGTATTAAGCGTCCTTAGTATCTAACAATAACTGGTTCTCAAGTAGATTCCTATGTGACAGAAGACAAATTCAACTGGTAACCTTTCTTACTAGGCTACTTTAATCTTTACCAAAGGGCTTCATTTCTAATACCTAACTTCCGAGGGATAGAATAAGTAATTTCACAACACAAAATAAAACAACGTTTTAGATAAAGTAAACAAAGAGTACTCCTTGTCAACCGTTGAGTTTTAAAGTTTATTTATTGATTGTAACGTTCCTGAGGGTTGAATTTAAGAAAACAATTATTAGGATGTTACTTCCATGCATCAAATAGATATAATCAAAAGATGTCCTATGAACCCTTAATGATAAATACAGATTAAATGCAGGTTTAGAGTTTATATATATAATTGTATTTTCTATTCATGGCTCATTAATGACAACTGTAATTCAGCTAAAGGTAATGATTGACTTTAGTTGTCCTCATTCTGACAATGAAGCACCTGTCCTTGCTTAAGCTTGGAGTAATCACGCTAGTATTAATGGAAGACATGCTGGTTGGAATGACTTCCAACATTGTGTACGCTATACATTATTTTTGGCAAAGCGTTGGAGCAATATATATCATTCACTAAATAATAGCGAAACGTAACATAAAATTAAGTAGGATAGGATGAGCCCATTCATCATGATCAGTATTTTATTATTTGAAAACAAATATGGGTATTGAATTGTATCCAACCCATATACCCTTTAACAGTTTAATGTTCGCAAATCTGTCCCCGCTCTGTGTATTGATTGCAATAGTTTGTTAAATAACATTTGCTAAAATGTTTTAGTGTCAAAAGTTGACAAGTTTAACACACCCTGTCAACAGCAAAGTTCCCTCTGTCATCATCTGGTAAAGTGGTAAGTTTCCCTGATGGAAGACCACAGTTTTCTCAACTGACGAGGGAGTTTATCGGAGTTATTAGTGTAAGTTCCCATTACTACCAGTTTGTTTGTATTTACTTGAGCCCAAAAAGAAAACTTCGAAAAACCTATTGAAATATTTAATTGTAAGTATCTTTACGGCAGATCAAAAACGTAAACAAATTATAATTAATTAAAATGGTGTTTATAATATACCTTTTCAGAAGTTTACTATATTTAATCAATTATAATATTTTGTACTTTGTACTTATACGGTAATGCATCCTATAATATATAAAATAGTCGTTCGAATCACACCGTAAATAAGAACATTGAGAATCGCCACTATTACCTATCAAATTAAAAAATAAGCTAACATTTGGACATAATTAAAATAAATGTTCATGAGCCTTAGAAAACATGCCCAAGAGTCACCCAAATAAGTAAACAATAAGAACAACTACAAAATATACAGAAATCAACAAATCGTACGATAAAATTTTATAGTTGTAGATATTATCAATTCCAATATAATTCTTACGAAGAAACAAGATTTTCTAGGTAAAATCACTATGTTGCCACTTCTCTCTAATGTAATATACAAGGTGTTTTCGAACTCTCTCGTACTAGAAATTTATTTGGAAGACAACATGTTATGTAAACATCGGGTTATCTCCCTCTGCTTCTTGTCCGTGTATCTGAATGATTATGATAATCAGTTATCCTATGGCTAAGAAATTGCAACTTGTCTAAATAAAAAGGCGTAGTAATTTTCTGGTAATTTCCACACAACTTTGCACGGTTTTCCTCATAAATTATATATGTCTAGCTATTGGTGAAGCCGTTTAAAATATACTAGTTGTCCTGTTGCTCGAATCCGAGCAAGTTTGTACCCAACGAAAGGTTACTTCAGTTGTAAACAAACATAACAAAACATCTGATATTAAAATGGATGATAACACGTACTTTCAATCAAAACGTAGTTTAGACTTCCGCCGTCGGATAGCACCACTGTTCAGAAAATTCAGCCCTTTACTGTATTTAAATTATGCCCTTCTGTATTTAAGTGATGCCCTTTCTAAGAGTTCTGAGACTTATTGGCTAATCTACGTAAAAATACCTTTAATTTGACACCTCAACTGTTAAAATCCGTCCAGCCGTTATCGAGTTATGACTGTGAAGAAGAAGCTCCTAGCGTATTAAGATGGTAATTGATTTCGTTGTTGTATTGAATACACGTTTGTGTTACATTGTAATGTGTGTGTTGTTTTGTCTGGCGATGGTGCGTTGCAGCGGGAAGTTATTTTTCACGTTAAATATTTGACAAGATAAATTATTTCCACAGTTAGAGTAGTTTGAAATATGTTTTTACGAAGTGTTATCAACTGAAATTACAATACTGTTCTAATAATATGCAACATATAATTTTAAACGTAACACTATATTTCTCACTATAAATACATATAAAACCTGTACAGATTTACATTATTTAACGTGACAGTATAAGTGAGAATTTATAAATCAATTAAACAGAATACAACTTTAACGCTGTACATTTTCAAGATTCAATGTTAAAAGTTTACCTTATAACATTTGCAGTTGTTTGAATATTTACAGATTAGTTGGTGTTTTTCAGGTAAGGAAACATGACATTACGGCTTCACACGCACACTTAATGAAGACTAAAGAGTCAACGGTATCCGTCAACAAACGTTATCAGGTAGATCTAAGCCAACGAGAATTCTGTTACAGCAACGTTTCGTTCAAGACTTAGAACAACTTAACATGGAAATCACCTTCTATGTTAAACAGATTATATACTATATTTGTCTATACTTTTTTAAATCATATCAGTTTCAATAAATAAGAAAATATGTGATTTTAAACTTGTTATACTTTTTACTTTTTTTTACGTGAGTTTTTACATTTTCAGGCTGAAAAATGTGTGGTTAAAAATGGAGGATTCCACTCAGGCAATAAATAATCTAAAGTATTTGAAAGTACGAAGTTAAAGCCGGATAAAGTATTTGTTTATTTTTTCTGAGCCAGCTAAAAGTCTAATTCAAAAAAACCTTGACACATTCCTTTGCTTAACATGGACTATCTGAGTTTGAAAACAATACTAAAGCTTACAAATAAATCACATGGATATTAATATAGCTAATAAAGCTTAGCATATTAATATTAGCATATTACTATTAGCATATTAATAAAGCTAATTAATTAATTAATGTCCGAAAACAATTTTCCATGAGTTTACAAAGTACAAAATGCTCTAATATGTTGTATTTGTCTTGATTCTTACATGATTTAGAGTATTATATTGTTCAAACCTGTTTCCAGTTATACGATCATGTTCGACCTCTGACAGTCTACTGTGTTTTAAACGTTATTTTTCTCAGTATAGTTAACACTAAAACATACTTAAAGGGAAAATTATAAATATATTATAAATTATTTATTATTTTAAGTTTCGATGGTATAAATAACAATAAAATTAAAATAAAACATGTTTCACGATCCTGTTTATTTTTATTTTTATGTCAGATTGATTCTCAAAACTATTGTTTACCGTATTTTTTTACATAAATTACAACAAACAGCAACAAAAACGTACAATATTTATAGTTTTAGTATCCGGATATTTGGAGGAATTCACAGAAAGTAATCATATTATCTGAAGTAAAATATTTGAGCTTAAAAGACGACCTTTTGTCCACCTACTGTAACAGATTCCTCTTTACAGTAAACTCGCTCTAATTAATGCACATATGAAAAAGCTAATAAACATAGAATATTGTTTTAAGAATAAACAATATATAATTTTTTATGACCAGAGTATTTCTAAGTTTGACGAATATACAGCACACATGTTCAGCGTGTTTATTCTTATAATTTTACTTTGGTGCACAATATATAGCTTCAATGAATTCTATTATTATTATTATACACTCTACTATTCATTAACTGTTGTTGTTATTATTACCAATAATACTAATTGTAAACTACGTTTAAACGTTAAAGATTTGTCTTAAGTACTAGAGTGAAACCAAAAAGATATAAACGATTGTTATGCCAATTATTTAAATGCCAAACATTTTTGCTCGCCTAAAGTCAACACAAATATTAGAACACGTAACCACATTAGGTCTCACCACATGAAACCTATGACAAAGATTTTGAAATTGCCTTTATAATATTTTAACCTCAAGTTTAAGTTTAGCTTTTATTATTCTTGATACAACTATATGAGAACAGAGATAATATATATATATATATATATATTTGATGCGTTCGTATTTGATTTTTTTAAACACAGAGCTAGATATTTCTTTACTCTGTGAACATAAAGATAACATAATAATTTGCACAAGTAGCTCTGAGGTTGTACAGATTCCTTAGACAATCAATTTCATTTAGGTTTATTTAGGGTAAAACTTAAACCAAATAGGCGGCTTGTTTATACAAAGAATTTGTTGTTAGGTTGTTAAGTTGGTTTATATTTTGTTAGGTTTATTTTTTCCATGACTTAAACATTATTATTACATGATGTTAAAACTTAGCACCACTATTTAACAGTTTGTACATATATGATATTGTCATAGAGTAAAAAAGCACAAATTGTTTATGATTTCACAATGTTGCTTGGCAGTGTACATTTGCTTTCTGATTTCATCCAAATCAGTAAACTACACGTTCAGGACTAAAAGGTAGATGGATAAAAGAACAACATTAATCAACAAACAAAATATTGTTTAACGGTGTTATAACTTAACTCCATTTGTGTTTATAAATCTAGAAACATCTCCATTATAACCACTGGATGCTTAATCCAAGCAACGTCCGATTACAAAAGGGGAGTTTATCAGGAAATTGGAAGACTCATCAGCATCCTGTTCCTGAGAACGTCATTAATATTCAACGTTACGGTTTCATTTACTGTCCATTAGTGGAAGCGACCGTGCGTGGTCAGTAGTGCTGCTACAATGTGTCATGGTGGGGAGGGGAGAAATATACAATGTTGGAGGCTAGGAGTTACTTGTAATGCAACTTTAAGGCAAGGGATTGTTTTTTCTGGGTTGCAATACTTCGACGAAGTTATTACTTTCTGTCGAGATCTTCATTTATGTTTTGTTACTGACATTATATACAGCCTTATGTTATAAACCACAGTAACAATCTTAAATTAGGTATTTCCAACGCAACATTTATATTATAATTATTTTATATATATATATATATATATATATAAATAAATTTCAGTACTTCAAAATTATGAAACTTCATCTTTTTAGAAATAATTATGAAGGGTTTGAAGTATCAGCATGTTATTGAGATTTCATAGACGTCGTCCGATATTATTCCTGGATAAGGGGGTTATACCCTTTTACAAACAATAAGGAATGCATTGTATGAATTATGAAGAGTTTATAAATATGTAGCATCCTCATATCCCCATAGTGGGCATATGGATTTAACAAGCATAAAATGACTTATCAAGCTATAAATGACCATCGATACCTGATGCTCTGTAAATTTATTCGAACATAAATACAGGCGACAAGAAACTTTTAACACAAGACTATGTTTTAATGTATATTTAAATAAAATATTCCAAGTTTGTGCAATATAACTTGGTCTCCTAGGTCAATTTACAAAAGGTGGCCGAATATTTGTTACTAATGCTGTTTTATAAGTTTGTTGATTCCATGTTATTCTTGTATGATTTTACTTATATTTTCCTACTAATTTTTCGATATAAAAATAAAAGTTTTATAAACAATTCTCCTTAATTTTACCATGAGAAGTGAGCAAAAAAAATATTAGACGGGGTACAGTAATGTAAACTGGGTTTATTCAAACTGCTCCAATCAACTTTGTCCCCCCAGTGAAAATCGTCCTAGCGACAAATTCCAGTAATTTATTTACTCCGTGACTTCATTATCTTAAATGTTAATAGTAGTCAATACCAATAAACTTTCCGGTTCTCAATATTTAAATTTGAAGGTTTTGTTCGTTTTAATACGCTGGGGTTTTTTCTTCACAGTCTTAACTCGATAATGGCTGGACGGATTTTAAAGTTTGAGGTGCTAAATTAATGGTTGTTTTTCATAGATTTAAAAATACGTCTCAGAATTTAAACAAAGGGCATCACTTAAACACAGTAAAGGGATGAATTTTCGGAACAGTGGTGATATCCGACGGCGGAAGTCTAAACTACGTGTTGATTGAAAGTACGTTGTTATCATGCGTTTTAATATCAGATGTGTTATGTTTGTTTAAAACTGAAGAAACCGGTTGTTGGGTACAAACTTGCTTGGATTCGAGCAACAGGACAACTAGTATAGTATTAAAACAGCTTCAGGGATATGAAACTACTAATTTTCATACTTAGTTGGCATCAATCAGAAACATATTATTGGTTTATTTAGTCAGCTTATTACAATATAAAATGTTTAAAACACATTTATCTATACCTCATTAACTGCAAATAATCGGAAAAGAGCTGAATTCTTATTATTACATATTAATTATATACAACATATTAATACGGTTGTAAGTGAGGTTGTTATATAATCAAGATAAATTTCACCGCCATGGTTAACTTAGACGTGTAGAACTCTTCAAAATTCAGACGTGGTGAAAGTTCTATTTTAGCTGATAGCTATGATACTGTTCATATTGGCTGGCCTGTGTGACTAATCACATTACGGCACATCAACTAAATATGTATATATATAAATATATATACAAAATAATATTTCTTAGGTACGTCATGCAATTGAGATTATTTGTTTAAAATGTCTCATTGCCTTTGAAATCCGAACGATTTTTTACGTTTTCTATACTTTGTAACATACAGATTGACGTAGGATCTAATCCAGATGTACCATGAAATGGTCCAATCTATAAGTAATTGGTGATTGTTGAAACAATTACCGTGGGGACCGAAGTCACGTGCTTTATATTCTAAAATTGTTCCCGTTCATTTTAAGGTTTATATGGTAATCTCACTGTTAGTAAAATTACCTTAAATTATCTTATAATTAATAACAATTTTGAAAAAAACTTTCAATAACCTTTGAAGTTCAGCATAGCAAAAATTTAATTCACTTTATCCGTAGTAACATAAGAGATGGGCTTGGCTCCTGTGTTTTTTGTATTGTTTAGTGGTATTATGCAAATTAGGTTTAAAATAAAAATATAGTACCTTGGAGCAAAGCTTTGCTCGCTGGAAAACAAGCGTTGGTACTATACCACATGAATAGTACCACATGCCACATGAGAGCCACATGCCTCATATACCACATGAATAGTACCACATGCCACATGAGAGCCACATGCCTCATGTACCACATGAATAGTACCACATGCCACATGAGAGCCACATGCCTCATATACCACATGAATAGTACCACATGCCACATGAGAGCCACATGCCTCATGTACCACATGAATAGTACCACATGCCACATGAGAGCCACATGCCTCATATACCACATGAATAGTACCACATGCCACATGAGAGCCACATGCCTCATGTACCACATGAATAGTACCACATGCCACATGAGAGCCACATGCCTCATATACCACATGAATAGTACCACATGCCACATGAGAGCCACATGCCTCATGTACCACATGAATAGTACCACATGCCACATGAGAGCCACATGCCTCATGTACCACATGAATAGTACCACATGCCACATGAGAGCCACATGAGAGCCACATGCCACATGAGAGCCACATGCCACATGAGAGCCACATGCCTCATATACCACATGAATAGTACCACATGCCACATGAGAGCCACATGCCTCATGTACCACATGAATAATACCACATGCCACATGAGAGCCACATGCCTCATATACCACATGAATAGTACCACATGCCACATGAGAGCCACATGCCTCATGTACCACATGAATAGTACCACATGCCACATGAGAGCCACATGCCTCATGTACCACATGAATAGTACCACATGCCACATGAGAGCCACATGAGAGCCACATGCCTCATATACCACATGAATAGTACCACATGCCACATGCCTCATGTACCACATGAATAGTACCACATGCCACATGAGAGCCACATGCCTCATATACCACATGAATAGTACCACATGCCACATGAGAGCCACATGCCTCATGTACCACATGAATAGTACCACATGCCACATGAGAGCCACATGCCTCATATACCACATGAATAGTACCACATGCCACATGAGAGCCACATGCCTCATGTACCACATGAATAGTACCACATGCCACATGAGAGCCACATGCCTCATGTACCACATGAATAGTACCACATGCCACATGAGAGCCACATGCCTCATGTACCACATGAATAGTACCACATGCCACATGAGAGCCACATGCCTCATATACCACATGAATAGTACCACATGCCACATGAGAGCCACATGCCTCATGTACCACATGAATAGTACCACATGCCACATGAGAGCCACATGCCTCATATACCACAGGAATAGTACCACATGCCACATGAGAGCCACATGCCTCATATACCACATGAATAGTACCACATGCCACATGAGAGCCACATGCCTCATGTACCACATGAATAGTACCACATGCCACAAGAGAGCCACATGCCTCATGTACCACATGAATAGTACCACATGCCACATGAGAGCCACATGCCTCATGTACCACATGAATAGTACCACATGCCACATGAGAGCCACATGCCTCATGTACCACATGAATAGTACCACATGCCACATGAGAGCCACATGCCTCATGTACCACATGAATAGTACCACATGCCACATGAGAGCCACATGCCTCATGTACCACATGAATAGTACCACATGCCACATGAGAGCCACATGCCTCATGTACCACATGAATAGTACCACATGCCACATGAGAGCCACATGCCTCATATACCACATGAATAGTACCACATGCCACATGAGAGCCACATGCCTCATGTACCACATGAATAGTACCACATGCCACATGAGAGCCACATGCCTCATGTACCACATGAATAGTACCACATGCCACATGAGAGCCACATGCCTCATGTACCACATGAATAGTACCACATGCCACATGAGAGCCACATGCCTCATGTACCACATGAATAGTACCACATGCCACATGAGAGTCACATGCCTCATATACCACATGAATAGTACCACATGCCACATGAGAGCCACATGCCTCATATACCACATGAATAGTACCACATGCCACATGAGAGCCACATGCCTCATATACCACATGAATAGTACCACATGCCTCATGTACCACATGAATAGTACTACATGCCACATGAGAGCCACATGCCTCATGTACCACATGAATAGTACCACATGCCACATGAGAGCCACATGCCTCATATACCACATGAATAGTACCACATGCCACATGAGAGCCACATGCCTCATGTACCACATGAATAGTACCACATGCCACATGAGAGCCACATGCCTCATGTACCACATGAATAGTACCACATGCCACATGAGAGCCACATGCCTCATGTACCACATGAATAGTACCACATGCCACATGAGAGCCACATGCCTCATGTACCACATGAATAGTACCACATGCCACATGAGAGCCACATGCCTCATATACCACATGAATAGTACCACATGCCACATGAGAGTCACATGCCTCATATACCACATGAATAGTACCACATGCCACATGAGAGTCACATGCCTCATATACCACATGAATAGTACCACATGCCACATGAGAGCCACATGCCTCATATACCACATGAATAGTACCACATGCCACATGAGAGCCACATGCCTCATGTACCACATGAATAGTACCACATGCCACATGAGAGCCACATGCCTCATGTACCACATGAATAGTACCACATGCCACATGAGAGCCACATGAGAGCCACATGCCTCATATACCACATGAATAGTACCACATGCCACATGCCTCATGTACCACATGAATAGTACCACATGCCACATGAGAGCCACATGCCTCATATACCACATGAATAGTACCACATGACACATGAGAGCCACATGCCTCATGTACCACATGAATAGTACCACATGCCACATGAGAGCCACATGCCTCATATACCACATGAATAGTACCACATGCCACATGAGAGCCACATGCCTCATGTACCACATGAATAGTACCACATGCCACATGAGAGCCACATGCCTCATGTACCACATGAATAGTACCACATGCCACATGAGAGCCACATGCCTCATGTACCACATGAATAGTACCACATGCCACATGAGAGCCACATGCCTCATATACCACATGAATAGTACCACATGCCACATGAGAGCCACATGCCTCATGTACCACATGAATAGTACCACATGCCACATGAGAGCCACATGCCTCATATACCACAGGAATAGTACCACATGCCACATGAGAGCCACATGCCTCATATACCACATGAATAGTACCACATGCCACATGAGAGCCACATGCCTCATGTACCACATGAATAGTACCACATGCCACAAGAGAGCCACATGCCTCATGTACCACATGAATAGTACCACATGCCACATGAGAGCCACATGCCTCATGTACCACATGAATAGTACCACATGCCACATGAGAGCCACATGCCTCATGTACCACATGAATAGTACCACATGCCACATGAGAGCCACATGCCTCATGTACCACATGAATAGTACCACATGCCACATGAGAGCCACATGCCTCATGTACCACATGAATAGTACCACATGCCACATGAGAGCCACATGCCTCATGTACCACATGAATAGTACCACATGCCACATGAGAGCCACATGCCTCATATACCACATGAATAGTACCACATGCCACATGAGAGCCACATGCCTCATGTACCACATGAATAGTACCACATGCCACATGAGAGCCACATGCCTCATGTACCACATGAATAGTACCACATGCCACATGAGAGCCACATGCCTCATGTACCACATGAATAGTACCACATGCCACATGAGAGCCACATGCCTCATGTACCACATGAATAGTACCACATGCCACATGAGAGTCACATGCCTCATATACCACATGAATAGTACCACATGCCACATGAGAGCCACATGCCTCATATACCACATGAATAGTACCACATGCCACATGAGAGCCACATGCCTCATATACCACATGAATAGTACCACATGCCTCATGTACCACATGAATAGTACTACATGCCACATGAGAGCCACATGCCTCATGTACCACATGAATAGTACCACATGCCACATGAGAGCCACATGCCTCATATACCACATGAATAGTACCACATGCCACATGAGAGCCACATGCCTCATGTACCACATGAATAGTACCACATGCCACATGAGAGCCACATGCCTCATGTACCACATGAATAGTACCACATGCCACATGAGAGCCACATGCCTCATGTACCACATGAATAGTACCACATGCCACATGAGAGCCACATGCCTCATGTACCACATGAATAGTACCACATGCCACATGAGAGCCACATGCCTCATATTCCACATGAATAGTACCACATGCCACATGAGAGTCACATGCCTCATATACCACATGAATAGTACCACATGCCACATGAGAGTCACATGCCTCATATACCACATGAATAGTACCACATGCCACATGAGAGCCACATGCCTCATATACCACATGAATAGTACCACATGCCACATGAGAGCCACATGCCTCATGTACCACATGAATAGTACCACATGCCACATGAGAGCCACATGCCTCATGTACCACATGAATAGTACCACATGCCACATGAGAGCCACATGCCTCATGTACCACATGAATAGTACCACATGCCACATGAGAGTCACATGCCTCATATACCACATGAATAGTACCACATGCCACATGAGAGCCACATGCCTCATTTACCACATGAATAGTACCACATGCCACATGAGAGCCACATGCCTCATGTACCACATGAATAGTACCACATGCCACATGAGAGTCACATGCCTCATATACCACATGAATAGTACCACATGCCACATGAGAGCCACATGCCTCATATACCACATGAATAGTACCACATGCCACATGAGAGCCACATGTCTCATATACCACATGAATAGTACCACATGCCACATGAGAGCCACATGCCTCATGTACCACATGAATAGTACTACATGCCACATGAGAGCCACATGCCTCATGTACCACATGAATAGTACCACATGCCACATGAGAGCCACATGCCTCATATACCACATGAATAGTACCACATGCCACATGAGAGCCACATGCCTCATATACCACATGAATAGTACCACATGCCACATGAGAGCCACATGCCTCATGTACCACATGAATAGTACCACATGCCACATGAGAGCCACATGCCTCATGTACCACATGAATAGTACTACATGCCACATGAGAGCCACATGCCTCATGTACCACATGAATAGTACCACATGCCACATGAGAGCCACATGCCTCATGTACCACATGAGAGCTTCCTGGTTATTTGTTAACAGCAGTTATAAGAATTTTTTATGATTTGAAATTTCCGAAGCCTAATGTAAAAACTTAAAATCTTCGAAAGAATGTTGCAGAAAATTTCGATTTGTCCTACGGTTATGTATTGTAATAATGTAAGGAGACCGTCGTCATGATCCTAGCATGAGTCTTAATGATATTTTTCGGATGAAATCTTTTACTATAGTATGAATTTTCCGTCTTATTAACAAACCGTTTGTTTATGCTATTAAAATTTGTGAAAACATTGTAATATTAACTTATAATAGCAACTTACATATATAATTAATATTAGGTAACTATTATTATCTTAATACAAAACAGGACATCACTTACTAAGTTAAATTCACACGATAGTAAAATCACACCCATATATTTAAAGTTACTACAACAACATAGACAAGACCATTGCCTAGGTGAATTTCCCACCTAACTATTATTTTCGGCGTGTATCTTATCGTGATTGTTTGTGGTTCGCTGTGCAATTTTACTGGATTTTTATATTTCAGATGCTTCCGCAGCCATTATTATTTCTTTTGAGTTCCGACTTTCAACCTGCTTAAAACAACTTAAAACGAGACCAAGAAATAGAAATTAGTTATATAGTCATAAGTTCATTAGCCATTAGGAAAACGTATGCTATATCCAGAGGTTTATGAGGGGGGGGGGAGAAAGTGATCGAGCCAGTGAAGAATACTAATTTGATGAAGGAGACAACTCTATAAAAGTGGGTTGATAACCACAGGGTGAAACTATAATATACATTATTTAAACGGAAACCTAATGAAAGCAGAACTTCTGGTGATTATTTAATAATTAGGGGATGAATAGGTAGATTGACGATGTATACTATGTGGTCAGACAAATTCTATGAATGGGGCCTAGAATATATAGAATATACAATAAGGATTGAGAGTATAGGTGGAGCTCCCATATTTTAACAACAGAACTTCAGAGTTCATAACTTAGATTTCCTTTATAAAACGATGTAATAGGCAGGAATTTTGATTATTAAATGTGTTTAAGATTATCGTATAGCTGTAAATAATAAAATGTATGAATCCAATTTATGCATGCTTAAGAATTGATTTGTTATTCAGGCTATGGCCTGTAAATTGATAAAACAACGATTTAATCTGAGGTGAAATATAATCATCTGGGAGTGACTATTGTACGTTAACAGTATGCTGGCATTCAAGCTTATTCAAAATTAAGTTTAACCAATGTTCCTCATGTACCTTTAAAATTATATGTGTTCCATTCCTTTTTAACGCTTTATATTGTTTTTGGCCAACCTGTTTACCACACTAGACTAAAATACAAATTTTAGTTGTTATTTGAATTAGATGAAAACGTTATAGGGGTGGCGATGCTTTAAATAAAATATTGTATTATTCAAAACTGTTTTCCTAAGGTCTATTTAATTGTAACACAGTTTCCACCTTCACTTGTGGTGTTTTACAATAGGTTGAATATTGCAGTTTTGCTAGTTATGAAACTCCAGCTTTACTCTTGCCTAATGTTTTGATGATTTTACTACTGAAAGTGGCAGTTTTACAATCATGTTACAGCCAATTGGCACTTCCTGCATGATTATAATAATTTCACTTCTCAGATCACCTTAAAATTATTTACAGCTCATATTAGTAGTATTGCATATAGATATTAGTTCAATAAGTTTAATTACCAGTGAACTTATTTATAATATAATAAGGTTGGATGGCGTCAAGAGGCTGATTGTGACTGGTGGACCGGTGGTGCAATAACTATGGCTTATAATGTTGGAATATTAAAAGGTTTAATTGACTTAAAATTATAATCTGTCATTATACACTAACTAAATTAGATAATCTAAGCACAGTAAGGTTAGTTCATTGCATGTAAATCACGTAGATATATTAGCACATGGTTTATATTTAAAGTGCATAAACCCATATAATCAATAGTATACGCAAATCTGTTAAAACATTAAGTTAAAAATATTTGATACTCATAGTAGGGTTTTTTGGATAGCAAGATTTTAAAACATACACACTTGTTTAAATTGTATTTCAATTTAGTTAAAAGTAAAAAGTAAACGATATAAAAGACAAAACTTAAAAAGAGATATATAACTATTTTTATATTAAATATTTAGTTTAAGTCTAGAAGACCTATAAGTCTAGTAACACTTCCATATGTATGCATAAAGTATCTGTACTCACACACATAACAGTGCAAATACAACGGTACAAGTATAATTATACCTTTTCATTTTAATGTAAAAAAAAACTAATTTAGAGTTACTGGAACGAGATATTTAATTGGTTCAAGTCAAAGAGAGTCGTCTCTAATTGATGAACGACTTGTAAAGAAAGAGCTACTGAAGAGAGCTTCTCTCCTTTAACTTTGGCGACGAAGACTTAACAGTTTGATATCCCGGTAGTAAACAGACAGAAGTAAATTATACGTTTTCTTACGTAGTAATTATTGTAATTCAAAATATAATATATTAATAATATATTCAATCATGCATCTTTAAAAAAAGTAGTAATGCATTAATTTACTAACATAACTAATGCAAACAATAAAGTTATCAATTATTTATCAAATTAAGTAATTAGGTTCAACATAAATATATTTAAATTTTAATACTATATCATACTCACAATGGTGCACCACATTAACCAGTAACTAACCAATAGGCCTTTCCAGTAGCAGCCGGCTACCATTTCCTTATATTAACCATGAGCATATATCCCCTTTACAACCATTTTGATGACGGCTTTATTATTTTTATGCTTGAAATAATTTGAACATACATAATTTCTTCTTCCACGAAATCCTAAAGGATAAGAGTTCTTAAGGAAAAACACTAATACCCTAAGTCCGTATTATCTTAAATTGACCTATGTGTTAAAATATAAACTATTGCCGCTATTATTTGATAACCTGATCAAATTAATTCGTTATCCTCAACTAAACTCACCAAAACTCACTAAACTATACTCACCAAACCTTTAAAGTCTAAACGAGTTCGCACGCAGCACGCTGACGTGAGGGAAGTGAATTTCCACATAAAAAACTATAAAAAATCAAAATCAGTTAAAAATATACATTTATTCCAATTTTTATTCAAATCTGAAAATATTGATTTTTTGGCTGTTCTGATGCTCCTGGTTCTATTTGCCTGCAATGCTGGGAATACAGTTTTGTGCATTATAAGGTTAGGAGAAGGTCCAGTCAGGCATTAAAGTAGGCGTGAGGTTGTTGGGGATGGTAAAAGTACACCAACAAATGAATAACAGGCTTTTCTAATGTAAAACCCCCATAAGACAACGTACTGCGTTTGGTCGATACACATTTTCTTTAATAACTCGGTAACTATTTATGCTAGAATGACGAGAGAGGGCTTAAAACTTTCGCCTCTCTAATTCCCATCTTTTTACATCCACTTATTTTACATATGGGGCTTTTATGACCCTTTTTGGGCCCAAAAACTCGAAATTTGAAAGATTAATCCCCAAAAAAAGGGGTTTAGAGTTTTCCGATTGTTTTGCCCAACGAACTTGTCTAACTGATTACAGAAAGGAACGTTCCTACCAAGTTTTAAGTAAATCGGACAAAAATTGCGACCGCTAGAGTGCAAACACATATATATATATATATATGTTTATATATATATATATATATATATATATATATATATACACACATATATATATATATAAAATTTTGAACGACCCCCCAAAACGTGTTCAGGGAGTCACGTTAGGAACTTCTATGGTGGTCCCGGGTTTAAGTTTCACCGTGCGGGTCATGCTAATAGTTCACTTTCCAAAGGAAATTCACTAATAAGCTAAGGGAGTTTTCGAATACAAAGTATAAATACGTACACGGAGGAGTAGGAATGAACATTTTACGGGACTTTGTCTCGCTCTAGGTGCATTTACGTTAGGTGTCCTATTGTCCATCGCGGCGCACGGCGTGACGTCATCTGGTGGCGGAAGCGCGTCACCAAGGTATTCTGACTATCCCATGTAAAGAACTGGGGAACACAGGGTAGTCAGAATACTTCGGTAACGCGTTTTTTAGGAACTAGTTTGCAACCAATGGGAAACTTCAGCACTGGCGGCCATAGCCTATCCAAAAACTCAGGTTGGGATCAGGACGTCTACCCTCCCTCCGTACCCACCAAAATGTTAAAGTTGAGAGTGACGTCATGTATATTTTATTTAAGTACATTGTTAACGAATTTATGTTTCAATTGGCTTATCTAAAAATGTTCCGATAAAAAATGAAAAGTGCTACAGAGGCTCATATCTTACAATACACATGTAAACAATGGTGAGAGTTTACTATCACTTAAAATAAACAGTTTTGTTATTTGGAATATAAAACATATACCGTTATTAAGCGTGTTTCATGCAGACCAGGAATATATAAGGTTTTTTCCCAATTATGTCAATTAAATCAGTGCATTTTGGAGTTGTTGCAGTTGGAGCGAAACTCTGCAAATTTAGTCACAGCCGCGGTGGAGCATTAGTTACTGTTGGCCTCGGGTGGACGTTCTGATCTCGACCTGGGTTTTTGGATAGGCTCTAGTAAAGAGTAACTTGAGCTGTCACTGTAAACCAGCACAGTGACGTCACCTGGTTTGCTCAAATTCTTTCTTCTGAATAACACCCTAGTTAAATACTGAGACTTGTCCCATTTAATTCTTTCCATCTTACTGCTAAAGCTTAGTAACAAAAACTTTAATCTATTGCAGTAAAGCACGACTTACTTTTTAATAAACATGTAGCATACAATCACTCAAATTTTAAAAATGGGTTTAACTTAACACGTTATATATTTTACTTTAATTTTAAAACCGTCCATGCGTCATATTTTGTGTGATTAGTTAACACACTACGAAATGGAAATATAAAAACATTAATATATTGAATTTGTATAATTTATCAATATGTAGTTATTTGAAAGATTACAGTTATACAACAGTAATGCAGGAACTGTAATATAGTTTTACAATTGAAAATTGTAGATAAATTTCTTAACGTTCATGCAATTTACAAAGTATTTGCAATTCTTTATGCTAAAATCATGTTTTTATTGAAACAGCTACATTTAAGAAATACTAAAAAATCTCATAATTGTGATGATGACTCCTCTACGAGAGTTGTGTAGATAAAAACATGATTAATTTAAAACTAGTTTAAAGTTTAGAAAGCTTTTTATATATGTTTAAATTCAGAGAGGATTTTACAAGTTTATCTTCAAAGAATATCAACCATTTTCCTTTGTGGAAATCGTAACGACATCAAAACGAATATGATTTGAATCTATCAGGGTTTGTGTAATATTTTTTAGATATCCTTAAAATCCAATCCAGATTTGTTCTTCCTTTTCCTGAAGATAATGAATGTTGTACTGTTTTTTATATCCCATCTAATAAGAATCCTCTTTTAAGCGTTTTACATTGTTGTGGAACGGTTTCACGTATTTATTTGTTACACAAATAAAGGCGTAAACAAAACAGATTGAATCAGAAAATTATACATTTTAAACACCGGAAATTCAGTAAACCTCAAAATTACAATAAATTTAAACTTTATGTATTATACTATGGTCAATCGACTGTTATTGTGTTTTAAAAGAAGAAAGACTTCCAAATTTCAAGGCTAACAAGTTTTAAACTTTCGGAAAACCTTGACTGGCTTTGTACTAAAATAAAATGCTGAAGTCCGAATAAATAGTTATCATTAAAAAGGAATTTATTTTGATTCGATACATTGTTAATAAAGTATGGTTGATCTAGGTCAACCCAGAAGAAGTTTTTCATGCTAAAAAAGGGACTATAAATAGTATTTAGGTTAAAAATCATACCTGTTTGATACAACTGAGATCGGAGTTCGTATTTGTAAGCTTTATAACTGTTGCCTTATCTTGATATACAGGCTGTCGCGCAACCATTTGATCAGTACAAGAGTAGTATTCATACCAAATGTTATGGTTTTATAACTGTTGCCTTATCTTGATATACAGGCTGTCGCACAACCATTTGATCAGTACAAGAGTAGTATTCATACCAAATGTTATGGTTTTATAACTGTTGCCTTATCTTTATATACAGGCTGTCGCGCAACCGTTTGATCAGTACAAGAGTAGTATTCATACCAAATGTTATGGTTTTATCTCAAACCATTTCAAAGATATTACGGTTTTTGTAAAACCACAAACAAACGGAAAACGAAAAGAGATAAGACATATGTTATAACGAATTTTATGCTTGTTTTTACCTGATGAACAACCTGCTGAAATTTGATCAAATGATTCCGGGACACCCTGTATACTTCTGTAAGCAAAACGTTTAAGTCAAGATTGTGGGAGTTGAGCAATTCCCAGGATGATGGGAGATGGCTCAAATTAAAATGTTGATCCAAGGGACTCGGGAAAAGCAACAGTATTTATAAAAAGGTACCAGCAAACGAGAAATAACGTAAAACATCCCCCATTAAAAAGCATGGGAATTTAAAAAAGTCCGATTTGTTTACATTAAAACAAGTGATTAAGTGTTTACTTTGCTTATGAACTGGCACGTGTTCCTCCCTTATTATATGGTTTTCTTTTCCTGTAAAGAGTAACAAATCAGAAAATACAGAGTATTAGAGCAAGGTTAGGGGATATGGCCCCTTCAAGCCATTAGAATTATACAATTTTGTATTGATCAATTTTTTATCTATTACCATAAAGACTTCCGACTGGACTAAAGTGTCAATGCTGGAACTGTTTCTACGTGCAAAGCATGTACATCTTTATATATCGTATAAATAGTTAATGGTTATCTTCTTGCATAACAAAAGTACAAGAATTATTACCATACGCAATGTATACGGTTTACAGTTTTAATTTTCTATACAGCCCACTTAATATTGACGAGGAACTTATGATAGCACGTATGTTATTTATTTTTCTGATTTGAGTGGCTAATAAAAATATATAAACACTTCATAAAAGAATATTTTGAGTGCTGTTGAGACCGGAATCAGGCCGCTTTATCTTCGTTAGAGGGATTGCCTATTTTTATTAAAAGTTATGGTGCTGCACCTCCGGTCAATACACAGTTGAATTAAAACCAGTATAGAAATAATAATGATTTAAGTTTTACTTTTCTTATTGTTTAATATTAAACGTTATTTTAATGCATTTCCCTTTTTTATTTCCGTTTAAAATAACCGATAAAACCGTGAATTTAGGCAATAGTTTTTATCTCTATGTATTCCAATGGTAAATAACTTGTTTTCATAAAAATTTACTATTGTTTAGGTTATAAATGTCATGTATTAATTAAATAATATTGTAAAGCAGTCTTACAGCCTTAAATGGAAAACTTTTAATCTTTACTGTTGGGTTCCTTCTTAACGGCAACTTACAACACATGTGACACATGGAAGAATATTTTTATGGAGGCTAATAAAAATTTAACATGGTGACATTTTTATCCACCCATTTTAGGTTTTACCATGGCGTCTGGTTTAATTATAAAAAATAAAATTCTCCCTTGTTGTTGGAGGCTCTTGCACTTTTGGTAGGTTTCAAACTAGATTTTCTTTACTAAAGCCAACATAATTTATTATGTATTATAATTTATATAATAATTTCCATTTTATTGGAAAACAACCAAAGTTTTTATATTCCTATAGAATTTTTTTTAAGTGACCTCAATTTGTTCGTAATAATTTGAATTAATATATAACAACTGTTTTGTTAGCTGACTCTTACACGTTCAATTTTCTTTTGTTTAACCCATTGTTTGATAGAATGTGAATATAGTAAAATATTTAAACATAAAATATGGGTAAAAGTACTAAAGTTTTACTACAACCATCGGTATATTGCATTATACTATGTGGTATGACGAACCTATTATAAAAAACATAAAAATAAAATATTTTATACATCTTAAGTATTACTAGTTGACAGTCATTCTGGACCCCTAATACTATTCCCCCCCCCAACGGGGGGCGCCTCATCAGCTGTTACTATGCGATACGCTGATATAACGAGCTGTGCATGCTGCTCACGTAACAACTCAAGTCTGTCACTTAAGTGGATAAGGAAGACTCTTTCCATGTATAAACATGTATTTTTTATATTTATCGATCTGAGGTATCCTTTGGGTATCTTCGAACAATAACTGAAATTGTCAGATGCACGTTATATTAATAAAATATATCAACATATAAACACCACAATAAAACATATAAATTATGGTGTTATTCATAGGTGTTTTTTTATTACAATCAACATCTTTAATTTCGTTTTATGACCCTTCAAATAAAATTTAGTTTTATTAATTGGTGATTTAAAACAGTACATAGGCGACTATTTATGCAATAAAACTTTCAACAGCTAATTATACAAAACCAATTTACCATGTAGATAATTTCAAATTACCACTCGTCTGAAACCAGAAGGAACAATTACGTTCATGTATTTTCTTTTACTGTTAAATGCTTCCCACGATAATAAAAAAAGGTATGTTGAGTGTTAATTAACCTGCTATCACTTGTAACAATGCGAAATGAATCTTACGCCCACATCACTGGAAGTCTTATTCGGCACAGGGTGCGGCATGGCGCAGTGGTTAGAGGTCGTTCCTTTGATCAGTGAAGTCTCTGGTTGATTACCACTAATCTCTAATAGCTCTTAGTTAATTGATGGATCCGTGGCCTACGGTCTGTAACTCACCTTTGTAGACCACAAAATATTGTATTTAACTCCGAGGAGAATTTTCCCTGTATGGGAGCTCTGCCTCTACTAAGATTAATAACGTAACATTTAAACTACTTGGGATAGTAATAACGAGAGGTTGAAAAATCCCTAGTGGCTGAGTTGAAAGAAACGTTATTAACTCAGTGCTATTGTCTCTGTTTAATGATGATTTCTCCATTTAATTATTACTATTTTATGTGAATTTCACATCTGATAACGCATCCAATAAGTGCAAACGTTATCATAAGCTAAGGTAGTAAAATTATACTAAGAATGGGTGGCCAGTTAATATTAAACATCAACCTTTTTAATTATTACACTCGCAGGTATAACAAACACCTTCTTAATATATTCAAGTTGCGTTAATACTAAAAATTTAAACCCACGTTCCGAGCTCCGGAATCAAATCCATTTTATAATGTTTATAATAAAACTAATCTAAATTATAAACGGAAACAACTTAACCAAATATAATTCTGTTTGGAGTACCTGTAAATTCCTCAAGGTCAAACGACCCTGCAATCGGTCCTTTAATTAAGTTAACGTGATCATTTTGGAGAGCCTTTTCAATCACTTAATCAATGTAAGGTAATACTTAATCACTTAATGTATCCTTTAAACATCCTGATCGCCAATTTAGAAACATTTCTCTACGTACCTGTTTCATTCTCCATCGCAATGATTCGATATTTCTTTAGGTGCTCCGCTACTATAAAATGTTCTTAATCTGTAATATGTTTTATATTAGAGTCTCCAAACTATGCAGATTTGTTTTAAACATTACTATAAATTAGGAGACTCCTTACTATAAATTACTTTGTTTTAGCACATGCAATATGCTACCAAATTTGAATGGACACAATTTGTCATAGTATTATTTTGTATCCATACTATTTAGTAGCTATTCTATAGAACCACGCGTGGTGAACATGCAATTATAACTATTTCGATGTGACCTCTATATAGGCCAAATAATTTAAGATGCGATCTTGTTAAATTGAAGATGATTTACTGAGGTGTGGGGCCACCAGCTAACTTGCCTTGTTCTTGATGCACATCCATCATTATTACATTCTTTAAACTACCTACATGCTAAAATGTGTGATAAAATAGATTATGTGTGATGTATGATACCATTGCAAAATTATATTTCCTGCAAGATTTATACGAAAGAACAAAGTAACAAAACATTTCCAGCCAGACTATATCTCACGTATTTTTTCTAATGCAGGGATCTAAAACAATTTTAGGTCTATGTTATGTAACATTTTATTAACCAGCCAAACCTTCCATTACTAACGTTTTTACAATAATTTTTATTTTTAAATATCAAAGACCGACAAATAAACAACTTTTCTAATCTTGAATTTACCTTTATAAGGTACTTTATGTGTTGTATTATTTTGTATTAAGGTTTTATAATAAAGAACAGAATTATAGTACATTAAAATTAGTTAAAGAAAAGTTAATTTTCACTATTTATTGAATTAAGCTATAGGCTGGGAGAAAACAACATTAAGTGTATATTCTAACGCTCCAATATTATTATTTCTACATAAAACCAAAGTTAAATCCAACTGCAACTAAATACCAAGATATACATTAAAATACGATAGATCGGTGCAAAAGTTAAAAATCATATCACCCATATGATTTACCTTTAATTTATGTGACAAAATACAGGGATATGTTATTCACCAATTAATATTACTTTTAATAGTATGGTTTGGAATTACATTAAAATACAAAACTAATCCAGGCAGCTCATGAAACATCAGTTGTAATTAATACTTCAGTACAACAAGTAGGGATTCCAGTTATAAAGCCAACAGCACTATAGAGTTAGTATTGTTTAAGAGGCTTTCATAGTTGATTAAAAAAGTTACTGCTTGCATGCAACAAAGTGAATATTTATCCCTAAGTAAGTTAACAGATTTTACTGTAATATTAACAAGTACAATAGTACTCGAATATGACATACTGAAACTTCAGTAAAACTAAAGAGCATTTGATTAAAAATATACGTCTAAATATTTACGAAACAAATATCCACACATTTCACAGTAAATACATATCACCTTACAAATCGGTGCTGCTATCTAATATTAATTATCATATTAATAACTTATTAAATACAAGTTTATAGCTTTATGTGTCAAGATTTATTACGAGACTATATTTGATAAATATGGGGTTGATATATATATTTAGAAACTTTGACAATGACTTATAATGTATTTACTTAATAGATTTCGTTCGTTCGTTCGTTTGTGTTTGAGTTCATGTGTTTTCAAAAGTTATTTGACAACCTTTTTGTATCAATTTTACTCTACAAGGTAGATTATAAGGGGTCATCTTTATAAGCAGGGTTGAAACCGGTCGTCTACTTACAGTGACGCTATAAAAAGGATGAAATAATGTTTATTAAAGTAAATAAAAATCTTACTTCTATAATTTGTTTTACCCTTAATAATAATTAATTCATTGAATTTGAGGAGGATAATGATATTGATTAATTAGTAAATTTATCATCTAACGTCAAGAAAATACAATATTACGTTATTTTTTAAAATAGCACAATTGATAAATTCCCTTAAACATAATGTTAACGAGAGTTAACTTAATAACAAAATGAATCATGTTAAACTTAACATTATATAACTGGGCTCCAGGTGTATTAGGCTAGGCAAAATGGCTTTTAAATGTTGTAATAACGAGGCGCAGCGCATAAGAGCACTAATGCAACACATGCTTCCTTTGAACTGTGTTTAGGTTACAAAACTTACAGGGAAAATGCACCTCTTAAGAGCCTGCAGTAATTTTAGGCTTTAAACTATATTTATCGCATCCAAAAATGTAGCTGAGATATCCTTATTATAAATATATTGTTTTCAGTTTCCAACTTGAGTTATTCATTAAATCAATGCCCTAAAACAAAATATAGTTAACATTAGTGCAGTCCAAATCATAAATTAATAAAAAATACATATTAAATATATTTTTGAAAATCATAAATATTATTAGCTCGATAATATTACCGCCTTGCTGTGTGCAGTAAACATTGAAGGCCGTATAAACTAACGATATTTTTAAGATTAATCATTATTTAATTACCAACATCCGGTTTAGGGGGGTTGCTTCAAATTTATTTTAAATATTTTCGTAAGTAATATGTTGTAGTATAATAATTGTTTAAATGAGTAAAAACGTTGACCTTTATGCTAGAATATGTCTTATTTGTGTTTGAACTATGTTTTATAATTAAGACATCAAATAGCTTAGTTTTTCCGGTTTTCACTCTGTTCCAACATTTCTTTTGAAAAGGGGTCATCAACTGATAGCACTATTGTAATTTTGCACTTTTAAGATCAATCTTATTTGCCATCGCAATGGTGTGGAGTGTAATTTGCATCTAAGTTTAACCAAATATATACCGTTTATAATACCCAACGTAAGTTATAGTTTACAATGGTATAAAAATCAATGTATAAAGTAATTTTTATTCAAAGCTTACTATCGTGATGCTTATAATCAGGATAACACTTTAAGGTAACAATACTAAAAATAGTGTGTACTACTAATAAAAAAAATATTGTAAAATTAAGTAATCTTTGAAAACTTTGTAAATTAACTATATGCAAGATTTGTAAACAATTTACTGGTTTATATAAGATATTCAACTGCCTATATAAAGTGTTTATGGGTGATAAAGGAGCAGTGTATGAAAGTGAAGGAAATGAAAGTCGTAGTTCAAGTGGTACAGCGCATCCAATGTTCACCTTGTTATTAACACGGTCTGGGTTTAAATGTTCTCAATCCGAGTTCCAGGAACATTATTATGATCTCTACAAGTGACTCGTATTGCACAGTATTAGAGACATACTCGTACAACACTACATGTGATTCGTATGCTAATATACATAGCAGTTCAAACCATCATTTCCAGGTTGCAAATACTTCATTGTAACACTTTAAAGTACAGTAAGCATGAAAGTAATGTTGGTACATGAATGAGCCTATAAAACTGTATTAGTGTGTTAGTGTGAGTCGTATGAAAAATAAATATGACATTTTCTTATTGCATGCTATTCGAAGATCTGGGAAAAGACAATTTTTGTATGAAAACCTAATCTTTCTAAACAATTTAAAGGAATGTAGTACACACATGAAAGACCGTTCAAAATATTGTCCTTATTTTCCACATCCAGCAAATGCACATCTAGAATCTTATAAAATAAAATTTGTTAACCTTGGTTGTCAGCGCTATTCTACCTTGGTTGTCAGCGCTATTCTACCTTGGTTGTCAGCGCTATTCTACCTTGGTTGTCAGCGCTATTCTACCTTGGTTGTCAGCGCTATTCTACCTTGGTTGTCAGCGCTATTCTACCTTGGTTGGCAGCGCTATTCTACCTTGGTTGTCAGCGCTATTCTACCTTGGTTGTCAGCGCTATTCTACCTTGGTTGTCAGCGCTATTCTACCTTGGTTGTCAGCGCTATTCTACCTTGGTTGTCAGCGCTATTCTACCTTGGTTGTCAGCGCTATTCTACCTTGGTTGTCAGCCCTATTCTACCTTGGTTGTCAGCGCTATTCTACCTTGGTTGTCAGCGCTATTCTACCTTGGTTGTCAGCGCTATTCTACCTTGGTTGTCAGCGCTATTCTACCTTGGTTGTCAGCGCTATTCTACCTTGGTTGTCAGCGCTATTCTACCTTGGTTGTCAGCGCTATTCTACCTTGGTTGTCAGCGCTATTCTACCTTGGTTGTTAGCGCTATTCTACCTTGGTTGTCAGCGCTATTCTACCTTGGTTGTCAGCGCTATTCTACCTTGGTTGTTAGCGCTATTCTACCTTGGTTGTTAGCGCTATTCTACCTTGGTTGTCAGCGCTATTCTACCTTGGTTGTTAGCGCTATTCTACCTTGGTTGTCAGCGCTATTCTTTATTGTAATATAAAATATTATTTTGACTATTTGTTTAAATATTTGAATTATGAGGACAACATTGAATAGAATATTGGAGTAGTTAATAAATATTGCAGTGGTACATAAATCAGCCATTCAGTAATTTTAATATTTTTTTAAGAATAAAACCTAGATAAATCTAAATCAAAACAATCAACATTACCGTGTCCAGATTTTTTTATTTTCCTAGGTTTGTATTTTTTCATTATCTGTAGCATTTGGCATGACTGCGTTTAAACGGCAAAGAATCATTGAAATGTTTAAATCCATAATTTTTGCCTTACATACCTCTCTTTCACCAAAATTTCTTGAGTATATGGTTAAGAATAAATTAACTCTAGAAAATGAGATCATCTTAAGTGTTTACCGATATAGGTATTCCAACGGTTGAAATATCCATGCACAATATATTGAAGATTACTTCTTGTTTTGCAAGGATTAATAGACACCGAGTCAAGAGAGCCAAGGAAATGAAACCGCATTTCAAATGTGACACCAAAACCTTAGTTACCCATGACATCATAGTCCGGGGATTTGGTTCCCGATTATACTCTCTACATCATATTCTTCATGCGTGTTGGTTTATATTTTCTAAGTAATGATTATGTTGTACTTGTATTTAATAACATCTACAATATGTAATTATCTAGTGTAAAAAACATCACAAGCATTTCCGAAGCTTAAGGATTTAATAAGTACCCAGAAATATCTTACAAAATAATTCAATCCCATATAAACCAAGAATAAAAGTTAAATTTACCAGCTTAACTAAAGGAAACCTCTATAATTTTGTATTTCAGAAGAAGCATTTTTGGTTCTTTTTCGTTCTAAAATGTGTAACATGATCATCAGATTTAAAACCCTTGTCTATGCCACGCTCAACGTATTCTTTTAGACTTTGTAAGAGTTAGTTCCTCAAAAAGGTATTTTTGTCCTTGTTTAGTTTTGCAATACGTTTTCAAATCAAACTGTTTATATAGTTTGATTTAAATATAGATTTCGATAGTTGGAAAGGTGAAAATGCCATTTTACACCATCAATTTAAGGTATATCAAATATAAACCGTCAATTTATGGATAAGATAAAAAAAAACTGTTATTTAAAATTTTAAAATTTTTGTCCAACTTATAACTACTATGAAAATATTAGGCAATATTAATTAAGTTGTTGAATATATAACATAAAAATCTATATAATATGGCAAGAAATTGCAGTAACTTTTTTACACGCCAGAGGTTTTTTAAAATCATTGACAAACTGTCGGGACTTTCCTTCAGATCCTTTAAACTTAGGGAGGCCCAGAATAAGAGTGTAACATTTTATTATATTAAAAGTTACCAGATGTAAGGCGAGATCGGCTAAGACTTGGCAAAGGCATGACAAATTCCAAGTAGCGCGCCCACACCTACCAGCAACCTCGGAGCGCTTGGAGCAAGAGTACCCGAGAACAGGGCCAGCTAGAATTATTCTCAAACGATGAATACTAACCACTCTCGCCGGTCCTGCCCGAGAACGTTGGATTGCAAGACGACGGAATGCTTAACAATGCGTGGAACGGCGCGGCGACACGGCGAGGTGGATTACTACCTCACTCAATTTGTATCCTCTCAAACTCGTCCCTCTCAAACCCGTACCGCACCACCCTAAATCACTGGTACATAAAAATGAGAGTCAACTGATGACACACCGCTGGTTACTGCCAACCGATCCGATCCTACTGGAACTAGTTCATAGAAAATAATTCTGAACTGAATCGCTACACTCTAAACAGTAGGAGTGTTTAATTAAAAATGTAATTTTAGTTTAGATTTGTTATTTAAGAAATTATTGGGGACATTTTCCATCACTGATTGGAAAAAAAGTTTCACTGATTATGATGTTTCCGGATCTGGAATTGGATCCCGTCTTCAGGTCAGAAAATATCTAGAACATAAAAATACACAAAGCAATAATGGCACAATCCAGGCAAGGCTGGATTGGGCTGGAAAAAGCTAAAAGGACTTTATTTTAGCTTTTTTTGTTTATTCTAGCTTTACCTGGTGCCATTAACATCGTGTGTATTTTTTTCATGATATAGGTGTTGTCTGACCTGAAGACGGGATCAGATTTCAGATCTGGAAACACTAGGAAACTTTTTTTTACAATCAGAGATGGAAAATTTCTTCTAAAATTTTTTAAATAACAAATCTAAACTAAGCCTACATTTTTAATTAAACCTACTCCTGTTTAGAGTGTAACGATTCAGTTCAGGATTCTGTCCAACGAATTAGTTCCAGTAGGATCGGATCGGTTGGCAGTAATCAGTGGTGTCATCAGCAGACCCTCCATTAGGTACGGTCCAGTGATTTAGGGTGGTGCGGTACGGGTTTGAGAGGTACGAGTTTGAGAGGTGACCACTCAATTAGGCCGGGTGCACACTGCCGACTATTGCAGTTTCATGCACGAACCACAGTTCTTGGAAATGCCGAGCCACTAACGCAGCCCCAGTCAAGTCCCGTTTGCAGCAATGTAAGTCGCGCCTATCGGTCACACTACCGACCCGATCAGTCGCAGCAGTTTGATACAGTTTGCTGCGACTGATTGCGTCGGTAGTGTACACAAGTAGGCGCGTCTTCCATTGTTGGGGCTGCGTTAGTGGCTCGACATTTCCAAGAACTGTGGTTCGAACACGCTACTGCGATAGTCGGCAGTGTGCACCCGGCCTAAGTGTCGAGTCATGGATATTTTCATTCGTATTTATATGCGATGACTAAAACGGCTTACCGGACTGCTTATATTGCCCGAGAACTTCTGCTAATGCGGAACACACTTTCTTTCGCTACCCGCATTGGAAAAATCCACACCTGGGGCAAAACCCAGCTTGGGACTCTACAGGTAAGTATTTAGATGATTGGGTTAGGGGCAACTGTGATAAACATATCCTAGTTGTAAGAGAACAAAAGAGTATATATTTTTTAGAAGTAGCTTATGCTTCAAAGCTTAGCTTAATCCTAGGACTGGTAGTAAACACACACTAACGGCTAGCTACCTGTTAGCATAAATAATCTTTTCGCCTCTCCCTTGTTCGTGAATTTCCTTTGAAAAAGTGAACTATTAGCATGACCCGCATGGTGAAACTTAAGTCCGGGACCACCATAGAAGTTCCTAACGTGACCCCCTGAACACGTTTTGGGGGGTCGCTAAAAATTGTACATATACACATATATATATGTATTCGCACTCTAGCGGCCACAATGTTTCTCCGATTTACTTCAAATTTGGTAGAGACATTCCTTTTTATAATCAGTTGGACAATTTTGTTGGGCAAAATAATCGGAAAACTAACCGCCTTTTTGGGGGATTTCAAGTTTTAAAATTTTGAGTTTTTGGGGACATAAAGGGTCTGAAAAGCCCCGAATGTACACTTATTGCACATTAAATTATTTTATGTAAAAAGGCAAATATTTTAAACCCTCCCCCATCATTCTAGCACAAGTATTTACCGGGTTATTAAAGCAAATTTTAATTGTCAAAATACAGTACGTTGTCTTAAGGGGTTTTACACTGGAAAAGGCGGTTTTTCATATCTTAATATTGTTTTATCACCCCCAATACCCGTATACCAACTTGTTATCCCGAATATACCTCCTTCTAAATTTATATTGTGCAACATTGGCATCCTATTAGAGAATTTAAATATAACCAGGAACATCAGGACAGCAAAAAAATAACATATTTCAATTTTCAATAAAAATGTAACCAGTGTTAGTTTAAATCCTTTATTTGATCTTTTTAAGGTTTTAATGCGGAAATTCACTTCCCTCACGTCAGCGTGCTGCGTACGATATCGTTTTTGTATAAAACAAATAACAAAAACAAGAGTCAATAATATTCAATAAATAGCAAATAAAACCGTATAACGTTTTTTAACAGACCCATTTTTGTTCCTCTTTTAACTCTCCAACTTAAAAAGGTTTGTTAACAAATTTCATTGAGGTTGGATAAACTGACATATTCCCAGTAGCAGTACCGACACGTCTGCAGTGGCGTAGAGAGCAGGTGGGTTGTGGGCTATGTGTTCTACGAAAAGGTGTACTTTGTCAATTTAATATTCTCTCATATCCGCTCCCATTTAACGTCCACAGCTGTTTACCCTAGCCAACATAACAGCTTACTATACAAACTAACTACATTCCCGCCTCTTGTCTTTACTTTCCCACTCTATTTGACATCAGATATGTTTTTGCGCACGCTTATCATGTTTAATTGTTTTGAATGGTTTATCAAAACTTTAGTCTTATTGATAATCGGTTATAAATCTGCTACGCATACCAATTTTAACAGTATTAACTGTATGGTGTCAATTCATCAATATTAGTATTATAGAAACGTTCATTTTATAATCATTCTAAGATAAATCTAAATTTAAGTATATTCGGTTCAATGAAAATTTAAGTAAACCCGGTTCAGTGAAAGGAAAAGCTAATTCTATCGTTTGTAGTAGAGAGGAGACTGGAAGTAGTGACATGATCAGCTGATGGAAAACCCGAGTCTGCCAAAATCACTTTGGACCTTTTCGAATTTTTTACTAAGACGAGCTTTATATATAAATTTTACTTTTGCATAGTTTTTCCAGATATTCTAAAATGAATAAATGCCATATTTTTCTACAAAAAATATAATTTTAGGGTTAAAATACTCAACTAAAAGAATTATAATTGTATTATAAAACGATGTTATTTTATTTTATTATATTTTAAACATTTGTCTTTCAACAAAACAGATGTTTTGAAATAAGTTGTTGGCCTTCCCTCAAAAGGAATTTAACTGAAATCTTTCTTCCACTAACTGTGATAATGATAAATACCCCCGTCACAGTAAACCTGCATACTCAGTGAATTTCCAATGCATATATTTATATACCATATACAGCCACTTTTACCAAGTTTCAAACAACCCAAATGAGCCGTTATATAAAATTTTTATTTTTCTCCATAAGAATAACATAGGGATTTAGTACTCAGGTTTGCGGCAACAAGGAACAGAAAATATTAAGTTTTAATGGAAATATCTACAGACCACAACCAGGTGAAGACACATACCAAGTTTCAGCCGATTCCATTAATAAATAAGCAATTTATACAATTTTAATTATCATCTATAAGAATAACATAGGGGCTGAGTACGCAAGTTTGCTGCAACAGAGAACAAAATTTATAGCTTTTTATACAAATATCAATGTAACTCAACTAGGTAAAGCTACAAACCAAGTTATGTTAATTTATGTTCATAATTAAGTGAGGCATAACATTTTTCTTATTCTCCATAAGAGTAACATGGGCGCTGAGTGCGGACGGAGGTTTGCTGCTACGGGAACCTTCGGCAAAATATTTTTTTTAACAATTATGAATAGACCACAAAGAAATGGAAGCCATATAACAATTTTCGTTTTGATACGTTCATAAATAAGCCGGATATAAAATTTTTCTTTCTCTCCATAAGAATAACACTGGACAACGTACTGTGGTGATCACATTGAATATCTCTTTAACCAATTGACGTAGAGAAATGATAAAAACTCCAAATTGTTAATTTGTTAAATTAAAATCCAATGGTGGAATGTAAAATTGGATTTCTTAAAATATTATGTGTAAAAGACTAAAAAAAAAAACATTTTACGGTACAAAACCCCCCTAAAATACCCCTTCGGATAAACCAATCTGTCTAGTTTTAGAAATCTTAAATAAGTCATAAATGTTCCTTTACACGTTTGTATTAAATTTCATCAAAATCGGACTATTTTTAAGAAAGTTATCGTGCCTACGGACACACACACACACACACACACACACACACACACACACATATATATATATATATATATATACAGTATTGAGCGGGTGATGTTTTTGGCATCTGGGGACCTCAAAACGAAAAGTTATCATGGTCCTGGGCCTAGGTATTTCCATGCCGACTACGGTAATAGCTTCTTCCCTATAGGGGAAATTCGCTAAAAATAAATTATTTAGAGCTTTTATTATTTTAATTGCCAATTCTGTTCAATTGTTAAATTCGTAATCTCAAAATTAGACATAATACTTATATTTTATACGATTACATAGATTTGAGTAAAGAATACAAAAACTGATGGATATTCAAATTTTAAATGCACTCCAGTTAGATAAAAAGTTGACTATAATATTTATCATTTGACTAACTATTTAATTAGGCGTTTAATATGTTCAACGAAAGGAAAATTAATGCTGAGGTTATGTCTACCCAGTTAAATCATTGTGTACAACATTTAAAAACTTGTATTAAAATGTAATGTTTTTGAAATTATTGTACTAAGTTTGTATTACTTGTAATAAAGGTTTTAGTTCTTATTTTAAACAAGACAAGTTAAATACTTTATATGAATAAATATATGTATATACTCAATAAATATATGTATATATATATATATATATATATATATTTTAAAAATTACATTAGTCGATGTCTAAGAACTAAAGATCCAGTAACATTGCGGATCACTAAAATAACGGCCACACCAAAACTGATCTGTGAAAACCAGGTATATAGAGAAGCTAAATCCTTAGGTAAAAATTTACATAGGGGTGGACCAAAATTGGGCCGTGGAACTATCCAAATCTCTTTCGCGGGGTGAGAGGGGGAGGCAAATAAGGAGTGGAACTTATTATTATGAAAACATGTATTTATTTGGCAAAACATGTAGTATACATATGTTATACATGAGGAAGAGATTTGTTCGCTACACACACCTTGTAAAAGTAATAAGGTCAATGACACCATTGTCTACTTGTTCAAATGCAGTATTAAAAATACCTGCGGAACAAATTCTTCTGGATTTTGGAAAACTTTTTAGCGAATTTCCCCTATAGGGAAGAAGCTATTACCGTAGTCGGCATGGTAAGACCTAGACCCGGGACCATGATAACGTTTCGTTTTGAGGTCCCCAGATGCCAAAAACACCATTCGTTCGAAACTGTATATTATATATATATATATATATATATATATATATATATATATATGTCCGTGGGTGCGATAACTCTCGTAAAAAAGGTCCGATTTTGATGACATTTGGTACAAACGTGTAAAGCAGCATTTATGACTTTAAGTTCGAAAACCAGACAGATCGACCTATCCGAAAGGGTATTTTGGGGGGGTTTTATACCCCAAAAATGGGTTTTTTGGGTTTTTTACATACAATTTTTGAAAAAGTAAAATGTTGTTTTCTCCATTGGAATCAGCTTAAAAAGACGCACAATTTTATGTTTTAATCATTGCTCTACATCAATTGGTTACTGAGATATTGAAAGTGCTAAAAACAGTACGTTGTCCAATGTTATTCTTATGGAGGATAAGAAAAATTGTATATCTCGCTTATTTATTAACTTATCCTGACGAAATTTGGTATATTGCTTCATTTCATTGTGGTTTATTGATATTTGCACAAAAACCCATTTTTGGCCGATAGTCCCCGTAGCAGCAAACCTGCATACTCAGCCCCATGTTATTCTTATTAAAAAAAACGTAAAATTAACGTGTTATCTCCTTTAATTATGAACATAAATTAATAAAACTTGGTATGTGGCTTAACCTAGTTGAGTTATATTGATATTTGTATAACAGCCCATTTTTAGTGTTCCTTATTTCAGCAAACCTGCATACTCATCCGCCATGTTATTCTTATGGAGAATAATTAAAATGTCATAAATCGTTTATTTATGAATGTATATTGATGAAACTTGGTATGTTGCTTTATGGTGTATTAAGATAAATTAATATGCATTGGAAATTCGCTCTGAGTATGCAGGTTTGCTGCTACGGGGGTATTTTTACACTATTTTGTATTATATGAATTATGGAGCCGATTTTATGACTTTAAAAATAAGTATGAGCTTGGGTATGACAACGGACAACTTTCCTCCAATCACGAGTGAAAGGTTTTCCAAGAGTTCGTCATCTGCTAACATTGTAATGTTACCAACCGAATAGTACACGCAGTTATCCTTCGCTGTATTTAAGCTATACTGCATTGACGTAATACTTGGAACATATGCACCTGAAACTAACCTGCTCACTTACAAATAATAAATTAAATTTAGGATATACTATCAGTACTGCATCCATATATTACTCCTAATGTTAACGGTTGCTAATTCAAATGTTTTTTAACACACGGTAACAAAGAACTCCTTGGAAGTACCGATTCAATGTCACTCAAGAGGAGGATGGTATGGGTGACATCCCTAAATCATTACGCAAATATTGTTGTAAAGCTATTTTTAATGTATTGTTTAACGCTACAATTATAAAGTAATATTTTTTTATTACAAATGCATATAAACATTAGAAATAGTATAGAAAAATCATTTACAATTTGGAAGGAAAAAACTCGTATTACAGATTTGTTCTTGTCGACGTGAGAAGCTCAGACGATCTCACACTGGATGCGGATGGTGGCTTGGAGTGGATAAACATACAAATCCTTCGATCCGTATTGCACAGTAGTGGGATATTTAGTTTCGGGACAATTTATGGTATCTTTGTATTTTTTAAACCATTCTATCCGCATTTACATAGATATATGTTCGTTATGGTCTAAAAACCTACCTGTTAATATTTACATGGTACACTTTTTTGGATTCTACAAAGTCACATTCAATTGATAAAGAGTATTATGTAAAAGAAGATAAATAATTGTATTTTTCAGACTAATTAAACAAATTAAAATCCTGCATACTCAGCAAATTTCAATACATATATTTTGTACCTTATCTCATGACGGCATTACCTAGTTTTGTTGAAATATATTCATGAATAAAATATATTTCTCGAACAAAAATATTGCTATCCATAACTTATATATTTTTTTATATATAAAAATATAACGAATACAAAATAAACAAAGAATACCAAATATTAAGATAGTGATCATAAAATTTACTATGTTATTTAAAACGATTCAATTAAAGCTACAAATGGAGTTGTAGGATGTCTTGCATGCAGCCAATTTTAATATCTATATAAAACCCGTATACATTGTTTAAACCACGAGTGAACCACTAATTTTATCAAATAATGTTCTGGTTATCCATATAAAGTTTTGAGTGACATTGAGGTAGTTATATTTCAATTCATAGGCATAGAACTAGATACTACTGTGTATAGTTATACATTACCTACCATTTATTATTTATTTGGGAAACCGTAATTAATTATTAAGGTACAACGTAACGTGTGTTTGGTGCATTATATTTTAAGCTGAGCGGGAAACCGTTTTTGAAGCCGTGTGAGTTTATTCCCTTCTAAAGGTGCTGAACACCGACCGGCCGGATGATCCTTTGTTGTTAAATCGCCTCATCACTCAACTGTTATCGCTGTGTTGACCTCCCGCCCGGGATTCAATAAGCTTATCTTATAATGGACATAATACACCTGACCATCACTAGGGGCAAAATATTTGGACGTATTAGTTATAAGCGTTTACGACTGATTTAAAATATGTTTGAGGTATACTGAAGTAACATTTTTAATTTAAAAGATTTATGCTGTTTCTGAATTCTTTTGGGATTTTAATTCGTAATAAAATAGTAGGAAAAATATTTCGATGTATTATTTATAATGATTTACGACTAATTTAAAATATGTTTGTGTTATACAGAAGTAATATTTTTAATTAAAAAGATTTAATGCTGTTTCTGAATTATTTTTTGATTTTACTTCTTAATAAAATACTGAAAACTTTAATCTTTTTTGCAAAAAATTCTAACAAAATAGGCACGAAACATCGAAGATCGAAAATTGTGATGAATTTATGGGTGTGGGGAGAAAAATATAACTTTTAAATACTATGTTTATGTTTGTGATGCATAATTTTAACTGTAAAACAATTATCGGAGATTTTCGCTTTTTGGATTCTGGTATTTGCAGAACTAGCATTGATTTAGAGCGATAAATTTGTATTCTATAGAGTTTTCGTTAGAGTCGTCAGATTCTTAATTTATTGATCTAGCTGTTCTTGTCCTACCAAGATATTTACAATGAAGAATCACACAACCATTCGTCCTAAAAGTAATTTTCAATAAGTGTACTCAACAATGTGTAACACAACTGACCTCTCTAATGCATTGATCCCGTCATATAATAATTTTAATACCATGATTTAACTAGCTTAAATAACAAAAGAGTTAAGGGTTGAAGGAGGCCAGCCTGCACAACGTATTATGCACAATCAATTATTGAATGCTGTGATTCATCTTATCTATTTGATCAGTAAATAGTCTTGAGAATAGAACCATCTTGAGGGAAAGGTTTATCGATTCTGTTATATCGAGGTGGATTTATTTCGGTTCCATGTTCTGTAATACAAAATATAACTATAGAGACAATATGAAAAAAAACTTGAGTATTATAAATAATTTCCAATAAGTAACGAATAAATATTAAATGTTTTGCCTTTTTTGAAATCTTGTTGTTTTTCTCATTTGGCCTGAAGATGACAGATGGTAAATTAACAACTTTGTACCGATACTTATATATATATATATATATATATATATATATATATATATATATGTACTGTATAATACGTAAATACCATGCAAGAGTAAATATGCACAGAATCCAGCAAATCCAGTTCCACTGCTTAAAGATAAAGAGGTAAGATAAGGTATATTTTGAAAGAGTTGTAAGATGTATTTTACTACAGATTTAAAAGCTGTAAGCATTAGGATTACGTTACTGAACAGTCATTTTAAGTATCCTTTCAGCACTACTTGTTAAGTTAAACCAGCTAAATCTGGCCTAGATAACGCTTCTCTAGTTACCTGCAGAATCATAATAATAATAAACGAGTTGGCACGCAGCACGCTGACGTGAGGAAAGTGAATTCCCACATAACAACTTTTAAAACTCAAAATCAGTGTAAAAACATACAATTGTCCAATTCTTATTGAAATTTGAAAACATTGATTTTTTGGCTGTTCTGGTACTCCTGGTTTCATTTACTTGCAAAGCTGGGAATACAATTTTGCGCATTATAAGGTTAGGAGAAGGTCCAGACAGGCTTAAAAGTAGGTGTGAGGTTGCTGGGGATGGTAAAAGTACTCTAACAGAGGAATTACAGGCTTTTCTAGTATAAAACCCCCATAAGACAACGTACTGTGTTTAGTCGATACACATTAGCTTTAATAATTTAGTAAATATGTATGCTAGAATGACGAGAGAGGGCTTAAAAGTTTTGCCTCACTAATTACCATCTTTTAACATGCATTAATTTTACATCTGGGGCTTTAATGACCCTTTTGGGGCCAAAAAACTCGAATTTTGAAAAATTAATCCCCAAAAAAAGGGGTTTAGAGTTTTCCGATTGTTTTGCCCAACGAACTTGTACAACTGATTACAGTAAGGAACGTCCCTACCAAATTTGAAGTAAATCGGACAACAAATGCGACCGCTAGAATGCAAACACACATATATATATATGTCTATATATATATATATATATATACAATTTTGAACGACTCCCCAAAACGTGATCAGGGGGTCACGTTAGGAACTTCTCTTTGGTGGTCCCGGGATTAAGTTTTACCGTACGGGTCATGCTAATAGTTCACTTTCCAAAGGAAATTCACTAATAATATAATAACGAGTTCGCACGCAGCACGCTGACGTGAGGGAAGTGAATTTCCACGAACAAACTTTTAAAACTCAAAATCTGTGTAAAAACATACATTTATACCAATTTTCATTGAAATCTGAAAACATTGATTTTTTGGCTGTTCTGATGCTCCTGGTTTCATTTACCTGCAAAGCTGGGAATACAATTTTGCGCATTATCATGTTAGGAGAAGGTCCAGGCAGGCTTGAAAGTAGGCGTGAGTTTCTTTGGATGATAAAAGTACTCTAACAAAGGAATAACAGGCTTTTCTAGTGTAAAACCCCCATAAGACAACGTACTGTGTTTAGTCAAAACACATCTTCTTTAATAACTCGGTAAATATTTATGCTAGAATGACGAGAGAGGGCTTAAAACTTTCGCCTTACTAATTCCCATGGTTTTACACACATTCATTTTACATCCGGAGCTTTTCTGACCCTTTTTGGGCCCAAAAACTCGAAATTTGAAAGATTAATCCCCAAAAAAAGGGTTTAGCGTTTTCCGATTGTTTTGCCCAACGAACTTGTCCAACTGATTACAGAAAGGAACGTCCCTACCAAATTTGAAGTAAATCGGACAAAAAATGCGACCGCTAGAGTGCATACACACATGTCTATATATATATATATATATATATATATATATATATATATATATATATATATATACAAATATATATAATTTTTGAACGACCCCCAAAACGTGTTCAGGGGGTCACGTTAGGAACTTCTATGATGGTCCTGGGCTTAAGTTTCACCGTGCGGGTCATGCTAATAGTTCACTTTCCAAAGGAAATTCACTAATAATAATAACATAATAATCATAATAATAATGAGCGTCTCTATAACTAAGAGAGTAAATAGCTCCGCAGTTGACTAGTAGCAAGCAAACGACTCACATGAAGCTGTTAAACCCAATTAGCATGCATTCAGTTTATAAGCATAACGGAATATAAATTACCCCATGCAACTTTTCTTCTCAACTTCCTGATTTACTTTAAACGGTTGGTTATTTTAGAACAAAAATACGACTATCACATTCAAATATGAAGTAATATTTATGTTTAGATGTTCAAAATATGTTTTGAATATCTTAAAGGAAGTTCAACAAGTGAAATGGACATGCAAATACTATTCACGGTAAAAGTTGTATTGCTATTGGCTCAACTCGTTCTGCCAACCACGCAATCAGCTTTAGCTATGAAGCTAAATTACCACAGTATTACCAATATTTGTATGCATATCTCTTTAGTATTTTTACTTTTTTACAAAATTTTAAACAAAATTAAAAATTAAAATCTAAACGCCAAACTGAATATTATGAGTTTTAATCACAATTGTTAGAGGACCTAAAATGAAACCGATATCTATCACCTTATTAATAAAACTCGTAACCCAAGTATTTATTAAGCATTTCTTTAGTATTTCATAAGCTCTTAGTAACCTCTATTTAATTTTCAAACATAGTTTCTGCATACTGCTTAAGAAATGCTTCAGTACATTCAGGAAATTAAAGTCGCATTTCACGCTAGGGATGACAGTCTCAGTTAAATTTGCAAAGCTGCGCTGCTGTAGTAGCTGAAATCTATCTGATTTGCTCGTTAGCCTACTGTTAGTAAGCAACTCGAGGACCGAGCTTTGCTCAGAGAAAGCCAGTCTGTTTAATAAGCCTAGACATATTTGTCATCACGGCCCTCTCATGTTGAGATGATTTACTTCGCTCATTTTCCGCTTTTCCGCATGTTTAATGTTTACCACCTGTTGTTATTATAACTCAATGCCCCTTTAAGCTTTAAATTAGTATTTAATATACATATATGTATATACAATTAATTAATTTTACATATGTAATCTTCATTCAGTAATTTTAGTCAGGACATCACATGTTGACTTTCAGAACAAGAATATTTCTTTGACAGTTCATTAAATTTATTATGAACATCTGTTATAATTATTTTGTTTTGATTGTAAACTCCAGTAAGGCCAATGCTAATTTGTATAAATTATTTTTACATAATTAGATTTGTACTGGGGCTGAGTCCTGTCTTGAACTTATTCGTAACTCAGATATTAGTTAGTAGAAATGATAAATGAAATCTTTGGAGCTGTTTTAAGAACAGCGTTGCAAGCAACCAAAAGTATAAGATAACATATTTCTTTATTTTAAACGCGTATTATTAGTTTAAATATTCATCATGCTGAAGCTTTCAAAGGGTTATTTTTATCTGCTGACACTATGACTAATAATAAGAAAGCCCGATGATACATAACGTAACGTTAACATTTTGATGACTAATTCAACATAGTAGTTGATTAACTATGACATTAAATACAATTCCTTGACTTTGGGGTGAAATTCCAAAATTTAAAAGTTCCAAATTGTCTATCAGACTTTATTAATATATAATTTTGGATTTAAATTAGGATATTACATTATACAATTGTTGCCTATTCTAATGATTTCTTTCTTTAGTCTTAGATATAAACAATAATACAAGTTTTAAAAGCTTTGGTGGATTATATAATTAAAATGTGATTGTATAATAAGTTTCAATGTTCAATTTTTCAATTTGTCAATTTTACAATGCACTACGTATTAGGTGTCGTCCATAAAGTAATGTGGGGATTTTAAAAACATATTTCCCAATGTAATTTATAGATTATATAGTTTTAGACAGGAATTTACTCTAGACATATTACAATTGAAAGATAAATAAAAGTTAATTTTAAACAAAAACTAGGGTGTTTTTTTATTTGGTATATTTTGTTAGCGTGTCAAAACAAGATTACAAGTGTCACGGGCGTAAAAATTTTACAATTTGAGTATTACTTACCGAAAACATGTTTGGCGTAAAATATATTACGACTCCAAACATTATATATCAGGATGAAGAGATCGAGAAGAAATAGAACAAAGACGTTACAAAAGCATTTATTACTGGCCTTTGAGTTTGGGAAGTGACTCGCCTGGAATGCTACGCTTACAGTGTTACTGGTGTATATACTTGCTTTTATTCACTGGCCTTTGAGTTTGGGAAGTGACTCGCCTGGAATGCTACGCTTACAGTGTTACTGGTGTATATACTTGCTTTTATTCACTGGCCTTTGAGTTTGGGAAGTGACTCGCCTGGAATGCTACGCTTACAGTGTTACTGGTGTATATATTTGCTTTTATTCACTGGCCTTTGAGTTTGGGAAGTGACTCGCCTGGAATACTACGCTTACAGTGTTACTGGTGTATATACTTGCTTTTATTCGCTGGCCTTTGAGTTTGGGAAGTGACTCGCCTGGAATGCTACGCTTACAGTGTTACTGGTGTATATACTTGCTTTTATTCGCTGGCCTTTGAGTTTGGGAAGTGACTCGCCTGGAATGCTACGCTTACAGTGTTACTGGTGTATATACTTGCTTTTATTCACTGGCCTTTGAGTTTGGGAAGTGACTCTCCTGGAATGCTACGCTTACAGTGTTACTGGTGTATATACTTGCTTTTATTCACTGGCCTTTGAGTTTGGGAAGTGACTCGCCTGGAATGCTACGCTTACAGTGTTACTGGTGTATATACTTGCTTTTATTCGCTGGCCTTTGAGTTAGGGAAGTGACTCGCCTGGAATGCTACGCTTACAGTGTTACTGGTGTATATACTTGCTTTTATTTTTCAAGTACTTTTACCAACTACTTTACTTTTATTTGTTTACTTTACCTGAAATGTATTAATTTTATAAAATTGTTTCTATCCTGTTCTATTAATTTGCTTATTCATAATATCTTAGATCAGTACTTTATGGAAGCTTAGTAATTCAATAGAATATTTTCTATAAGAAAAAAATAGACAATTTAATAATATTTGTTTAACTTAGAGTGGAAAAATACTTACAGCTAAGGATGCATAAATGCGTCTGATAATTGACTGGTGAGCTTTCGCTTTAAAATTATTAACACAGTGTTTAATCGCTTCGGTATTTTAAATTGAAATTGTTTATCAGGACATTTTATGAAACACATGTTGTTCTATTTACCTCATAAGTTATGATTTATAATAATCGTTTAGTTAAAGTACCTAAGTTAATCTAAATAAATTATTTGATTAATGTTTACTTAGTATGAATTAAAACAAATATGTGGTAAAATTAGTTAATTATTAACAATGTCCAGTTTGGTTCTTTAACGTTAATTGTTCACACTGGAAAATATTAAATGTACCTGAATTTAGTAAAGAATTATCACGATTGTATTATTTCAATTTGCTGTTCTAGATACTATCCACATTCTTAAATAAACTATTTAAACGCTCCAATTAAGTTTCACTAGTACTGTTCCGTCGAAAACAACTGCTCCTTGTGGGAGTAACAGCAAATTAAATAAATTAGTTGAAAATTAGATAAAGTTGAAGGTTTTTAAAATACTTGCGTTCTATCCATGGTGAACCTGTAGTAAATGCATACTCATATTTCAACAGCTTATAATTATTTAAAAATATATAGTTTTAAATTGTAATAAATGCCTCTCTAAGTTTACTAAAAGAGACCACCCTCTTCTCGTTAATTACGTTCAAAGAGCTATCTTAATTTACCCTCCTACTCATTACTGGCAAAGTTCCGATCTGATAAAAGTCCCTTTTAATATCATTTATCCATTTGCAGCTGTCTTTGTAACAAGTCAGTAATTGATTCTTACTTTATTTCAATTTAATTCTGACATCTTGATTAAATTTAAGTTCTTATAAGTTCTAAGGAGAAACCTAGGAAGTATACATTGTAATGAAAGGCTTTTGTCTGGGATTTAGTGGTTTTCAATATTTTATTTATATTGTCTTTTTAAATCCTTTTCATTGGTGTAAAAAGCATTGATTTTAAGTGAGTATGGCAATTCAATATTATTTTATTACGGAAGTAAAATTAATTCATGTTTTAGTTTTCGTCCTATTTGATTTGAGACTTCTTTTAACAACCGAAGAAAACACACGCTAGAAATTTTTTTATAATATTATGTAAAGTACTTGCTTAAGCCAAACTCTGTGCCTATAACGAATCTGTTCGAATTAGTGAACATGTAAAATACAATGTATATTTATGAAATGGACACTCATTTAACCTGTTTTTTAATAATATTTAGATACAAACAAGTTAATCAAAAGTGTGTTGGCTCCAGTTATTTTCGTAAAGGTGAATTATAATAGTAACAATGGTAACTCGTACACCAAATAAAACTTAATAAATCACCCTCTAAAAAATATAATTTTCATGCTAAGAGTAAATAATTACAAGAGAATGTGATTACTTTTAGAAATGAAATAACGCCGCGGATATTTACCTAGTAACATTTCCAATGTAAAGTGCAGTTTACCTCAGCTTATACACTCCTGTCAACACGTGGTTTCTTTTCTGTAGATGAAACTGTTTTAAGGTTACTTCACGTTTGACTTATACTTACTTCTTTAAGTTTTCCTTTCTTTAGTTGTGATAATTCAAGTAATGAAACGGATGAATATCAGTGTATTGCGCAACATTAACGAAAAGCTGAGTACGACATCGGATAATGTTACAGCACGCAAGAAAATGTTTTAACGTTAAAAAACAATATAGCTTGACTTATAATTGCAATATATATTGATTACATTATTATACTGAATCTTTCAAATTTTTAACATGAGACATATTTTAAGATCCAACCGTTTTACAGTGGGTGTTTATCTTGTTAATATTTGCTGGGAAAGAAAGTCAACAAGGTAGTTAATTTATTTCCAAATAAAAATTGTGAATGTTATGATTCATCAGGGATCGTATGGACGACGAAGCGTGTACCGTAGGGGTGTCCTGATACACCTGGCTCTGATTGTCACGCAGTATTTGTTTGCTGTGACCATTGGAAGGTTTGATTTCGTGTATGAAAGAACGAGAGACGCGTTAAATTTAAATAAATAAAATACCAGGATCCCAAAATGTTACGTTAGTTTTAGAAGACAGAATCATAAGCATGCTAAAATACGTTGTTAATATATAACGAAAACGACCTATGAAGTTACAAATACAAGTAAAAATAGCTACTAATTACAACAATATTCTTAAAACCTGGATACAATAGCCTATTTTAAAGACAGAAGGCTAAAAAAGTTGTGACTTCAAAAACTAAACCCTTTAAGTTGTATGGATTTATGTAGTTTAGAATATAAAAATGAATATATTATACTGTAACTTGCTATGAGCCATTGGATAAAATATAGCCATTTGGGCTTTGTGATTGTGCCGTCCGTGAAATGTAACATTTCATCATACTTGCTTAAGTTAATTCAAAGCCAACTTAACCTAAATGTATATTGGTTTGATATTCAGTGATCAAATAGTTAAGTTGTGAACGAGCGACTAAATTAATTGAATAAAAATCACTTTTAATTTGATAAAACTGACTAGAAAAAAATTATTTTTGTATGTTAAATAATTTAATTTACTGGTTGAAATAGTAGCGGTTACTTCGAATTTAAAACAAAATTAAATAAAAATCTCTAGATCTAAAGTAAAATATTAACTTTGGTTACCAACTAGTTTTGGTTTTGGAAACTGTTAAGAAAACAATTTTAACTGGTAGGCTAAATAATTGATATAAAAAGTGTTAAATGAGAAGATAATGCTAAAAATAATAGTTCACTAAAATTATTTAATAATAAATACAATTTGTTCATTAAAGAATGACGTCAATTGTTAATTAAACGTCAGATTTTCGTTAATGTTGCGCAACAGACTGATATTCATCAGTTTCATTACTTGAATTATCACAACTAAAGAAAGGACAACTTAAAGAAGTAGGTATAAGTCAAACGGGAAGTAACCTTAAAACAGTTTCATCTACAGAAAAGAAACCACGTGTTGAAAGGAGTGTATAAGCCCTTTCTTATTAAAGTGGGCTTCCTTTAAGTAAAAATTATAAATATATTTGTTACAAATAATTATACTAATGAAACCATTTAAGAGTAATGAGTCTAGTCTAAATTAATATTACAATAATGAATGAAAAATGTATTTATAAATAGGTATTTTAATGATGATATAGCTAGGTGGCGTAGTAATCGAGGTGACCTTGAATGAACACGTGAGTGATAAATAGGCAGCATAGGCCCTTAAAGGGATGGCGTACGTGCCAAGCCTTGGAACAAAGGAATTATAAGGTGTAGTATGATCACCCGTGTTCTTGCACGATTGTTCAAGTTTTTTATTTCTTAAAGGATTATTAAATTTACAAAGTTAATATCTTGAAACATTTTTTTTAGGTATTAATGTTAAAAATGTTATATTTGATCGGTGCCGATCGGTTAGTTACTGGTCCGATGAATCAACTCACCTCTAAAGTATTCATTTTTAACTATTGAGATCTATAAGTTGTCAATAAAGATAAAATCTCAGGCTTTGGTCGCATCTTGAACATTCTTAAGGAACAAACATAAACCAGTTTTCTTATAGAAGTAGTTAATATTTTTCCTATAGGTATAAATATGTATAGTCAGTTTGGTTAGCATTAATCTTGCGGCAATTACTCAGCTGTAAATGGAGTCAAGATAGCTGTTGATGTCGATTAGGGATCTGTGAGGATAAAATACCAAATCCTCCGTTATCAGATCCTCTCACAGTTGCGAGAGAATTCGATTTGTTTACGCCTGTTAAGCTCTAAGCAAACGTGCTGGAATACTTGCTACCGAACAATTAGGGTTAGATTAATTTTTTGAAAACATTTGAATATATTTGTCTTTGAAACAAATTTATTTTCACCCGACATATTTTAGTAATATATTGTAGAAAAGAAAATGTTTGTACCTCCATTATAAACGCCAAATTACTAATACACCTCTCAAAACGTAATAATCTAAAAGTACACGATAACTCAAAATAGTATATTTCGCACCAAGGGCCGAAAGTGGGGTTTTGCTGGCCCAAGATCGTGTTTTATGACCGAGACGAAGTCGGGGTCATAAATCGTTCGAGGTCTATGCAAAACCCTTTCGGCAGAGGTGTGAACGCTATTTTTAACCATACTACAATTATTAACGGGTTAAATGTGATCGGTCATAAAACACGAGCGGCCTCATGTAATCTTGGACTAAAAACAGATAACCAATAAAAAAAATCATTAATAGCACAATGTTTTGAATTTTATTGTCATTTCTTCCAGTGTTTCAACCAAAGAACACAAAATAGTATGCACGTATTAACCAGGTAACGTCGTGTAGGCTTGAAAACAAGTTGGCAACACTGGCTAAATAAAGCAGCTGACTTTCAGCCCTTGGGCGGAAAAACCCTACTTTCGGTATTCAAATGACGTTCCGAAAACAGGTGATTACAGCTTAGTATGGTGAAAAAGCTATTTGTTGATGATACCAGTTCTCATTGCATACAGAAACCATAACAAACACATATTTAAAGATTATTTTATCACATATTTAAGTTAAGAAACCCAAAACATATAATTGTTACATGAAACGGGAGTACCCAGCAAGGATTTCCACCTGAATTTCTCTATATATGTCAGTTTACAACATGTTCACTAGGGAAACAACACAAGAGACATCATTCAATTATAAGTAGAGTTTTTAAGTAATTTTCATACAGAAGTTTTCAGTAACCGTCATACAGAACTTGCATAATCCACTGTATTAGAACCTGAACAGAAAGGTTAAGTTATGGAAATTATTCTGCCCGAAGAGTCTTTAAAATTATTTTGAAAGTAATAAGGAACTACAAATTCTCTCTTTCCTAGATGTTCTTTCTTCTTTTTTATTCAATCTATATATTTTATATTAATAACAAACAAACAAACGTATTTTAGAATAATCACTGTACTCTTAAGCTTTGGTCTAGCCAAAGTGGAAAGTTCTGGGTGAACAGCGAAATAAAAGTTTTTTGTTAACTGCATTTTTTATTGGTTTGAAATTTGATTATAGCGTACTCGTTGATGAGTTACATAAAAGGATTAAGCGCTTTCACGACCTTCTTGCTGTTATTACCGAATAACGGCTGAACTAACGTGCATTTGCAACTGGCGTAAGCAGTTGGAGGGTACTTTTTGAACAGCCCTTCGTTTAATTCGTGGTAGTAAGTTTTAAGTGAATTAAGAAAAGCGATACATACGTTATTTATAAGACGCTCCTCGTGAATTATTTCCGTAGGAAGGTCGAAGAGTGAGTTCCAGTTCCACATTTTCCCACAGTCTTAAAGCTACTCACGTACACAATCACTTAGAAAGGCCATGCTACCCATTTGTCTTTTGCACTGCCTATCCCAAATAATTTCACTATTTCTTCTCTCCCATTTATGCAGAATTTATTTATTTATCATAGTCAAAGAAAATTAAAAAATGTTATAACAAAATCCCTTCTTCCCTTAGTATGTTTTGTAATAAACTCAATATGAAACGTGCATAGTCATCATCCCATTCCTTAACAATGTTAGGAATTATTTTACAACCCAGCAGTATGGTAAACGTGTTTACCCATTTTGAATGCATTAGGCCATTTGTTTATGCAGTCCTTTCCACTTCCATAACAGACTTTATTTGATTGGATGTAAGAATAAAGTAAATAGTTTCTTCTTTTCTAAGTGTTTGAAGGAAAACTCTATAAGATTGGTAGTTTATTTGTGGTTGCTTTCGGTAATTAAAAGTAGTAGTTTAGAAGTAATCTGGACGATTTTACTGGCTGTGTCTCTTGGTGTTACAACTTATTTCTCATAAAACCCTTTTTTATCAAATTTAACACGTTTGTTTAATTTCACCTTATTAACACCTATTTAACAGTAATATTTCAATTTAAGGTCACAAAGTTTTACATAACTAATATACCTATGGAGAGTTTGTTTTGAAATGTCGCCTAATACAACTGGTTATCCACCGTTCAGAATTGTTGTATTAGAATCCTAATTTATAGGAGGAGTTCATGACAGCCAAATTATCCAAGTTTCCCAACTAAGAGGCAGACAAACCGCGTTAGGGATCAAACGCAACCTGCTGCTAGAAATAACGGCTGGAAATAGGGGTTGAGCTTTATAAATGTTATTAAGAAAATAAGCTATAGCAAAATGTTTATCACAGTAAAATAATAATAAAATGTCTAGTAATGTTAAAACGAAATGTCTAATGTATGTATAATGTCTTTCTAGGTGTTATTTATTTGTCTTATGAATTTTATTTAGGGACATCCATAGTCTACATAATCAGAGATAATTTACCTTGCCTCAAAAAACATATCCTTTATTGCTTAATAGATGGGTGTGTCTATAACTGAAGCCGGTAAGTTACTCTTCAAAATATAACAATAAAAAATCACATAATCCATTAATTATTATAAAATTTATGCTAAACGGTTTATGGTTTCATAAAAATTGTCCATTAAATACACTATTTTATGTGTACAATTAGTTTGTTGGGTGCTATTTAATAGTTGAACTTTAATGTATGCAATTCAATTTAATAGTAATAGTTATTAATTTTGTATTATCCAATTTCATTGACCGTTAATATTTACATGAATAATATTAATACATGAAGTGCCAATCACAGCCTAGATAGTTCATGATGTGTCCAGATCTGATGGTTAAATCGGACAATTTTTATTCCGTGGTAAAATATGTGCTCAGGCGTGTTAGGCATTCCCCACGAAAGGCCTGGATAGGGGAATAAATTGTAAGTACTACAGTATTACGAAGTCTTTTGAATTTTTCACTATAATAAAGTAACCTTATATGTACTAGATATAAGTAAGCAGCCAACTAATAATTCTGAAATTGGAACTAAATACTAAGCCTTCTACGCTACTCTATGTATATACTTGGTGCATTGTAGTTTTTACGCAGAATATAATGTATTTTATAATAAAAATTGTACGTTACTTGTACTGAATCCATCATTCACAGTCAGTGCATCACGTACTTCAGAAGCTACTAGACAATATTATTTAGATTGAGAATCTGGGCTTCGCAACGTGCAGGTCGTTTGTCCGCTAATAGCCCGGTATTAGAAAAGGGGGATTAACGCATAAATATCAGCTGGAGGCTGTTAACTTGAATTAGATCTGAAACTTGGGTTGTTGCCAAGTTTTTTACTAAAATAAGATTATAAAACTACAAAGAAGTAAAAAGCTAAAAATGAATTAATAGAGTATTGTATATAATTGTGTCAATATTTTTATTTGTTCAATGATTTTTAATCTTTCTCACATTACATGTTTTTTTATTTAGCTATAAGAAATATGACGGACACAATTACGTGCACTAAATACTGTTAATTTCGGGCTTATTCTATCTAGATTTATTTGTTTGTAAACAAATATTTAGTATATAACTGCATAAGAGCAGTTATAATATAAATACCATTTACGAACAATTCAAAACCAGAGCAAACAACCAAGTACAGATGTAGTTTTTTATGTACGGTCTTTTGTTTGTTTTATGTTTCATATAAATACTCTAACTGAACAAAAATAAGTAAAACTTCGTCGATTTTAATGCAATACGATCGATGAAATACGCCCGTATCAGCAAACCTGCATACTCAGCGAATTTCCAATGAATATATAACATAACACATTAAAATACTAAAGAGGATTCATATAAATATATTCACAAACAAGCCCTATTTTAAATATTGATTATTCTCCATAAGAATAACATTGGAGATGAGTACGCAGGTTTGCTGCAAAAAGAAACAAAAAATAATGGGTTTTTATGCAAATATCAATAGAACTCATCTTAGTGAAGTCAAATACCAAGTTTCATCCATATAAATTCATATCTAAGCGATATATAATATTTTAATTATTTTCCATAAGAATACCATGGAGACCAAGTACCTAGGTTTGCTGCTTCGGGAACCATAGGTGAAAAATTGTTTTTTTCTGAAAACAACAATAATCCACAACCAGTTGAAGCCATATACCAAATTTCGTCAGTTTATGTTCATAAATAAACAACATATACAAATGTTATTTTTCTCCATAAGAATAACATTAGACAACGTACTGTGTTTAGCACTTTCAATATCTCAGTAGCCAACTGATGTAGAGCAATGATCAAATTACCAATATTTTTGTTTTTTTTATGCTGAATTCAATGGGAGAAATTAAAATTTGATTTAAATAAAAATTACATGTGGAAACTCCAAAAACCCCAATTTTGGGGTACAAAACACCCCTAAATTTTGAGGTACAAAAACCCCCCTTCGGATGGTGCGATTCGTCTGGTTTTCGAACTCGTTCAAACAAATGGTAATTTACACATTTGACACATTTGTACAAAATTTAATCAAGATAGGACCTTTTTTACGAGAGTTATCGTGCTTACGGACATATATATATATACATTTATACAAATTTTAACGAATGGTGTTTTTGCATCAGGGGGACCGCAAAATGAAAAGTTATCATGGTCTCGGGCTTAAGTCTTACCATGAGACCTACGGTAATAACTTCTTCCCTATAGGGGAAATTCGCTAAAACACCAATTTACATATTTATTATTAAGTGGAACTATGTAATAACTCATCCGTTGGTATTAAATAGAAAGAATTAAATTTATGATTGTTTATTTTTATTTTATCCGATAAATACTTAACTAATTCTGTCTATATTTAAAAATGTTTAAACAAATTATATACCTTACTCTAAAGATATAATAAAACTGAAAATCAAGTTAAAAGTGAATGGAATTTAACTTCTATTCTATATTTCAAACTGTAGATCCAAGTATCGTCTGTTATAACTAATTTTATTCAGACAGCTTCATATTTTAATTTTATAAAATTCAGAAAATGTTTGTATATTACATGTAAAATGGGTGATATATTTACACATTGCAATACATTTCTTTAATTACATTGCAACATGTATATCTTTGTATATTCGTAATAATAGTCAATTCTATCAAAGTAAAAGCTATGGCTGGGTAGTTAGAACAAATGTATAATACTTGTAAGACGTTAGTTGTACAGCATTATTACAACACTACCACTAACTACTTTACTACCAGTTAATATTAAAGCAACCCCATAAGGTCGTCTGTGCTGAATGGCTATTATCAGATGGGGCAGTGAACCCCCCAGTGTAATGGGGTAGTGTGTTCTACCGTAAGCGTGTATTAAATTGATCAATGGGTGTAATGTACCTTTATAGAACACGTCTTCTGAATGAGACCTTGGCTGGACGAACATAACGAGTAATGACTACACAGTAATTGTATCAAAATTATTTTGCGCTATCATTTTATATCTGTCTTAAACGTATTTTAACTTATTAATCACCTGGTCGCCCGCCGGGCCGGAATAATCTTATCTAATATTGAAAAATACATATTTAGCTTTAGTCTTGTTGTGATATAAACTAAATAGTTAATGGATATCAAATTATCTTGGATTCAAACTTGCATATTTGTTTTGAGGTCAAAACAATGTAATCATTTGTTTAAGATGGCTATAATTGCGCCTGTCGGACTGTTTTTGATTTTTACAAATATTTGTATAACTAGTTTCTTCCTTATTTAAAATATTTGTATGTACCAATAATGTGTACCATGGTCCAAATAATATTGTATATTTATATACAACCTGTTTCAATATAACGGAAATTAAATCCGTAAAATTAAATGCCATTTATTTTGGAAAACAAGAAACACGTAAACAATTTTATAAAACGATCGGGTTTCAAAACCTAAACCTTTTTTTCATCAAACTAAACCTTCTTTTATGTAATATAACTAAAGTAGGAATTAGTTGTAAATGTTTTACTGGAATCAACGGCACGTTCAATTCATGTTAAATTACTTTTACGAGTGAACTCGATGTCTTTGTAAACTTTAACTTAAACTTAATATATTGCTGACTTCTTAATAAGAAAAAATAACTTAGAGATCTTTTATCAGGTTCAGCAAACAAGGTGGGGTTTGGTTGGTCTAAAAAATCTGCAAAGTATATTTCCGAAAACAGATTTTTGTTATTACAAAAGTTTCACGAAATTTGACATTACAGATGCTAAGTTAATTTGATTTAATGAATCTTTAGTATATTTGCGTAGTAGGGGCCTATATAACATTAGGAAAATAGATGAAACTATATTTTTTTGCATAATAAGATACTTATGCCTTTTTATTTTTTTGTGTTGACAAATCTTTTAAATAAAAAAACCATAAACATTCAACCATTTTTGATTAAGCCATTTTAGGAGTTTTTCTGTTGTGATATGTTTTTCTTAACCTAAGAAAAAAATAGACCCGAAGGTCATATAAACTCTTAATAACATGCTCATTGTTATTATACCATGTTAACGAGTTATTAATATTAATGAGTTATTGTAAATACCCTAGTCTTAATGCAACTGACAGGTTTCTAAACTTTAGTCCAAACTTTTTTATTTATGAATAAACTTGAATGTAAAGATAAAAACGAATCTTCACTTCATGGATATAAGAACTATGGGTCGTTATAAATAAACAAAGTAAATAACAATATTTTATTCTTGTTTTTATTTATATTAAACACTTTTTACATTGCTGTTATTAACTTCTAAGTTGAATTTTTAATAGTCTTGTTGGCATTTTGATAGTATTTTACATGCATTAATCTAGTAAAATTACTAATTTATTTATTACTGTTTTAAACTAAAATTTTAATCTGATTGTTTTTGGAATAAATTCATAAAAGTTTATACTAGGTAGCTAATTGTGAATTATATTATCTTAATAGTTTTTATTTGAACTCTAATAAGTTTAATTAGAGTTTCGTGTGTGCAGTTCAATTATTAAATTGTACATTTTAACCCTATATCTAATTAGTATAATTAAATGTAATAGCTAATTCAAAAAATAATACAAAGGAAGTTTATTACTGTTCATCTGGACACTTTAACCAAAAGTAATTTTCGTTATTAAAATCGTTGACGACCTACTGAATATTTAATTGTTATTATCTTCCATAATTTGAAACACAAATTGATAAAGAACAGAATATAATATAATGATTATATTAAATGTGCTACGAAGTAATTGTTAATTATGTATTACAACTTTAGTATTCAAATAAAGTATACGTTAGAACCGTTGCAACAGTTTTAGCTCTAAAACTTTCGTTAAATACATGCAGTTATTGTTAAATAGCGCAGTTGCATGTTGTAATAAACTCATTTACTACCTTCTTCGTGCAATAATGGATAGGCTAGATAATATTACTGACCTGTAACTCTAGAATACGTTTAAATCATTTAAAAAAAAAAAAACTATGAAAAAGAAGTTTGGTTTAGTTACAGGTAATGATTTCAGATTAAAGGAAAACAAGTAATCAACATATATAAAAATAAAAGTAAGTGGTTATAAAGTGATCAAATAATATAGAAAAACCTAAAAAATTGCATACAATTACAAATATCTTAGCTGCAAAATAATAACCCCACAGATACTTTAAGGTTATATAAAACAATTAACTGTAATATATTTATTGATGTTGCAGTTAATAAAACAGTTTGATACTTTCTTATTCTAATTTAATAAATAAAAACAATTAAATACTTACACAAACCACATAATCTACGTTTAGTATATCCATAAATTTCATTCCATACAAATTTTAGTTCAGTTTTACATATTTCTATCATGGCAAACATTTGGCAATTTTATTATATATTCTTACATAACAACACTTTTCGGCATAATACGAGGAAAAAAATTCTACTGTTTTGATTAATCCGAATAGTCGATAGAAAAAATAGTTAAAGATGATTAAAATATGTAAAAAACTAGAAATATTGTAAAGCGAAATAAATCATATAAATTAAGGGATTATCTATTTTTGCAACTTACGTTATATTACTTTATACGCAACGTTGAAAAAAATACACAGTATCAATAACGATTGTATCTATTGTTGAGAAAGTGAAAAACGCTGTATAAAATGCTAAGCTGTGAATAGTTGGGTGCTAGACCCAGAGCAGCAGTGATAGCGGGGTTCAAAAGCAGGGAGCCCCACAATGCCAACACAAGGGCAAGTGATAATGTGGCGATGAATATGAAAACTTGCCTCCAGAGTTCAAGATATTTGTATAAAAAACCTTATTTAAAAAAATGAAAAGATCCCAGACTTCACTTATAGAATGTTGTACAAATCTACGACATTAAAAAAGTATTAAACAACCATTCATTTAGTTATATACAATCTTTAATATTATTTAACAGAAACAAAAAATCAGTCAGCGATTTCTCAAGGGATTGGATTATTCTCTTCATATATATTTTTATTTGACAGTTCCTCAATAGTTCCTTAAAAAATAATCTAAAATCCACTCTGTGCATTTTAATAAGATCACTTTCCCCTTATTAATAGCTTGTTTTATCGGTTATTGTTATTAGTTATACTTTTTAGTTTGCATATATCGTTTTTTTCTCTTAATTACCGGGACTTTCGTTCACAGTTCCCTTTTATTTCAATTATATTTATATATTATTTCTCAAGGTGGTTTTGTCGGTATGCAATATCATCAAAGTCAGTAGTCGGGCACTTATTTTTGAAGATTAACTTCACCTCTAAATGAGAAAAAATTTAAAACCACAAAAATTACTATTTAATTGGGTAATTCTCACTTTTGTATTTGCCAACGTAGTGGTGATACCGTCTTACAGCGACAAGTTCAACTGAATACAAACAGGTGCTTCAATGTGCAATCTTCTCATGGGCAATTCTTGTAAACGATTATTACTAGCTTTTTAACTACACCACCAGTTTTCCTTTATTTTTTAAAATTTAAACGACTTCATTTAAAAAAAAAAAAATCAACTACATTAAAGACACAATAGAATACTCCAAAATCAAATCTGTAAACGTTTGAGAAACTTTACATGCACGTTGTACACATGAAATAAATAAATGTACTGTGGTATAAAGTAGGATAAAATAGTTTAATATCGACGACGGAGGCATTTTCACCCTCCAATTACCTCCGTTATCTCCAATCTATAAGTCATCTGGGGAGTTTCACTAACACCCTCTCCAGATTTATGGCTCTGGTAAGTGTCCACGCGGGCACGAACCTCTAGTACATTTAACACGATCACCGAATAACAAACGTTTAAAATTAAAACGGTGCATTATATGACACAGATAATTATTATTCTTACGGTGTTATTTTACTCAACGATTTATACAGTTTCTATAATTTTCATGAATGTTGTTTGTACAATTGTTTGTATAATTATACTACGGATACATTAACGTAGGATTAATTAACGAGTAGTTCTTGACTTTATTTATTTGTTAATTTATTTATTATAAAACAAAATCTCGGTAGCAAACATCATAAGCGTCACTTTAGAATGCATATTTATTACGAGTGGCTCTCCAAAACGGCGCTTAATGGCAGTAAGTCATATTGTGCCATATGGCATGCTACAATCATAATTCCATTACATTACAAACTACATTACAAACTACCACGCGGTAGTTTTGATTGGTGCGCATTACGTAGCTAGAATTCCCGCCAAATATCTGAACATGAGTCATTTGGCATATGTAACATCTTTATGTTTATCGTACAATGCATGTTTTGTTAGATTTAAAATAGTTGAGTGATCATCCCAATAAATACTGAACTAATTTGATGCAATATTCATTTGTAAGGTCGTTTGTGGCTAGATAATATTAGAGATTCATTACAAATGAGGTTCTTAAATTGTTTTAAATAGGTATTCTTTTGGTTTTGTAATTTTAAAATTAATACTCATCAAAAAGTAAATACAAATTCATGATGAAGTATAATTAATGAATCTATAATATTAAACTGTAAACACAATTATCATGCGCATAATTAATATGCATGGATAAAAGACAAAAACACCACAAACACAAACAAATCATACTGAAGCCTTACTTATGTAAGGTTAAGGATTATAAATGTTGATTATAAATTTATTCCAACAGAATAGGGAGCCCCGGGGATAAAGGCATAAGATCTTAAAATACGCACATACATATTGCCGCTTATACTCTTTTAAGATAGTAATACCTTATCGTATGTTATATATACACAATAAGGGGCATGAAAATCGATTTGCACCAATCACACGGTCCGTTATCAGCCCCAAAAGCAATAAAAGTAAAGTATCATAGTGACAAATGGTTTGTTTGAAACCACTTTTAACTGTATTTCCCTAATTGATCACTTGGCTAATCATAAATTAGCTGTGGAGAAAAAAGTAAAATATCAGTAACTGATTTCAGGAGGTTATTAATCAAAACTAATAATTCATTCATATTTCCATAAGTATTCTTAAAAACACGAAAGCCTTAGCTAAACACACTTTGTTAGTTTTGTTATGATTATTTCAATGATTTACTGAAGGAACAGACCATGAATTCGTGAAGGCGTGAAACTGTTGTGATGAAGGAACATGAACCGGCCATCAGCTCAGAATGGGGAAACAGTTGATGGCTTCTTCCCTAAATATATATTATCGAATTTTACTTTTACATGGAAAACGTCTCAACAGATTAGGTCTCGTCATATTTCATGCATATCGTAGAAGGGATAAATTCTAAAGCAAAGAAAAGGGGTATGATAACCAAATTCTGATAAATCTCACTCTCACAAATTATACCTGGAATTACAAACACACAAACATATATTATATATATGAATTATAATAAAAATACACTTAGATTTAAATAATAATAAATAATACGTTTATCATGCAGTATTATTATACAGTATATTATCATCGTGTTTAGAAGATTATACGGTGTTTTATTTATCCTTAGCGATGTATTAATGTATATTGATGAAATATGCTATGTGGCCCCCCACTTTTCCAATTATTTGTAGTCTATTAATATTTTCTCAAAAACACAGTTTGTCGTCGATTATCCCCATAGCAGCTAACCGTCATACTTAGTCCTTATGTGTTTCTATCGGAATGAGTAATTATCTCCCTTAGTTATGAGCCTAAATTAATAAAAATTAATATAGAGTTTCAACTGGTTGAAACAAACAATCTGGTTGAACAATCTTTTTATCTTAGTTTTTTTTTCAGAAAATACGCGTAATTTAATTCTTATGGGAAATAAATAAAATATTAGATTTCAGTTATTTATGAATTAACTTTTATGAAGTGGATTTATGTGGTAGTGAGACACATATGTATTCATCAGAAATTCGCTGAGTACGCAGGTTTGTTGTGGACAGGCTTCTGAGTGTCGAATCAGTGATAATCGGCTCAGTTAAAATAGTTTGCAATTTTGATTATGATGCGTTTTATACGATTTATAGATATAAAGATTATTCAAGGCTTTCTAAGGCAGGCTTTAGGGTCTTATCAAAAAGCCATGAGGCTGAAAAGGAGGGAGATTCACAATGACCAGGAAGTGGACGGCTTATCATGGTGAGTTTGTTTAACGTACGAAAACATGACTGATGCATTCAACTTATAGGCGTAAATTTTACTGGTACGATAAGTATTTAAGTATGGGCGCTATATACTTGTTAAATTTTTCATTGTGATTCCATTTGCTTGTTGTTGCTGCCCCCTAAAACATTCTCTGATAATTTGCATGGCACATCTTGTAAATTGGGAAATATAAATATATTTGGACGTCATGCCAGGCTCAAGATTACGTGATGTACGGGCTCATCCCGTTTACCCAGCCGCTTTTTGCCATATGTGTGAAAGTAGAATTATTCCTTTACTCGGATAAAATATAATTAGGGTAGTTTTACATCAACACATAAATATTATAAAACCGTTGTAACCGTTGTAACTTTGATATTGATAACATGGTAAACTAGACATTTGGGAAGATATGATCTACTGATGTCAGTTTTAGAAACATTAGCTTTATAATGATTTTGTTATTGATGTTTTACAACAACATGAAATAATTGGATAATATTTTTGGTAAAATATAGTTTTAATAAGGTTAGTAACTAAAATGAGCTGCTACGTTACTAATTGTTTTTATTTTACAATGACACAAGATCCTACAGTAAAGTGTGGCAATGAGTTTTTTTCCTTCAGTTTATTAACAACACACCCCTAACGTACTGGAACAAACACAAGTTAAATAATGTCTAATGGACCCATATACTGGGTTAGCTACAGATTTATCCTTATTACAACACTGTATGAATTTTAATAAGCTTGGTCCATCACATTGAGAGGAAATTGATTTCAGTCCAATCATAGGCAGGATATTACTTTGGATATTAATAATCTAAACTCGGTTATCAAATGGTTTCTAAGATAATATTATATGTTTGATACAAACGATTGATATACTGTTTTACTTGTTTACAAGATAAAACTGTAGGGTTATTCACTGTGTACATAATTAAGTTATACAAATTCAACGGCTTTGATTTACGTGTAAATAAAACTTACATGCTATAATACTCTATAGTAAACTCAAATTATGATATTTAGGAATGTTATTAGGAGAACTTTTTTAAACGAAAAATATTGGGATTTATGTTTTTTATGTAAGGGCTATAATCACGTTCAGCATTGCTTTGTGAATATGTTGTATAAGTTTAAATGAAATCCAGATATTACAATTATATGTAATAAACACCTAGACATAGCATAAGCTCAAAACAAACGTGCCTTGTGTCTAATACAAAGGCCCATCAGTATTTACGTAAATATAAGATATTATACTAAACATGAAATTGGGTGTTTTTGTATGTGTTGGACAGAGCATAAAAAAAGAGTATGTGAAACGAAACAAAATATTAATGATATACATGTGGGTAGTATAGGTAGTTGGTGGCCATTAAGTTTTCAGCATCCTCGTACAGAAAAATAGTATTTTAAAAGTTATAACATTATATATATTTGAAAACATAAGTAAAAGGTTTACAACTTCAATTATTTGTTTCCCATTTTTAATTTTATCAAGTTTCCCTCAATAAACCCATACTAAATCCAATACCTTACCGATACAGATTTAGTGTAACTTTGTGAGTTATTTGTTAATATAAATGACAGCAGCAGTTTCACCCTCCAATTACTCCCCTTATATCACAGAACACTAAGTCATTTTTGGTGGGGATGTTTCCAAATCCATCTGCGGATTTGTAGACTCAGAAAAGTTTGAGGAAGGACCAAAATTGCTACAATTTATACCAACTTTTTTCAAAAATCCAATTTTTTTAATAATTTAAGGATGTTTTCAATAGAAATTTGTCAGTTTCCAAGCAATCTTCTTTATACAATATTTATTTATTTTTTAACACATCCGTTTTTTCTAATAATATTTAAGTACTTCACAGACTTGGCTCCTGTGCTGCGACTAATTTACACGAGCTTTGAATTACTTATACTATAGACAATTTTAGATTTTAATTTGAAGCGTTGTAGACATATACATGTTTCTTACGTCTAGATTAAATAGCACACAAACAACAGGAATTCCATAGTTTTCGCTGTATTTATATAAGTGCACTGTGGTGTATGATGATTATGGGAAAATACTTATTATATGCTATATAATTTGTCATTGTATTTTTTATTTGTGAAAGGACTAACCTAAACTGAAACATTATTTTCTTTCTAAATATACTTACATATTAAACTACATAAGTGTCATTTATAGATCTTGGAGAATGGTTTCACAACCACTTTTATACTCCTTCCTAACTTGTATCTGAAATGTAGATAAACTTAGATTATGCTTAGTTGCTAGAAGATTCGAGGGATTGCATTTTATCTCTTTATATTGACGTTGAAATATGCTGTCACACCAAAACCTACCTTGGTAGCCATTGGACAATCAAATGCTACCGTTGATTAACAATAATCCGATCACCTCTCAGTTGCAACTGACAGCCTACGGTTAGGAACGGTGAATGGTCATGTTAGAGAATAATGGAAATCTAGTTGGATACAAACTTTGTTATTTAATTATAATATATACCAATAATTTCTTTAGTAGTAGGATACATGTTGTTCCAATTAAACAGGAGAAATAAACTACGGCTCCACACTAACAAAGTATATTTACACTTATACTGTACTTACAAACAAGACGGGTAAAGTACAGAAAGGATGGTAAAAGGTGATAGATTTAAACAAGTTACACTAGTTATCATCAGGCCCAATCAGTCAATGACAGAATCAAAATGTCTTACAACTTATGAAATAGTATATTGGTTACCGGAAGTTCCGGGAACACTTTGTGATAAGTTTTCACACAACATTTATTGTGTAATAATGTCAAAAAAGTATTATGAATTAAAATGTGTTATGTTTCACCATATTTTGAGTATAATTACCATCTTGTATGTAAGTACAGTATAAGTTTAAATATACTTTGTTAGTGTTGTGAGACGTTGTTTATTTATCCTATTTAATATATATATATATATATATATATATATATATACATATATCAATAAACATCATTGGCACGTCCTTCAAAATTATTTAACATTAGATCAACAGGTAAACATGTTTAATAGGAACATATTACTTTAGTTTTACAGCCTAAAATTAATGATCAGAAGTTTTTTTAAGTAAGCTACTGCAGTTTATAACATAAAATACTATTTACTTGAAACACGTTTTTTATCATCACCTTCATAGTTCTCAGAAATAAAATCTATGTTTTAATTGCGAAACAATTCTCACCACAATTTAAATCTCAGACATTGTGTATTTTGGTTAGATTTAACTATTTTACACTGAAAGTTAACTAACTTAAATATCTCTAATTTACCAAGTAATATTAAAAAATGTGTCCAAGTTATTAACACATACAAAAGGTGTTACTCCGTGGTGTCACTTAATTGGTTTATGCTTATAACTAATTTCGTTCTGATATGTTTACGGAACCAAATTTGATTATTTGTTTTTGTTTTTACTGATTTAACACTAAAGTTAGGCAATTGACGAGAGATTAGACCTATATAAACTTTAATCAGTTTCTCAAATTAAACATTTTTAAATTGTGTGATTATTTTTTTAAAATTTAGGTATTACCTTGTTCAATATCCTTGATGAAGTGTGGTCACTACATGTTTCGTGTCAACTGCCAAATCTTCAGGTGGTCCTCTATAGTAGATTCATCATTTGAATTTAAAAATTGAACACAAAACACAAACGAATATACAAAAAACGGTCACAATACACTTAAGCATTATTGGTAACGGGACACGAAAAAACATTGAATCGGTCGCGGTGCGTGCAAGGATGAGGTCGGGCGGCGACGCGACGTCAGATAAGTGTACCATCCAGGTCACGTGGCTGACGTGTGTCGTATTTCTGTTGTTGCATTTATGGAGGATTTCTAAATTATCTTATAGTTTCTAATAATTATGTTGGCTTTCGACTAAATGTTCTGCATAATTTTAGCGCTGTGTGATGGATTTTTTAGGCATATGTTCTTTAAACCAGTTACTGCATGCTACTTTGTATACGTCACAGGTATCATACAAGTCAGATATCGGGGATTTGTGGTTCTGAGTGATACTTTGTAATTTATTTTCTTTAATATATTGGTGACCTAATGAGTTAATTGTTTGTCATGTTAGAGTGATAAATCTATTGTTGTTAACATTCTCTTTGTCAGTTCTTTTCTTCCTGTTTAATATTCTGTCTACTATTTCTGGGTCATATCCGTTATCGATCGGAGGATCCGAAATCATGTGGAGGCTTCGATGAAGAGTAATATTAAATCTTTCTGGAGTCACTTGATAATACTAAGAGGAAGTCATCAGTGACATCTAGTATGCATCTGGGTGAAGAGGTCACTCATTGCACGCAGGATGTTTGTGATTTATTCGATGAACTCTTTGCTTCAGTCTAAAGCTCATTGTATTCGGGTGCGCCTGATTATGACTTCAGCTCACCAGTCTTATCATCCTGTAGCTTCACCTGCGAAGAGGTTGTGGCTGAGATGCTTTGTTTGGACTGTGAAAAGGCTGTCGGACCGGATGAAATCCCACCACGTATTCTCAAATACTGCAGCAATGTCTTAGCTCCTCACATGGCTACCTACTTCAATGCATTCCTCAAGGCTGGGGGTTTCCCTAGTTGCTTAAAACATGGATTTGATAGACCTATTTTAAAATCGGGGGATCCAGCAGACATTCAAAACTATAGGCCTGTGGACATCAACAGTCGCAAAGATCTTTGAGGCTCTCGTTCTGAAACGACTCTCTTTTCATTTTAAGAGTGTTATAACCGATGAGCAGCACGGTTTTTTAAATAGGCAGGTCAACCACAACGAATTTTGTGATCCTTCAGTAAAGAGTTATGTCTGCGTTTGCTCTCAATAGACAAGTATATTGCCTCTATTTAGATTTAACCAAAGCATTCGACAAAGTAAGTCAAGGCCATCTCCTTGCTAAGCTTCGACGATTTGGCATTAATGGTGATTTACACCAGATGGATCAAAAGCTACCTCAGTGGACGTCAGTTATCGGTTAGGCATGTAGGTGCTATTTCAAGTAGTTTCATTTTTACTTTTGGAATACCCCAAGGATCATTACTGGGACTTTCCCTCTTCAAAATTTGTATTAATGACCTGGAATCAGCTGTACAACATTCTAAGTTACTTCTTTTTGCGGATGATTCTAAGGTATTCAAGGAAATCATTTCACCAAACGATTGCATACCTCTACAGGGTGACATCGGCAGAGTCATTAATTGTTTATAATCAAATAAAAAAATAAAAAAATGAAAATAAATGCTAAATATGGATAAATAATAATAATGGATAAATAAATGAAGTTAAACGCTACTTAATGTTCAGTCCTTACTTCTGACCGTATTAGAGTTCCTTATTTGTTCAACTACACCATGGGAACTGATGTTTTGAGGAAGCTGGAGTTTGTTAAGGATCTTGTTGTGCTTATGACATCTGACTTCAGCCCAGAAAGATACATTATGTCTACCTGTAGTGGATCCAATGCCTTGCTTGGTTTCATTGTGCGGGTTAACCAAGACGGCTTTTCCAATGATACCTTGAAAACACTCTGTATCCAGCTAGTCCATCCTCTACTTGAGTACTACTCTACAGTCTGGACTCCATATCAAATTAGTCATGGAAAATGATTGACAGTGCCCAGAGAAGACTTATTCGGCTCATTGGTTTCAGACTAGGCTATGACTATAGGGAGGTCCCAATAGCAGAAATTGAGCATCAACTCGGCATTTTTCCCCTCCGAGTAAGACACCAGTTGATTGATATTCTGTTTCTGAGGAAGTTGGTTGTTGCCGAGTTGGATACTCCGGAACTTGTCTGTAAAATCGACTTCAAGACATCATCCAACTTAAGACACAATCAACTCTTTGCTAGACGCCTTTATTGGAGTATGCCTTCAACAGTGCTTTGCCACGAATAATTCGAACCAGATTCCAAGGCAAGTGGACCTCTTTAGAAAGAGTTACAATAACTTTAAACATTCTGTTTTGAACATTTTGTTATCTAGTGATTAGTCGGATATTAATATAAGTATATAAATTTAATCACACACATATATTACACACACATATATCATATATCATCAGTCACATATATTACACAGTCACATATATCACATATATTATCACATATATTGTCACATATATTATCAGTCTTGTAAATTTAGGTGCAGTTAGTTCTGTTCTGGGATTTGAGTTGCATTACCTCTTAGTATATATATGTATATATTTTAAATTAAGTTTTGAAGTGTTACACACACACACACACACACACACACACACATATATATATATATATATGTTTTGTTTTGTTTTTGCTGTAAGCCCATATTTCCTGTATTGAGAGTTCATCTGACGCTGTAATAACTCTATATCTGTTTAGATTTTAAAATTATGATGTATTACTTTCTCCCCTTATACCTAGTATATGGAGAAAGTATTGTTTTCGTCAACATTTTCGAATTTGAGTTGTTAGTGGAAATATTGGTTTTGGTGCTCCCTGAACCCAAAAAAGTGGTTTTTACGTGATGTCTGTCTGTGTGTGTGTGTGTGTGTGTCCGTGTGTGTGTCTGTGTGGATGTGTACAGAGCTAGAGCCTTAACCAATGGGCCGATTTTTTTTTAAATTTGGCATGTAGGTACTAATCCACGATATTTCCAGGTATTTTTTCATTTTTGGAATTTTTGATTTTTAAGGGTAATTATCCCCCCAAAACTGCCAAAAAACATGAAAAATCCAAATTTCTCAAAAACGGCTCTAACGATTTTGATTAAACTTTAGTCGTTTGTAGAACTTTAGTTTTACAACAAAATGGCACCACCCGCAATCCTGTAAAAATTCGGGTTCAGAAATTAAAGGTCTTAAAACATCAAAAATTCAGTTTTTTGGATTTTTCATAAAAAGACATAAATATAAAAAAATATTACTATTCACCATGAAAAAGAGCTAAAAAAACTAAATAATTTAGTATTTTGAATTACTATTCTACGATTGCTGGTTTCGGAGAAAATTGAGATTTTCATTTTGCGGTAAACGCAGTACGTTGTACCCATGTTATTCTTATGGGGAATAACAAAATTACTATTTCTCTCTTATTTACTGATCAATTTCATTCAAACTTGATATGCTTGTCAAGTTAGTATTGACCAACAGAGGAAATTCGAAATATGTTGCCCCTTAATAACACTGGGGGGGGAATAGGGGGCATTTCCCCTCTTAAAACCACGAGTGCAGCAATGGATTCTGTAGTGCCTCCAAAGCAGGGATTTGGGTGGATGTTTTTTAAAACAACTTGTTTACAAGATTTTCTGTACATTCGACTGTGCTTTGTATTCTATATTTAGTAAATAAAAAGTAATTTATTCACTAAAGTTGGGCTTAAAGGGAGAAAGTATGTGTCAGTTTCCTGATACCGTTTATTTTTTTATATGTGCATGTATTGATTTGACCATCTTGATCAACATTGTATTGAATAAATATTGCAAATTGGCTTTTGCCGTTGGAATAATAAAATAAATAAAATCGAGATGAATTTAATTAAACTCTATTCTTTCTGTTAGTTTTCTTTGCTCATCAGAACGCCATTTAGTATATGGATGAATGAATGGAATACTGCCATTTTATGAGAGATTGGGTGGTGGGAGTTTGCATATATGACTTAACTGGAGTGGGTGGGTTAATGGTATATATGGTGGTGGGTGGGTGGGTATGGTACTGTAGTTTGTTGTCACTGCGGTTGATTGTTAGATCCAGATAATTTGTTTTCTGTCCATTTATATTTCGCTTTTGAATTTGATTTTTGGATACTTGATATTTAGGAAATTTGTGGAGATATCTACTTGTCTGGCTGACATAATTATTCAAAACCAGAAGACAATTTAGAAATCTTCCATAAATGCAACAATAGAAAAAAAATTAACAGCCCTAGAACATCTTAAAATATACAAGGCAGTAAAGTCTGAAAGCAACAATATCCTAAACGATAAACTTAACAGTCAGGCGAACGCATTGTTTGAAACTCTAAACACGATAGATAAGGAACAGAAACAGCTGACCACAGGACACACGTCAGTCACGTAACCAGGAAGTTACACCCATCATTCGTCGCCGGCCCAACCTCATGCTTGCACGCACCGCGACCGATTAAATTTTTGTTGTGTTCCGTTACCAAGAATGAATAAGTGTGTGAATAAGTGACCTCACCTCACCAAGGATATTGAACAAGGTAATACCTAAATTTACAATTGATACATCAATATCCAGTAGTAGGAAAAATTAATTCAGATTATTTTTATTCCTTACATATCGAATAGCAATGATTAATTTATAAATAAAGAGTACGAAATAGTCTTTGGGTTTTGCTTAAAATATTGTTAATTATTACATATATGTATGTATATATTTTGGCCGTATTTGTAAATATATACAGCATTATATATGCTAGTTATTATATTACATTATAATTGTAAATATGAGTAGATATTTCGGTAAATTTCTTTGCATGATTTGGCTGGTTATCAAATAACTTTGAAATGATGTTGAGTAATTTAAAATGCGATTAAAATCTACTCTACATTGTGGTAAAAAGTTTTTCAAACAAAATCTTTTTAAATCAACGCCATTTCTCCAGGTTCTAGTTGTGTTGTTCATGCCACCGTGATAGAAGCTCCACACGATCGTTGACGCTGACGGAGGATTGAAGCGGATAAACGAACAAATCCCCCGTGATCAGCGCCCTCCCAGCTCGGAGAGGAATCAATTTCTTCACGTCTCTCGAACCTCAAACTTAGCTTGCGAATTTGTTGCCAATCAATCTTCTACAAACGGCCCCTTTTTCATTTAACAGCCCATGTGTCAGGTCCGCTGACAATTGATATGCACGGAACGGTTTTAACATTGTTATTGACAGATTACAAGGCAAACACAAATCGAGAGTGAATAATTATTCAGAAGCAGAACAGAAGGTAGTTTGTACTAATATTGTTGTTTAATGAGACGTGTTATATACGTGTTGTTACTATTGAAAAGGATCAAATAAACTACGTCTCACTACAATACAATGGCGTATTTCATCACTAAGACCATACTGAAGCTTTTAGATACGAGCTCCAATTTAACCGGAAAATGAGCTAGGATCGAAAAGCCACTTGTAGTCCGAGTGATGAACTAAATTTTTCGTCATATTGCAAAAAATACACATTATTAAGATAACAAGTAAAAAAATGATTATCTGTTTACTTTCAGAAGTTTGCTTCCATCTTCTGCCCAACTGAGCACATATGTAGTAACTCCTTTTTATTCAAACTTGAAAAAATCACAGTAAAAGCTTCACCTCAGTTAAGGTTTTTAACTCATCAAAATAAAATATACTAAATAAAAACTAGTTTTTTTTTTGTAAATAATTCGTCTGCTTTATTTTGGGATGTCTGAGAGTTTATTATTTTATGAAAGCAGCTAATATGCCCATCAGTGATATTGTTTATTTAGTAAATTATTAAGCTATTATTTATGTATATATACTTCCATCTGGTAAAATTTGTGGTATATAAACACTTAAAACAAAGTGACTCAAATGTTGCAATCGTCTTTTGCTAAGCAGTTGTGTGGTAACACAGAGGTTTGTTAAAGCCAGTTCGTGGTAAATGTTGTATATACGATAAAAATGCCTTAGAAATTAGCAGTTACAACACTTTGGATTAGTAATTGGAAAGAATAACATAGTTAAAATTGCATATAACGACTGTTTAAAAATTTTTTGTAAAATATTTACAGTATACCTCGGATTATCCGGGCTAATGTGGCAGAATATTAATCCGGATAATCTGAAGCTACTATAACATCACATAAATAAAGATCGGAACACTAGTGTTTGCAATATTTATGCAGCAAATTTCGTGGAAAAATAATAGACTCGGGCAGTTTTTATGATACTCTAGCGTGGGGGTAAAAATTGTGTTTTGAGTTTAACTTAACACGTTTTTATTTCGGACAACCTCGTACAGCACTCCGGGATCCGGATGATTGGGGTCCGGATAATCCGAGGTGTGCTATATTAGAATGTTTTGACACATATTATAGTAAGCAACAATTCACACAGATTCTATAAATATAAAATAGGTCAGTTCCCCCAACAATGTTAGTTAGACCTTAAAGTGTCATTAAATGATGTTTTTGCCTTACGACGAATCAGATAATCAAATAATAGTTATTTTCATCACAAGGGGCAAAAGTGGACAGCTGACAGCAATGTAAAAGGAATTGCATATGGGCGGAAGGTGGAACCCTGTCAGGAACTGGACATATAACTGTTATTCAAGATCAACATTTATGAGAAAACATGTGCGTGAACTACCTGCATTAAACATTTGCTTAAAATTGTTTAATGAGAATTTCAAGATAAATTAAAGAACGCAAGTTAAAATTAAAGGAATAACTATTTTAAAAGCTATGAGTACACCGCACCGCAGTTTGTAACGGCACCCCGACCAAGACCACTGACTGGAAACACATGTTGAATTGTCACCACCAGATATATGAGATTTCAAGTCCATATGACAGTGCCAAACATTTCGCCGCTGAGTACAACACTGTTTAATATTCGAGAGTGTTTAATAAAAATCATGTAGTTTTGTAAAGTAATATAAATTTAATTTTAGTATTTGGAAAGTGTAAGGTGGGTCAACAACAAAATAACTAAAACGATATTTGTTTTTATTACCACGTATTAACTGAACAATCAATGTATATCTGTCAATTTCCTTGCATGTATAAAGTTGTTAAATGGTCTAGTTTATTATTTTATAGCACTGCATTTTGTGTTTTGATGTTTTGAGTTACAGTCAAATTGGCTTTTGAACCTTTTAACACTCTGCAAAGTAGATAACTAGACACATAAAAGTACTATATAAAACGTGAAATAACAGTTTTCCCAATTTAATTAATATAGTTTTAAGTGTTAAGCCTTAGTTACGGACTTTTATTTTTAAGGTAATATGCAAATTAACTTATTTTATATGTTTACTTAATTTATTTAAAATCTTTATGTTCTTTGTAGTTATTCTTTTGAGTTGGTTTGTGGAAAAAGCTATTATAAACCACTGTTGCCAGTGGTGTAAAATAATCAACAATCAACGCTGTTTCTCCAGGTTATATATGTGTTGTTCTGGCCGCAGCAACGGAAGCTCCACACGATCATTGCCACTGTAGGAGGATTGAACGGATAAATGAACAAATCCCCCATGATAAGATCCCTCTCACTCGGGAAAGAAATCAATTGCTTTTCGTTTCTCGAACTTTGACCTTAGCTTGCGAATTTATTGTCAATAAAAAACAAATGACCAAGAAAAGGTGTTTATCTTTTTATAGCCCATGGTTCAGGTCCCCCTGGAATGGCTAAAAAATATTTTATTTTGTCTTAAAATGCGCATTTCTAAAGCCAATTTTTAAGGAAGTAATATAATAATTTAAATTTGTTCTTAAATAAATAGGTTAAATATAAGAACATGTAACAAGATATTAAACCTAAAATATTAAAATATTGTTTGCTGTGTTTTCAATATAATATCATGAATATTCAGAATGTAAGATCTAGAGGACCCCAAGGAAATTTAAATTTCAGCACTGAATAAGAGTAAAAATTGGATTTGATGCTTACAAAATATAAGTTTAATATTTAACGTGTAATTAATTGTTAACCAAATAAAATGTAATAGTAACATTATTTATCAACTTTGTATTACAACCTATACTAAACCTATTACAGATTCTACCATATGGTGTCACACTGTGGGAACTACATCACAGATTATCTTGTGTTTCGAGGGTATTTATCATCATCCATCATATTAGCTCAGTTGTACTGTGCCATCGTGCAGTAACATGGTTAACATACCGAACCTTGCAGTCAGAATCTATGTCTGCATCATAAAATTCTAGCATTACCCCATTTAGCGACGGGAATTTCATTTATTCAAGGCAAACTGTTTAAGTCGTATAAAATAAACCTTATTAATTACTGAAAAATTGGAAGTCCAAAGACCCCCGGAGTGAACTTTTGAAACGCTAATAGGTATATATGTAGAGTTTTCAATCTATGCTCTAATAACATTGGAATGCGCACTGAGTAATGTTTATGTTGCTATATAGAAGTGGAATAACTCCGTTTTACATCTCGTCAACTAAATAAAATACCCCCGTAGCAGCAAACCTGCGTACATAGCGAATTTCCAATGCATATATATTTATCTTAATACCACATAAAGCTACATACCAAGTTTCATGAATATGCATTCATAAATAAACAATTTATGAAATTTTAATTATTCAGTACAAGAATAACATGGCGGCTGAGTATGCAGGTTTGCTGAAGCAAGGAACACAAAAAATGGGGTTTTATGCTGATATCAATATAACTCAACTAGCTAGGTGAAGTCACATACCAAATTTCATTAATTTATTTTCATAATTAAGGGAGATAACACGTTACTTATTCTCCATAAGAATAACATGGGGCTGAGTACGCAGGTTTGCTGCTACGGGAGCCTTTGGAAAAAAATTGTTTTTTTGAACAAATATCAATGGTCCAAAACCAGATGAAGCTGTATACCAAGTTTCGTCAGTATATGTTCATAAATAATGGAGATATAAAATTTGTATTTTCTTCCATAACAATAACATTAGACAACGTACTGTGTTTAGCAGCACTTTCAATATCTCGGTAACCAATTGACGTAGAGAAACGATCAAAATACCAAATTGTGTGTTTTTTTAAGCTGAATCGAATGGGAAAAACTAAAATTTGACTATTTCCAAAATTATATGTAAAAAATTCTAAAAACCCATTTTTGGGGTACAAAACCCCCCCAAAATACCCCTTTGGATAAAGCGATCTGGCTGGTTTTCGAACTTAAAGTCATAAATGTTGCTTTACACGTTTATACCAAATTTCATCAAAATCGGATAATTTTAACGAGAGTGATTGTGCTCACGGACACACACACACACACACATATATATATATATATATATATATATATATATATATATATATATATATAAGATGTATCTTCATATATATATATATATATACCCCCGTAGCAGCAAACCTGCGTACTCAGCGAATTTCCAATGCATATATATGTATCTTAACACCACATAAAGCCACATACCAAGTTTTATCATTATACATTCATAAATAAACGATTTATGACATTTTAATTATTCTCCATAAGAATAACATGGCGGCTGAGTATGCAGGTTTGCTGAAGGAAGGAACACAAAAAATGGGGTTTTATACAAATATCAATATAACTCATTTAGGTAAAGCCACATACCAAATTTCATTAATTTATTTTCATTATTAAGGGAGATAACACGTTACTTATTCTCCATAAGAATAACATGGGGCTGAGTACGCAGGTTTGCTGCTAAGGGAGCCTTTGGTAAAAATATGTTTTTTTGAGCAAATATCAATGGTCCACAACCAGATGAAGCCGTATACCAAGTTTCGTCAGTATACGTTCGTAAATAAGCGAGATATAAAATTTTTCTTTTCCTCCATAAGAATAACATTAGACAACGTACTGTGTTTAGCACTTTCAATATCTCGGTAACCAACTGACGTAGAGAAATGATCAAAATACCAAATTGTGTATTTTTTTAAGCTGAATCCAATGGTAAAAACTAAAATTTGACTATTTCCAAAATTATATATAAAAAATTCAAAAAACCCATTTTTGGGGTACAAAACCCCCCCAAAATACCCCTTCGGATAAAGCGATTTGGCTGGTTTTCGAACTTAAAGTCATAAATGTTGCTTTACACGTGTATACCAAATTTCATCAAAATCGGATAATTTTTACGAGAGTTATCGTGCTCACGGACACACACACATATATATATATATATATATATATATATTGATATTTTCAGTTCATTTAATAGGGCTACTATAATTATAATTCTAAATAGATTTAAAATACCTGAGTACCCTTTTAATTTCATTTTATTCTGCTGACACTTGTTTCGGCTATAATGCCATGTTCACAGCGTCTTAACTTTCTTATATACTTCAATATAACTAAGTATATAAGAAAGTTAAGACGCTGTGAACATGGCATTATAGCCGAAACACGTGTCAGCAGAATAAAATGAAATTAAAAGGGTACTCAGGTATTTTAAATCTATTTAGAATTATATATATATATATATATATATATATATATATATTAAAAATAACTGATTCTTAAATATATATATACAGTATTGAACGAATGGTGTTTTTGGGGTCTGGGGACCTCAAAACGAAAAGTTATCATGGTCCCGGGCCTAGGTCTTACCATGCCGACTACGGTAATAGCTTCTTTCCTATAGACCTAGGGGAAATTCGCTAAAATCTATTGGTTCAGAAGTCTTTTGAACTAAAAGTCTATGGTGAAAATCCGTCAAACAGACGCAGACGCCAGATAATTTTTCATTTTAGCGAATTTCCCCTATAGGGAAGAAGCTATTACCGTAGGTCTCATGGTAAGATTTAAGCCCGAGACCATGACACATTTTTTTTTTAGGTCCCCAGATGACTAAAACACTATTCGTTCAAATTTATATATATATGTATATATCTATCTATCTATCTATATATATATATATATATATATATATATATATATATATATATATATATGTGTCCGTGAATGCGATAACTTGAGTAAAAAACGTCCGATTTCGATGAAATTTGGCTCAAATGTGTAAAGTGACATTCATGACTTTAAGTTCGAAAACCAGAAAAATCGGGCCATGGAAAGGGGGGTTTATGGGGGTTTAAAATTTTCCAAAAATCAGTTTTTTTCATTTTTTACCCTAAAATTTTTAAAACAATTAATTTTGATTTAGACCATGTTATAGAGCTTAAAAAACAAATAATATGGTATTTTGAATTATTAAGCTAGGTTAAGTGGTTGCGGAGAAAATCCAAAAAAACCTGCTCATAAAATCTCCTATGTTAATCTTATGGGAAAAAGGTTTTTGGCTTTTCCTAAGTTAATTTTGATGTAAACTTCACATTTGCTTTTACCAATCAATTTAGCTCCACAAAACAATCATTTTGGTGTTTAAATTGTGATTCTACGTCCAACCGTTGCAGAGATATTCAAAGTGCTAAACAGTACGTTGTCCAATGTTATCCTTATGGAGAATAAATAAAATTTGATATCTCCATTATTAATGAATGTATATTGATTAAACTTGGCACTTGGGGTCACGTAGTACTGGTATATTGATATTTGCACAAAAAATTGATTTTTTGTTGATTATCCCCGTAGCAGCGAACCTGCGTACTCAGCCCCATGTTATTATTATGGAGAATAAGTAAAATGTAATGACTCCCTTAATTATGAACATAAATTAATACAACTTGGTATGTGGCTTCACCTTGTTGAGTTATATTGATATTTGCAAAAACACCCGTTTTTTTAGTTCCTTGTTGCAGCAAACCTGCTTACTCATCTCCCATGTTATTCTTATGGAGAATAATTAAAATGTTATATAGTGCTTACTTATGATTGAATATTGATTAAACTTGGTATGTGGCTTCACCTAGTTAAATTATATTTATATTTGCATAAAAACCAATTGTTTGTGTTCCTTGTTTCAGCAAACCTGTGTACTCATCACCAATGCTATTCTTATGGAGAATAATTAAAATTGTATATATCGCTTATATATGAATATATTTTTATGAAACTTGGTATGCGGCTTTATATGGCATTAAGACATATATTATGCATTGGAAATTCGCTGAGTACGCAGGTTTGCTGCGACGGGGGTATTATATTATTGATATAATATTACGGTTTCATAATATTTTCATAACAGATTTAATTAAAAAAATGCATTATATTTACCTATAATACTTGTTTATTGTGAAATCACATTGTTCACATCTCACTTTGTCGTAAAACTGTATAGTTAATTATTGTTGTTATGGATGAATCACACATCTAATAAAACCAGGTCAAACTAAATTGTTTTTCGCCATGAAGTAACTCATTAATATCAATGTTATGTTAGAAATGTTGAGCACATGATACATGCCTGAAGTTTAGAAAACAAAATGTAACCACGTTAAGCTTATTTTAAGAAATATTTGAAATACAGTTGAGTTTTCCAGAAGTATTCTTTTATTCGGAGAAGTATTTATTGAAAGGAAAATTTTTAGAGTCAGACAAAATTTCTTTTATGAAGAAATCAAATTGAGAAAGTTAGGGCTAAGTGAATAAATTGGGTAGGGTATAATTGGGTAGGGTATAAACCTTTTTCAATTACTATAATAAATACACTATTTTGTATATAACACAAACATATAAACATATAAACGTAATTGGTTAGTAAATGCACTTACAATTTCAATTACAATTTCAATCAAAGTAACTTGGTAGTTTGAATACTTGAAGGTCGTACCTGAATAAATTTAATATTACATTACTTTATATGTATGCACTGCTTAAGGATAATCACCGATGATTTTTTAAATATTCAAATATGATAAATAGACACATTGTACACTGACAAGTGTGTTTCTACAAGGAACACTGTTACAAACCGACTGACCTAACATACGATGCATTAGTGTACCTCACCACACGGCAGTGCTAAGTGTTGCGTGGTTAATGTTTTGCGGTGACACGGGTAATTGTATTGTGAAAACCAATGGGGAATAACAATTTTATATTTAACTAACTGAAATAAAATCATCGTATAATACTTTTAGTAAATCTCAGTAAATAGTGAGAAATAAAAAAAAAACTATTTAATGTTTGAACGATGAAAAAACTTTGCAATTGATACGCCGTGCGGTGTTCGATGGGAAATATGTAAGTGTTTTCCAGTGCTGTAGATGAAACTTTATACTATTCTATTATACCGCGATTTTCAGGAAATAAATTGATTTAATGACATATTTGAAAACCAATCCTACGTACATAGATTGTAAAAATAAATGCAAGAAATTACAATATAAAAGTTACTTTATAAACTTGCATTTGTTTCAAATATCGAGGGTAGCACATAAGTGAACAGTTATGTGAACAAGTAACAGCTTTTGTAAGTTGAAACTCTTGTAGCAGAATAGCTGAAAACCTTGTTCACTCTATAGTGGTATAACGGCACTTATGGATGTTTTACTATGCTTACATGTTAATATAAATATCTTAAATACTCAATATATGATAAAAATAAAAGTAAATTAACATTCTTGTATACATTTTTTATTCTTTAAATTTCTTCTGATCACTAAAATCTGCGTAAGAAATCACTAAAATCACACATCTCGCTCAGAAAAAAAGTTGTAAATCAAAACATTCAGAAAGAATAAACTAATGAATTAATTTAATGGTCTGAAACTACTTCAGAATAAAACGTTCAGAAACGTTCAGAATAAAATAACAAACACAAAATACAATTTAAAAAAAACTGAGTATTTATCAAACCTCAATGACCCCTATATATTTTTTTTTTTTTTTTTTTTTTTTTTTTTTTTTTTTACGTAGGAGGAACGCTTAATGCGCGAACCCAAAGGAACAGTGTGGGACTCCCTCTTACGAGGTATACCCACTAAACCTCCTACGGAGCCGCGGGGGAAAAACCAGGCCGGAACCCTTATCGGACAACTTCGGCACTGGCCCGCGTGTCTTGCGCCCAGACGGGTCACGTCACCGTTTCGGGAAACTTAGAGGTCACCTAAGCATCCCTCGTCTCGCTTTCCCCGAAGAACGGATTGCACGAAGAGCGCAACCGCTCTCCAGGAGTCTTCATCTCGAAGCATCGCCCCCACCACGACGTCCGGGGACAGATCGCCGACAGCAGAGACGAGCCTCCTCCTGTCTTCAGCGAAACGACTGCACCGGAAGAAAGTATGATGAGCATCATCCACCTCCTCCGGGCAGTACCTGCACTGAGGTGACCTCACCTTCCCCATGCGGAAAAGGTATTCCCTGAAGTACCCGTGGCCCGTCAGGAATTGACACAAGAAAAAGTCAATTTCCCCAAATGCACGGCTCAACCACGGGCTTATGTCTCTGATGAGACGAAACGTCCATCGCCCTTCCAGTCCACCGTTCCAACGCTCTTGCCAAACTCGCAGAGTTTCGAGTCTGGCTTCCACAGCAGCTTGGTCTCTTCCGAGATCAGGAGCACGGCGAAAGATGTTCTGCCTCTCAGCGGCGAGCAGATCAAGGGGAAAAACTCCAGCCACAACCATTACAGCCAGTCCAGACACAGTGCGATACGCACAGGCAACCCTAAGAGCCGCCCTGCGCTGAACGGAGAGAATTCTCTTGCTGTGTTTTTTGACTCTCATGGCACCCGCCCACACTTCTGCGCCGTACAGGAGAGTCGCGTTGACGGTGGACATGAGAAGTCGCCTCTTGCTGGACCTCGGGCCTCCGACATTCCCCATCAATCTGCTGAGCGACAGAACAACCCTCGTCGCCTTGTTGCAAACCGCCTGGATGTGCTCCCACCATGTGAGGCGGCGGTCAAGCACCACTCCCAGATACTTCGCCGCAGTCTTCGTCTGGACCTCCACGTCACCAACAGTCATAGGGATTACTGTTTGGATCCTCCGTCGCGTGAGCATGACGATCTCGGTCTTGGCGACCGCCAGCTCAAGTCCATGACCGCTCATCCATCTGTTGACCCGAAACATCACCTGGTTGAGGCGAAGCTGGGCTAACTCCGGATTCCGAGCCGTGATGACTGCGGCTACATCATCTGCGTAGCCCACAAGATAGGCTTGTGGTGGCATCTCGAGGCGAAGCACTCCGTCATATGCCACGTTCCAAAGGTCAGGGCCAAGGATCGACCCTTGCGCCGCGCCGGCGGTGACCACTTTGGAACGGACCCCTGCTTCTGTGCTATATAGCAGCCTGCGCTCCTTCAGGTAGTCCTGTACCACGACCAAGAGATAGTCGGGTACCCTGAAGTCCCGCTGCAACGCCTCGAGCATGTCCACCCAACTGGCCGAGTTAAAAGCGTTTTTAACGTCCAGGGTGACCAGCAGCACGATCGGCCTGGCCTGATGGCAGGCCGTGTCAGCCCGCTGGACGGCGCCCAGGACTTCAGCCACGGCATTCAAGGTTGAGTGGCCCTTCCGAAAGCCGTGCTGCCGGGGGGACAAGTCCCCAGCGGCTTCGACGGCCAACCTCAACCTGGGTTTCAGCAACCTCTCAAAGAGTTTACCCGCCGTGTCCAACATACAGAGTGGTCTGTATGCCGACGGGGACTCCGGGTCACCTTTGCCTTTGCTGATGAGCGCCAGTCTAGCTGTCTTCCAGCGTGACGGAAACACACCCGCCGCCAAACACGCGTTGAACATGCGCAGCAGCAGATGTGGGTGACTTCCCGCCACAACCTTCAGAGCCTCAACCGGAATGCCATCAGGGCCTGGAGCTCTGTTGTTGTGCATGGCAGACGACGCTGCCACGAGCTCCTGTTCCGTGAACAAAGGAACATCAGGCACCGGCCCCGTTACTCTTTCCTCTCGCCTCACAGGGTGACTTGGGAAGAGAGCATCGACAATGGCCGTGATCGTGCCTGCAGGCATAGAGGCAGTGCTCGCCCCCATTCCCCCGAGCTTTCTCGTGACGAGCTTGTACCCTTTTCCCCATGGATCGGAGTCCACGTCCCGGCACAGCTCCTTCCAGCAGCGAGCCTTGCTCAGGCGAATTGCACTGGCAAGAGCTTTTTTCGCAGTCTTGTGCTCTGCCGACCTGGCCAAAGCCTCCGGTCGGTTTCGAGTTCTCTGCGCTCTTCTGCGAAGCATCAGTGCCATTCTCCTGAGCTCCGCGATTTCGTCCGTCCACCAGTACACGTGGCGACGACCCCGGACAGGTTTTTTCCGAGGCATCGACGAGTCGCATGCACGCTCGATCAGCTGCATTGTGGAACCCACGAGAGCTTCGACCCGATCTCGATCAGCGGAGTCAAAGCGCTCCGTCAAACCGGCCTCGGGGCTACGACTGAGCCGCTCGACGAATTTTCCCCTGTCCAGTTTGGCCTGATTCCAGCCAATTGGGTTTCGGGTACTGCATCGACGAGACAACTCGTTTTCTTCCATATTGAAGGAGATGAATTCGTGATCACTGGCCGTGTACACGTCCATCACCCCCCACCCCGCTACCAGAGGAAACAACCCTGCCGATACCAGCGTGACATCTGGTATGGAGTCACCAAAACCAGGTCTTCGGTATGTCGGCATGTCCCCTCTGTTCGCCACTTCCAGATCGAGCCTCGAGGCCATCTCCAAGATTCGTCTCCCCCGGGCGTTAGTGACTGGCATGCCCCATTCAACGGCACGCGCGTTGAAGTCCCCAGCAACTATTACGCCCCCCGAGACACCCTGAAGACTGTCTTCCAGCGCCTCCAGCCTCTCCCGGTACTCCTCGGCGGAATAGTTTGGAGAGAGGTAGACACTGTATACGTTGACTCGCCGAAGTCGCACCAAGACGTAACCGTCACCGGATCCGTGACCCAACACCTGAATCCCCCGACTGTCCGAAATCCAGAGAGCCGCGGTGCCAAGCCGGTCATAAAACCAAGATGGACTGGTTTTGATCCGGTAGGGCTCGCTGACGATCACGATCTGGGCTTTGACCTCACAAGCAAGCTGCTCAAGAATGGCGTCAGCTGCTCGACTCCGCTGCAGGTTTGCCTGGACGAAACTGATCATTTCGTGGCAGATTGAGCCCTCTTAGCGTCTAGGGCTTTCCTAAAAGCCCTGCACGCCCCTGAGCCCGGAATGTGGTCCGCGGACGCTCCAGGTGTACCGGTGCAGAGAACGCAAGAAGCGGCCGCTGTGCAAGCAGCGGCCTTATGTTCGCCGCTACCGCACTTCCAACAATTGTTGCCGCGGTCGGGACCGGAGCAACTCCGACGCGTGTGGCCGTACCCGAGGCACCGAAAACAGCGTTCTACCTCAAGGCGCTGCCGAACTCGGCAGACGACCCAGCCAATCTTGATCTTCCCAGACCGAAGAAAGAGAAGACCGTCTTTCTCTTCCATCTCAACGACAGCCTTTCTCTGCTCCCGCTTGTTTGGCGAGAACAGGGTGACCTTAGGCACACCGGAGATTGTCGGAAGGTCTCTTGTGATAGCCGCAATGACATCGGCCTCCGAAGCCAGGGCGTCTAGATCCAAGATCTCTACCCTCAGCTTCGGGATGATGGAGCGGACCTCGCCCTTGTCCCCTATAGCTCTCTGAAGTGCTTCCTGGAGTTTCCCCCGGTCGTCACACTTCGAGAGCTCAAGGAGAACCCCCCCGTTCTCCGTCTTCCGGATCTGCCGAACCACAGTTCCGGAGTCCTCTGGCGTCACCTCACTCTTCAACAATCCGAGGATCTCCGAGTAGGTCTTGCCGGTGGACGGATTGATCAGGACCACCTGGTTCCTGGTCTTCCTAGGCCGAGTCTTCTTTGGCTTCTCCTTCTTTTGGCTGGGTGCTTGGGAAGGCGCGTTTTCCGCCTCTTCCCGATTCTTCTGGGCTTTCGCCTCCGCCCGAAGCTTCCTCCTCTGTTTCTTGGAGAGGACCTGATTAAAACCCTCCCTGTCCGCAGACGCAGTGGTGGCTTCTTCTCCGTTCCTCTCCACGTGGACGGTCCTGTTCTTGACGTCCGGTCTCTTCTCCGTTTGCTGTTCCGCAGGAGGGCTAGTCGCCGATCTCTTGGCACCACCACCAGGCGCCCCAGACTCCGAAGATGGAAGTGGAGCTTGCCCCTGCTTCTCCTCCAGAAGCCTGAGCCGCCTTAGCGATGCCTTCCAGAGACCGAGCATCGAGTCAAAGACATCAAGGGATGCATCCAGGGTCACTATCCCGTTCTTGATGCCCATCGACACGGTCTTCTGCTTCGCGACCGCGGCGGACATGTCGAGGAGAGTGTCCCGCATCCTCTGCAGTTCCTCCTCGACCTTTTCCTGAGCAATAGCCACGTTCCTTTCATCCGGCGAAACTACCGGAGACGGAGCTAGAACCGTTCTTGGCTTTGGGGTATTCCTCGAGCTGGCTGAATCCGTGGAAGCCAGCGCGACCACAGGAGAAGAGGCCGGTGGTGGGGACCTCGCTACTAAGCTACTCCTCCGAAAAATGGAGGCAGTACTGGCACTAGGAGGAGGGAGTTCTGGAAACTCCCTCATATCGTTGCCAATGTTGATGTTGTCGTTGTTTTTAGGGGTTGCCATACTTTAGTTTAACCAGCGCATCGCACGACGAGGGTGAACCCGGAATTGGCCAGGCGAGGGTATACCCAGGGGGACGATGCCCCCACCCCAGTTCTCCGGGGACCCGACCTCCGTTTGCCGGCACCGGATTCCAGACGTGCCGGGGTTCACCGTGGCAGTGCAGAGCCCGACCTCTGCACCCACGCCGCACTCCCTGACCAGGGCCCGAAGGAATGACCCCTATATTAAGACCTCTGTGTTTATAGCTATATTTAAACACAAAGTGTGTATTTAGCATGTATTTATTTAGAGTGATTGTGTAATTTAGGATATTATGTCATATTTTATGAGTCATATTGGACGTATTTATCAAGAGGAGAGGCACAGCAGTACAAGATATACAGTACTGATTCAATTTACTTGCCAGACTAGAATTCGATCCCGCATCATAATAGACCATTTCAACCATTGCAACAGCGCTCACCATTTTCATAATTGTTCTACATAGCGTAGTTTTTGTCATAATATTTCTAAGCTTTAAGAAATTACTAAATAAAAACATATATAAAAACATAGATAAATAAAAGGCAAAATAAATAATAAGCCAATAGGTACAAAATAAATGAATGAATGAATGAATGAATGAATGAATTTATTCCAGAAAAACAAGAACAATAATAGTAACAAATACAAAATCGTACAGCACATAGGTCTCTGAGTCGAGGAGAACTATACTAAAATAATAAACCAAAGTCCATACTGACATTGTTAACTAGTTATACGTTGTAAAATTATCTGTAATGTTTGAATGCAAAAATTTATGTTAAACAAAATAATGTTTTAAATTAAAACTTTAAAACCCATTTGTTGGAAAAAGATTCCAATGGGAAATATGATTTGTTAAACTACTACATTTTGTCTTCTTAAATTAAATTAGTTTCACTGTGAAAAATCTCTTTAAAGTGTCTATTCAGACATTTATGCGTTTGTAAGGAAGAAGCTGAATTCAGATATCATTTTTACATTTTATAAAATATTTCTAACATAAAATGTGAATTTTGTAAACTTACATTCTGAAGTTTGCTTCAATTACTTCAGCCTCTATTTCATCATCACCAACTTAAATAAAAAAACAAGCGTTAATGGTAATCTTTTTAACGGTAATTTTAATAGACTCAATCTTAAAATTCTATTTATATTTGTTAAGAACATCTAAATTGGAACAAAGACAATTTTAAAATAGCCAGACTTAGCCTATCGAACGATATCCAAATTAGTTTTTGTGTGACATATAATAGTGTTTTATTAAAATAATATACAATATAAGATGTGTTATGGCAATCCTACTGGTACGTATCAACACCACCAACGGCCCTCGTAAGGTGGTATAAGATGGTATCCAACTGTGCTAACATTGGGGTCTCGCCCATAAAGTCATAGCCCTGTAAAATATGTCTTTAATTTCTTCTGCCTTGACTCGGATTATATTAGAAGACTTGGTGCCAGAGTAAAACAGTTTTCAAGCTGAACATAATTGTTACCATTGTGATGTAAATTCGTAGAACTCCAAGAAAAACATTGATATAAACCAGTGTTAATTTACCGTCGTAAATTATATTTACAAACAATAATTTAACAAAGCTTAGTACTAAATAACAACAATTTAGAATATATGTTTATCATTTATGATAATATAAATTTCGAATTTTAAATTTGTCTAAAACTTGGAATTTATAAAACACAAATATAAACTCCATATCTCAGACAAAACCTTTGGTGGACAAAGAATATGAATTTATATAATTGTAACATATAATAAAATTATAACAAGTTGTTTCTACGTGCATACACTAATATGTTTATTTTTTCTTCTTTTATAATGTTATAAGGCAGGTAAATTAAACATAATACACGATTTAAAATGAATCTTTTTGAAAAATTTCATTTATTTAAATTTATCTCACATTATCATGAAATTCCAATAAAAAAAATTAAAGTCTGGCTAAATCAACTCGATGTGAAATTATAGATTGTCTTGATTATGACTGTCTAATCATAAATAAAGACCGAACTTTACCTTAAAGTTTAATCTGGTAATCTAAAAAATGTGTCTAATGTGTTGCAGCATCTATGGTAATGCACAGTATAACCGTTTAAAGAGGTAATGAAAGGAACTCAATTTGTGCCTTGCATAAATATTGACTCAGTAAATAACAATTAATAAACTAACTACAATTTAACTATTAGTACCAATACTACCAGAACTACCAATAGGTTATTAGTATGGACTGATAATTAGTAAACCATATTTAACAAATAAAAATAATAAATATGTTACTAAATATTCTGTTATTTAAAGATTAGAAAATATTAATGATACGAATTATTTTAACATATAGCGTTGAAAATAAAACGAAGAACGGCTTATAAATATAATTTATTTTGAAAAGGTTAAAAATAGTAGTTCAGGATTCAGGAAACATGAGGAAAAGGAAGGAAATCTTGTGTTGAAAAACAAACTTTAGTGTCGTTTAAACTTTTACCGACAGACGGTATTTAACTGTGAAAAGTTTGCTTCACCAGACATTTTGTGTAGGGACAACATTTATTTTAGAGTTTGAAGCGATAGCTTGTATACTGTAGTTCCATGTGATAGGAATTTTATTTTTTGCCATTAGAAGTGTGAGGGGATGGTAAGGACTGTTTGGATATTCAGTTTATTGTAATTTGCTAATAGTTTAAGAAGTTTTAAGGAAAAATTGCAAGTATTTATAAAGCATAAAACACTCCATATATTTTATCAAACATATATCCCAAATGTTTTAAACCTTTCAACTGGTTGTTTTCATATTTAACTGTTTTTATTTTACGAATGTTATTAGTTTTCCTAATTTGTCTCAGTAGTTAAGGATGAAATATCTTGTATCTTAAACGAAAATTCAAAGAAGAAAATAGGACCTCGTCCTTTATTACACTGATTTAAATCATTTTTATTTCTCATAATTTCCCATTGCCTATATTTAATTTCTGTTTCACATAATTATTTCATTTAAAAAATGTTATTTTAATAAGCCAACATGCTTTTATTTTAATACATATTTAGAGTTTTACTGTATACATATGTAGTGTGAAGTAAATATTAAAAATTTGTTAGCATCACTGTATAAATTTCGTTTAATGCGTTAATGTCTTTGTAAACGTCTTCTGTCACAGAACCTCTCCATTATCTCTGATAGTATAGAACTTCCTCCAAAAAGCGATTACGTTGCCCAAAATGGGGTCTCACGATGTGATCAAAAGTGGGACAGTTGTTTCATGAACTAAACAATGTATTTAGGTACCAATTACAAATATTTATTTTACCCTTTCTTGGACTCCTATTAATATTCAGAGTAAAGTTTAACAATATATATTTGATATATTAGAAAACTAGACCTTACGATATAGAAATAGTAAGTTCTAAGGTCTAATTCGAATCTAAAAATGCCTAATTAATTTAATAAAGATAGATAATACAACATATATCGATTTAATAGATATGGTTAAAGTAAAATTATGAACCGTTATGGAATACTTAATAAGTAATCAATTAATTATAAAAAGCTTTTGACAATCTAATTTATAAAATATTTGCATAAAATAAGAAGACTGAGGGTATTGTTTGCTTATTAAAAAGAGTCTCTTAAAAACAATTTATTACCGAATACCATTAAAAGTATTTATTACCATTGTGTTTTAATAGTGCATCAAACATTTTTAATATAAATCAGTTTATAATACCAATTTATATTCATCATTTCATTATGTTTATATTTTACATTATTCTCTTAATCAATATAAGGGATTATATAATAAAATAATATATTAATTCAAATTTAAGTGTTATTTATTAAAATATCTATTATAATAACAGGACTAAGTAATCTTTTTAGACATATTTTATAACGAATTACATGTTTCCATCTGTAAGGTTATTAATCAGCTGCGTTAATTTAGTGGAATTGGATTTAAATTTTTTATGTTATTGGTGTCGTATTATAGTTTGTTATATGTTTTAGCTTACTCGGTTATGGATTTGCGTATTAATAGTTGGTTACTCTTTTTATTCTAAGAGTTTATCTTGATGGACCCGTTTGTCACCCTTTGTCATATAAGCTAGCATTGTAATTTTTTCATACTGTTACGTAGTAATTGCTCATAAGTTTGACTTCATCCTTGTGGTATTGTTTTTAAGACATTGTGTGTGTTTCTTAAAGTGTTGTATTTTTTATTCTGTAATTAATTTATAAATTTGTCTTGATGCATATTTACAATTTGTGAATAATACTATATGGTACATGTAATGGCTATATAGTACGAATAAAGATCAAAGCACATAAATAACAGTAATTACAACGCAATATTATACTTTTTATGGGGGTCTTCAAGTTTTATTAGATTAAAAATGGGTTTTGTTCCTGGTATATTGAACAATTAATAATAATGCAGGAAAGAGTTTGATGAGTAAATTGTGATTTATGTAGCAGGATAATGTACAGGTCGTTTGTCCGCTAATAGCCAAGTATTAGGGTGGAGGGATTAATGCATAAATATCAGCAGTAGGCTGTAAACGTGATTTATGCCTAGAACTGGGCTCCAGGCTGAGCTTGCTGATGGGGAGTTGTGCTTGCTGGGGGATTAAACTTAAATTCAATTTTGTTGTGTAAACATCATGGGTAATAACTATACATCATACAAAATAACGTTTATTCAACACAAACAAAAGCATACTGTATAGATTCCTTAAATGCAGCACAAAGTACTATTGCATGGGGTTTCGTTATTTAACGCTCTAATAACCTTTAACATGTTGCATAAGGAGGCGATTCTAATCAAACTTATTCAAAGCTGCAAAACACAAAGATAAGTTACTAAGATTACTAAGAGTTTTGAGGTTTTACCAGAAGACGGTTGAAAAGTTAATTCAGATGTACATAAAATTGAAGACACAACGTAAACTAATAAATCCATCAATTATTTACTTAACAATTTAGATTTTTTCATTTCTTACTGCAAATGATTAAAATTTAAAACATCAAGTGATGTTCGAGCTATAGAACGGCACTGGCAAATTCTTTCTTAAATATATATATCGAACAGATATTTCATGTTTATTCTATATTTCCTATACATTTCGGTTATATATATACCTATCATGCTAGGAGCATGCTAGGAGCGTTTAGTACTTGAATTTCACTGTTTTTAACGGCCATTTCATCCATTTTAGTTTTGTCACGAGTGTCCTGTCTTAATAATCAACGAAGTTTGTAAATTAAAAGTTATTTTAATCCCTAGGTCTTAGTTTAAAGATCTTATCTTACACTAGGTATACAATGCAGTTGTCTGCTTGCAATATTGAGCGGAGCGAGTATTTATTTAATCAATAATTTCCAGAAATGTATCGACAAATAAACCACTAAAATAAACAAAACAACAATTTCACAGAAAACTACTGTATTTGCAAACAGCTGATAGTAACAGTCTGCATTTAAATTTGATCCATATAACAGCTGTATAATCAACACACAGTAAACAAACCAAATAAAATATTTCTCCTATTAAAATAACATGGTAACTTTAAAGGGCCGTAGGGCAGAACCCTTATGTCCGATTTGGACCATTTCAGATTTATACCTTCCCATAGATGGTTACTATGACCGAGCAAAATTTCGTGAGGATCACTCCAGCCGTTCAGGAGGAGTACGTGTAAATAAATACCCCCGTCGCAGCAAACCTGCGTACTCAGCGAATTTACAATGCATAATATATGTCTTAATACCATATAAAGCCGCATACCAAGTTTCATAAAAATATATTCATATATAAGCGATATGTACAAGTTTAATTATTCTCCATAAGAATAGCATTGGTGATGAGTAAGCAGGTTTGCTGCAACAAGGAACTAAAAAATGGGGTTTTATGCAAATATCAATATAACTCAACAAGGTGAAGCCACATACCAAGTTTTATTAATTTATGTTTATAATTAAGGGAGTCATTACATTTTACTTATTCTCCATAAGAATAACATGGGGGCTGAGTACGCAGGTTCGCTGCTACGGGGATAATCAACAAAAAATCAATTTTTTGAGCAAATATCAATATACCAGTTCTACGTGACCCCACCTGCCAAGTTTCATCAATATACATTCATTAATAATGGAGATAACAAATTTTATTTATCCTCCATAAGGATAACATTGGACAACGTACTGTGTTTAGCACTTTGAATATCTCTGCAACGGTTAGACGTAGAATCACAATTTAAACACCAAAATGATTGTTTTGTGGAGCTGAGTTGATTGGTAAAAGCAAATGTGAAGTTTACATTAAAATTAACTTAGGAAAAGCCAAAAACCTTTTTCCCATAAGATTAACATAGGAGATTTTATGAGCAGGTTTTTTTGGATTTTCTCCGCAACCACTTAACCTAGCTTAATAATTCAAAATACCATATTATTTGTTTTTTTAAGCTCTATAACATGGTCAAAACCAAAATTAAGTGTTTTAAAAATTTTAGGGTAAAAAATGCAAAAAACCGATTTTTGGAAAATTTAAAACCCCCATAAACCCCCCTTACCATGGCCCGATTTTTTTGGTTTTCGAACTTAAAGTCATAAATGTCACTTTACACACTTGAGCCAAATTTCATCGAAATCGGACGTTTTTTACTCAAGTTATCGCATTCACGGACATATATATATATATATATATATATATATATATAAATTTGAACGAATAGTGTTTTAGTCATCTGGGGACCTAAACAAAAATTTGTCATGGTCTCGGGCTTAAATCTTACCATGAGACCTACGGTAATAGCTTCTTCCCTATAGGGGAAATTCGCTAAAAGCTAGAGTGTAGTATAGGAGCTCCGCTCAATTAGAACAACAACATGAGAATTGTATAATTTGGATATTAAGTATGTATATTTTTTTACAAACTAATCCTTTAAATGTAAAGATTTTAACTGTAAAACTAGTTCTTCAATATCGCAGTGTGAACAAATTAATAATATTTAGTTTAATATACTTATTCATAAACTATTTGTTGTTTAATTATTTTAAATGTTAATTAAATATACATGATATCTTTGAAGCCTCACATCATTGTCGTTATAAGCATCAAGACATAAATTACATGAAGCTAAAGTATTATACAAATGTTAGTAATCCGCAGTATATGCAACTTGTAACCATACATAAAGTTTATTATTAAGACGTCAATGATATTTCCTAATAATTAATTGAGATATAACAAGATTATTTTTTGTAGACGACAATGGATGTTACTCTACCATCACTGGCTAATTACTATTTTTGGACAAGTAGGCTTTGTATTAATGGCTGAACAAATCATATTATTTTATTTTACTATGAAATATACCATAAATATGTAATATATACTGAATCCAAAAGGTACCGGTACCTTCCAAAGTGGGTTGTAGTTTGAAGTAAGTTGTGGTTGCAGATATATATTACGTTTTCTGCCAATGTTGTGGATAGTAAATAATAAGTACATGATATAGATACCAATATTTTATAGTAAGATTGTTTATGAACAAATATTTGTTACTTAATTTTAGAGAATTTCCTAAAGCAACTATTCAATAGTTTATCAGATTATTATCATATTTTTCAAGGATGTTTTAATAGTTTAAATTTTGTTTGGCTAGTAGAGGAATGATTTGATATCGTCAGAGGTGTTACTGAATAAAATAATGGTTGCATTAATTTTATTTAAATTTATCATAGGCCCTAATGCAGTTTAACATATTTTATTTTCTCTGTTAATTTTGAAAGGGCAGTGGTTTGGTCTGCCGTTATGAATCCATTAATTTGATTTATAGAAGTTAGAAAAACAGTTTATAATATTATCATTATAACAAACTTGCCAAACAAACTTGCTATATTTTTGTCTCAAGAGATGCAATAAAAGCATCCATCTTACCAAACATGTATTTATTTATCCGTGTTTATTTGATAGCAATACATCGAGTAATATGATTCAGAATAATATTAACATAGATTTCTTATAAATCAAAGGCGATAAGGTGATAAGGCGAATAAGGGTTTATAGTATATATATATATATATATATATATATATATATATATATATATTTATAGGCTATATTCTAGAAGGAATATTATGTTTTGTTCTTCTTCCTAATTCCTTTAGAAGTATTGTCTTATGTTGCAATGTTGTACTGAAAAAGTGGTGCTATGTAAAAGTGTGATTTAAATGCAGTCTTTAATAAGGTAAAGTAATTTGTTTCAGTATGTTTTGATTTTTATTAAGGTTTTATTAAGGGAAATAATAACAAAGGTTATGGGCCCAGAATACAGGAGTGCAATGTATTAACTTGTGCGATTGAAGTGGATAAACCTTATAGTTATAACCTCGTGGGGACAAGTAATGTTTCAGTACCTATTTTAATAGGGACGAATTTCAACAATTGGAAATTCAAAATTAATGCTCTCCTCAAGAAGGAGCAGTTATTAGCAGTTGTAAATGAAGATCCACCCAAAGATGAGACTAAGAAAAAGGATTTTCCCATCAATGATTCCAAGGCTACGGCCTTGATTATTCAAGGTGTGTCAGATTAGATTAGAATCTATTAAGCCTACTTAAATTCAACGGTTATACGGTATGCTGGTTTATGCGGTATTAATGACACATTGTCCTAGTATAATGTTATCTTGCTACACTATTTGTAAAAAAATATAGGCCTAATTAAACTTAGGTTTAGGTTAAGAAATGTTTTTCTTGTAGGCTAGGCCTTATACCTTTATAAGGAAGCTATAGGTCCTTAAATAAAGCTTTGTTTAACTTAAAACAAAAATGTTTGTTTTGTTTACGATTAATCTTTCAGTAAACTATGAGTTTATAAAATATTAATCGAGGGGGTATGTAATAGTATATATATTTTTTATAGGCTATATTCTAGAAGGCATATTATGTAGTTTTGTTCTTCTTCCTAATTCCTTTAGAAGGATTCTCTTATTTTGCAATGCTGAAATGAAAACGTGGTGCTATGTACATATAAATGTAATTTTAATTCAGTCTTTAATAAAGTAATTTGTTTCAGTATGTTCTGGTTTTTATCAAGAATGTCCAAAATAATAACATTTTACACTATTTTATTTGTTACTCAATATCTGGCTTCCAACCAGTCAATGATTAAAAATGGACATAAACAACATGAATATTTAGAAGTAAAATAATTCGATTAATTCAAATCTACTTACCATCTGAGGTTGTTCATGAGTTTAATTTTGAACGGTTTTCAAAGGCTAGTTATTCTCTACGTAATCATTACAAGTGAAAATAAAAATAAAACTTCCATCTCACTTCCCAATGTTAATGGAAAGAATACATGTTGTTGGAATGGCGTGTGAATAACACGATCTGCGTTAATGTTCAAAGTTTTGGAACCACGATCACATTTGGTGAACAATAATGCTGAATTTACCAAATTCCCATATGTCAGGACCATGCAGATCATGAACCGGTAGTATGATTCATTTATGACACTTAAATCCACAATCTATTTTTATAAATATGAAAAACCAATCATCCCCCCAGGTAAACTTCTACATCTACAACCACGAAATTTGGCACGTGTACTCTTTCTCTAACGCAAGTAACCACTAAGAAATTATTTTTAAGAATTTCCTATAGGGCTCCCGCCCACGGAGAGTCAAAGTTCAAATCCAGTGGACATTCGCTTTGGTCTGAGCTGATGAAAATTCAAACTGCTTATCATGATTCGTGGTAGTTCCACGAGGTAACCACAGATTGTAGCAAACAACATAGGTTTTATTCCCGGGTGAAATAGGGTTCGAGGGCGCTAGTAGTAAATACAAACCAAATCAATGTGTTAGTGAACAAGGTACTGTATATTACAGCAAGTGTCTAATAATTTGGGTTAGGGATTTTATTTGATTTGAAATCGTTCTCGTTTGGGCTAGTCAGTAATTAATAGATAACAAATGTTTTGTAAACTAATGTGGTTGTAATAGAAACCATGTTATGCTTTGTTATAACCATTGTAAATGCTTGGTCGCTAAGATAGTAAATAGACCCCTAATTATATCTTTAGTTAATGAGATCAAAGTTTTAGTTATTCAACTTTTGGAAATTTTTTTTAATGTTTACCTGTATAATACTTTAAGAATCCGTTTTAAATGGTACTAGCAGTTCCTGGTGCACGTTGATACGCCCATGAATTTTATTTCAGAATCTTCACTCATAATATTTACATTACAGCTCACAACCTAAATATGGGAATGCCAGCTCTAAGACATGCGTTAACCATAGATTTAATTATTCATCTGTGAAAATCATAACAGATATGTCCTTTATAAGAATAACATGGTAAATTTAAAGTCAAGTAGGGCTCAGCCCTAAGTTCTGAGGACCTCGATTAGTGGCTATAAATGTACCTCTGGTCAACCTGTATGACCATGCAAAGATTCATGGCAATCGGTTTAGTTGTATTTGTGGAGCGTATAAACATCAACCAAGTATATATTTTTTTATATTTACATTTGGTGAGGAAAACTTAAATAAAAAAATTGTTAAACATTAACATTAACAAACAAAACTATGTGACAAAGTTGTTATTAAAGATTATTCGACAAAATTAAAATAAAATACCATCGTTTTTCAGCAATTTATTTTATTAAACTTTCTGTATATGAATTAATATAGTTTTGTATTTTTCACAGTTCCTTATATGTCTGTGATTTTTTTTAAAAAGCTTGGTAAACAAAGAACTAATAACGTCGAAAAGACTTTTGCCACTATTAGTAATGCACCTCTGAACAACTAAATTGTTTCCCAAAATATTTTTACTTTTTGCGATTACTAAGCTTGACTTATTTGATTAGTCTAACCATTAAAACTGTTCAAACAAATCAATTTCCTTGTTTCTTTACAAAACTTACAATTTTCACGTTAAAATCACTTATGAAATTAATTTTACTCAGAGTAAATTTTTTATTTATTTTTCGTAATTTCCTCTGAAATGTTTCCTCTCAGTTTCGTCCTATGTTTCCAAATTCTAGGAAACATTAAAGCAAGGTCTATAGTTTTGTACAGTAAACAAAACTTTCACCAAAGCTGAGTGCCAATAGAAGATGATACAAACCAAAAAGAAGAAGGCATTATGTTTAAAAATAGTCCTGAATATTGTTAATAAATGCCCATCAATTACTGTACTTAAAATACAATTGTTTTACTGTTTACATTCCCAACTAATGGTAATAAGAAAATCAATAATTATTTATAACATTTCTATTTAACTTGCCCCATTTATATAAGTCTCTGTAACTGCCTAACGGTAGTGATTAGTAGCCTTAGCTTTTCGAATAGTCTTTTTAAATCTGAAACCTCTCCATTATGCTGCAAAGCTGAACGGAATCTCCACAAAAGAGATCAAGTGTCTCATAGCCAGCCAGCACAATGGCAGGATCACAGGCGGAAGAGCGAGTCCTAAGGAATACGAGATTCTACCAAATGGCCAATTACGAGCCCCTGTCTTTTTCTTTAAATTATTGAAATAGTACCTATGAACCCTCTTTTACGCAAAATAACGTTTAGTAGAAGATTTCTGAAATAAATATTCATATGAAAATCAATGTTTGTCTATTCGTTTGATTATCCTTTATGTTCTCTTATACAACTCATCCGATTGTAATGAACATTCGTGTGGTTATTCGGGTTAACCCTAGGAAGTTTTCTAGTGACTAATCAATGTTTGTCTATTCGTTTGTTTATCCTTTATGTTCTCTTATACAACTCATCCGATTGTAATGAACACTCGTATGGTTATTCGGGTTAACACTAGGAAGGTTTCTAGTGACTAATCAATGTTTGTCTATTCGTTTGTTTATCCTTTATGTTCTCTTATACAACTCATCCGATTGTAATGAACACTCGTATGGTTATTCGGGTTAACACTAGGAAGGTTTCTAGTGACTAATCAATGTTTGTCTATTCGTTTGTTTATCCTTTATGTTCTCTTATACAACTCATCCGATTGTAATGAACACTCGTATGGTTATTCGGGTTAACACTAGGAAGGTTTCTAGTGACTAATCAATGTTTGTCTATTCGTTTGTTTATCCTTTATGTTCTCTTATACAACTCATCCGATTGTAATGAACACTCGTATGGTTATTCGGGTTAACACTAGGAAAGTTTCTAGTGACTAATCAATGTTTGTCTATTCGTTTGTTTATCCTTTATGTACTCTTATACAACTCATCCGATTGTAATGAACACTCGTATGGTTATTCGGGTTAACACTAGGAAGGTTTCTAGTGACTAATCAATGTTTGTCTATTCGTTTGTTTATCCTTTATGTTCTCTTATACAACTCATCCGATTGTAATGAACACTCGTATGGTTATTCGGGTTAACACTAGGAAAGTTTCTAGTGACTAATCAATGTTTGTCTATTCGTTTGTTTATCCCTTATGTACTCTTATACAACTCATCCGATTGTAATGAACACTGGTATGGTTATTCGGGTTAACACTAGGAAGGTTTCTAGTGACTAATCAATGTTTGTCTATTCGTTTGTTTATCCTTTATGTTCTCTTATACAACTCATCCGATTGTAATGAACACTCGTATGGTTATTCGGGTTAACACTAGGAAGGTTTCTAGTGACTAATCAATGTTTGTCTGTTCGTTTGTTTATCCTTTATGTTCTCTTATACAACTCATCCGATTGTAATGAACACTCGTATGGTTATTCGGGTTAACACTAGGAAGGTTTCTAGTGACTAATCAATGTTTGTCTGTTCGTTTGTTTATCCTTTATGTTCTCTTATACAACTCATCCGATTGTAATGAACACTCGTATAGTTATTCGGGTTAACACTAGGAAGGTTTCTAGTGACTAATCAAAGTTTTATGATTTTAGGGATTCACCCTAATATACTTCAAAATTGCCATGCTATTCGTATGGAGAAAATGTATTTTGTGATTTTCACAGATGACTAACTTAAATTATTGCAAACAGCTGTAATTTAAATCGTATAGGTATTGTCTTCTTGTTCGTTAAACAAATCAAAACTAAATTATACATTAAACTACTTTTTGATTAGCAATATAGTGTTATTTTACATTCCACATTATACATTTTTCTATTGCCACCCAAAAAATCCACTGAAAGATATAATCTAGTATATATATAGTATATAATCTAGTATATAATCTAGTATAAATTTGTAATTACTTGTTTTGCTCTTTGTGAGTTGTTATAATATATATCCAGTTGCGATAAAACTTCATGGTAAACCAGGTTAACCCTAGGATAATCTTTGAAGACAGATTCTCTTTTTATGATTTACAAACCGACGAAAACTTAATATTATTGTTGAATATACAAATAACTTGAAATGCACATTACAAGTTAAACACTATATCATATTTCTAACCACAAAACCTTTAATTGGAGCAATCAAAATACATAAACTATTAGGTCTACTATCTTTTGATATTCCTAGTCAAACTATAATGAGATCTAAAAGGCCGCGTGTTAACTAACCAGTGATATCAGAATAGGAGAGCCTGTAGTGTTTAGACGTAGCTTGGCGTTGGTGTATTTTAATTAACGGGATACAGGTTCATGATTGGATTATTTAAAAAGTATCTTACATTACAAAAGAGTAATGGACTATATAAAAAGTCAAACCGCTATGAAGAAAAAGCATTTACGTAGTTAGAAACTGAATAAATATTGTAAACCGTCCATAATGATGATTTTGAGGAATTCCAAAATATTATAATTAAAGGGCTGGTTAAGATACATATCAAACCCTTTACTTTTAAAGTTAAGATACATTTTTAACAAACAACTCTTTATTAGTTACGTCTACTTATTATGAATATTTCAGAAGCACTAAATTTCACTAAAGATTGAGAATTTATTTTCTAAAAGTTGTAATCATCGTTATTTCTAAGTTCAAAGTTGATCTAGTTCTATCATTTGTAAGGATTTGTCATTTCTTTAAAGAAGTTTCAGTTTTGATTTAGCATTTATTAACTGATGCAACGCAACATACGTTAAAGCAAAGTGTTTTCCGAATCACATAATTATATGTATATATACCGGTATATATATATATATATATATATAGATATATATATATATATAAATTTGAAGGAATGGTGTTTTTGGCATCTGGGGACCTCAAAACGAAAAGTTATCATGGTCTCGGGCTTAAGTCTTACCATGAGACCTACGGTAATAGCTTTTCCCCTATAGAGGAAATTCGCTAAAATAGGTATTTATAAAAAATTGTTTAATTTTGAAATACACCAAATATAACACGAAAGGAATTTAAAGTATTTGTAACAATTTTTATTAATTTAATTTAGTTTCAATAATAGTTGTTTTAAGTCCGTATTTATCTGAATCTTAACGTATAAATCACAGCATGTGAATACAATTCTTAACGTCCCGCCAACTTTAGAAACAGACCACAGTATTTATATGAGTAGTTATCTGTTCAACAAATTAATTAAAGTACGATAAAAATTGAAATTATAATCAATTGATTTATGATAGAATTGTATTACTTGTCTATAAAATGGTTTAAACATTTTAGGATACTATTTGTTACAGTTACTTGCTAAAATAAAAGTAAATATTTATTTAATTTGGGCATTAGATATTTATTTTGTTGTATAATTGTCAGTTTTAATAAAGACAATCCTTCATCTTCACGGACTTAATGTAAATTTAAATCGTTACTAAAAACATTTTACCATCTCTGGCATTGAGATGGTAACAAAGAGCTTACCTATGTTCAAAGTTGATACGTCAAATCAACATTCAAAAAACATAATGAGTGTTTCAACGATGCGGCAGTGATTTGATAACAAGGACAAAATACAAGTTATCATACGTGTTTTTCTATTTAATTACATGAAACGCGTTATGTTTCTTTTTATTAAATTTTTTTTAAATCAAGTCTTTGGGTGACTTTATTGCATTTGCATATCAGAATGAAACCAATGCACGGAGCCAAGTAGAGGACCTAATTTATCTATTTATGTCCCGGTAAAAGTATAAGCCTTTGTTACTATTTAAACCCACCTACACATATAAACAAATATAAATACAACATTGTTTGAGGTATATTTATTTCACTTATTAAGATTTTATACGGGGAGTCTGTCAAATAGAAGGAAGAACTTGTATGTTAACCCTTTGTCTCTTAACTAACATTCTGTTTTGATTTATATAAATCCAGGAACATAAACAAAATACTTAAATATTTTTCCTTTATACACGCTGAAAATCTTCTTTTAGAGGTGAGTCGCCAATTTTTCAATACGAGCAAAGTAAATAATACTAAACAACTGTAAAATCCCTGAATAACATATTTCATGCTAACTTATTGCAAATGAATATGATTAGAAATTAGACCAACAAAATAAATGTTGCTTTATTTTATTAAATAGCAGAATATTGAAATTTTAAGTTGTAAATTTAAGTTATAATGCTTTATAAGTTAACAAAGTTATGTTGTGGTTAATAAAGTAAAACCTAGTGTGGTAGTAAATTTATTTAAATAATTCATAAGGACTGCCTATGGTTTAATCGATATATATTCAAATTGACTAATTGTTCAGGACGATTAAAATACACAGAAGATACTTTATTAATTAAAGACAAACTCACATTTCTATATATAGAATCATCAAGAATTCAACAGCAAAATAAAAAGAACAAAGTAAATTATTAGTTGAATAATGAAACAGTTTAAAAGAAAAATTATGCTCAGACAACCAGAAGTAGGTTAATGAGACATTAGCCTCAGGCAACTGATTCGCACACCGTGAAGTAAAATGTTCATTAGCATGTTTTTTTTAAAGGTGTATGTTGTTACCCTACATTGAATGTCTTTGAGTTTTTCTCTTATTTAGTTATAAGCTTTCTGGATAAATATATTTACTGAAATGTTTTTATGAGACTTTTTATATGATTACAATCTACCGGTTCTTTTAGTTGATGTAAATGAACTAAAACATCGTGTATTGTTTAGTATAAAAAAATAACAAATTACATACATAGTTGACAGCCAAAAATATAAAATATTAAAATAATAAGTTTAAATAAACAAATCTCTACAGGAATATATATATATATATATATATATATATTACTTTATCTCAAACTATTAACATATATAAATGTTGATAAGTCAATTCCCAATTTAATGTTTTTGTAGCTGAGAAAAATTATGGTCAGAATGTAGGCTTCACTTTTTTACCCCAGTGAGACCTCTAGATATATTAATATCGTTGGGTGTACTTAGTATAGCCCCTAGATATGGAAATTGTCAACCAGTAGTGTTGAAAAAAGCTGTACAAAGGAGGCTGAGGCATGTAAAAGGCGTCATTGCATCTCTAAATTGAAAACCATCAAAATCTGCGAAAAGAAATTTATTGGAAAATGAAAAAAATTGTATTATCAAAGAAAAAAGACCTAGCCGTTGTGGTTGTCTGTCAACATTGAGAGAGAGCGTGATCTGTTTACTCGTAGTCAAAAGTAGTCAGAGCGTATTACCATTGACTATACACCTGTTCTAGACGGTAAATGCAATGCTAAGTTTGTTTAACCAAGAAACAGCACAATCTATTGAGTGCGGTCGGCAACAGGGGCTTCCTCCTAGTCGACATTACGCGAACTACTTGGAATCGCATAGGCAGACGAACAGAGTACGCTTGATCGACGCTGGTGAAAGACGGTTATGACGTCGACACCATTTTTATCACAAGTTTTTAACAGTTATTACAATATTATTTTGATTTCACTCAACCTTTGTTATTACAGCCTTGCAGACTTTTTTAAATCGTATATTAAAACTTCCGAGTTGCGTGGAAAGCGAGACAGTTCTTTTATTAGAAAAATGAAATTTTAAAAGCCCGCCACGGCCGAGCTGAGCGCGCCAAGCTGCATGAGTCAGAGTTACGTCCGCCATTGCTTGCGATGGTTGTGATTTCTATCCAGTGCTGTCAGAACTACGTGAAGAATCCCGAATCTTTTGTTATCAGAATGGCCCATAAGGTTTTCAGTCTAGTACAGGTGTATAGTCAATGGTATTACTTCCCATTAAACAGGCGTTACTTACTATGCTATCCATAACGTATTAAGAACAAATATCTCCTTCTAACCATGGAAACTGGGGTGTATGCATAATCTTTTTTTAAATGATAATTTGTGTCTCTTAGAATTTTCCGAATGTTTCATTCAGTGACACATAGGGTGGCCTGAAATAATTAACAGCATTTGGCGGAGTTACGAGAGTAGGAGGGTATAGCCGATACTGTGCCAGTAAGTAAAGTGCGTGTGGAGCCACCCTCCCCTGTCACGTGACTTGGCCACGCCCCCCTCCATTTTATCCGCCTTAGGCTACGGTGAGATCATCATCCCCATGACGTCATCCCCTCGGTAAAACTTTCCCTGTTCGGGCACCAATGTTTGCGTAACTTACCTGTTACTCGTCCAGAACACGTTGTTTACCGACTTCACCCGCTTCGGGTGCTTCTCCACCGATGACTATACTGGAGCACTAAGTAAAGTGCGTGTGAAGCGCTCCACATGACGTCATCCCCCCCAGTAACATTTTCCCTGTTTTGGCACCAATGTTGCGTATCTTGCCTGTGTACTCCCGTCCAGAACACTAAAACTTGATTTCCATGTAAATTCCCAAGGTCATCCGAGAGTTTTTTACCGCCTTCACCCGCTTCGGGCGCTTCTCCACCGATGTCTATATTGTAGCAGTAAGTAATGTGTGTGTGGAGCGTGTGGTGCGCTCCACGTGACGTCATCCCCCTCACTGACTACACGAAATTCTATTTTTTGACGTCTCAGGCTACGGTGACATCATCCTCCCCATGACGTCATCCCCCCTACCGACTCCACAAAATTATATTTTTCGACGCTTGAGGCTACGGTGACATCATCCTCCCCATGACGTCTTCCCCCCCTGGCAAATCATTCCCTGTATTGGTGCCAATGTTCCGTAACTGGCCTGTTTACTCCCGTCCAGAACACCATGGAAATCTCCAAGATCATCCGAGAGTTGTTTACTGCCTCCACCCGCGTCGGGTGCTTCTCCACCAATGCCTATACTGTAGCAGTAAGTAAAGTGCGTGTGGAGAGCTCCACATGACGTAATCCCCCCGACTTCAAAAAAGTTGGCGTCATACTTAGTGGAACTCTGGTGTTTACTAAGGCCTACGTGACCACCCCGAGCTGTTTCCTCATTAGTGGTAATGGCCACTCGGAGCGGACACGGTGAAAATTGCTTACCGCCATAATCACTTAGGTCTTTCCCTAGCTCAGTTCGGTCTGGAGTTTCAAAGCGTTAACAGAATAGAAGAAAATTGACCATAAAATAAGAACAATGGACGTACACGACCTGTCGCTTTGTTAAAACAACTGACGACTTTAAGCGTGATCAGCAACATCAACTTTAGTTGGAACCAGAAATCATTAATCTCCCGCATTCACTACAATAGTACATTGAAGGTACTGAGAAGAGGATGGTTTACTTGGGAGTAGTCAGCCGTACAGATGGAGAGATGGATGAAAGAGACAGGGTAACATATGACAAATATAAGAACTCCGAGGTATATCAGTGTAGGATGTGTTTTCGACAGTGTATGAATGTGAAAAATTCATCGGATGTATGCGCGTGATGAAAGACAAAACATTAGATTCCCACAAAACATTACAGAAGAGCGATGTTTCTGTTGTGGAATAGACGCAACTCTTAGCATAAAATAAATTATAAAAGCGATTCCGGAAAACCAGTTTAATCAGTTTATGGACTTACCTTAATAAATACTACATCCTTTCCATAAAAAAACTATAAAAATAAAATAAAACAAATAAATAACATATTAATTGTGGACTTTGAAGGAAGAAGGGAGTCCCAAATGGTGCCGAAACATGGCGGTGCAACTTGTTTACCGTCGAACCCCCGCCCTACCCCCTCCCGGTGAAACTTGCCCTTTTTTTACTGCCTTCGGGCGCTTCTCCACCGATGCCCATATATTCCGCTGTTCTCCGTGGCCTCAAATACGTCAGGATGGAAAGCACGGATTATGCAAGAAGAGCGATCACTGCATCAATCAAGAAACCGCCCCGATTTAAACGTTATGGCTTCAGCGAAATACCCGCATTCAAGAGTGTGATAGACCGAGCAAGGGACGTATTTTTCGAGCAGGAATTTCATATTAAAAGGCCTAATGAAGAAAAGAGGGAAAACTGTTAAGTTTAACGAGAAGCTGAATACACGCATTACACGTACGAACTGTGCAAGGACGGTGAACAACAGTTATCATGGATGTAAATCACACTCAATGGAACGAGATTTCGAAGGAAATTATAATATATGGTGGAAAATAAAATTAAACATTTGAATTGTTGTAACAAGATGTGTCATGAGACATGCTGTTTACTTCAAACACCACTTGGTTAGACACAACCCCCATCACATTAGAGCTGCAGGTATCAAAACAATAGGCAAGTTGAAACCAGAAAAAAACCGCAAGAATTGTTTATCACCATCACCTTGGTGTTTTTTCTCAAGGTCGAATGTCCAAAAGCTTCTAGAATGTTCCAGAACATCGAGGAATCCCATTAGCGGACCACCCGGAAAAACCCAAGGTAATCCTAAAAATAACCACGAGAATTGTTTATTGCGTTCATCACCTTGGTGTTTCCCCAAGACGCTTCTAGAATGTTGTAGAACATCCCGGTTGCGCACGGTATATAAACATAGGGTCCAACCACGGCATCAGTTCTGTTTGAGACGCCTGAGCCTCATGAGCAGCACTGAAGTAGAGGAGATTAATGCGATGGATGAGAACGCAATTTCACCCACAAAACCTAAGAGAAAAATGCCCGACGGGTGGACGGTGAAGAAGGGTGTACCTACCGACTCTCCAGCATGCTGTTGGAGCGATGCTGTATGTCGATATACCATACAGAACCCCACCAACTGCGGGAACATTTTGTAGAGGATGACGGTGTTTCACGGTGGCTGCCCGTCACACAGTTGCGGCCTGTACCTGGATAAAGAGAGAGACGATGAAATTTGCATGTGTCTCACGGAAGTGCTAACGAGGTTGAAAAACATCCGTGGTTGGTGATTAGCGATACCGGAGTGCCTAAAATAAACGGGGTTACCAGGGTCGCGACTCCACTGCCCACTTGGTGCAAGACCCATGATTGCGCAATAGTTGGCAGGAAACGTAAGGCCAGAGGCGATTACGTCATCTCAGAAAAGCGCAAGAAGGTAAAAATATCGAGGTGATTACGTCATCCTGAGTAAACAACTTGTTGATGACGGTCCCGAAGGTAATTACATCATCCTATCGACGGTGGAAACCGATTGCGATATCCTGTGTAAATAACTCAACCAATTTTATCCTCGGAGGCAATTACAGCATCCTGTAAACAACTTGCAAGCCTACAAAAGCGACCTGGTAGCGAGCAACTGTCATTCCGCATCTAACCACGATAGCAGCAGCATGAACCAGAAAATGGATCTGAAGATGGCCCTTAACACATGCAAGCCTGCAGGGTACACCCTAATCGTCGACCTGCGGGAAAGTACGATCTACCCCATCCGCTCGTTCGAGGGAGTGGGCACACCTTTTCGAGAAACCGTAATGGTCATGTTGGAGGGCTTCACTGGTGACGACCCGATGAGGGTCTACATGCCCCGAAGATATTTGACCGTCCTGGGGGAGTAGGCCATTGTCAAATTCAACGCGGGTGTGGGACCGAGGCTGGACTTCGTGGTGCTCCAGGCAGCATCATCTCCCACATGGAATTTGTTTGAATAACAAAATAAACCTATTCCTTATACCCCCAAAAATAAAATAAAATAAATAAAAAATACAAATAAAAATAAAAAATATATATTTGGTTATAATAGCTGGATAGGTGCACGGTGGACAGTAGCAATCATGAACTTGAGGTGGAAACACCCGTTCACCACCATTTTAGGGGCCTCCGGGCAATGGCAAGTCGCACTTTGTGGCTCAGTTCATCAAACACGCTGATCGCATGTGCGATAAAAATGTAATCTTGTTCAGTACAGTCTTCAACATTATTAAATAAACTACTTCTTACAACACTACAAAATATATTTAACGTATACTGTACATAACGGTACAGGACACAAAACAACAAGACGGTAATCAATACGGTAAATATAAAACAAAAAGATTATACAAGGCTACAAAGATGGCGTATTATGCTACTCAAGAAATAATTCTTTGCATATTCTTTTCTCATACTTAAATTTAGGAAATATTAACATTAATGCATTGTATGTCTAACCTTGACAGGTTTCTTCACTTGTCAATTTAAGCTAATATTCTTAAATTGAAAAGTTAAAAAACCTGTCCAGCTTATACATATAATGCATTAATGTTAATATTTTCTAAATTTAAATAAGAGTGAAGAATATAATACAATACTATTTAATTATACTAGAGATTATAAATGATGCAGGCGTTTTTTAATATTTTGTTTTAAATTTTACAATAACCTATATGGACGAAATTCTCCAGGTTATCGGATAAAGATTTGAAAGTTCTTAAAGATTGGACTTTGGATCAATAGTTTCAACTCGGGTGAAAAGCAGCTTTGAAACTTAAAAGCTCTTGACAGCTTATAAGTTAAACAGAGTGGAAACATGGAAAACTTCATTAAGACAGTTTTTATTGTATTTGGAAAAAAATATCAATTGTGAAAGCAATTTTAAAATGCAAACGATTCCGATGTTCGATAAAAGCTACAAAATGATATATATTAATATTATTAGGGTTTGCTGCAGTTGATTAAAATTATAAGCTAATCAGACAAATAAAGTATATTTCGCAAAGAGATATATGGTTATGTAGAACCATTTAATTAATATTTTGATTTCGTAATAAATAAACAAAAATAATCAGAATAATGAAAAGATAATACTTTTGTTCCAAAGCAGTGTTTAATAAATAAGTAATAAACTAAACTGACCAGTTTTTCAACCTTAATTATAGCGTATATCCAAATAAGTATCTCTCAATTTATCCATGGCTTACCCATTTTAATGAAGGAGTTATTTTTTATAGATTACAAATTATTTTTCATCTATCAGGAGAAATATCTTAGTTTGCTTAAATTTCAAGCACTTCAAGTAAATGCTTTGTAATATGAAAGTTGACAGGTAATTATTGCAGGTAACTAAGGAAAGTACTTATAACTCGGCTCTTTGTTCTGTAGTTTCAAGCAAGTTTTGATTAAAAGAGCTACTTTAAGCAAAGTTCTAGGCAGCTTTCATGTAACAATAGAACCTTAAAAGATAAATATAGAAATCGATATCCACTTGATTACCGAGCACTAGTTTTATGGCCCCGAATCTCTATTTAAACTGACAATAGATAACGTCAATTGTAGTTTATGTTTCTCTAAACAATTTTAAAATAACAGCAATATGATTTGTTTGAATATATATATTTATTTTCGTTAGTGTTACAAAAGGTTTTAACAACTGACGTAAAAGTAAACATTTTGTGTCACGTCGCTTCAATTTTGCCGGGTTAGCTCAGCCCGGAGCCCAGTTCTAGGCATAAATCACGTTAAAATTATACTGAATATTTATGCAATAATCCCTCCACCCTAATACTCGGTTATTAGGGGAAAAAGAATCTGCAAATTTACCTTCTTTATAAATCCCAATTTACCTTTCGAATTTAAAAATTGCATTATAGTAAAACTATCAAATGGATACCATGAGTTCAGGTTATTCGTATTATGTTTTACATGTGCTGAAATAGAACGATCTAAGACGTGCCAAATAATGTATTTCATGATCTTAAATGAAAATAGTGATATCTAAAGAGCTTCAAAATGTTGTTGTTGTGTTTGTATGCACTCTTTTATTACGTTAGTATAATTTTAAATAATGGGGAGTGACCAATCGATAGGGATAGTTTGTTTTCAATTGCTTTTTGGTGCTTTACCGTCTTGAAATTACCTGTAGCACCTTGATAACGAAGAATAAGTTACTGTAACTAGCTAGTTTCTTAAGTTATCTTATGATATATAGGTACATATTAATAAATTATAATTTAATTACATCTTTTTTTATTTCTTTATAATTTACGCTGATTAAATAACTCAATTTTTTCTAAAAGAAAAGCTACTTTTTTAAACGTTTTTTACCTTAAAAGGTAAAAAAAGTCAAATGTTTAAACATAATTATTAAACAAACAAGGGAAAAGTAAGTACGTTATGTGTTATTCCAGCATGACAATCTGTATTATGAAAATAAGGCTGTGTAAATACACTAATTGGAAAAAACGAGTTTTCTTTGCAATATGTCACACATCTACAATTTTCATCTTTGCTAAAATGTATGCTCTTATTACACGTTGTCGTCGCGGTAGGTTTCGTATTTTTTCCCTTTCTGCATTTAACTTAAGAAATAAGTATATAATTATTTATATGACCTTAGAGAGAGAGAGAGAGATTATTAAGTTTTATTTTATATGTAAAACCTTTAGCTACCATTATTTTTTGACTAGTAACTAACCAAGTAAAAATGGTTAAAAAACGAACAAAATAAAATACGGAACAATAATTAGTAGTTATATGCGATGAAATGTTGAGTTTCCAATCCACCATCCTGGTCTCTGACCAAAAGTTTGATATTTTGGTTAGTGTGAGTAAAAGGATCTCTTGCATGGTGAGCTGCAGTCCTTTTTCCCAGACACCGTATTGATTCTTTGCCAGAATACATTTTACAATTTAAAAACAAAAATTATTTTTATTTTAAGGACTTACTAAATTTATAATTATTATATTTTTGCAATACTTTGGTTAATTAACGATTTTATTATTAATATATATATATATATATATATATATATATATATATATATATACAAGCATTCCATTCATTGTGTAAACAACGAAGCGAAAATTAAACAATGAAACACTCTAATTACATTTACTTTATTTGATTATCTAATGTAATTGTATAGTACTATATTTTACCATATCATAATGAATAATTTATCTTCATTAAATATAATAAAAATTAATCTTCGTAAAATATAGTATTATGTAACCTAGTATTATGCTCCATAAACGTCTGGTTTAATAAAAACTATAAGTTTGGGAAATGTATTTAAAATTTTTCAAAATCCAGTTCATCTTTCTTATGTCTGTACATATGCAGACTTTGAATAACAATCGTAATGAGTTCATATCTACAAGTACCCCGGTGCAGCAAAGGTGATCGTGAATATTAATGGAATTGCGTGTGAATATCACGATCTCCGTTAATGTTCAAAGTTGTGTCGTCACGATCACATTCGGCGAACAATAATGCTGAAGTTTCCACGGTGCCACATGGCAGTGTGAAGCCGAGGTTGAAGACGGGAATTCGTAATATAAGTAGAAGTAGCTGTAGTGTTAACAATTTATGAAATATGTATTATATATGTTTAATATATACGTATATATGTATATGTATTATATATTATATTATATATGCATATGGTTGGGTGCCACAGTGGTTAGAGGGCTCACTTTAAATTGGAGTTATTTTATCTCCTTAAACCAAAACATGACAATTTAAAAACAATTAATATTTAAATAGCATAATAAGCAGAGTTAATATATTACCGTATAGACAGATTCCTGTTAAGTAGTTCAATAAAAATGGCTCTGTTTACGGAAAAAACAGGTCTGTCATATAAATAACGTTCTATATAGTTATATGGATATATTCAATATATTTAGCTGTGTTTAAATTAACAAAATACAGATCATACTAACTGATAACATATTTCTTACAATCAAATTATTGCCTTTAACCCCGAAACTGCAATTAGACATATTAGGATACATAGACACATTCAACGGATATAAAAATAGCTATTGGAACTGCTATTTATATATGCCTAATATGTAGTTATTTACAACCCTTAGATAATTTTATAAATAAATTCTAAAATTTATTTTAATAAAGACTACAACCAACTGTGCTGAGATTTCTGCAGCCTCTCTTACCTCGCAGCAGTGTAAAATATGTGTTTAATTTCATTCGCTCTGCCCAGGTGGTATTGTCACCACTCGTTAGTTGGCTAACAAGAATTAATGTACGTTGAGAATACTAAATCAATAGGTGAGTTAATTTGGTTTGATAAATTCTAGATGAGAAAAATATACTATTGTTTACAACAAGTAATTATTTTAATTCAAAATAGCAAAATTATATCCCCTAATATATTGTAAGTAATAAAGAAGTTAGTTTAAACTAGTATAACAAACTCGATTGTAGCAAAACTAGGTTAAAAACTGTGTCTGTCTGAACCTAGAATCTATTTATTTAAATATCAGGTGATTTTTGTGAGCAAATTACTGGCAACATTATTACATTTTAAATCATGATCTATATGTTATTAGAAAGCCTCTAGCATCTCGATGTTCCATTTGGGGTGGAGAAAACATCCACTTCCAGAGCTTCATTCCTCGGGTTTAAAATTTTAATATATTCCAACGTTCCAATGAAAATCTTATAGAAGAATAGAAATAAATTTAATTTAATGTTTAAAAGCACCTGTTGATACCTACAAAATACAGTATAAAAGCAAGAACAGATGTTTCAAACTATCTTCTGGAATGGCATCACATTATAAACTAATGCGAGTCGGGTAATCGCAAAATTAAAAATATTTGCTCGAACTTGACTAACCGGATTCGGTTTCAGAACCAGCTGGGTTTTCTAAAAGAATTATGAAATAAAAGGATCCAAAGGATATTTATGAGAAATTAATCAGTTACTCTCTGTTTTAAAATAATAACAGTAGTTTTCAACAAAATAAGGACCAACAATATGCAAGAAACAAACACAAGAGGAAAAACTCACCAAGTGCAATACAAAATCCTACAAATAAATAATAATAGGAAAATAACTAAATCGTAATAAACAGTTTCTATGATTCTACAATAAAATTCCAATGAAGCCTACAATATATTGAGTAAAGAAAATTAGTGCAACACATTCTATGCGAGTGTAATAAAATGTATTGTAAATAGCATTATAGGTCACTACAAAGACAGTAGAATTACGAAGAATAAAGATTTTAAAACGAAAAATTATTGAAACTATAGGGGAATTTTCTTTCACAAAGAGAACAAAGGTACAAAGGGATTGAACAAGAATAATTTTTCAATGAGAAAATGAGCAAAGATGGAACTTTAAAAGTGGCTGCGTCCATGGTTGTACATAAACAAGCTGTTCCCACCCCTGTGTCTCTACCATCTCTATGCTCATACCATTAAAATCCGAAGGAGTAAAAAAACATTAAATATTAAAATCCTATTCAAAATTAGAGTTTTGTTCTAAGTAGACAACGAGTTTGTTTTATTAGTTTCCATTAGAGTTAGTTTTATATTTTCAAATATGCCATTTATAACAAAACATTGTTGATTGTTTATTTACTATTTTCGACTGCTTTTGATCCAAGTTTAAAGTAGGTTATTACTAAACGTAACATTTTCTATTTTATTATAATTTGTACGTTACGTCAACTTAATAACTCCTAAACGTTTTATATGTTTTAAACTATTCTCAATGTTACCAGTTTAAAAATCTTGGCATGCTTTCTTTGGGAAATAATGGGCAACAAATATAATTCTTAAATTACAATAAATATAATTTCATCAAATATATTTATTAAATTATACAGATTCTAAAGTTCATAACAACCAACATATGTTAATACAATTGAATGAATAAATGTCAGAAACATTTACAATAGTATTGTGTAAACCTACATAAGTTAGACTTAACAAAAATAATACTTGGAACAAACCAGTTAACGATTGATTAAATAAATGTCTTTGTCAGACAGAATTATGATAATTACCATTAAATGGTAGAGCATCGCCGCACTTCTAGTGTTCTTGTCTGGTATAAAGCATACTTATCTGGCGCTCTAAGGGATTGTATTGTTGTTCTTCAAATACCAGAACAACGCCGCACTTCTGGTGTTCTTGTCTAGTGTAGAGCATACTTATCTGGTGCTCTAAGGGATCATATTGTTGTTCTTCAAATACCAGAACAACGCCGCACTTCTGGTGTTCTTGTCTAGTGTTGAGCATACTTATCTGGTGCTCTAAGGGATTGTATTGTTGTTCTTCAAATACCAGAACAACGCCGCACTTCTGGTGTTCTTGTCTAGTGTAGAGCATACTTATCTAGTGCTCTAAGGGATTGTATTGTTGTTCTTCAAATACCAGAACAACGCCGCACTTCTGGTATTCTTGTCTAGTGTAGAGCATACTTATCTGGTGCTGTAAGGGATTGTATTGTTGTACTTCAAATACCAGAACAACGCCGCACTTCTGGTGTTCTTGTCTAGTGTAGAGAATACTTATCTGGTGCTCTAAGGGATCATATTTTTGTTCTTCAAATACCAGAACAACGCCGCACTTCTGGTGTTCTTGTCTAGTGTAGAGCATACTTATCTGGTGCTCTAAGGGATTGTATTGTTGTTCTTCAAATACCAGAACAACGCCGCACTTCTGGTGTTCTTGTCTAGTGTTGAGCATACTTATCTGGTGCTCTAAGGGATTGTATTGTTGTTCTTCAAATACCAGAACAACGCCGCACTTCTGGTGTTCTTGTCTAGTGTAGAGCATACTTATCTAGTGCTCTAAGGGATTGTATTGTTGTTCTTCAAATACCAGAACAACGCCGCACTTCTGGTATTCTTGTCTAGTGTAGAGCATACTTATCTGGTGCTGTAAGGGATTGTATTGTTGTACTTCAAATACCAGAACAACGCCGCACTTCTGGTGTTCTTGTCTAGTGTAGAGAATACTTATCTGGTGCTCTAAGGGATCATATTGTTGTTCTTCAAATACCAGAACAACGCCGCACTTCTGGTGTTCTTGTCTAGTGTAGAGCATACTTATCTGGTGCTCTAAGGGATTGTATTGTTGTTCTTCAAATACCAGAACAACGCCGCACTTCTGGTGTTCTTGTCTAGTGTAGAGCATACTTATCTGGTGCTGTAAGGGATTGTATTGTTGTACTTCAAATACCAGAACAACGCCGCACTTCTGGTGTTCTTGTCTAGTGTAGAGCATACTTATCTGGTGCTCTAAGGGATTGTATTGTTGTTCTTCAAATACCAGAACAACGCCGCACTTCTGGTGTTCTTGTCTAGTGTAGAGCATACTTATCTGGTGCTGTAAGGGATTGTATTGTTGTACTTCAAATACCAGAACAACGCCGCACTTCTGGTGTTCTTGTCTAGTGTAGAGCATACTTTTCTGGTGCTCCAAGAGGTTCTATTGGTGCACTTTAAAATTACCAGCACACCGCACTTCTCAAAGTAAACAGTTGGCAGTGGTTGTTCATAGGTGCCAATGAAAATATTGTTACAGTTTACTGAAGCTTAATAAAGCCTTATCTTCATATCATTTTAGTTAGATTATAAAGAAACATTTATATACCTATTTTTAAAATATTAAAGGAATTTGAACATATTTAATCATTAATAAAAATATTATATAAATTATATAGAATAGCTCATATTTAGTTTTAAAATCGTGAATAGGAAAGTCAATGAACAAATACAAATTGTAAAAGTTCTCTTTATAAGATCACGCGATGTCTAATTATATATTTATACTTAGACACAATAGACTAAATTAAAGGTCAATTTAATTTTAAACTAGAAAAATACCGTAGTAAATACACCACTGTTTTTTTTGTAAATAATATTCAATTTTATCAATGAAAATATGACGGTGAGATATAAATGTCTTGCTTACAAAGTGTGTTTAATTTAAACAATTTCAGAGGGTTCATTCCTTCAGGCAGAATATATTATCCGAACATATTTCAGACAGAACATCTTAGTTCATTTATTATACAAGCAGTAAAATTGTAAATTTTTAGCAGTAAGGAAGTTAACAAGTGGTAAAGTAAAGTGAGGTGAGCTCTTACTACCTAGGTATATTTTGTATGTGAACGAATTTGTTTTAACTAATGCACATTAAGTTGTATTAGGTTTTTAGTTCTTAACAAGGTTTAAATGCAGAAATCGTCATCCTCATGACTACATGGTTACTGTTTTTAAAAAACCTATTTTCTATTCATGCTCAATAATCTCACTGAAAAATAGTTTATAATCGTATAGTATTTAACTAATTATTAAATTAAATAATTAACCATGTAAACATTATTTTGTAGCTGTTGTAATTGGATTTTTTAGCTTTAAAAGTCCGCGGAAAGCTCAGCCTGGACCCCAGTTCTAGGCATAAATCAAGTTTACAGCCTTCTGCGGTTATTTATGCATTTATCCCCCTCCTAATACTTGGCTATTAGCAGAGAAACGACCTGTACATTAACCTGCTTCAAAAACTACAATTTACCCTCTTAATTCCAATTTTGTTTAGAGCAAAATCCTCGTTTTAATCTTTAAATTATTTTTACTTTCACATGATTTAATCATTTAATGATTTAATGAACCTAAAATAACCACAGAAATTTTATGATACTCAGTATTAAAATACATAGGCTTACTTAAATTCAGAAATGTGATGGATAGAAATATGGTAATTTTTTTAAAGTTCCTTTAACAAATAGATTTTTAATATTTTGACGATCTTAAAAGATAAATATGTTATTTAAGTATCCAATTTTTAATGTGTTATGTTAGTTATCAATGATGTAAAATTTGCGCAATTTCTAAAATAAAAAAAAAAACATAAACTCACCATCACCAACAAAGAAACCTAACATTGTATGACAATACTTGTGACTAAATTCTAAAGGTTCATGAAATTTCTATTGGCAATAATTGAAGATTAAATATATGTACTAGTGATCTGTTGTACTTCTTAACTGTAGGGATTATCTAAAATCAGTTTAAAATAAGAATATTAGTCTACTTATAATGTGATTTACTGAAAGTAATGTGTAGTCTTTTGACGGCACAATAACACACGAGTACCGTACCTGGCGTATAATGTATTTAATTTAGGCTATTCGCCATTTTGCTCGAATTATGACTGTAATAAACAACTAACATATATCAGTCCACTAGTTTTTGTAGATTATTGGTTTTTAAGGCATTATTTGTCCGTTCTTAACTTAAAAGAAATTATTAACACAAGGTTTTCGACGTGATATTAAAAAGTTGAAATAAACCGAGGATCACAGACAATTTATTTTAAAAAAAAAACTAAATGTGGTTTTGCTCCTGTTTGGTAAAATTTGTGGCTAGCCAAATACAAGATCATAATCTATAATGGGTCAAGTGATGTCGCGAAGCCCATAATCTGCTAAAGTATTGATGATGGCGAGGAATGAAACATTTATTTATTTTCATTTACTGCTGTTACGTTGATTGGTTTTTATTATTTGCCAATTCAAAAATGCTCGCTTTAAAACTATGATTACAATTATAGAAGTTATTTTCTTTAAAATATAGTTAAGTTTATTTTATTTGTTCTTAAATTTTCTAAATTTATTTACTAATATGTCTGGGTTACAACAATATTTTTATTCTATGCAACATCACAGCACTAATACAGGATAATCTAACGTAAATTACGAAATCTGGACGTAGACACCTCTCCTATCACATCATTAATGCACAATCATATTGTAGAAGGGTATTTTTGCAAATTTGAAATTATGGACAAAAATAAACCAAATAAATATATCAATTTAAATTAAATCTAATATAAAACATTTGAAGATATGCCAATCTAACTATTTTTTTATTATTTTCAACTATAGTTAAGTTTGGAACCAATCCAACAAGCGTTAACTGCCACTATAACTCATCGCTGGGATCGAGGGCGTAAATACTATGCATTCCATGGCAAATATGCACCGTAAATGTAATTTATTTGTAATTTGTAAGCATTACTGATGGAAAAGCATATTCACCAAATAATTCTTCTGACGATTTACAAATTAGAATCCTTATCAAATGTGTTAGTTTTACTACGACACGTAGACAAACAAAAATTTGAAATATAGTATTATTCTTTCCTTGATAATCAGAAATAAAACGTTTTAAAACGCAATGCTAAACTGTACTTGGTAGTGCGATTATTATTATTAAAAATACTATGGCATAAATTTCATCGTAAACTATATCGAAATAGAACAGTTCTCGTGATAAGGTTGGATTCAGCCGGGTAGCCTAATTACATAAATTGTATGTTAGAATATGTCCTTTAATTTTATGTAATGACCGTTTAGAATTGATAAAAAAAGACAAGGCGATAAATTTTGACCACGACTATAGGTCTGACAAATGTCGCTCTTGAAATAAAATAATTTAAAAAAGGTACTGTGCTCAAAATGTTTAAAGTAGTAAATATACATTTAGATAATTCACGTTCACTTGTTAGGGCTACTTATATTATGATATGAAAAATAACATCATATAACATAGTACCATGTTTTTAGTTTGTATTACTTAGTTTAATTGAAGACATGTTTCGTCTCATCCTAACCTTAAATAAACAAAGTGTAAGTAAAATATTTTGTTATTGTTTCAGCTAACCGTGTTAGTATATATAGATATACTAAATATAGTAACCATCTATTCCAAGCCACTCACATGTTAAGTCCTTAAAAAGGATGATCAGCTTCATAGGCCTAACAAATATCAGTAAAATAATTTGTATAATGAATAACATTGTTAGATTTATATGAATAATTCTAGAATCAATTGATATAGTTCTGTGATTTTACCACTTATGGTTTGGATATGCTTTTCACCTAATGATGTCTCTGAATAAAACATTAAAATACATTACTTCCAAGGATTAAGGAAAGGCAGGGATTCGTAATTGGCCATTTGCTGAAATCCCGTATTCCTTAGGACTCTGTCCCTTCCGCCTGTGATCCTGCCATTGTGCTGGCTGCCTGTGAGACACGTGATATCGTTTGAGGGGGTTTGGTTCAGCCTTAAAGCACAATAGAGAGGTACTTTAAACACTTGAAAAGGTATTTAAAGAAATAAACAGAAACCTTTTTGTAAAGCAATACAATTAAATTTCGCTCAAACAAATAATATAAATTTGCTGAATGAAATGTACCGGTATGTCCAAAGTAAATAATTGTTGAATAACTTTGCAATCATAATAAATGTAGGCCTTAGGTAATAATAAAATTGACTTGCTGATATTTGAAAGCGTTATGTTTTAGCCAACCACAATAGCTATAATGTTTTACAACCTTAGATGGAAACATATTTTTTCGAAATAATACTTTAATGACCTTACCTCAGCTCCATTATTTGGAATGCGTATGATAAGAGATGTATCATTCAATGGTTAATTTATCCTGATGTTCCCTACTCCTTGTATTCTTTTAATTGGATCCAATGTAATTTTGGAGTAAGATATTCGCATTGACATTGCTTGCATTTTAATTTGTGATACGTTTAGTGCCCACGATAAATATAAAAATTAATTTTCTCTCTATAAATTGTCTTTACTGCATAAAAAGAGGTGGTTTTGTAAAATAAGGTATATTTGTATGAGTGATATACATCAGAAAATGTCAGAACTACTTACAACTAGTTACGTGTACTGCCTATTTACATGAACAAGCAGTTTTTACTTTATCGTTTAGAACTAATGTAAACAGATCTGAAATTCTATGTATAAACGATTAGTATTTTAAACATAATAGCAAACTTTAAAATCAATTTAAATAATACAAATTTCATACAAAGAATATGTTTAAATGGGTTATGAAGTACCAGGGAAGTTCAAGGAAAATCCAAGTAACAAGTTGAAAGGAAATCTGGTATCGAAACAGTTTTATTTTTATATTTACTGCTTGTAACCAAACTCCATAGTATGTTTATAATCATCAGAATATTTATGTTTCATCCACGATAAACGATATTATAATTATATTAACTTATATGAAACACTTTAAAACTTTCGCATTTACATGAAGGTTAAGAAACGAAACCCAATTTGTTTACAACTTTTCCCTCTCAAACTTCCTGGCTTTACATAAAAGAAGTTACATCCCTAAAGAATCAAAGCTAGACTTACATGAAACTTAAAATATAAGTTTTAACCAACCACACAAAAACACAACCACAACCACACAATTTGACCGTAATACATCAAATAGGTATTACATTTACACACACCTCAATTATTACCCAGTGTCTCATTTCAATTATAACTCAACTAATACAGTACCTCAATTATCATGCATACCTTTTTATATATTCACACCAATAAAATGCTGCAGTGTTTGAGGATATCCAATAAATGTTCAACACAGTCGATCGTGCCTTTAAAACTTTAAACATTAGTGCCACTCGTGATACTCTCACTTTATTGCCACTCTAACACCAACCTACGCTATGAACTACTAACAACTACTAACTAATTTCCTTTCTTTAACGTGTTCATATATGAGTTTTAATTATTGTTTTTAAATCTTGCTAGCTTAAAATTATGTGTTACATTTTCTAATTGTTTTCGACAATGACCCCAACAATATAATGTAAATGGCTACAAACCTCCCGTCACAGGATCAGAGTTTCAAATTACAATAACTCGAGTCTTGACATGAATATTAAATTTTAAAACCTAAATGTGAAACATTTCCATTACATTGGTCTAAAATGCAATTCATCCTTAACAATAACATATCTGAATCACTACCAAAACCATTGTCATAATTGTAATATTCCAAACTTCTTGAAAATAAATTATTATTTTATATGTACCGGTACATTAAATGAAATATACAGATCCACAAGCCATTATAATATTTTTTGTTTTCCGATATACAAAGGCAATTAACAAAACATTATGTAAATGTCATGGAGAGTGTTTAATATTTGCTAAATTGGATCGTAGTTTTGGATCGTGGTGGAATTCAAGGATTTTAACTTTGTAAGTAAACTCACGAAACGAATATTTAATAACAAAAAATGTAATACGTAAAACAATAAACTGATCTATTTAACCAGTATTACTGTCAACCACAGGCTCATATGGTTTTGACATTTACGTGATTACCGTGATGTCTGGTGCCGAGCAGACACAGACAGGTTTTACAGTCAGCGCTCCCCTGTTACTACCTCCTGTTGCTGTGAGGATGTAACTTTAAATAAGTTTATGAATCGTAAATAAATGTTAAGATGCATTTCATTTAAAGAAAAATAAATTAAATTTTCTCTGGGCCTAAACTACTGTTATTAAATCAAATGACAGCATTTGTCGAAGCATTTGTAGGATGTGTAGTATACTAAGAGGCTTTCACAAACTATACGCATTACTGAATCACATGTTAAAAGGTTGTTGTATATTTTTTATAATAATTGTAACCTTAAACTGGCCCTTGCTATTCGATATAAGCTAAAGGTGGTTCTTTCGCCACCGCTCCAAGGTGCGGCCGGTCACGGCATGTCAATGTTCGCGTTCTTCAAAGCTCTTCTTTCCTCACATACCATATCCACTCTCATCCCATATTAAGAATGTTATGTCATCCCTGTCGTTAATATTTCTGGTATGCTGTTCCAATTAATAAATGCCATTGTACGACAAGAGACGAATACTTTATTCAATACAAATTAAAAATTAAAAAAGATTAGCCATTAGACTTTCTTCAGTTGTGAATAAATAAAACGATAATCCGGTACATGCTTTTCCTTGGTGGATTAAATTAACCACCAATAATAATGCACGTCATTTCTTCAAGTCTTTGATTATACAAAACAACAGGCTGGACTTTTTCCGTTAAATCACTACCAATAATTTTGTTGATTGCAATTCCGTTTATTCACTACCAGAACTTTATTTCTGATTTAGTTATGAAAGGTTGTATGATAATACATAGCCAGAACCTGTAATTAAGTGGAAAATATTTTTATAAGGGGGAAAAAACATAATGCAGATTTCAAACATTTTTTAATGTCAAAAAATATTTAATAAAAATTATGCTAGATTACAAAGTGGTTAGAAAAATAACCCACACAGACATTTTATTTATATTCTGGGGGCATGAACATGTTGTAGCATTGTTTCAAATAAATTCTCAGGACCGTAACGCTTACACCACATGTACTCGACCAAGTAGCTGTCCAGCATTGGTCGGTAGGCACCCCACTGTTTTTTTATTTGATTTTGCCCCAAGAACTCTCAATGGTATTAATGTGAGCCAAAGTGTTAGGAGCTACAAAATTAACGGAACGATTCACCGTCATGTGTTGGAACGTTTCATCAAGCCTGCGGTAGGAGCGCCACTCATCAGCTATTATTGTCGTGCTTGCAGCAACATGTTCAATGATAATTGGCAACAATGTACGTGCTGATCCGTCGGGAACAGGAAATAGAAAAGTCTCTTTAGTTTCCCTACAAAAACCACCTAAAACCCATTGATTTGGTAACAACCTTCCTCTGTTTTATTTCCGTTTACTGAAACAGATTTCATCGATCTAAACAGTTGTATTAACACCACCAATTTTAGCACTGTTGTTTGTTAAACTGCATTCACAGACTTCACGCATGTACATGTTCCAGTCCACTGTTGTATTGTGGTTCATGTTTAGTTCGTCCTCACAAAACTTGATTGAAGTGTATTCCTTACTCCGACAATAGATGAACATCACTATTGTTTTGTAGTCGAGACGAGAACCAGCCAGAATATTATCCGCACGCAATGGCGCGTGTTGCCGACACTCACGTTTCGAACAACACCAACGATCTTGTTTGTCAGTCAGTTGGAAAACCATTTCGTGATGATTTTTACTTAATCTCGGATTATGCAAAATGCCACGGGATTTAAAAAAAACTCACCGCTTTATTCTTTGTATTGCATTCACTAGCTAGAGTAAGCTAATTCATGGTAACCTACGCAAATCCAATCATTGACTGACCGCCGAATGCGCTTTCCTACTGACCGCCGAATGCAATAAGATAAGGCTAGCATTCTTATCGGATAAGGAATACCACAGTGGACGTAAAAGTGAATGGAGAACAGTTTTTAGAGCAATACAATATTTATCAAGTGTTAGTGAATTAACGGGGGGGGGGGAATTTAGTGGTAGTGAATTTACGGAAAAGCTAAAGTTAAAAATCAAAATATTTCATATATATTCTAACAACAACTATATAAAATTGTATGCAACTTTCTCCGGACGTTATTTAAAGTTTGGCAATGATTGTGTTACCAAGTAAATAATAAAAATAAATTAACCATGAGGTGGATTTACGTAACAAATGGAGATTCCTTCCTTTTAACACCCAAGCTCACCCTCCCATAAAGTGGGTCTTGACAACATTTAATTAAAGTGGGAATAAAAAGGGTCTTTTAAGTGGAGCTGTTACTTAAAGAGAAAATTACAGGGCATAAAGCTATGAATAAGTTAATGGACGGAGAGGGATTTGCAGATAGATTCATTTAGGATTTCTCAAAGTCCTTACACAATTACTGTTTGACAAACTTTAAATGAGAACAAGATGAAAGGAAATCAAAAGATATTAGAAGGAAGATATTTTATTTTTCATATTCAAAATTACATTTACTTTGTCTTATGTAGGCAGAAAATCCATTTCACTCTTGCTGTGTTTGCGTGGGGTATATTCTAAAAGAAAAATATATGTACAATTAAATAGCTTCATTTGTCTAGTACTTTCTAAAACTAGCCAGTTATAATCGTAAACTTATATGTTTCGCTTGACGACAGCTAGTCTCTTTGTTTTCAATGAACAAAATAAGTGATAGTATTCTGCAACTAATAAACGGTATCAGGAAACTGACACATACTTTCTCCCTTTTAGCCAAACTTTAATGACAAAAATATTTGTTATTTACTAAATATAGAATATGAAGTATAGATAAATGTACAGAAAATTGTCTAAAATAGTTTATCTCAGAAATATCCACCCAAATCCCTTTTTGGGAGGCACTATAGAGTCCGTTGCTACACACAGTGGTTTTGAGAGGGGAAATGACCCCTTGCCCCCCCCCAGGGTTAAATAGCAACACATTTCGAACATCATCTGTTGGTCAATGTTAACTTGACCTGCATATCAAATTTTTATGAAATTGATCAGTAAATAAGAGAGAAATAGTTATTTTTGTATTCCCCATAAGAATAACATTGGACAACGTACTGTGTTTACCGCTAAATGAAAATTTCAATTTTCTCCGCAACTAGCAATCGTAGAATGGTAATTTAAAGTATTAATTTATTTAGTTTTTTGAGCTCTTTTTAATGGTGAATAGTAATATTTTTTAACATTTATGATTTTTTATGAAAAATCCAAAAAACTGAATTTTTGATGTTTTAAGTCCTGTAATTTCTGAACCCGCATTTTTCCAGAAATGCGGGTGGTGTCATTTTGTTGGAAACCTAAAGTTCTACAAACCACGAAAGTTTAATCAAAATCGTTAGAGCCGTTTTTGAGAACTTTGGATTTTTCATGTTTTTTGGCGGTTTTTGGGGGATAATTACCCTTAAAAATCAAAAATTCAAAAAAATGAAAAAAACACCTGGAGATATCGTGGATTAGTACCTACATACCAAATTTCATAAAAATCGGCCCATGGGTTAGGGCTCTAGCTCTGTACACATCCACACAGACACACACACACACACACACACACACACACGGACACACACACACACACAGACAGACATCACGTAAAAACCACTTTTTTGGGTTCAGGGAGCACCAAAACGAATATTTCCACTAACAACTCAAATTCGAAAATTTTTACGAAAACAATACTTTCTCCATATACTATGTATAGGGGGAGAAAGTAAAATGAAGTACGTAGGAGATCTGTTAATAATAAATGATTACATCTGTGACAAATAGTGATACTTGCAGCAAAGAATAGCTATCGGATGTTTAGAAAATGTGCAATAATCATTGGTACTGTTAATAAAGTGTTGTAAATCATTTACATTATTGTTTTCAACAAGATAACTAAACCTTTTTAATACTAGTTGTATTACTTTTCAAATACATTTATGCATGTTATATTATGGGTCAGCCCACCAAATTAGAGATCAAACTAATCTTAAATAATTTGTTTACTCCTTCACTGAGAATAATGCGAATATATTACTTTCGAAAAGTATTAATATTTTCAATTATATTTTTTAATTAATTTTGATACTAATGCACATTGAAAAAAAAACAATATGGAAATCAACTTTATCCTTTTTTCATTGAAAATGTATATTTCAATTTACAGAATTATTGTATTTAATTTTAAATTTAAAATGATTTCATTGAAATTTAATACATACTTATTTACATTAATTTGCTCATGACAAATTAAGATATTGTAAGGAATAGAGGAATATCTAAAAATATCTTATATATATCAAATTAAATAAATATTCATATATTTGGTATAATATTATCTAATATACATATTGAATAATATTATGAATAATTTTGCTTATTTTAACTTAAATTTAAAACTGAAACGTAATTTATTAAAATTTGTATTCACAAACATACGGAAATTTAATTTTAACCTAGACTTTCTAGTTTCAATCAACTGTGTAATTCAAGTATATGATTTTACGTTTAGATTTAATCAAAATAATTTTTGTATTTAAACAATTTAATACCTTACTTCCATTCTGAAATTCGCTTGTTTAAAATCTTTTCTCAGTTCATCAATGATGAAATGGAAAACAACTCGAAGAAACAATTCACTTGAATAAAGAAGGTTTCCTTAGGAAGATGTTTTCAGGAAGAACATCGTTTCCCTCTTCCTGAATCCAGTAGGATATGACATTTCAATACAATAAAATTGTATAATTTACGTAGAGGATTGCAGTTTTTAAAGACATTTGGAATTAATAACAATTTGTACTATTATTCTCCCTGATAAAAATGTATATTTTAAAATTCGGTGGTATTTCAATTTTTAATTACTCTTTGATTCTTAGAACTGAACAAATTACTTTCTCTAATAATAACTTCAGAATTTAACGTAAGTTCAACACGTATTAATGTGCAAGTCATTTATCCCATTCTACACTCATCATTAATTCATAATCTTCTTAAAAACTCCCTAGTCTTTTACAGAGATGTTAATTTATATTAATTGAAATCAATATTTCTTATTTATTTTTCGTTATAATGAGCTAACGTTTGGAACTTATCAAATTTATTTACTTTTGTTTTAGTTTTTTGGGAAATATGTTAAAGAAAGGAACCATTTTATTGGAAGTTATAAAGTAATTAAACTATTATTATATGAATTGATAGTAAAAAACTTTACGCTTGGTTTCACTTTGCTTAATGTATACATCCTAAACACAGTTTGACACGTGACACGTTTTAGAAGATTATTAGAAAATAATAAACATTTAATAAAAATCAATAGTATAAACCATTAGCAAACCTAATGTCAGGGATTTGAGGTGATTACGATTAGTAGTTTGCCATTATCTTTAGTCTATTTAGTATCTGCAGTATTTTGGTCATTAACAAAACGTTTTACTATTTATTCATTTAATCAATAACAAAAGGCAGCAAAATATGTGCTTTCCCAATATGTGTTTCTAAATTATATTTTAATAAAAAGGTTAGGATAGCATAACTATCATAAGTAATACGGCTGTACAGTATATTAGAAATAATCATTAACATATATTGTTATGGATGTAGTATGTTTAGAATTGAAGGTCGGGCAATGTGTATATGTCTCACAATATAATGTAAAATTAACAGTGAGATGAAGAATTTGCGTGAAGGTATGAGTTTAACCGGTATTTCCCTCGTCTGGTAACTTTCTATGATTTACGACGCTGTAGACTAGCCCTTTATCAATTTAATGTTTTCTCATGGTAGAATTACTTTTACTGGCCAAGTTTATAACGTAATTTTGCCAACCAAAGGTTGCCTTAGACGCAATAAGAACATTTTAGGATCCCTAAGACATTTGTTTTTAAATAAATATAATTATAGATGAAATATATACTACTATTTTACAGTGATTATAAAAGAATTAAATAAATATTTAATAAATACAGATATGTTTAAACTACAAGGTGGACGTAGCTAATATTTTCAGAAAGCACATATTTTAGGGTTTTTTCCCATATAACACAAGTTTTAATATGTGCAACTTGTTTCACATGGAGACGTCAATCATATAATTGAATTCTGACCAAATTGTCTGAAGTGAGGGCTTATTAACACTCTACGAAGTTATTATTAGTGAATTTCCTATGGAAAGTGAACTATTAGCATGGCCCGCACGGTGAAACTTAAGCCCGGGACCACGATAGAAGTTCCTAACGTGACCCCCTGAACACGTTTTGGGGGGTCGTTCAAAATTTTATATATATATATATATATATGTGTGTGTGTTTGCACTCTAGCGGTCGCATTTTTTGTCCGATTTACTTCAAATCTGGTAGGGACGTTCCTTTCCGTAATCAGTTGGACAAGTTCGTTGGGCAAAACAATCGGAAAACTCCAAACCCTTTTTTGGGGATTAATCTTTCAAATTTCAAGTTTTTGGGCCAAAAAAGGGTCAGAAAAGCCCCGGATGCAAAATTAATGCATGTAAAAAGATGGGAATTAGTGAGGCGAAAGTTTCAAGCCCTCTCTCGTCATTCTAGCATAAATATTTACCAAGTTATTAAAGAAAATGTGTTTTGACTAAACACAGTACGTTGTCTTATGGGGGTTTTACACTAGAAAAGCCTGATTATAATGCGCAAAATTGTATTTCCAGCTTTGCAGGTAAATGAAACCAGGAGCATCAGAACAGCCAAAAAAATCAATGTTTTCAGATTTCAATAAAAATTGGAATACATGTGTTTTTACACTGATTTTGAGTTTTACGAGTTTTTATGTGGAAATTCACTTTCCTCACGTCAGCGTGCTGCGTGCGAACTCGTTCTTTCTCGTAGCTTTATGAGGTTTCATGGGAGATAGGGTGCAAAACCTTTCATATATTCCCACAAAAAAAAAAAAAAAACACAATGAGTCAAATCAGGGCATTCGCAATATTGACTCATGGCAAAAATATTTCTCTAAGTGAGTATAAGAGTCAGTATCTTCCTAAACACTAAACATTGCCAATAAAAACATTGTTAACGACAATCATCTGTATTAAAGAAAAGTTAAAGTATTTCCCTATCCATACATACCAACTACACCAAAAGAAGTTATGTAGTTGTTAGTTTATTGATGTATAAAGTTGTTTATATTTTATAATCACTCCGTATTAATTTAGTTATCTTTTAAATAACTGAACCCTGAACCCAAATTAATACTATTAACTAGTGGCTTTAAGCGGCCATAACCCCTTCCATTGTTCCATCTGCCTCATCTGATCTGTTTACTCTTAACATGCTGACGAAATTAAAACAATATAATATAAGTAGCGACACTTTTAAGTTCGTAAACAAAGTATAAACTTAGTCACATGTTTTAATGTAAACAAAGCATACGTTTTTATTGAATTTAATATGGATATGTGAACTATTAGCATAACCTCCACAGTGAAACTTAAGCCCGGGACCACCATAGTGACCCATTGAACACGTTGGGGGGGGGGGGGTCTTTCAAAATTATATGTATATGTTTGCACTATAGCAGTCGCATTTGTTGTACAATTTAGTAAATATTTGGTACGGACATTCTATAATCAGTTGGACAAGTTCGTTGCGCAAAACAATCGAAAAACTCTAAACCCCTTTTTTGGGTTTTTCAAATGTGGAGTTTTTGTGCTCTAAAAGGGTCAGAAAAGCCCCGGATGTAACATTAATACATGTAAAAAGATGACAATTAATGAGGCGAAAGTTCTAAGTCATCTCTTGTCATTCTAGCATAGACATTTACCGATTTATTAAAGAAAATGTGAATCGCCTAAACACAGTGCATTGTCTTATGGGGGTTTTACATTATAAAAGCTTATTATTCATTTGTTGGTGTATTTTAGCGAATTTCCCCTATAGGGAAGAATATTACCGTAGTCGGCATGGTAAGACCTAGGCCCGGGACCATGATAACTTTTCGTTTTGAGGTCCCCAGACCCCAAAAACACCATTCGTTCGAAACTGTATAAATATATATATATATATATATATATATATATATATATATATATGTGTCCGTGAGCACGATAACTCTCGTAAAAATTATCCGATTTTGATGATATTTGGTATAAACGTGTAAAGCAACATTTATGACTTTAAGTTCGAAAACCAGCCAGATCGCTCTATCCGAAGGGGTATTTTGGGGGGTTTTGTAACCCAAAAATGGGTTTTTCGAATTTTTTACATATAATTTTGGCAATAGTTAAATTTTAGTTTTTCCCATTGATTTCAACTTAAAAAAACACACAATTTGGTATTTTGATCATTTCTCTACGTCAATTGGTTACCAATTTATTGAAAGTGCTAAACACAGTACGTTGTCTAATGTTATTCTTATGGAGGAAAATAAAAATTTTATATCTCGCTTCTTTATGAACGTATACTGACGAAACTTGGTATACGGCTTCATCTGGTTGTGGACCATTGATATCTGCTCAAAAAAACAATTTTTTACGAAAGGCTCCTGTAGCAGCAAACCTGCGTACTCTGCCCCATGTTATTCTTATGGAGAATAAGTAACGTGTTATCTGCCTTCATTATGAAAATAAATTAATGAAATTTGGTATGTGGCTTTACCTACATGAGTTGTATTGATATTTGTTTAAAACCTAATGTTTTGTGTTCCTTGCTTCAGCAAACCTGCATACTCAGCCGCCATGTTATTCTTATGGAGAATAATTAAAATGTCATAAATCGTTTATTTATGAATGTATATTGATGAAACTTGGTATTTGGCTTTATGTGGTATTAAGAAACATACATATGCATTGGAAATTCGCTGAGTACGCAGGTTTGCTGCTACGGGGGTATTTATCATTCCCAGGAACCTCACGCCTACTTTAAATCCTGACTGGACCTTTTCCTCACCTTATAATGTGCAATATTGTATTCCCAGCATTGCAGGTAAATTGAACCAGGAGCATCAGAACATCCAAAAAATAAATGTTTCAGATTTGTATAGAAATAAATGTATGTTTTAACACTGATTTTGAGTTTTACAAGTTTTTTATATGGAAATTAAATTCCCTCATGTCAGCGTGCTGCGTGTGAACTCGTTAATTTTAGGTCTTGATCCATGCTCCATGATTAGAAAAATGGCGAAGCTTTCTTAATACAAATAAAATAATGACATATGTAATGAATAAAACAAATTTCAACACCTAAACGCCAAATCTTTTCGTAAGAAACATATTTTTCATAATATTATTTAAACTTATAATAATTTTTCAGTTAATATTAAAAAGATACTAAAAGAATATCTTACTCCAAAAATAACTACACTATAATCTTTCAATAGTAAGTTTCTTTCTTCCTTTGTAGTTCTGTTGTGTCAAAACAAAGAGTGCCAATGTTTTATTCGTTAATTTTTGGTTTTATATTTGTCGCATATTTTTGTGTATCCTATCCGATATGTATAGGTTCGGTTCGGAAGTTGTAATATAATGTTAATTTTGACCAACACCAAAAAAAGTCCCTAAGCTTGTTTCCTTCTGGAGATTATGTAGTAGTAACCCTAACATATAGTTATGTTTTGTAAATAACCTGGATATTGGTTAAGGGAATCGACTGCATGCCTTGCAGATAACATTGTTTCTAAATAAGAAATATGTTTATTCCCAGACCAAAACACTAAATTCTTTTAAGAGCTGAGAGCTGTTTGTTACACAAAGAAGAGCTCTATCCCCTCACAATTGTTTACAACTTCCCTTCATTTACCTGCCATTCCAACATCCTGAAATGTTTATGGCATCCACTTAGATGTTTATGGCATAATATCAGATAGAACGAAAACATTTAGTATGCATTGATCTAATACATACTCTAATATGAGGTAGGTTTTCCTATTTTCTTGGTTGCTTGTTTGCAAATCTGATTAAAGAAATGGATCGAATGCATCCCTTCAGAAGTTGTAATGAACTAATTCCTAGGACAAAAACAAGTTCCAGACAGGCCTCATCCCCAGGAAAAATCTAATAATTTTGAAAAAATAATGTTAAAAGTTCAAATAATTAATATTAGGTTAATGGAGTTTAAAATCAAAACTATATAATCATAACAGATGTTTATAAACAATACGTGAATTGTCAAAGAAATACTTATGTAGTTTAAGTATTAACATTTGGTTTCCTGAGAACAGTAACTAAAACCAATGAATGAAGATTACTTATTGAATATTCATATCCAATTTGAATCAAACATTGATTATACAGTATATGAACATGAATTTTATATAAATGTACGAATAAAATAATATAAAAATACCACCTGAAGAGACAGTGAGCTATAATAAAAATTTAGTAGCCTTAAAACATGCAGAAAGAGACAGTTGAGCTGAGCGAATTTGCTCGTCAGTTTGAGGACGTAGGGAAAAATTAGTCAAAGTCATCTAAATAAACTGACTGGCTTTCCTCAAGCAAAGCACGGCCCCCAGCTACTGACGACTATTTATGTATTCGTGAAAAGGTAAGAACATCGTTTGTTTGTTTGTTTTGGGGAGGATTAGGAGGCCCCGGCATGGCCGGCTAGGGATCCCTTTGGGATATTATACAGCCACCGGAAAGAGGGGAAAGAGGATCGGGAAAGGTGGTAGGACGGGGTCAGTCTGCCTTGCTCTAGAAAGGGAGAGATAATCCTACCTAGATGATGGGCTCTATGGGTGACAGAACCCCAGAACGTTTCCCCTCTAACCCCACAAAGTCCACCAGACAGGGACCACCATCGCACAGAGCCTCCAACCTCTCACAGGTCGGGACCCTAGGACAGATCGTCTCCGACCCAGCGGAACGGAAACGTTGGGTAAGGGCCCTTCCTTCCAGGCATCCGTTCCAGATTGCAAGGAAGACCCAATACTCCCTCCAAGGACTCGGACCATACTGGGTGTCCAGGTTAAACTGGGATTCAAGGCCTTAGAAGAGGCAAGGAGGAACCAAGGAAGTTGGTCACACTGGATAGCCAAAAGATTTACCAATACTGCAACAGCTTCATTTTGTTGTACCCAATGTCGACTCTGTACTAGTATAGACCAGTCAGAGAGCCGTCGAGGGCCAGAACATCGTTTACTAAAGTTGTTTATTTAATTGGCATTAATGTTCTTATATTTGAAAGTAGGATAAATTAACAGTTTATACAGGTTTAATGTAATTAAAAGTTGAATTTATTCAGATTGCGTAAATGCTACTTATACTAAAAGTCATGTGTTTCTAAAAATGGGTTGTGAGTGATCATTTGGAGAAATAAAATTGATGATTTTACAGAATTTCTGAACAATTTGTATGCAAACACGTTATTGATCCCAGTTTAAAGTATAAATTACGTCAGCAGCCTCTACTTATATTATCATCCACCCCTCTTCTTATTTGCTAGCTTATTATTAGACAAACGTTCTTCTTATGATCATATTGAATAGCTTATCGTACATAATGCAGTATTATCTTTTGGGAAACAAAAGGTATTACTAATGATATATTGTTTTATATTCAGTATACCGTGAGCCACTCTAATACTACGAGATTTTGTTTAAAACGTCTTATTTCATTACCTAAATATTGAAAAACAACTACAAGTTGTTAATGAATTATAATACCTTATAGGTTGGATAAAACAGTAGTGGTGAAACCACAAAGAGGCGCCACTTCCGGCGTTTTTTTCCCATGTTATTCTTATGGGGAGCCGTTTTTGCACGGACGCCAGCTCCCGCCTATACTAATAAGCCACAAGTTTCCGCGCTGGCCTATATTAAATATATAGGCCTAAATATATATACCCTTGCCTATATTAAATATATTGTCCCTCCTCTTTTTAAAAATTAAACCATCTTTGGTGTGGGTGTTTTAATAAATTCTCCCAATACTGCCGCCAACTGATTTAAAATTTGTGAGTGTTTTAATAAATTCTACCCAAAAATACTGCCGCCAACCGATTTAAAACTTGGATATGTTATTGGTGTTTTAATCCCAACTATTACGGTCGAACTGCCAACTGATTAAAACATCCGCCGCTTGCACGTGCATCCGCACCGCCGCCCACCAACCATGACGCCACGGCACACGCAACAATCCACCGCTCACCGACACACTGACACACTAACACACTAAAGTCGGTCATGTGCAAGCATGCGTCACATTGACCAGAATTTCCACTTACCACAGAGGTAATTTCCTCGTTGAAAGTCCAGCCAATGTGAGGTAATTTCCTGGTTAAATTGAAAATCTGATGTGTATATAAGGTGCCACCAACAACACACAGCAACAGTGACCTCCACCACCAGCACCGGATGAAGACACCGGACGCGCCACCAGCGACACAAGGCACCAGCACTAGATGACGCCACCACACACGCCACCAGCGACATTGAGGCGACCACCGGCACCAGATGACGTCACCATGCCGCACTCTGGCTCTCACCTCTCCACGTCTCTCGGCCCACCTCTCCACCTAGGACTCCATGTTAGCTGTGAGTGTTAGCGACGGTAGTTGTAATCTGTCTTCAACGGAGGGACAATAGTTAATCCATCACTATGGCAATTTTTGAACTCTCGCAAACCTGTAAAATATAAAAACCAATTTTTGTCTAATTTAACAAATGGTAATTTTTTGTTTATAAAAAGCAGAGTAATGCCATCATCAAACATGTTGTCGTGTGCAATCTGCTCCACGCCCTGCTCCAAAAGAGGCAATTTAATCAGACACTATCGTAACATTCTCAAAGTTATTCCTAAAATTTGTAAAATATGTCATAAAATATTTGATAATAAAAATTTTAAAATTCATATGCTAGAAAAACATAATACTTGTAATGTGTGTAAGATAGTCGTCACTCGGAACAAGAAACGCCACCACCTACGATGTGACAAACGACCTTACAGGTTGTATATTTTTAACGGTGAATCTGTGGAAGTATTAGACACGCTTCAATCTTGTCCTCTACCTATCAAATGGATTCTTATTAGGAGGGTAAAGTTCATCAAACACTCAGTGGACAATAATGGTGATTTAATCATTGACAAAGAATGTATTGCTGATTTTCGAAGTTTGACGATGTTATCGATTGAGAAAGCACAATTAAAGACTCAAATTAAAGAAGCACTTTTTAAAATTGATACCTCCATGCACAAGTATCAAGCCCAAGGCAGCGGATGGATATATGACCACACTAAATACTGGCAGCTACATGTTTACAAATATAAGCCCCTAACTCCCAAATCATACATTCCTACACCAACAAATATAAAATCAAAACACGCTGTTTTAAATATTAAAAACAGTGATAATAAATGTTTCGTGTGGAGTGTTTTAGCAAGCCTGAATCCAAGGAATAGTAAAGAACATGCAAATCGAGTATTTTACTACGAACCCTATGAAGGCCAGTTAAATATGACAAATATAAAATATCCAGTAAAAATATCCGACATTGATAAATTTGAAAAACAAAACAACATAAGTGTTAACGTATATGGAATTGAAGGACAATTAATATATCCACTGAGAATAACTAAACTAAATAGTAATACGCACGTCAACCTGCTGCTTCTACAACAAGGTCGGAAATCACATTACTGTTTAATTCGTGATTTTGATAAGTTAATGCTACGGTCTACAAAAGATGACCATAAGAAATATTTTTGCAAGTTCTGTGTGCAACATTTTTACACTAAAGATATATTGGAACGTCACATAACATATTGTAAAACCTTTGTTGCCCAAAGAGTACAAATGTCTAAAAAAGATACATTACAATTTACGAATTACAAATATCAACTTAAAGCTCCCTTTGTGATTTATGCAGATTTCGAATGCTTTATAAACTCTGGCAAACACACTCCTTCTGGATTTGCTTATGTTGTAGTGAGAGATTCTAAAATTATTTACGAAGAGTTGTACAGTGGTGAAAATTTAATAAATGTGTTTTTCGAAAAATTATTTAAAACTTATGACTTTATTAAAAGTCAGATGGGAGTATATGTTCCCCTTGTAATGACTCCAGAGCAAGAGACGTTATTTCAAAACTCTACACACTGCCACATATGCCGCCAGCCGTTACTGTGTGATAAAGTGCGCGACCATTGTCACTTAACAGGCAAGTTCAGAGGGCCCGCCCATAACTCTTGTAATTTAAACTATAAAGTAACCAAGAAAATTCCAGTATTCTTCCACAATCTTAAAAACTATGATGGTCATTTAATAATGCAACACTTAGGAAAATTTAATCGCAAATTGAATTGCATAGCCAAAGATATGGAAAAGTATATTTCATTCTCTGTTGATGATTTAGTATTTTTGGATTCCTACAACTTTCTGTCCCTTCCCTTAAGCAAATTAGCTTCCAATTTAAATACATTTAGATTTATAGACAATCCACTACTACAACGTAAGGGCGAATTTCCATACGAATACATGACAGGACCAGAAAAGTTTTTAGAGCCTCTCCCACCCATAGAGGCATTTTACAGTAGTCTAACTAAAGAATGTATATCTCCTGCACAATATGAACATGCTAAAAACGTATGGAATCATTTTAATATTAATAATTTAAAAGAATATCACGATTTATACCTTAAAACAGATGTGTTGTTATTGGCTGATGTGTTTGAGACATTTAGGGACTTATGTTTAAAGGATTATAAACTCGACCCTGTTCATATGTACTCACTGCCTGGACTAACATGGGAGGCATGTCTTAGAATGACCGGCATAAAATTACAATTATTTCGTGACATTGACATGCATTTGTTTATAGAACATGCCATTAGAGGCGGTGTAAGTATGATTTCCACGCGCTATGCTAAAGCCAATAATAAGTACATGGGCGAATATTATGACCCAAATCAAGAAAGCACCTATCTTGTATACTTGGACTGTAACTCGCTATACTCTACAGCAATGTGCGAGTCGTTGCCCATCGATGGCTTTAGATGGACAAATGAGAAAGATTATAAATACAATCAAAATGAAAACTTTGGATTTATTTTGGAAGTTGATTTAAAATACGATAAAAGTTTACACGATTTGCATAATGACTACCCACTCGCACCAGAAAAAATGAATGGAAAATTAATACCAAATTTAAATGACAAAACTAAATATATTTTACATTATAAAGCACTAAAAAAATACGAAGAACTGGGTTTGGTAGTTACAAAATACCACAGAATTTTAAAATTTAGACAGTCGAAATGGCTTGCACCCTATATTAATTTTAATATTGAAAAGCGACAAAAAGCTAAACACGATTTTGAAAAAGACTTTTACAAACTGTTAAATAACAGTCTCTTTGGTCGAACAATTATGAACCAACGTAAGTTTCGTGATATACATCTTGTAGACGAGTCTAAGTTAACAAAGTACGTTACAAAGCCAAGGTTTGACTGTAGCAAAATGTTCGATAACAATTTGCATGCTGTACATTTAAATAAATTAATTGTAAAGTTTGATAAACCAATATATTTAGGAATGACCATTTTGGATATCAGTAAAGTAATAATGTATGATTTCCACTATAATTATATGTCAAAATTTAAGAATAAAAAGTTCTTAATGACAGACACAGACAGTCTTATTTATTCTATAGTAACAGAGGACTTTTACAAGGAAATACAATGTGACTTGGACTGTTTCGACACCTCTGCATATAGTAAAGACCATTTCTTATACTCTGATAAAAATAAAAAAGTTACGGGCAAGTTTAAAGACGAATTAAATGGTAAAATTATGTATGAATATTGTGGTTTAAGGCCAAAATTATACTCTTTCATTCCTTTACAATGGTTATACGAAAAAGAAAAGCAAAATGAGCTATAGGTTAAAAAGGCAAAGGGGGCTGACAATGCTACAGTTAAACATCTCTTAAGACACCAACATTACTTAAACTGTCTTGCAACCGGGGAAGATTACTATGAGAATGTTACAAGAATTAAATCCACAAACCACCATCTTCAAACATTAACGATGAACAAAAAGGTACTCTCTTTTGATGACGACAAGAGGTTTATTCTGGATGGCATTAACACTCTTGCCCTTGGTCATTATAAAATTGGTCAAACATAAATCTGTATTTGCCATTATTCTTTGGCCTTTCCTTGTCTATTACAAAAAAGCCATATTTAGACCGGTCCCAGCATTGATGGCAGAGATTTCTAAATTGGTTAAATGAAAAATCATTTCCCACATGATTGTTATACACATGTTTTAAATTTAAATCGTCTTGTTTAAATAATATTAGAAAATTAACATTGTCACGTAAATGTTTGTTTACTTTACTGTAAGATTGACACAAGTAAAAACTGTTAATATTTTAGTGTCTGCCCATTGAGAAAAAATGTGTGATATTTGGACTATTTATGTCGTCAAATACAACTATTGAGTGTGATTCTACATCATTTGGTGTGATTTCACAGTTTGAATATGTGTGTAATTTAACTTCATCACACAGACGGAATATTTCAATTATTTTTTTATATTTTTCTTGTTCTAAAGATTTGGATATTATATATAAATTTGTAAACTTTAATCCTTGCTTTTTTACAATTAAGTTATAAATTACAACGGTCTTCCCCGAACCGCTAGGCCCTATTATAAGACAGCGAATATTATTAGGAAATAGACCCAACTTCTTTGGTGTATTTTCTTTATGTGCTATTTTAAATTTGTTCTTTTGTTGAATAAATGACATTTTTTATATAATAAAAATGGCAAAGAGAAAGTGTAAAAAGGTCCAAGGTAAGGGATTATTCTTAAAGCCATATAGAGGCCGTGGCTTGTTAAATACCCTTATAAACAACCTTCCTTTCCCCCTCCACATACCGTCATATTCATATTGTGGTCCTGGAACTAAGATACGTGAAAATTTAGCCAGAAATGTACCTCCAAAAAATAAGCTAGACTCTTATTGTAAAGAGCACGACATATTCTATATGAATAATCCTGATACAGCCGCCCAGAACAAGGCAGATATGAGATTAGCGGACCAGGCTTGGACTAGGGTTTCGGCAAAGGACGCCAATCTAGCCGAAAAAGCAGCAGCTTATGCAGTGACAAATTTGATGAAGGCCAAGGCAAAAATGGGAATGGGATTAAAATTTAATAAAAAAGATGGACAACTTTCAGCTGTTAGAGGCCGCAAGAGACGTGCCTCACTTTCGAGGAGTGTACCTAAAAAACGAGCTAAGAAAACAGAGACCAAAAGTAAGAGAATGTGGAATTATTAATTTAGACAGTGACAGGGGCACACATTGGACAGCATATCGTAAAAATAAAGATATTGTAATATATTTTGACCCATTCGGAATACAGCCTCCAAAAGAGGTAATTGAATATTTTGTACCATCTAAAATTTACTATACAACTGATCAAATACAAGATTTAAACAGTTCCATTTGTGGAATTTTATGTTTATCATTTCTGAAAAATTTTAGTTTATAAAAATGGATTCATTTACTATAACATTTACGGGTACAGAGCCAGAGTTGAAGTCGGTGTTCTTTCCTCCTATAGAATTAAATGGTGATTATGTAATTGGACTGGTAGATTTTCAAAGTTATAATTCTATATTTAATGTTAAAAAACCTCTAAATACTTTGACATATTACAAAATGCACAAAATTACAACCCCAAAAGGGGAGGTCACAATTGACGAATTAAACCGGGCATTAGATGGTAAAGTTGAAGTTATTATTCAAAATAAAGTAGCATTAATTAATACAAAAGTCAAACTTATATTTTACAAAGGGCTAGTTCCAAAATTAAATAAACTTAAAGACACAAAATTAACTATAGACGAGGGTGAGGATGTGTATTATTACGATCACAAAGCTCCAAATGTAATTGAAATTGGTGAAGGTACATACGAAGTGTTTGAGCTTGCGAAGGAAATTCAAAAGCAACTCCCAGATTTTGTACTTATAGCCGATAATAAAACTATGAAAGCCACATTACATTCTGGCCATGTGTTTGATTTTACAAAACCATGTTTAGGGTCTGAATTATTGGGATTTAAAGGATTTTCTACTCCAGATATTGCGTTTAAATCCGTAAATAAAATCAACATAAATAATGTAAATGTGATTAGAGTAAAATGTAATATTGCGAATGGGTCTTATTTAAATGGTGACAAATCACACACCATACACAGTTTTTACCCAGGAGCTCCTCCCGGCTACAAAATTATTGAGGTCCCCAGAAATATTATATACTTCCCTGTAAATAAGAGAAGTTTAGATGTTGTTAGCATTACATTTGCAGATCAACACGACAAGCCAATTGACTTTAATAAAGAAGAAACTACAATTACTTGTCATATAAAAAAGATATGAGAATTTACAAGAACGGACTGAGTGTGCAAAATGCCAGGTTTCTGCGATCAATTGGGTTGAAGTTAAAATTTTCTATTAATAAAAATGGAAGATTTTCTAGACGTTACAGGAAAATTCCAATACGACGATAGCGTGGTTAAAATTACAAATCACTCCTATGTTCCACATAACACTTTAGCAATAAATAATTCCGATGAAATTCGAATATGTATAAATAATCAAGATTTACTAACACTCCCATGTAGGAGTTATCTGTATATTAAAGGAGAAATAGAGAATCATGATAAAGGACATTTTATAAATAATGCATTTGCATATTATTTGACGAAGTTAGATATGAAGTTGCTGGTAAAGAAATAGATATTGTAAGAAATCCGGGAATTTCCAGTCTTATGAAAATATTGTGCTCTTACAATAAAACAACGAAATTGTCAAATGTAGCGTTTGATTCTGATGAAAATTTAAAGGAGTTCCATAAAAGCGGCAAGTTTAGTACTTGTGTCCCGTTAGAGCTGTTAATGGGTGTGTTTGAGGATTTTAATAAGGTTTTAGTAAATGTTAAACAAGAATTGGTGTTGAAAAGATCCAAAAACGACTTAAATTGTATATTAACAACATCTAATGCTCCAACTGGGGTCGATCCTATTCCTAAAATTACACTTAAATCGATTCAGTAGGTGATGCCGCATGTGGTGCCATCTGATGGGGAGAAGCTTCAATTACAAAAGATGTTATTGCAAAATAAAAATTTGCAAATTGCATTTAGAAGTTTGGAGCTACACGAACTCCCATCATACCCCGAAACCAAGAGACATACATGGTCAGTTAAGACGTCTTCGAGTTTGGAGAAGCCCAGGTATATTATATTTGGTTTCCAAACTGGTAGGGACAACAGTGCACGAAAAAGAACTGATGAATTTGATCACTGTAAATTGAAAAATCTCAAAGTGTTTTTAAACTCTGAATATTATCCTTATAGTGATTTAAATCTCGACTTTGAAAATGGAGATGCCTCTAAAGCTTATGAGATGTTTGTGAGGTTTAGGGAGAGTTACTACAACACCGTCCCCGATCCTATGTTTAACAGAGCTGACTTTATAAAGAAATATCCTCTAATTGTAATAGATTGTTCTAGGCAGAATGAATCAGTCAAAGAGGGGGTTGTAGATATTAAATTAGAAATTGAAACTGCAGAAAATGTCCCTTCAAACACATCTGCATATTGCCTAATAATACACGATAAGGTGTTTGAGTATAATCCTTTGACAAATGAGATAAATAAAATGTAAATAAAATGAAAACAAATATTCAACAAGAATTGGTAGAGTCTGCAAAACAAATAAGAGAAAAATATAGGGCGTTAAAACGTGGTAAATTTCTAGAGGCTGAAGAGAGGTTCCAAACATTCCAACCGTTAATAGAGCCTTTGCAAGAATTAAAAAATTTAGCCACAAAAACAGAGAGGCCAGTTCTCCCAATGATTTTAGAAAAGACCCCGTCTAGAATACCAAGAATAACCCAGATAACACCGCACAAATTAGATTTTGGTCTTTTAGCATCAGACTATTTAGGAAATTACCTTAGTAGAAGTAGTATGACAGACACCACATATGGTATTAGGCGAGAAGGAAATAAATTTTTTATTGGGAATCAGGAAGTTCAAATTGCCAATGATGATGTTACAGTTGGAGAAACAATTTATAAAGGGACAAAGGGATTGTGGGAATTGTTAACTTTAAAAGAACCCGTAAACTATAGTCAGGCTGATTTGCAAAATTATAAAGAGATTTTAGAAGCTACAAATGCACATTTAAAGGGTTATAAACCAGGTGCGGCGATGTCAAGTAATAAACACACTAAATATCTTAATATAATTAAACCCCTGTTTAAGACTGTTGGTGAAGGTTTAAGGCAGGTAACTGGTAATAAAATAGACCATGTTTATTGGGACGATCCTAATGAGCTTGTAGATAGGTTAAGACTGCTTTGGTTAAGCCGATTGGCGGGAAATTCTGGAGTGGATAATGAGATAGATTCTATCATAGAAGAATTGAGGGAAAGTGGAATTGTTTATTAAATAAAAAGATGATAGATAAATTTTATCGCGTATATAACCCGTATAGTAAACCAGAAGCTAGAAGTTTTAAAGAAACTACTTTAAATCTAAAAGATGATGGTTGGAATGCTTTAAATTATAAAATTAGTAATGTTAAAGGTGGGGAGTTTACTGATGATGTATCGACTTTGGGGCAGACGTTAACTAGAAAAGGTAATGCTTTTGTACAAGGTAATACTAAATATAAGTTTTTAGAATCCAAGAGTAATAATTGGAACGCTAATAAACGCAAAATTACTAATGTTAAACGAGGTGAAAGCTCAACCGATGTACCCACATTAGAGCAAACTTTAATAAGAAAAGATGGTGTCTTTGTACAAGACAAAAATAATTATAATTTTTTGGAATCGGAGAATGGTATTTGGAATGCCAAAAAGCGAAAAATAAGTAATTTGTTGGCTGGTAAAGAAAGCGATGATGTTGTAAACGTCTCTCAAGTACCAAAAATGGATCTAAACTTTTGGGATTTTAATAATAAAAGGCTAGTTCGTGTTAAACCCGCTGTTGATGAGAACGATTGTGTTACAAAACATCAGACTGTGACTTTAGACAGTCTTAAATTTGATGGTAAAAATAAGCAATTAACAAACATTTTACCTGGAACATTGCCAAATGATGTGGCTGTTGTTAATCAAATATTAACAAAAGGTGAGAAAAGCATAATAAAACAGGGGGATAAATATTATAATGTATTAACATTAGATAGCGATATGTGGGATGCAGAGGACAAATTAATAAAGAATGTACCTGAAGGCAAAGATAGGAGTGATGTTTGTTTAATGTCACAGGTTTTGAGGTATGACGATAATATTAAAACTTTTAGACAAGACAATATTAAATTTGATATTTGTTTAAAATCACATGCATTAAGTTTTAACAATAAAACTAATAAATTTATGCAAGACAATAATCAAATCGATTTGATGATGTACAATCCTAAATTGTTGGTTGCAGACCCTACATCTTTAAGCGGATTTAAGACTTTAGATGGAGAGACATATTTGCCAAAAAACTATGTATATCAAAGAATGAGTGATGGTATGTTAATTGGTAGCAATGGAGGTGTTTTTGAAACGACAGAGACTGGCAGATACGTTAACATTAAAAATAAAGAATAAAAAATGGAAAAAATTGCTTACGAATTGCATAAGCCCGCGAGAAAGAACTTTGTTAGAAGGTCTTTTAAGGTGTTGGGTATAAACGAAACTGTTCAAATAGATTTAATAGATATGCGGAATTATGCTAGAGAGAATTGTGGGAATAAATATATTTTAACTTTAATAGACACATTTTCTAAAAAAGCTTATGCTGCTCCACTAAAGAATAAAACTGGATTAGTAGTCACAGAAGCTATAAAAACTATTCTCCCAAAGGGAGTTAAAAATATTCAATCTGATAACGGAAAAGAATTTTTTAATGAAGATTTTACCAAACTAATGAAAATTCTAAATATTAATCACTACCACACTTACTCTACAACTAAGGCGGCTATTGTGGAAAGGTTCCAGAGAACTTTAAAGAATTGGTTGTATAGAGAGTTTAGTGCACAAGGGAGTTACAAGTGGTTGGATTTACTTCCAAAGTTAATAAGGATATATAATAATAAAGTACATAGATCCATAGGGATGAAGCCTAACCAAGTAAGTGCTAAGAACTCTAAAGATGTACATGAAAGGTTAGCATCTAAAGTACAAGTTAAAAAACCAAGATATAAGGTGGGGGATAGTGTAAGGATATCTAAATATAAACATGTATTTAGTAAAGGATATACCCCTAACTGGACGGGAGAGCTTTTTACAATAGCAAAAGTTAAGAAAACAAAGCCTGTGACTTATATTTTGAAAGATGAAAATGGCAATATAATCAAAGGAGGATTTTATACAGAAGAATTGTTAAAGACTAAATATAAAGACATGTATTTGGTAGAGAAGGTAATTAGGAGGAAGGGTGATTTATTATATGTCAAATGGCTCGGGTTCCCAAGTAGCCAGAACTCGTGGATTTCTGCAAATGATGTATTAAAATGAATTTAGAGCAAATTTAAAAAATATATGGGGAAAATGTATTTAAGGCAAGGGTACTACAGGCTAACAAGAAAATTTGTGTAAGGCGGGAGCCGGTGTCGGCGCAAAAACGGCTCCCCATAAGAATAACATGGGAAAAAAGCGCCGATTACGGCCCCTCCCCCTCAGTTCTTCTCTACTTAAAACCTTAAACATATACTAATGCTCAGGTGGATTCTTTCAGGAAACAATATGCTCGTATTATAACCGATGCACACATATAATTTGTTGTATAACCAGTGTATGTTTATCATAATTTTAATTTTAATTTATTATAATGTTATGTTATTTGCATAAAACGTTATAGATAATATGCATTTGTTTTGCATATCACTAACTTATGCCAAATGTCAAGCACTCAAGTCCTCAGTCGCTTTACAGGACATTATATGCTCATATTGTAACCGATTTAGACTTTTAATTACTTGTAAATATCATGTGAATCTCCTAGAAATTGAATAACAAGGATTATTTTTAAAGATCACTTGGATGAAGGGGTGGGATAAAGAGGAAGATAGTAAACACAGGAAAGCACAGGAAGTAATAAGGAAGCACCGTGTGTTTCCATTCGGGAAGTCAAGGTAATTAATAGCCAAGGGAGATACGGTCATTTATATCTAGTGTGTAATGTTTATAGTTTATGATCAGTTTATACTTAGACTACTAAAAGAACAGAGGTAGCCCGAAAACCAAAGTAACATTTGTACTTGGTTGAATCTTCTTAATTTTAAATCATGTTTATTTTATGTTTAAAACTCTAATAATCTTCAACATTTATATTGCAAATTATAATTATAATTTACACATATCTCTTTGTTTGTTTTTGATTTTTATTGCTTGTGTGCGGGCAAGAAATGTAATTCATGACCATAGTTGATTCGGATATGCATTGCAACGCTGTTATTAGTACGTGGAAAAACAATTAGGAAACAGGCTAGTTATAAACTGATGTTTAGAAACTAACCAATTTGTTCCTTTATTAACGTAGTTTCTTTATTAGTGAATTTCCTATAGAAAGTGAACTATTAGCATGACCCGCACGGTGAAACTTAAGCCCGGGACCACCATAGAAGTTCCTAACGTGACCCCCTGAACACGTTTTGGAGGGTCGTTCAAAATTTTATATATATATACATAGACATATATATATATATATATATATATATATGTGTATGCACTCTAGCGGTCGCATTTTTTGTCCGATTTACTTCAAATTCGGTAGGAACGTTCCTTTCTATAATCAGTTGGACAAGTTCGTTGTGCAAAACAATCAGAAAACTCTAAACCTCTTTTTTGGGGATTAATCTTTCAAATTTCGAGTTTTTGGACCCAAAAAGGGTCAGAAAAGCCCCGGATGTAAAATTAACGCATGCTAAAAGATGGGAATTAGTGTGAGAAAACTTTTAAGCCCTCTTTCGTCATTCTAGCATAAATATTCACCGAGTTATTTGCGAAAGTGTGTATCGACTAAACACAGTACGTTGTCTTATGGGGTCTTTACATTATAAAAGCCTATTATTCATTTGTTGGTGTACTTTTACCATCCCCAAAAACCTCACGCCTACTTTGAAGCCTGACTGGACCTTCTCCTATCCTTAGAATGCGCAACATTGTATTCCCAGCATTGCAGGTAAAAAGAACCAGGAGCATCAGAACAGCCAAAAAATCAATATTTTCAGATTTGAATAAAAATTGGAATAAATGTATGTTTTTAACTGATTTTGAGTTTTTATAGTTTTTTATGTGGAAATTCACTTTCCTCACGTCAGCGTGCTGCGTGCGAACTCGTATTTACTTTAAAGCCTGTAAGGGGGTATCAGGGCAGGGGAATTACGGGGCAGTTGCTATCATTTTGCTATACATGCTAAAAATGCCTGGAACAAATTCCAACAGTTTCATTCTAAATGTCAAGTAACTGCAGTTAATAACATACATATTGTTGATATTGCGTATGGGTGTTCCATGAGAGTATGACACAAATGTAGGATTTGCTACAGCTTAGTATAAGATGCAAAAACCTTCTACAAACCTTTTTTTTCTAAATCGCTTAAATTTCTACAGTCTGCTTTTATTGGATTTTTAAACAATGCAACATATCTTTCAGGAATTAGTTAAGGTACTGACTTGACTTGGCATGAGTATTATACTGGTTTAGGGATAATTTGATTTTCCATTTGGCCTTTCGATCGCAAGCTATTTCATAATGGCGGCTATTTCAATTTTTTAAAGCTCAATATCTGTATATTAAAAAATGTGAAATTTTAATCCAAAATGGATAGTGCAAAGATTAACAATGATTTGACCCATAGCTGAGCAATCGTAAATTTTATGAGTAAAATAGTGGTAATTCGGGTAATTTACATAGTATATTTATATAATTTACTTATTAAAATTTCAACTGCTCAGAAACGGATCGAGTGATCTTTATACTACCCTTTTTGGCTTAACAATTAATATTCTCTCAATCCGCATGACAAATAATTTGCCGTTTTCAAGATTTTAAACTTTAAAAATGTTTAAAACAGTTAAAGATAGTAACGCCAAATTGAATACTAAATTAACTTTAAATTAGTATCCTGATTCAAGTCAGTATCTGAAATGGTTCCATTGATTTGCTGCATTGATTGAAAATCACATACAAACAGACATAAGAAAAACGAAGCGATTTATAAAAAAGTGTTTTTGAAGATTTTGCTCCTTGTTATGAGTAATACCGAATCTTGCATTTGTGCCATACTCTCACGGAACACCCTGTATAGTATATTCTTCGTAAACAATATTTTTCCTAATTAATACAACTTCATAAATAGTCAAATAAAAACACACATACTTGTGTACATAATTCTAAAATACTTTTAATAATTCCAAGTATTTTACAGCTGATTTAATTAGTTCTCACATGTTTTTCTCAGGAGGGGAATCTATTATAAAAGTTGGCAAAATGACACAACCAATAATAAATAAAACTGTCATGGAGAAAATAGCCATTCAATAAATTAATTTGTGACGATGTGATGGATTCACTTTCTTAGAATGACGTTGTGTTAGTACCACTGAAATCACACAAACCTACAACACAATTTTTAAGGTTTCAGTAAAAGAATTGGGGGAAACCAAAATAATTTGCTAAAGATAAATTAATTAAATAACGTTATTTAACACTTTTTATTAATTTTGTTTTCGTAAAAACGTCTACAGTGTAGAAAAACAGTTTACACATAGTTTTTCTTAACACACCTTTTTTCAGGTGCAAATGTAACATTAATTGTTAGCTATGTACACCTTCATGAGTTCTGTTCTTAAACAATTTCCAACAACAGCTGTTCTTGCGGTGGGTCTTCCCCGCATTTGAACAAACTTTGGCAATTCTACTGTCTCAAACTGCCGTTGTAAACTACACTGTTATTATATTGCTGGATGGCTGTGAGCCACTTGTATAACCTTGGGTTTGTAATTATCCAGGCATAATACTATAATTACTGTATTACTAGCTAAAACCTATTGTTAATCAAAGTATAGTCAGGGGCACGGTGCTTGGCACCTGTAAAGGCAAGAAACTACAAAAATGTTTCGTTAATAAAAGCAGACAATAACAAAAATAAATGTTTTAAAATTAAATAAATGGAATCTGTTGACAAAAGTATACTTTAAAACTAACGGTAGTGACCCAAATAGAGGCGACAAGTCATTCCAGAGCACTAACAGAGCCAAGCCCTGTGCCCCGAACTGTACTTTGTTTTGTATTCTATTTATTTAAATTTATTAAATTTATTTAAATTAATACCGAAAAAACACTTTATATTAAAACTCAGCATAATCTAAAGAAACATATGTTTATACTAAATTGTATATTTAAAACATCTTGCATCACAGCTCTTCCTCTTTTGTGTAATCCCATCTTCTAAAAGATATTATTTTGCATCGTATTTTAGTGCAATTTTTTTACATAAACTCGCGCCTATAGTTAAACTACTCGTTTGTGAAATATTTGATTTACCGTTTTCTCATGCAACTACTTATTATACATTTAAATCCTAAATAAATGTTTGAGAATTTGGATACCATAACGGCTGTATTCTGTAAAAACCGTTGAAATGTATATTACTTGTTAACTCATATTCATTTTTTTCTTGATATTACTATACTGTGTATACGCTCTAAAATAATATGTAAAATAGTATTGAGTGGAAAAGCAAGCATAGCATTATTTTTCCTTGAAAAGGGATAAAACAAAATATATTCATGAACAGAATTAACTGCCTTCAGTTGGAATTTCAAATGGGGCCCTTATCTGACGAGAACGCGTTCACATTAGCATTTATGTCGGTATCAATGCTTTATTGCCAGTGTAGTAATCTGATTAATTGGATTTGAAATATTTTATTTATACATTTTACAAGTAAGCGTGTCTTTTTTTGTTGTTTTTTGTTTTTAGAGTTAAAACAAATGCGTAAATGATAATTGATTCTAGTAGATCCCATACAAATCTGAATCAGATTATGAACATACATCTCTTCCATGATATAAATTCAAGACAACTGAAATCAATTTTGACTTAAACTAATCGTACTGCACTCGAACCTCGAACCTCGGAAGGAATTTTAAGTTTATGTCAAAGTGTTCTTTCTGTGGAGCGCCGACTCTAGAACTTGTCCGTGTTTTGTCAGTCCCAGACAATCGAGTAATCACGTAAATGTCAAAACCATGTAAGCCTGTGCTTGACAGTAATACTGGTTAAATAAAATAAATTTTTCATTATAGAATATTCGTGTTATGAGTTTGCGTATAAAGATAAAAGTATAGAAATCCATCAGATCCAAAATTACTTTATACGGTTTATGAAATATTTAGCTCTTTCCTTGACTTTTTTACATACTATTTGTTTTTAATTCTTCTGAATTTGTTGTTGTGTTTTTTTATTAATATTGTATTGATCAAATTAAATTATGGAATCTTAAATTTGTTTTTACCATACTAAAGACTAAAATTAAAACTGCTAATACATACAAATATATTCAGTGGTACAGCAGCACAATTTGTAACCGGTTCTGATGGATTCTAATATATGTCACACGCTTATACCTCACTTTTAGAAAATTATTTATATTTCATTTAGTAAAGTCTACTAGAGAGTATGTTAATTTGACTACTTAACATGGAGCTTAAATCTATCATAAATTAATTTATAAGCAATTCCGATTTGTATGTTCTACTCCGCAATGTAATTAGATCCAGTTAAAAGAATACAAGGAGTCGGGAACTTCATATTAACCCATAGAATGATAAATCTATTATCTTACGGTGTTCAAATAAGAAAATTAAGGAAACGCAATAGAGTGTTATGCCCAAATATCATTTTGTTTATTTTTAAATTTTTAAAACAATTTAGTTTTTTAAGGTTTGCAGGAACATAACGCTAACAGATGTCAGAAAGTATATTTTACTTTTACCTTCGGCCTATATCTGTAATATGATAAAATATTGGTGGTTTCTGTCTGTCTGTCTGCATTTCTGTGTTTTTGATGTTCCGGGTAAACGCAAAAACTACTGAATCGACTGGGCTGAACAAAGGTAGATCTTGAACCCGTGCAACACATGTTCACTTCCTTAAAATACCCTCGGGCTACACCCGTGAACGCTCTAATTTTAAATGTTTACATTTCAGAAGAAAGTAAACATTCAGAAGCTGTAAGCGAACAGCTGTGGATACTTCCATATGACGTCTTAGAGAAGAACCCAGAACCGCTGTTTCAAGCTAACTTATCCACAGCTATTAGCATTTTTTCTTTTGTCCATCCCGTGCGAAGGTACACCTCAGATAGTTGATTATAATTACGAATATTTTAACAACAATATATTATGGACGTATATTTAATTAAATTAACTTATATTAGTTTTTAAACCAGTATAATTCCAACAGGAAGCACCCATTTTTATTATACTGCTTTATTCAAAGTTTCCGTGAATTTCTTTGTTGAACGTCTTTTTAAGTTAATACCTCTCTACTGAGCTCTAAGGCTCAACCAAATCTCCAAAAGAATCAAGTATCTCACAGGCAGCCAACACAATGGAAGGATCACAGGCGGAAGGGACAGAGTCCTAAGAAATACGAGATTCTTGCAAATGGCCAATTACTAATACCAGTCTATCCGTTAATCCTTTGACGTAATATACCGTAGTGTAATCTTTACGAAGTCATCATTAGTATCTTCTAAACTTGTGATAATCTGATTACCTATTTTAAGGACCTCAACATATGAGATTAGTTGCTTGAATGGTTTTTAAAAATATCTTTTTTAAATAGACAAAAACGGCTAACTCAAACAATAAAAAAATTTTCTCCAACCAAGTTTTATTTTCTAATATGTTTAAAGTAACAGTTTATAGGGGATTGTTTGAGGCTGGTGTTACATTAACAGTCAAAATTCACAAAAGGAAAGGCAAATATTGCTTGGAATTTTGCACATATAGCAAGGATATCAATACAGATCATACTTTATTCTACCTGGTCCAAAAAAATACTAAATAATCTATCCTATTCCTAGCCGATTAGCAGAAAGGACTTGCGTTGATCGGTGTTCACTCTTTGTAAGCTCATAACTCTGGCAGTAGCTTCTTAGTTGCTTCACTAGAAGCTAACTCTTGTTTATAGGACATACACTCTAACAAATCCTTAGCAATATATGACAGTTGAACTACTTTTGGAATAAATAACAAAACAACACAGTAGTATTAAGGGCCAAGGTCATAGTTGAATACTTTCAAAGTTAAAATATCAGTTTTTAAAATCCACATTAACAGTTTAAGCTTCCATTTTAATATTACTTTTTAAAACATAACAATAACAGGAGCCCAGAGCTGCGTAGTAATTAGCCTGTGATGGTAGAACAACAAAGCCCGCAGTGTTTAGACGTGGCGTGACGTTGTTGTATTTTAATTAACAAAATGAAGCAAACCAATTCTGGTATTTCAAAAATGCTGATATTACTTCAATTTCTAAGGTAGTTTTATAACTGTTAAACTATTATTGCGTAAAACAAACAGAACAATGAAAAAACTTTATAAATTGCATTAGGTTCAAATATAATATCGATCACGGTATTTATTTTATAGTAAAACACAACCCTTTCTAAAACTGACTTTGGTGATTAAAGGAAATAATTCAGTTTTCTAATTATGGAAAATAACTAAGGTAATATTTTATCACAGAAATTGTTGTTGGTGTTCAGATTGTACATTAATTAATTGTGCTAATTAATAGTGTTTTAAAATATTTTTTGGTAGGAAATCCAGGGTTAGTGATTTAACAGTAACACTATACGCGTCCGGCTATTTTAAATGCGTTAATAAGGTACTTATAGGCCTAGGTACAGTTACACTTATTGGTTTCATACTAACTAAAATTCTGTTATATATTTTTTACTGCAATATGAGTTTTAATCGGGATTCTTATGAAATACACACAAAAATGGCTTAGTAATTTTTGTAAAGTTATATTTATTGTGTTTCGACAGAGCACAAAATATAAAAGCGTCTATCTTGTTTATATTTCCTAAAATGTCAAGTATAGTTTAATCTATAAAGGCCCATTTAGGTCAATTATTTTATTAGTGAATTTCCTTTGGAAAGTGAACTATTAGCATGATCCGCACGGTGAAACTTAAGCCCGGGACCACCATAGAAGTTCCTAACGTGACCCCCTGAACACGTTTTGGGGGGTCGTTCAAAATTTTATATATATATGTATATATATATATATATATATATTATTAGATTGAAAACAAAATTTCCAGAGTACCCTTTTTTAAACATTTTTATTACACAACGCGTTTCGGCTATAATGCCATTTTCAAAGTGTATAAAAAGTATAACCTTAAAATAAAATAGTAAAATTTAAAATGAATAAACATATGTTAAAATATAGATAAAGTAAAAAATAAATAAAAATTATACAGACAAATAGGGTTATCAAGTTATATAGCGTTCATCAAGCTATTATTTGTTTCTTAATTCTTCAATTTTTTCAAATATTGGATTTTGGATTTCATTCTTTATCACATTTAGAATATTATTAGGGTCATGTTTTTTGTTCTTGTAGATTTGGTATTCTTCTAATATGTTCATCTTTTCTCCTTTTTGTGCAATATTTAGAATTTTCATATTTTCTGAGACATTTTTGTAACTATGCTGAGTTTCAAGAATATGCTCAGCAAATGCAGATTTCTGTGTTGTTTGGTTGTTTGATTTTACAGATTGTATATGTTCACGAAATCTGCATTTAAAGTTTCTTCCTGTCTGCCCTATATAAAATTTTGGGGCATTCGCTGCACTGGATTTTGTAAATGCCACTTTTGTCGTATACGTCAAAGTTTTGCTGATTCTTTATACTACTTATTTTTTGTATCAGTTTGAATGAGTTGTTTTTTGTTCTATAGCTTATTTTAATGTTTGATCCGTCAAATGTTTTTCTTATAGCTTTATTGAAAACTTTATTATTATTATATAAAGCTATAAGAAAAACATTTGACGGATCAAACATTAAAATAAGCTATAGAACAAAAAACAACTCATTCAAACTGATACAAAAAATAAGTAGTATAAAGAATCAGCAAAACTTTGACGTATACGACAAAAGTGGCATTTACAAAATCCAGTGCAGCGAATGCCCCAAATTTTATATAGGGCAGACAGGAAGAAACTTTAAATGCAGATTTCGTGAACATATACAATCTGTAAAATCAAACAACCAAACAACACAGAAATCTGCATTTGCTGAGCATATTCTTGAAACTCAGCATAGTTACAAAAATGTCTCAGAAAATATGAAAATTCTAAATATTGCACAAAAAGGAGAAAAGATGAACATATTAGAAGAATACCAAATCTACAAGAACAAAAAACATGACCCTAATAATATTCTAAATGTGATAAAGAATGAAATCCAAAATCCAATATTTGAAAAAATTGAAGAATTAAGAAACAAATAATAGCTTGATGAACGCTATATAACTTGATAACCCTATTTGTCTGTATAATTTTTATTTATTTTTTACTTTATCTATATTTTAACATATGTTTATTCATTTTAAATTTTACTATTTTATTTTAAGGTTATACTTTTTATACACTTTGAAAATGGCATTATAGCCGAAACGCGTTGTGTAATAAAAATGTTTAAAAAAGGGTACTCTGGAAATTTTGTTTTCAATCTAATAACATTATTAGTAGCCCTATTCGTGAACTCATGTAAAATATCAATATATATATATATATATAGACACATATATATATATATATATGTGTATGCACTCTAGCGGTCGTATTTTTTGTCCGATTTACTTCAAAATCGGTAGGAACGTTCCTTTCTATAATCTGTTGGACAAGTTCGTTGGGCAAAACAATCGGAAAACTCTAAACCCATTTTTTGGGGATTAATCTTTCAAATTTCGAGTTTTTGGGCCCAAAAAAGGTCATAAAAGCCCCAGATGTAAAATTAATTCATGTAAAAAGATTGGAATTAGTGAGGCAAAACTTTTAAGCCCTCTCTTGTCATTCTAGCCTAAATATTTACCGAGTTATTAAAGGAAATGTGTATCGGCTAAACACAGTACGTTGTCTTATGGGGGTTTTACACTAGAAAAGCCTGTTATTCCTTTGTTAGAGTACTTTTATTGTCCCCAGCAACCTCACGCCTACTTTCAAGCCTGTCTGGACCCTCTCCTAACCTTATAATGCGCAAAATTGTAATCCCAGCTTTGCAAATAAATAATACCAGGAGTATCAGAACAGCCAAAAAATCAATGTTTTCAGATTTCAATAAAAATTGGACAAATGTATGATTTTACACTGATTTTGAGTTTTAAAAGTTTTTATGTGGAAATTCACTTCCCTCACGTCAGCGTGCTGCGTGCAAACTCGTTTCAGTTCTTCTGTTCAGTTTCATTTACTTATTTAGAACAAATTTCTTATATGAGGCATATTTTCATTAAAATGTTTATGTTTTAGCGAATTTCCCCTATAGGGAAGAAGCTATTACCGTAGTCGGCATGGTAAGACCTAGGCCCGGGACCATGATAACTTTTCGTTTTGAGGTCCCCAGACCCCAAAAACACCATTCGTTTGAAACTGTATATATATATATATATATATATATATATATATATATACCTATATATATATATATATATATATATATATATATATACCTATATATATATATATATGTGTGTGTGTGTGTGTCCGTGGGTGCGATAACTCTCGTAAAAAAGGTCCGATTTTGTTGAAATTTGGTACAAACGTGTAAAGCAGCATTTATGACTTTAAGTTCGAAAACCAGACAGATCGTCTTATCCGAAGGGGTATTTTGGGGGGGTTTTGTACCCCAAAAGTGGGTTTTTTGGGATTTTTACACATAAGTTTTGAAAAAGTTAAATTTTATTTGTTTCCATTAGAATCAGCTTAAAAACACGCACAATTTGGTCTTTTAACCGTTGCTCTACGTCAATTGGTTACTGAGATATTGAAAGTGCTAAACACAGTACGTTGTCCAATGCTATTCTTATGGAGGATAAGAAAAATTGTATATCTCGCTTATTTATCAACTTATCCTGACGAAACTTGGTATATTGCTTCATTTCATTGTGGTCTATTGATATTTTCACAAAAACCCATTTTTTGGCCGATAGTTCTCGTAGCAGCAAACCTGCATACTCAGCCCCATGTTATTCTTATGGAGAATAAGTAACGTATTATCTCCCTTAGTTATGAACATAAATTAATAAAATTTGGTATGTGGCTTTACCTAGTTGAGTTATATTGATATTTGTATAAAAAACCATTTTTAGTGTTCCTTATTTCAGCAAACCTGCATACTCATCCGCCATGTTATTGTTATGGAGAATAATTAAAATGTCATAAATCGTTTATTTATGAATGTATATTGATGAAACTTGGTATGTGGTTTTATGTGGTATTAAGATAATATTATATGCATTGGAAATTCGCTGAGTATGCAGGTTTGCTGCTACGGGGGTATTATAATTTGTCCAAGATCCTCTGCAAAAGTCATCAAAAAGCTTGACGCGCCTGTAATACATGTTGGTCTTGGCGGTTAAATAATAAACACTATAACATTAAAATAAAAATAGAATCATATTAAAATGTAAATAATTCAAATGGTCATAATTTAACGTTATAGTAATTTTACCAAAATATCGTTCTCCTTTAAATACTATCAGTGTCACAACATCAAAACTGCTTAAACTCTTAGAACATTTTTAAACACTAACAACTGAGTTCTTCTCACTACTAAAAGATGCCACAAAACCAACTTTCCTTATGCTGCAAGCGTAGTGATGGTATGAGAGCATATTGCACTGCCTCGGGGTTCTTTATCATTTAACAGCTATATTCCGAGGTGCACAGAGACATAACAAGAAGGCTGCAGGGGAACTATAAGGCTTGTGGGGTCCCTGCTTGGTATACTACTTATGAAACAAACTTCATAAAAGAGTTGTAGAAAAACTTCCGCTAAAACGAGAGAGTAGATTATCATTTTTTTTGTTAAGATACGGTTTTTTGCTAAAGTTTCTGTGGCGAAAAAAACTTTTATGATGTTATTTTTTTCATCTTGAACATTAATTATATTTTAAATTTAATATTAATACTTTACAATTTCTCTGCATAAACTTTTGCCTAGGTCTGATTTTTATTAGAAGTGTTATCATTGTGTTTCCTTTAAGTGTGTAAACTTAATAACTATAAATAAACATGGAAACTAATGTTTCAATTATTATACTGTACCAGAAGGTGCAGTGACAGTAATTTAAACGAGTTCGCACGCAGCACGCTGACGTGAGGGAAGTGAATTTCCTTACAACGAACTTTTAAAACTCAAATCAGTATAAAAACATATATATTTATTTCAATTTTTTACAAAATCTGAAAACATAGATTTTTGGCTGTTCTGATGCTCCTAGTTCCATTTACTTGGCATGCTTGGAATACAATTTTGCGCATTAAAAGGTTAGGAGAAGGTCCAGTCAGGCTTGAGAGTAGGCGTGAGGTTGCTGGGGATGATAAAAGGACACCAACAAATGATTAATAGGCTTTTCTAATGTAAAACCCCCATAAGCCGACGTACTGTGTTTAGTCGATATACATTTTCTTTAATAATTCGGTAAACATTTATGGTAGAATGAAGGGAGGGGGCTTACAACTTTCGTCCTGTTAATACCCAACTTTATACATGCATTAAATTTACATCCGCAGCTTTTTTGACCCATTTTGGGCCAACAAAATTTAAATGTTAAAGATAAATAAAAAAAAAATGGTTTGGAGTTTTCCGATTGTTTTGCCCAACAAGCTTGTGCAACTGATTATAGAAAGAAACGTCCCTACCAAATGTGAAGTAAATCGGACAAAAATGCAACCGCTAGAGTGTAAACACACACACAAATATATATCTATATATATATAAAATTTTGAACGACCTCCCAAATCGTGTTTCGGGGGGGGCACGTTAGGAACCTCTATGGTGGTCCCGGGCTTAATTTTCACCGAGCGAGTCATGCTAATAGTTCACTTTCCATAGTAAATTCACTAAAACTCGCACTTTCATTACGTCAGTTTGAACTATTACAAAGTATTAAATGAAGGGGTGGTCTTGAAATGAACATTCAAACTTTGACTCAACTGAGGAGCAACTCTTACCGCTGTTCAAGACAGGTAATCATCTAAAGTAAGAGAAGGCTTAACAACTCTACACTTAATCTTTTAATTTTAGCTTATTAAGGGTGAAAGTTTCATGAGATTTGTTTGAAGAAACCCTTTAAAGTTGTCAACGTAAAAGGTAGCAGATGCTCTCCGATGTTTAATGCGTTCGTTTGAGTTAAAGCCTTTTTCTCCTACACTTTACTTGTATTTTGTAGTTTGATGAATTTACTGATCGATACTTTTAAACTCATATGTTTTCTAATGTATACGTCCTAGCTTTCTACAAGATGAAGATATATTTTTAAATACAACTAACAAATGAACGGACAAAGGAGTGGAGACTGAATACCACGGCTTCCCTACAAACTTGAATAAGAATGAAACATCACTTAACATCACTTACTCACTGTATAAGACGCTAACGTAACTAGGGCGTATTTTAAGGCAAATATGAATATGTGAGTGTAGAATGGGTGAAATGCCTTGTGTAGCCTTGTCAATAACTAAAATTGACTGATTCGCCAGGATTTATTAATTAATAGAAAAATGACCAATGGTAGACGTATCTGGTTTTGAACCTTCACATGATTTTCTCAGGGTTTTGCTCATGATCGATGTGGGATTATGAAGCAAACTCACTAGCCACCACGCTAACATTTGATACCTTAATGACTAATGCGTTCCTACAGGAAAGTGGGATATTAACAACTGAGCAAGAGACCATTATCGTTTAGGGAGTTTCGGTTTATGTTTATTGTGAACGTACATCGTTATCTTAAGACTGGGAGAAATAATGTTAAAATATTTGAACTCTTACCATTATAATATACAGAGTGTCACAAAAATGCGTAGCGCGCTATGTAGAACCATATTCTACATACAAAAACAAGTTGAAAATGTAGAGTAAAATTTGTTCGATTTCGGCTTAGTTTAGGCGTAATCGGCCATTTTTTATTTGTTTGAAAATAATTAATAATTCAAAAACCCTTCGAGATATTTTTTTGAAACTTGGTATAAACATTAAGTTTCTGGTTTTTAACATTTTCCAAAAATAATTTTTATTAAACTTATCAAATTTCAAAATGGCGGCCATTGAAATATTTCAAAGTCAAATTCCATGAAAACTAGCAACTGAAACAAACTTTTACTAAACATACAATTTAAAACACTTTGTAATCCAAATCCAATGAAAGTTTTACTGTAAAAATCGGTTAATAAGCAAAAAAGTTATGGCAATTTTCTATAATAAATTTCAATATGGCGGCCATATAAAATTTTCAAAGTCAAATTCCTTAGTGCATTTGACCAATTCCTTTAAATTTTATGTCTTGTAAAATTTTGTTTTAGTTGCTAGTTTTCCAGGAATTTGACTTTGAAATTTGTATATGGCCGCCATTTTGAAATTTATTATAAAAAATTACCATAACTTTTTTATTTATTAACAGATTTTTACAGTAAAAATGTCATTAGATTTGGATTACAAAGTGCTTTAAATTTTATGTCTTGTACAATTTTGTTTTAGCTGCTATTTTTCATCGAATTTGACTTTGAAATATTTAAATGGCCGCCATTTTGAAATTTGATAAGTTAAATAGAAATTGTTTTTGGAAAATCTTAAAAACCAGAAACTTAAAGTTTATAACAAGTTTCAAAAAAATATCCGGAAGGGTTTTTGAATTATTAATTATTTTCAAAAAAATACAAATTGGCGGATTACGACTAAACTAATCCGAAATCGCAAAAATGTTACTGTACATTTTCGACTTGTTTTTGTATGTAGAATCCGGTTCTGCATAGCGCGCTACGCATTTTTGTGACACCCTGTATGTTTTATTAGTGAAATATTTTTACACGAGTGAGGTTTTTATCAACGATTTGAGAAAGCTAGTCTCAATAATTTTGCTCAATACAAGGTGTTGATATAACCTTTGGTAGAGGATGAAGTTATCGCTATTTGGACAGGAGATGTCTACTGGCTAAAGTTGATAAACTAATTATAATTAATTAATCTGTATGTTAAATTTAAAAATAATATGATATAGAATCAGCGATAGTTCCCGTATATAATTGACTATAGTTATGCTCATAGATCATATTTACATGATCTTTGTTCAAGAAAACTCCCATCTTTTATTCTATTCCTCTTATATAAACTGATTTTGTGTAAAAAATGTTAGCATCAATTGTTATTATGAAACTTTTTTTAAATGAGTAGAGACATTTTTTGACTTATTTAAGTATTCAGTGGTATTTTTTATGTGATAGGGAGACTTTTTGAAAAATCTTGAAGATTTGTGACACAAAAACAATTTCTCTCTCTGGGATGTAATGTAGGAGAGTTGTCTAATTGTTCTATCACGGAGTGGATCGAGCTGTTATGAAAATTTCATAAGACATATAAAATATGCTTTTGAGTTTTTCTACAAGAAGTAGATACGTAGATGCAGTCTATTTTGTTTTATGAACGAAGTTATGTTTGAAAAAAGTGTACACATTAAAAAACTGTCACATAACGTTTTATATGTTTTAAACATGTGAAAAAACTTTATAAACAAGCTGTAATATCAAACTACATGATCAATGTTATTTAAAAGTTAACAATGATAGTCAGAAAAAATATTCTTTTAATAACGGAAATGTATGTGTGCAACAAGTTAGAATGTTAGATTTACACCGTGTAGGAGGAAAGCAACGAGCTTATTCGATTACTCGACATACACTGAATCAGATGCACGTGCCTAATGAAGCATTAACCTAGTTCTGCTTTGACCAACCGTATAATCCAATATAATTATACCATAACTGTTTATAATTAATTACCTTATTGCAAAGTGTTTGCTTTAAAATGTGTTTATTTCATCTATTTCGATTTACTCTTAGTGTTTGTCTGAAGCTCAGATTTTCTTGGGATTGCAAAAAAATTTGATTACTATATTATTTAACTATCATAAGTAGAATATACTTTCATAATGTTTGTTCTTGATGTAAAAAAATAAAAATACCCATTGTCAATAATATTAGCATGGCCATTATAGAGAGAAAGAGCCCAAAAGATATTAAGAGCGGGAGCACAAGCTTACATTTTATTTTAGTGTATTGCTATGAGATAAATTATTGTACACACGGCTTACCGAACGCAGTAGTTCAGAGGTAGAGCGACGGTCTCACAAGTCAGCCGTGGTCAAGGGTAGGTTAAATCTCGGCTGACTGCTATGTTTCTTGTTTGAGCGGTCATTATTAGCTTGCCCATGTGAATAGTCCCGTTATGGTATCTCGCTGTATTTTGATCACCGAACAGGCTTATTGAAACAGAAACGGGCAGTTTAGGTTAGCAAATAAATAAATCTTTCGTGTAGTAAACTTAATTAAGGAAAGATGCCGGTGTTGTTTATACCATAGTCTTTTCGTTTATCTCAATTGTCATATTGTTATTAACAGTTTTGAAAAAGCGTTAAATTGAAAAGTATTGCTTCCCTTGAGGTTTAAACTTCACGTGAAATAATTTTTTTATAAAATCTGACATTCTCTATTAGCAAAGATAAACTTCTCTTAGTATTTAATAAAATAAATAAAACACTTTTCAACCTTTGACACACATAGTTATGAAATTCCCGTGAAAAATTAAATGCTCTCGCCTCTCAAAAGGTGCCGTAAAGGCAAACTTCCTTTATGTTGCCTGCATTATATAAGTTCGGAAGCTTTTGTGGGGACTGGAACTCATTTATCATTTACCAGTCATAACCTTGGGGCTCCAGGAGGTCTCGCAGTGAGGCTAAAGTTACTCGAATTCGGGCTGAAACGTTTCATTGAAAACCTAAACAAATTATTAAAGACCAAACAATAATTATTTACTAAGCAATATTTTTTACCTTAACCTGCTATTTTATATGTATAAAAACGAACAAATCTTTCAAAGTTTAATTTTTTTTAGTTAAAACATAAAAATATAACAATCAGTACTATTTTGGTTGAATAGTTAGTTAATTTCCCACGTGGGGGTGTGTTCCTGTTAGTAATTTTTATAATAACTAATATTACTATTATTTAATAATAAAAAATTATCTCGACAAAGTAGTCACGAACAACATAAACAATTAATTCCTGGATAACAATTTGTATTCAATGAGTATCAACAAATTACTCGTTTCTAAAAGTAGAACAGAGTGAAAGTTAAAAATAAAATTGAAATGGGTATAGTACGGTGTTCTTTAAGAGATAGGTACTTAGTTGTGGTATAGTATGTTTGTACTTTTGCAATTTAAAAAAAATATTGCGAATATGTCCTTCTTTCTTTCTTGATAATTCTTATGTTTACATTTACATTTTTCGTAATATAATGGGGGAAATAAGCAAAATCAATGTGTATTTTCTTTTACAAAATGTCATAAAACATCGAGAATTCAGGAACCAAGCGAACTTCTTTCTGTTGGAATTTGAAGTGGGGCTATTAACTGACAAAAGCACGTAAACATTAGCATTTATGTCTGTCTTCAATGTTTTATTGCCTGATCAGTAATCGTATGAATTCCAGTTGAATTTTTGTAATCTATACCTTAAACTCGATATTTAGCTTGTTATATGCTACAACACCCACGTATGTAAACACTGTTACAGATTACCTGTTCATGTAAGTCATCAAATAAATTATAAAACTATTTAGGTTCAAAACAACATTTGTTTATTATAACTTAAAATAAATGGCATAGTAACAATAATAATAAAATGACTTTATAATAAACAAATAATATACTAATATATACTACTATATATTATATATACATATATATATACGATTTTGAACAACCCTCTAAAACGTGTTCAGGGGGTCACGTTAGGAACTTCTATAATGGTCCCGGGGTTTAGTTTCTGCGTGCGGGTCTTGCTAATAGTTCACTTTCCAAAGGAAATTCATTAATAAAAAAGGTATGTGCGGGTCAGTCCCACCATGCGACAACGTAGCTAAATGCGGCGGGCGGGGCTGCCCCAACATACGAGCGGAAAGAGTTAAACAAACATCGATCTAAATTTAAAGTCTTACATCCTGATACAATCCTAATACAATTTGTCTAAACTCTATAAAAACGTTATAGAGTAGTACTAAACTTGATTATTATTAAGTTGTTTTGTCGTTTGTTTGTTTTTGTTCTTTTATCTATGACTAGCTGTTACCCGCAGGCTTCACCCCGCAAATTATTTATACAACTATGAAAGTTGTGAGTGCTCAGAGTTTCCACTGAGTAGAAAAAAATATCCCTCACCAAAGACGAAATATCAATCTTTATCTTTCACACAAATCCCTCTTTTATCCTAAAATTACCCACTCCCACAAGATGAAATTATCACCACCTCTCTGTTTATGCACGTATATATAAAACAAATACACAAATACAAAGAGTTATATAATTTATCGACGCAATATATTTAGGCATATATCAATTAATGTAATTTAAACGTCGAGGCCGAAAGATTTACATTGCTTTATTATTAAACAAATTTATATTTTAAAATTCTAATAAAAAAATATAATATAATTGTTTAAATGGAAAAAATACAAACTGTAATTTTTTACAGTTTAAAAGATTAAAATAATAAACATTCAATGAAAGTGACAGTCCCATCATGACTCCTTGAAAGATTTACATAGAGTAATAACAAGTAACTAAGACCGTGAAAGTAAAGAAATAAATGTAGATAAGGAAATGTTTTTATCATATATCACAAACTATTTTAAAACAATGACGACATTTTTGTTAAGTTGTTTTTGTAGAATGTTGACGTATTAAGTCAAACATTTAAATTTTACAACAAAATAAACTAATAGTACCTTAACAATCCCTCTTAATCCCTCTATCCCTCCTTCATCCCTCTTACGCCTGAAAAATCCCTTAACAGGGATAAAAATCCTTTGAGTCAAATCATTGTAGTGTGCTGCATTCTGTGGTTAGCCCGTGGAACTAATATGAATCGAGATCAGCTGTTTATATTTTCGTCAGCTCAAACAAAAATGAATGTCTATAAGGAATACATGGGAACTTTATCGGGGTCTCTGGCGGAGCCCTAAGGTCAGATCAGGATGAAAAACATTTAGTTTTCCTATTTTATACATAAAGAATCGATGCACAAAATTTCAACTTTCTAGGTAAATGGGAAGTAGGAGAATTCGTGATGAGTGAATGAGTGAGTGAGTGCTTTGTCTTTCATAGGAATATATATTTTGTTTCATAAAAGCTTCGCAATAAAAAAATATATATTGAAATTGTTTAACGAATTCCACACGAGTGTTATCTTGAACTTGATATTGATATAAATTAAAATAATACTATTGTAACTGCTTGTAGTAGTTTTCACTCAAGTTTCCATATTTAGTAATGATTTTATAATTAATAATGACAAAACCCTATATAACCTGCAACATGCCTAAATATGTAAATATACTTTATTTACATAAATAACGGTACATTTACACAAAACGTAACAAATTGAATTAAAAACATAATGTGAATGAGCGTGGCTAATAGACAGCTAATACCTTTTTAAATATAATAAATACTTATTATCTTCTGTACAAAGAAATATTGTTATGGTAGCACATACAATAAACCTAAACCTATTAAAAACGTGTCATAATGATCTATGTAAAATATTAACAAACCTATATACATAAAGCCTGCTAAAAATATTGAAAAAATCATATTATTCAACATATTTTCTGTTGTTGGTTTTTCAATACCCAATCTCAAGTAGATACAAACTATGAAATAGTTCATAAAATGAATGTTTTCTAGGATAATACTTCATAATATATTTATTTTACTTGATATTATTTTGTTTTCATAAAACTAAAACCAGAACAAATACTGTAGACAGTACATCAAATATCTACTCGTTTTTTGCTTATCATAGGTGAAAGTACAATAAATAATAAATTTTAGAACAAATTTAAAAAATGCTCTTAATAGCATAAATTGACATGACTACTACCGGGTAAATTAAAGGATAGTCTTGAATTGAACATTGAAACTTTGCTAACTGAAGAAAAACTTTAACCGCTGTAAAATACAGGCAATCATCTAAAGTATAAGATAACTTAAAACTTCTATCTTAATCTTTTAATATTAAGTTCTTGAGGATGAAGGTTTTTAAGACTTTTTAAAGAAACGCATGAAAATTAAACAGCGGTTTGGCGTTATTTTAAAAGACAGATACTATTAAATGATTTTGAACATTGAGAATATTGTCATTAAATTATATTAAATTTTGCTGTCAATATTTTGGAGTCTGGTAAGTAATAAATGCAAACATTAAATTCCTAAGTTATGAAATGTAAATTTTAGAGTACTGTTGTTTATAAGAATATATCATTTCAAAGACCACTGGATGGTAAAAGATAAAGGAAGAACGGAGTAAAGACGTAGAAAGTAGGATGTTATAAGAAAGTAACATGTGTTTCCATTCGGGAAGTTCAGGTAATTACATTCTGAGGAATATATTGCCTTTATTGTACAGTGTGTAAGGCTTACAGTTTATGTACAGTTTAAAACTACTATGTACCAAATTAAGTTTATACAATTTAGTACGTTTAATTAATATGTAACAAGTCCTATAGGACTATATAACACGTCATAACCATGTTTTAAAAAATCCTCAAGAATTTTTCTTTTACCTTTAGTAGCAACAGTGATTGTAACAAACAATGATGTGTAAACACAAATTGCACAGTTTCATTAGTAGTTGTTAGTAGATGTCAGCTATTATTTCTGATGAGGACAAACAATTGAGATTAAAGCTACAAATTACCTGAAAATATGTATCCAGGTAATCCAATACGTCCTTAAAACACTATGCAAATAAATAATAAGTTAAAGGTCTGGATGTAAATTGTATTCAACTTCTATGAAGCATAACTATTTGTAGAATACCAGAGGGTACGGTAAAATAACTGTTTGACAACTAACTGTTTGGAAGTTCATTACTAACTGAACTATTTTATGAAAGGCTTAGTGATATTTATACTTCTTTAACTATCTATGTCTACAATGTTTACATTTTAAATCCCTTGTTTATACCTTACATGAAAGTTGTTTCTTCATGGCAGATTCTAGCACAGTGTAGTATATAATAGAATTTATGTATCTATTAAATTAGTCAAAATGAGTAAACTTATCTTGAAAATGGCAGGTCCCAAGATAAAATAAAATGTTTGTGTTTGAGAAGACATAATGAATATCAATTTAAACAAATTAAGGGAGTTTTATGTGGCCAATATATACAAAACTGAATCATAAGATTTAAATACATATTTGATTGTTATAGTTTTTATGTGGGATTGTAACCATAGCTAAGAAAAATAAGTAAAAAAAAAATAAATTTTAAATGATTAAAAATTTTAAAAATTCAAATTGTGCTTCTTAACAAACTTATTAACTATTAAAATTGCATTGTTATTATTTCAATTGGTAGACGTTACGTCATTCACTATCTGAGTACAAATACCATGCATGACTGGTAAGTTCTAATAGCAAATGTTTCACGGGTTGCGTTTTCCCCACATTTAGCTTAACTTTGGTAATTTCACTGGTTCAAATGGTGTAGTAAATTAAACTTTGCAACATCGCTGGATGAAACTTGATCCATTACATGACCGTAGATGTGGTTATCCTGAAGGTATGAACAGCTGTAGTCGAATGAGACTGCTATCAAATTCAGTATGACGGATATTGAATCTATTTATGTTACCTTGAACGAAAATTAACGAAATTATTATTTCAGAAAATTAACACATACGTTATAGGTGATTATTAACGATAGAAGTTTTTTCTTCGAGTAAATACATATACTGCATGCTGCTGTGTTAGGTCGTGTATTAAATTGATTAACAAAACATTGAAAAAATAGTCTCAAGTTCACCTATTATACCCGATATTTCATTGAAACTTCCCAAATGTTTTCATAATGTGTGTCTGCTCCTATTTTAAAGAATTTAATTTTATCCCTTATGATTTTTTCCAGTCGTTTTGTAGAATCTTAGATTGGTGTTACTATATTACAATCGTTTTATAAGCCGCCTCCTTTTTGTAGTTGTTAAAAATGCATCGCTGTCTGCGTTTTGATTGTGTCTAAATCAAAACTATTAATACAATTACACAATTATTACAATTATGTGATTCACATAAAAACATTTTTTTAAATCATACGTACATTAAATTTATGTTTTAGCTACTATAAAACATTTGTTGCATTATATTTGGTTATATTTAGCTGTTAGTATTTGCAAATTTATTTCGTTGTAAAGAAATGTTTAATCTTGTACTAATAACGGCCGTGCAAATAAATCTGGTATAGTAAAAAATAGTTACGCAACAGTTGGGAATATTTCCATACTAAATTTTAAAATAGATACAATTTATCATGAAGACATTTGTAATATAGAGGATTTTTAAAGTTTATATTGGGAGAAATTACTCAACTAAAACTTAGTAAAATACGTATCAATATTGCTAATATGTATTTCTATTTTCGATATTAACTGTGCAAAACAATATTGCTTTATTTATCATTTATAATATAACAGCTATACCTAATTAAAATATTCATAAACAGTTAGCTCTGTACACCTTTATAAGCTGTGTTCTTAAACAATTTCCAACAACAGCTGTTCTTGCGGTGGGTCTTCCCCGCATTTGAACAAACTTTGGCAATTCTACTGTCTCAAACTGCCGTTGTAAACTACACTGTTATTATATTGCTGGATGGCTGTGAGCCACTTGTATAACCTTGGGTTTGTAATTATCTGCGTCTGGTATTTTACCTACTCCTTCAGTTTATATGATATCGTGAACTATTAAACTATGTTATAAAGGGTGAAACTTACCAGCAAACCTCAGAAATAATTAGTTTCGAAAATTACAGAAAAATGTCCCTGTTAATACCCCAAATAACTGCAAATACCTGTGACTTATCCTCCAACTTAAATTTAAAAGTAAATGGTTCGATCATATTCAAGTTCAAAGCCAAATATAAATGTTCAAAGGTTATACAAAATTGTATTTATAAAGTGGCATTATTAGAAAGCTCATAATAAATAAGCACATAATAAAAGGTAAATAGCTGCACTCTCTGAATAGATACTCAAATACACCTACCCACGTTGAGTTGTCTGTAACCAATTAGAAATACTTGTTCAATAACAATTTTACATGGCTAATTGTCTTTCAGTTCAGGTACCAAGAACTATTGCTCGTCCAAGTAAACAGTCATCTAACAGTAATAGCAAGGGTCTGGTCTAAAGTGGATTCATTTTATGTCCTACTCACTGTATAACTTGTTGTAGGGTATATGACTCGGTTTAGTGAGTAAAGACATACAATACCCCCGTAGCAGCAAAGCTGCATACTCATCGAATTTCCAATGCAAAGATATTTGTCTTAATACCACATAAAGCTACATACCAAGTTTCATCAATATACATTCATAAATAAACGATTTATGACATTTTAATTATTCTTCATAAGAATAAACATGGCGGCTGAGTATGCAGGTTTGCCGAAACAAGGAACACAAAAAACGGATTTTTATACAAGTATATAAAATAAATATAAATCAACTAGGTAATGCCACATACCAAGTTTTATTAATTTATGTTCATAGTTAACGGAGATAATATTTAACTTATTCTACAAAAGAATAACATGGAGGCTGAGTACGCAGGTTTGCTACTACGGGAACTATCGGCAAAAAAATCATTTGTTGTTTAAATATTAATAGACCACAATAATATGAAGCAATGTACCAAGTTTCATCAGGATAAGTTGATAAATAAGCGTGATATTCAGTTTTTCTTATTCTCCATAAGAATAACATTGGACAACGTACTGTGCTTATTCCTTCAATATCTCTGTAACCAATTGACGTAGAGCAATGATCAAAACACCAAATTGTTTGTTTTTTAAGCTGAATTCAATGGTGAGAAGTAACATTTTATTTACTAAAACCTTTTATTTACTTATAAATTCAAAACCCCCATTTTTGGGATACAAAACCCCCAAAATACCCTTTTGGATAGAGCGATCTGGCTGGTTTTCGAACTGAGTCATAAATGTTGCTTTACATGTTTTCATCAAAATCGGACCAGTTTTACGAGAGTTATTCCACGCATGAACACACACATATATATACAGTTTTGAACGGATGGTGTTTTTAGCATCTGTGGACCTCAAAACTAAAAGTTATCATGGTCCCGGTCCTAAGTCTTACCATGCCGACTACGGCAATAGCTTCTTCATCCCTATAGAGGAAATTCGCTTTAACAAAATTAGTCTAAAGACCATGGAAGGATAACACTGGCAAGCTAATTTTTTATTTGAGGAATATAGGTTGCACAACTAGACAATAAGACATTGAACTTAGACTTGATGATTCAAAATACTATCGAAAGCGAGACAGAAGAATGGTATATCTATCGTGGTAGGGAGTGCAGAAATTTTGGCCGCCAAGCACACGTTTTGCTTACACTGTTATACATCCTATTTCCTACCACCTCCTATTTTAAAGCAAGGGTTGCTTTTTTAATTAATATTTTAGCCCCAGTTAACATGTTGCGACAATGAATAAAATAGTGAAAGAATAGTGAAAGATCGACAAGGTTTTACAAACTGTGAGAGGTAAAATTCAAACCATGTACCGACTTCTGCTTTGATAATCTAATGTCAGATCGCTAAGGATTAATGGGGAATGCGATGGGTTTTTTCTTATATAGTAATACCCATTTACTATCTAATCTGAAGCTACTTTACAAACCCACAATATGGGGAGTTCCTAAAAATGTATTACAAGAAATCCATACATAATTGTTAAGGACTTTAAAAAAGTACATATCGCCACAAACCTGGATGGATAATTAGGGTCGATATTTTATACTTTAATAGATCCATTTAGCATTCAGCTAATATTTTCAACTGATAGAAGTCCAGTTGAGGTCGCGTTATGGCGATTCTTCTATGTATGCCTTCGTCTACGATTTTTGAAATTTCCTCCTCGGTTTTGAAATTTCACACCTGAGGAACTCCTAGTTTGAAGTATGCGCAATCTAATTATACATGTTTTTAAACAAGTATAATTAGTATTATAAAATAAACATAAGGCTATAGTATATTTCGTCACAAGTACGGAAAGTGGCCGTTACCGGTGCATGATCAAGTTTTAAGTACGAGCCGAAGCCGAGTACTTGAATTCGATCAAGCACCAGTATAGCACTTTCGGACGATTTGTGAACAGTACTTTTCATCTAACCACCTCTTTTTAAATCAAAACTGTACCATCAACATTGATTTCAATTTGTAAAATTACCCACTGCTTATACTATTACAATAGTCTATAGTCTAATAAAATAACAACTTCAGAGGTTTTTTATTGTTTAATTTTTTTATGTTGCTAGAAACAGCCGTTTACACATTATATACTAGAATACTGTAAGTAGAATAGCAGCGCTCGTGGTGATAAATCTTGGGACCTTTTTACCCGGCTTAGTTCTTTTTGCAGTTTTACCCGGACTGTTTACTCGGCCTATCGGGAATCGATTGGTTTCAATCACAGCTGATAATACTATAAACAATAGTTAATTGCATGGGTGTTATGAAAAATCGTTATTCTTATTGGCTCATTCTTAGAAAATCTCAGCCGCTCTCAGGGGTTTTACACCCAGTTAAACGTGATGATTCATTAGTCTGAAAATGGCTTTGTAATTATCCTCTGTGCCATTCAAATATCTATCTATACATACACCCGTATACAGCTACCGTTTACAAACTTATGTGTTTATACACAATTCACCCAATTACGATGAAACGTTGCATGGTAATACATTTCAGCCAAAGAAGGTCAGGTTATTGTATAACATATAATAGAAGTCTTATAGTGCAGAGCTCCACCATATTGTAATTTCATACTATCAATGTTAATAGTTAGAGTAATGATTTTACTTGAGTTTTCAAGGTAGCAATATTTTTACAGACGGGGAATTAAACGGGATCAAGAAAGGCCACACGATCGACGTCGCAGGTAACAGCTAGTAAACAATAATTCAAAATACCTACAAGAAAAGTCTTTAAACTATAATCTTGTTTATACTTGAACTTTTCCAAGCTACGAGCATTAGAATTTGCAATCCTAAGTTTGCGGGAAGGTTGAACAAACATAGGTCTCCTTTTAAAATAAAAAAACAAAAAAAAAACATTAAATCGCTTAACTTTCGAGACATATTTTAAGTTTCAATCGTCACATTTGAGAGCTCTTCCCCACTAAAAGATGTCATAAAATAAAACTTCATTCAAGCAAGGCTAGATAGAAGGCCTATTGTGCCGGTCCTAAGCTTTTTAACATTTAAAAGCTATAACTCGAGGCGTGCATAGTGACATTATAATAAGGCTACAGGTGTGTTATAGGGCTTGCGGGGGTTCTATAATTTGTTTGCCAGTGTTTATCAAATAAAGTCCAAAGACAACTGTATAGTAATAACGTCTGCTACTAAAAACATTGATTTAAATATTTTACTCGTATTCAGAACTAACCTTTGTTGTGAAATATCTTACATTTATTTTATTTTGTTACTTTTAATAATATTTATTTGCTCTTAACTTTAAACCCGATTCAAGTTAAGTTATTACTTAAGCTGCTTGTGGCAGTTTTCACTCAATTTAGAATTTCTGTAACAGATTTATAATAAAACGATATACAATATAGTACAATCTTAAAAACTAAACAAAATTCAAACCACAATGCCTTAAATATTGAATCTACCAGTAATATAAGAACTGTAACAAAGGACACATATTTATAATTAGTTTGTTAAATAAAATTACGGTTCATACTCATTAAGTATTTTTTATTAAATACAATTATACGAAGCTTACTGTATTCACCTCTAAAACAATTGATAACGAGTTTTTAACATTAGATATATATTTTAGTATTTTATTTTAAAATATTGTTTATGGCACTACACATATAAGCCTACATAACTAAATGCAATATCATACTAAGCAATAGGCCTATATAACGTGAAAAATAATAAAATGTTACATTATAATCGGTTAAAAAAAGTTAAAAAATACATTGCTTATTTTGCTATCACTTCTCTACTAAGTATAAACAAAACTAAGTATAAAACTTCTAATTGACGAGTAAAGTATGCACTTGGAAAGTCCCATTGATAACGCACATGTTTAAAAACTATAGGAACGTAATCAGGGATTGTTCAATAAATTCAAAGACATTTTGTTTCTATTTTTACAATGTAATTTATTAAGTAAAAATATCATTAGAAAAATATCCAAACATTTATTTAGTTGTTCTGTTATAACTGCGAGAGTAAATTCAATCAAGCAAATTTTAAAATACGTGTATGAAAAGTTTTTCATTACCTTAATTTTAATTATGACAAAGTAGTAGAATAAGGGGTGGTCTTGAAATGAACATTCAAACTTTGACTCAACTGAGGAGCAACTTTTACCACTGAACAAGACAGGTAATCATCTAAAGTAAGAGGAGACTTAACAACTTGCCCATTAATCTTTTAATCTTGGGTTACTAAGGATGAAAGTGAACTAAGATTTATTTCAAGAAACCCTTCAAAATTTTCAACCCAAATAATCAGCTTTTCATTGTTCCAAAAACGCCAATTTGAATTGTTGATCTTCTTGATGTGATAGATATAGTGGCTAATTGTCAAGATGTAAATTATATATACATAGTAACCAAAGGCTACTGCTACGATTAGCGAAAAGGACCCAATCATTCTGATTCAGGAAGCAATATGTTGCCATGAAATGTTAATTTGCAGTTGTGCTATATTTTTACTCACCCCATGACAAAAAACTAAGAGGGTAATTGTTTTAAACGTTTGTTGTTTGTTGTCAATGTTCATTAAATAGCAAAAATATTGCAAACTAGTTAGCCCGTTACTCGAAATCAAGCAATATTTCGCTTTGATGAGCATAACTTTTATCAAAATTATAATCTGTATCGCTAATTCAGTCCTTTTTGTCTCAGATTATTAATAGATGGGGAGTGTGATAACTCAGGTTTTTGAAACTCCGATTGTCTATAATTGTTCCGAATCTTATCCAAATATATAACAACTCATTCTTTTCCAAAACTCATTTTAATTTATTTTTTTTACTTTTTGTTGGCTATTTTTATTTGCTGTAAATACTCTCAAGTCTACGATGTGCCAACTCACTAAGTTCTGGGTTTTTAACAATTTTAACCCTTTTTGGGTTGGATGCCATTTTGAGTAAGGAAATTTTAATGTACAAGATTCTTGGCATGCTAATTTTGGTTCACATTTTATATAGACTCTGAAAATAAGGATGGGATAATTTATTGTCTTCCAAGAAATTAATAATGATTCTCAATTCGTTACATCTGACTGACACATTCTAATAAAGATCAGCTTGAAGGTGGTTAAAGAATAACGAATCTGCTCTGGTGGTTTTCTAATTATCTAATCTTATTCCCTTTATCTAAATAACTATACAGCCCGATGTGTAACTCACTCACTCACGTATATGAATTCTAGACCACTTCTAGGTGAGGTAGAAACGTGAAATTTGGCATGCAGGTACCTTGTACCTAAAACATCCCTGGAAATTGTTAAAAGTGACAATTTCCTATTATTAAACCTCTAATTTTACATCGGAAATTGATTTTAACATTCGGCTTATGGAGTTTCAAATAAACACAAAAGAATCATAAAAGTTGTAGCAAAATATACATTAATCTGTCAATGTAACTTCACATGGTAGAGTTAATTCAATGATAGGGCAGTTGAATAAAGATAAAATCTAGAGTGGGTATACCCCAAATGAATCAAGATAGGATACTATAAAAAAATTAAGGGATATTGAGTTAAAATAACAACTGGAGCGACCCCAAGTGGTGTCTGGGGGGCGGAGCCCTCAGCGAGCGAAGAGAGTTCTAACATAATATAAAAAATCTGCGAATTACGAATTATTTATTTTAATTTCTGTATTCTACCCATTTAAAAAATTGTCGTGATCGATGGCTTCTTCAATCCCCGATCTAGAAAATGAAAAACATTCATAACCAAAATCATGTACATATTGCGTTACCTTTCCAGCGGTGAACTTGTGTTCTTGCTGATAAACTGTGTTTACTCTATTCAGCTGTTCATAGAATTAAATACCTCCGTCGCAGCATGCCTGCGTGCTCAGCGAATTTCCAATGCATGCATATGTTTCTCACACCACATAAAGCCACTTACCAAGTTTCATAAAAATTCATAAATAAAGAAGTGATAAATAGCATTTGATTTATTCTCCATAAGAATAACATTAGGGCTGAGTACGCAGGTTTGCTGCAACAAGAAAGATAAGAACATTAGTTTTAAGCAATTATTAATATAACTCAACCAAGTGAAGCTACATACAAAGTTTTAATAATTTTTGTTCATAATAAGAGAGATAAAAAACTTTACTTATTCTCCACAAGAATAACATTATGGCTGGGTAAGCAGGTTTGCTGCTACGGGGATAATCAACATAAAATAATTTTGTGTGCAAAAATCAATATACTAATACTACGTGAAACCACATACCAAGTTTCATCAATTCATAAATAATCAAGATATCAAATTTTAATTATTCTCCATAAGGTTAACATCGGACAACGTACTAAGTTTAGCACGTTGAATATCTCGGCAACGGTTGAACGTAGAATCACAATTTAAACACCAAAATGATGTTGTTGTCGAGTTAAACTGATTGTTAAAAGCAAATGTGAGATTCACATTAAAATTATCTGAGGTAAAGCTAAAAAACATTTGCACATAAGATACAACACACAACATGGGTGATTTTATGAACACGTTTTTTGGATTTCCTCCGCAACCACTTAACCTAGGTTAATGATTAAAAATACTATATTATTTTTTGCTAAGCTCTACAAAATAGTCTAATAAAACATTGTGTGTTTTAAAAATTGTAGGGTAAAAAGTGAAAAACTGATTTTTGGAAAATTTTGAAACCCCATAAACCCCCCTCTAATTGTCTGATTTTTCTGGTTTTCGAACTTAAGGTCATGAATGTCACTTTACACATTTGAGCCAAATTTCATCAAATTCGGAGGTTTTTTACTCAAGTTATCGCATTCACGGACACACACACACACACACACACACACACATATATATATATATATATATATAAATTTGAACGAATAGTGTTTTTGGCATCTGGGGACCTCAAAAAAAAGTTATCATGGTCTCGGGCTTAGTCTTACCATGAGACCTACGGTAATAGCTTCTTCCCTATAGAGGAAATTCGCTAAAACAATTATTTCTCAATGTTAATCTTATGGACAAATTACGAACTTTAAGGGCGGCTAGGGCTTTTCCCTGAGGTCCGTTCTTTGTGTAATTTTGGAACAAACAACTTCAGACTCCAAGCCATATTCAAGCTTTCAAGCTATATTCAAGCTCTAAAAGTATCAAAATCGGTTGAAAACTGTAGGAAGAGTTGGAGTCAGAAAAAAACCCTCAGCGTATAAATTAGCATAGACATGATTGTGCAGCAGGTTTGAAACTAGAAGCTGCTGCCATTAACCATCGGGATACAAATAAACAGAGATTTCGAAGAAAATTACAGACGAAAGTAGTCAAAGTGCTATTCGGCCAATGTTTTATTAAAGCGTAACATGCTACTGGCTATATGTCATCCACTAATTAGCCAAAAGTCCAAAAAACTAATAATTTTATTTTATAAGTTGAATATGTAATTTAATGTAACTAAGAAGATTTGGTTAAAACAATCTTTGGTCTGTTTATGTTTTAGCGAGAGTAACAAAGAACGCTAACTGTTTATATGGAAAATCTTACTATAACCAACATTTTGGGCACTCAGAAATATCGCGTGGACTGCAAAGTAGAAACTCAAAAACGTCGAGTAGTGTCGGGTTGAATTCTTTCATCTCACTCTGATTATAAATTCATTTCATATCAGTGGCATATTTTATAAAACACAGCGAACAATAACCCATAAATAAAGGAAAATTGCTTGCTTTGACTGCCATATGCCGGCCTGTTAAAAGTTATTAGTGATATTTTACCATAAAAACAAGAATACGTGGCGACTCGGTCCCAATTATGAAATTAATATTCGCAAAAAGAAAGGCCATTGGAAGATGCCATCATGAGTTAGCAGCGGCGCGGCGACATTCCTCTACACAACAGCCGCTGATTTTATAGCGTAAGGTTTAAGAGTCTTTTAGAATTTCAAGCTTTTTGCACCTTGAAATACTTTTCAAGCAAGTCTGATACTGGTTACACCAGTGGTTTGTTATCTCTTGATCCTCACTTACCTGGATTTTATTTAGATTTTATATTATATTCAACTTAGAGAATAGATATTATAGCCATTTATTATTTTAATTCATACCAATATTTACATTAAATAATTATAAACCTATTAACGATTTATCAGGTTCAGAAACTAAAAAAACCAGGATGTTTTACGTAATGAAATATATACTTACAGTTGATGTATTTTATAATATTACTAGCTGGCCCGCAATACGTTGCCCTGACCTAATGTCATTAAATTTGTTTTATGTAAATTACTCGTTCATTTTCAAGCCTCCCGGATGAGCTCGTTCGCTACGCTCATTCGCCTATTTTTATATAGTGCTAACTTCGGCATCGAAGAAAGAGTTTGAGTTGTCATTCAAGTAGATTTTTTATTTCCGTAATGAACATATGTTTAAGTAAGGTAACTAACTGAACTTTGATCAAGTTAATGGGAAAGTTGAATGCCAGTGGGACAAAGCCCTTAAGTTGGGTTAAACATTTTTTTTTATAAAAACCTTGTCCAGACATTAACGAACACAACAAAAAAATAACTATGCAATTTGGTGTACTCATTCTCAGTTATGGTGTGACCAAGGGAAATTGGGATTCATTTTTACTTTCTCCCCATACACATAGTATATGGAAAAAGTATTGTTTTCGTCAACATTTTCGAATTTGAGTTGTTGGTGGAAATATTCGCTTTGGTGCTCCCTGAACCCAAAAAAGTGGTTTTTACGAGATGTCTGTCTGTGTGTGTGTGTGTGTGTGTGTGTGTGTGTGTGTGTGTTTGTGTGTGTGTGTGTGTGTGTGTGTGTGTGTGTGTGTGTGTGTGGGTGTGTGGTGTGTGGTGTGTGTGTGTGTGTGTGTGTGTGTGCGTGCGCGTGTCTGTGTGGATGTGTGGAGAGCTGGAGCCCTAACCAATGGTCCGATTTTTATGAAATTTGGTATGTATATACTAATCCACGATATATCCAGATTTTTTTTCATTTTTTGGAATTTTTGATTTTTAAGGGTCATTGTCCCCCAAAAGCCGCCAAAAAACATGAAAAATCAAAATTTTTCAAAAACGGCTCTAACGAGTTTGATTAAACTTTATTCGTTTTTAGAAATTTTGTTTCTCAACAAAATGATAACACCCGCATTTCTGTAAAAATTCCCCATGTTATTCTTATGGGGAATACAAAAATTACTATTTCTCTCTTATTTACTGATTAATTTCGTTCAAACTTGATATGCTTGTCAAGTTAGCATTGAACAACAGAGGAAATTCGAATTATGTTGCCCCTTAACCCTGAGGGGGGAATAGGGGGCATTTCCCCCTTAAAACCACGTGTGTAGCAATGGATTCTGTAGCGCCTCCAAAACAGGGATTTGGGTGGATGTTTTTTAAAACAACTTGTTTACAAGATTTTCCGTATTCCACCGTGCTGTGTATTCTATATTTAGTAAATAAAAAGTAATTTATTCATTAAAGTTGGGCTAAAGGGAGAAAGTATGTGTCAGTTTCCTGATACCATTTATTATACGAGTATATTAAGATTGTGACTTGAAAATTATTGATGATCGATTATATTACAAAGGGCACTAACAATTTCTGTCCAGTTAATAACACAATTTAAAGGCTTCAGTTGTAAAGGAAATACGTATTCCAGTACGTCAACTACTATGATTATAGGGTTTGTTATAGGAATATAAATATTACATTTATTACTTTAATTTATGTAGACATACAATTATACTGCTACATACCTTAAGGTAAGGTAAAAATAAATACATGAAGACGCTGATATCTTTAAAGAGCTGATTTCTGAAATTAATTTGATATATTGGCTTTAGCAAAGTACAAGACACTTAAGTAGCCAAGGCGCTTCATTATAACTTATAACTTTTGCTCCTTAGCAGCTCTACAAACATTGCAACCCACATGCTTTAAATCTTCCTCCAACGGCCATTTATATATTCGATTTTAATAGAATAACTATATTCGAATATGATAAAATCATATCATCGAATCAAGCAGGTAATCTACATTATTTGAAACAAATTGTAATGAATTCAGTAGTTAGTTTATTTTTCTGTTTTTAACATCGTACCTTACGGTATATGGTATACCTAATCAGTTTAGGGTTTGTTATTTATATGCATGTGATGATACGTCTTGCTTTAACCTATGGTTTAATAGTTTAAATTTAGAGATATTTATTTTGCTGCCTAAAATAGTTCAAAAAGATTAACTATCTATCCTTTAGGCTAGTAATTTTAAAGCTTTTAGAATATAGTATATTCAAAGTCAATATAACATTAAACAGTAATATCTAGTGGAAAATGCAATTGAAAACTGCGAAATATTGTTCCTTGAAATTAAACTGCCGATTAAAAGTGTTTATTTACTAGTTGTTCTTAAACTAAATACCTCAGTGAAAAGTGCACATTTAAACATTATTATTACAAATTTAAAAAAATCATGTAGAAAAATATGATATGATGTATTTGTTAGATTTAAAAAATCAATTTCATCAAGGAAACAGTCTGTTAGAAGCAATGTAGTGAGAATTGAATTATGCAAACGAGATATGAAGATTGATAAGGGCAATCGGAAGGGGGGACAACAAACGGCGACCCTTCTGATTTACATTAAACATTTCCGTGCTGAAGATTAGCTTCTCGGTGAGGGGGCGAGGGTGGAATGTTTGAACGTGATGTTATTCAGCAACTGGTGAGGCAATCTGCTATTATACAGAGTGTGTCTGAAATGCACGGGCAAAGTGAATATATTTCGTAAGGATTTTTATCAAATGATGATTATTATATAAATTATTATACTTTGTAATCCATCAAAAAATAGTAGGAAGCAATTAATGTTGAGAGCTAAACCCTAAATGTTTGAAGAAGTAAAACAAAACAAAACAAAAACATTGAAATGAAATACATTTTGGAGAAATTCTCTCTGGGCTGTGGGCTATTGCCTTGAAATTTCAATATGTATGCCATGGCAGGCAGTGATTTTATTTGTACGAGTGATTAAAGTATACAGTATTAACTCGTTCGGGGTATTTACCTTGTAAAACCTGATGGTAGTTAAATTTACTTGTTCGAATAAAATAAAATGTGAATTGAAAACTTAAAACCTTAACTCGCTAAGCTGCTAACAGTTTACTAAAAGGATTATGGATTGAATGAACACATAATCAAGCCATAGTAATCCTTTTAATATAAATACAAAATAAAACAATGTTGTAGAATCTTGGATCCTGAAAATACAAGTGTTAGCAATAACGGATAAGGCTTTCAAATAGTCGAAGCTTAATATTTAGTTCTATAAAAACAATAAATTTATATACATGGGAAATAAAGCAGGTATGTGTTCTGTGTATAGTATTTTAGAGCATTACATCCACATAGATAAAAACATATGCATTACTTTGTAAGTTCTAATCATACACATCCTTTAACATAACTGCTAATCTTCGTACCACGTGCTTTGAGCAAACGTTGTACAGGAATCTCAAAACAAAATTAAACAACCTTCAGAATTACTTAAACAAATGACTGTCCTTCTAAGAACAAAATAATATACAAGATATCAATCAAAACTAATGCCCTTTATCAGAATATAAAAGGTCTGTTTGATGACGTCTCTTATAATAGGATACAAATGTGTACGATGGTTGTAAACGTTAATCGGTTTCTTCACATAATGCAGCTCAAGCAAATATTTTCACTCTCCACGAAGCTTGCTGATGTGCCTGACTGTTCGTCAGTCCTAATTAATTTGATTTCCACGAAATAGATATAGTAAATATTAATATAAATATACTCTAACGTAACTTTAATCAGTAATAGAACCTTTAAAATGATACTCTGAAGTATATATACATTTTTAGTTATTTAAACCAATTCGAAACTTACCAAACAATAAAGTCATCTTAACAATGTGTATTTTCGATTCCCTCTATTTAACATATGTCTAGCCATCTTGGTGACATGCCCTCGGAAGTCCTTCCCTTGTATATAGGAATACCTTTTACGCATGCAAAATAGCCCAAAAAGGGATTCAATAATTCAGTTTAAACTTTTTTGTGGCATATTTGTGTCAATTCAAGTCAAATTGTTTTTCTTAAAAAGTAAAGTTAAATTTCATTAAATAATTTTGTTTGTATTTTAAACTGGCTCAAAAAGACAATACAAATTATGTACTCCCAGTTAGCACAGCCATTTTGTTGCTTACTGCTTGCAAATTTAAATCCAAAACCTAATTTTAATTAAGAATATATTTCTGGTTTGTTTACAAAAGCAGCTTTTAATTTACTCAGCTGTTGTATTTTAATGCAAAGTAGGGGAATACATGGCTCGGTAAAGAAGGTGATCATAAGTCTTGATCATTGGCTTAAAAAATATTTTCTTGTCAATTGCAAACGTACCACAGAGTAAATTTAAAATAACGCATTTTTACCTCAACCTTAGGCTAAGAGTAATTTATTGCTGGTTCCTCTGTGTTCAGTAGTTTACTAGGTGTTACAATAGTTTAATAACTTGTTACTATTTGCCCATTACGTTATTATTACGTATTACGTATTATACGTATTACGTATTATTACGTTATTATTGATTTATTATTCATTATTATTAATATTATATTATTATTGGATTAATTCTTATTACTTATATTTTGATTGTTTTGTTCCTTATTGATTAAAAAAGGTACTAGCCAAGGAATTGTGAAAATAATATTTGTTCTTGGTTAGTATGTAACTAGCTGTGTACCCGTCCTTCTTACGGGTTGTATGTCTAAATAATAGATAAATTTGAAAATGATAACAACCGAATTAATTTTACAATATTTCATTGGTGGACGTGAGGATGACACAAGGCACTTTCGAAATTAATCTGTTTATGAACCTCAGGGGAAAAAACTGTCGATCGGTAGTTCCTGTTATTCTTCTATTGAACAGAGTGAAGGAGGGATGTTTATGAGACCACCTGTTTACGAATGTCCTGTTCTCAACTTTTAGAAGGACCTAATACAAATCCTCAACCCTTTAGTCTTATCGGAAAATAATTTTCAAATTTAGTGTTGAGACACTCAGTAGTTGGCTACATAGAATATCTATTTAGAGAGGCAGAGATCTCGTCTCCTCATTACTCAAGCACACAAAGTGTCTGTATGAAATCTCTAGAGAGAACAACACCATGACTCCACATTATGGGCCATGTTGTTGCTGCTGATGTCCTTTAAAGTACCAAATTTCAGCTTTATTGGTTGAGAGTTTGTGATTATTTTATTAAAGGTCAGTGGGGCAGATCCCTTAAGTATTTTTTATCTGCTTTTTTGCTTCCGAATTTCATCTCCATCAGTCCAGTAGCAGGTGTAAGATTTTTAAAATAGGTATTCTGAAGGTTCGGGGGTGGGGCCCTAAAACACGTTCTTAACGGGAATAGGCTTTTGTTATTTTCTGATATATTAGGTATGTTCCTACCGAATTCAACTTAAAAGGTCCAAACTAATGCTCATAAGATTGCCAGCAATAAAATAATATTAGGCAGAGTAGGGTACGATTTTTTTCAAACCTAGCCTTTTTGTACATTTTCAGAATAAAGGGAACCACTATGCAAAATTTCATCTTCTTAGACATTGTCTTTTTTTAGTTACAGTGATCACAATGTGAGCGAGTGAATGTGACTGAAAAAATATAAATTTAGATAATATGTCCACCCTGTATACTTCTGTTATTTATTACCAATCTCCACTCAACGTTTTAATTGAGAACTACAACAGCTAATTATGGAATAAATAATCTTAAGTCATCAACTGGTTCAGTATAAATAAATGCTTTGTCCATAACCATAAGATGTTATTTTGAAAATCCCGTGGGGTTTAGCCCTGAGGTGAATTCAAAATGTTGAAATATCAAATAATCTTCTAACGTACGTATAGAACACATAGAAACAAAGTTTCATCTAAATCAAATCACTCGTTTCCCTGAGAAAAGCGAACAAATACGATCAAAACCGCGCGAAAACACGTTTTTGAGCAGAAGCCATTATTTTTTTAAAAGGCGTAATGCAGTTTCAAGTAGCCTAAAACCTTACACGAATGTATAAAACAAAGAAACAAAGATTAGTGTAGCCGTTTTCCCAAGAATATCAAACAAAAACACTTTCTTGAGCGTTACCGAAGGATAGACAGACAGACAAAATTTAGATAAGACTTTTTGGCTCCCCTAGGGTGTAAAACGTGAAAATATGCAAAAATGTCATAAATCCAAGCAATTTACTGACAAAACTTCAATTTTTTATATATATATCATCTCTGTACACTTATGTAATTTATCACCAATCTTCACTCAACGTTTTAAATAAGAACTACAACATATGTTTATAGAATAACTATTCATAAGTCATCATCTGGTTTAATATAAATAAATTCTTTATCTATAAGAATAACGTAGGATCTTCAAATCCCCGTGCAAGCAATTTTATTTATATTGATTGTATAGGGTAGGTGGAAAACCTTCTAATTAATCTAATATTGAATTTTTTACTAAAAAAGTAAACAAAAGGCTTCAGTGCTCCTAAACTAATAACTAATTTGACTAAATTAATTAAGCGAGTTGTATGTAATATATTTTAATAAATAGTTACTTAAAAAACCGTTAATTAACGAAACTAAATCATTAGGATCACCATAGCATAATGCAGCACGTAATACAGATAAATAATTAATGGACGTTTACGTTTATGTTTAATAATTTTATAATGTATGAAAAATAATAAAAACTTTATAGTAACTTATAAACTTGAAAAGCTTAACCTATTCTATAATAAAAATAATCTGAGGAAAGTGGTTAAGTTGTTGATAGCAGCCTTTACTCACAATATTGCCTAACTTTCAGCTTTGGAAGCGTCAGTGTTCTCGTGTAAACATAAACCGGGGATATTAGAACAACGATCCTGACAGTGGTAACTTCATTCATAATGTTTTGTGTTGGAATAACAGCAATTACTGACATTCAAAACTTACGCTATTAAGTAACGGTGGGTAAGAATTGTTTGCCGTAGATAATTTAAACTTGAATAAGGAATGCTTCAATTGAATAAATAAGTTTGGTTTGTCCATGTAGAAGCTTAATATTCATTTTACATGTTATTGATCACATATCGATACTGATAATACCTGTAAGCGTATATTTAAAATACGTTATTTGATACGTATGTAAAATACGATTGTAAATCTTAGTTGACTTTTAGGCACTCTCATCTTCTATAAAACTATATTAAGTAAAACAATTTTAAATTTAAAATTGTTTTACTTAATATAGTTTTATAGAAGATGAGAGTGCCTAAAAGTCAACCAAGAATACAATCACCATCTTCAACAACAACAGAAAGATTCAGAAGAAAAATACGATTGTAAATATCTCATTATTTGTTAAAAGTTATAAAAAATACATACAAACACTAGTTTAATGGTGTATACTCACAGCCTGAAGCCTATATGGGAAAAAGTGTCAAACACTTTTTAACACATTAAAAATAGTGAATTCAGCAACCCCGTGACCAGATCTTTAAAAACATACAACTACAATGCAAAAAATTATATACTTATTTACAATATAAACTTTTGAACTTTAGTGTAATGTTTTCAGAGCTATGTGTAATATAATTTCCTCGTTATCAAATTATTGCATTGTATTTTACAATTTTTGATAGAAATGAGAGATTTAATTTGTTTGATTGATGATTTTTCTTAGCTCTGAAAAAGATTAGTGAGTCTCATGTTTTACGAAATTGAGAAAGGGTTTTTCACCATGCAAATTAATTATTTAAAAAAGACGTGACTAACACACATAAGATTCCAGTTTCACTAGTAGGATTTTTTTTATTTAGTATGAAACATATTTTAAATCTGTAAAATTGTGTTTATAAAATAACTCCATACGTTTCCCATAAGCGAAAAAACTAAATATACTTTAAAACAGAATAGAAGAATTTAAAATTAAACCACTAGAGGCTAAAAATAATAAAATAAATTACAATAATTAAACACACTCCTAAGGTTCTAGCCATTTTATTGCCAACTCAATCATCAAAACTTAGGTAGCAATTATGTTTAAAAACTCACCTTAGCGTATTACGAATAAAGAATATCATAATCTAAAATGTATGTTTATTGTAGTTTGGGAAACAGTTAGGCCTAGTCAAAAAAACACCTAGGTCATGTAACACTATGTCGTTTGCAGTAATTATGTCAAACCTAAGATAAGCTAACAATTTCTAAATAACAAACTACCAAGAAACAAGTAACAAATTTACAGCCTTTATTTTCTTATAGCATTGTGGATTGAATAAAATCTAAATTCTTATTCATTACTCAGCAATACGATTAATAAAGTAACGAAAGTTGTTAAACTCATCGGGTATTCAAGTTGACATATAAACTTACATACAAAATATAAAGTAAGTTGTCTTAATCTATTGCTTAACCTTAAAAACTGTTTTATGTACTTTTCTTTTCACAATGCCAGGATGAATGGGTATGTGTGGCAATTTGAAGATATTCTTAGCCAAGGAAACAGCTTGTTAGCTGCTCGGCGAGCTCCGTCGGTTAATTGTGTTGACTTATCCAATTTGTCGCGGAGAATCCCCAGGGCCAAGCATCGATCCGTCTCTTACAATAAGATGGAGAAATGGTATCAAGTGAATATCAAGTATTTAGACAGATGCAACTATACGAAATAAAATAAACCTATAACCTTTTTTTCTTTTGTTAAAGGTTTCCATGCGGATATTAAGCATAGTTTAAAAATTTAAATAATATATATTTGTATCAATATTTGTAAACATTTCTGTCACTTTGCATTAGCAATCGAATTTTTAAATGCGTAATGAAGAAAAGTTTTAAATTTTAAGGGTAATTTAATAGCACTGAGTCAGTCAAACCAGTGTGAATTGTATTGCTTCTTTCTAAATTAAGGCAATATCCATTTTTACTCATTTTATACACCCACTGGTAATAAAGCCTTGATTCTGGTACACTGTAATTTGTTTTAACTTTCTCGGCCGGGAAAACTTGAAGTCTTGATGCCATATCGATTGTGATAGGCTCAGCTAATTAACATGTACTAAACAAGTTTTCAAACTTTGGCTTTTCCCTAAAATCATACAATTTATTGAGCTTCTAATTTTTGTACGTTTCCAGTTGAAACACTTTAGCCTTGAATGATCCTATAACAAAAGTACGACTCACAATACTTAACTTGAACTAAACAGATATTTTCAACCAACAATAAATGAATAGAAAATAGAAATTAGTTTATTTACATTTTTACTAGTTGACAACTGTTCAAAATTTTTCAAAATGATCGTAAGATGTACTTTCATTCAATATTTAAAACTATTTTTTAATACGAATGGTAGCAACACAATTAAATTTGCATGAAAACGAGAAGAATAAATGTCCAATCTATTTTACGTAAACAAAGTGTAATTCATTCTTACCCAGGCAGAATGTCACTTTTAAGCCGTTAAGATTTACAAATAAATTACTTTACCGCTCGCAGGGTAATGGAAAATTCATTCGCCCCCAAGAGAGCAGGGCCAGGTGTCTCACCTAAACACTTTTATAAAATGCGGATACTTTGGAAAACACTTTACACTACTGTGGAAATTTATTTGTTTTACCTACTAGAGAAATCTTTACTAAGTTAATTAGGATAGTTATAATTGTTCTAGTCCGTCTAACTGACGACTACAGCCACTTTTGGTAATGTAAAACTATGATTTATTTCCATGATTAATTACAATATTGTCAATATAACCTTGTTTAAAACTTATTAACAGCCTCTCCTAATTAAGTGAGTGACCAAAAAGGTTACACTCAGGTTTAGTAGATCATAGTATTGGAAAATTTATTTACCACTTATCGTTCAACAAGTTGGTAAATTATATGAGAAGTAATCGATTTCAAGATTATTTATCTATTGTCAGACTTTTAAACTGTTCAAACATTGTAATCACTGCGTAGTAGATCCATATCCTGGCTATTCTCTCAGCTCTATCTGATCAGTAGTAGGTTCAGCAGTAGTAGATATTATATAACTATTCAGAAAACAATGTTATTAACATGCAGCTAAACGCATGATTTAACTAACTCTACAAGTTTTACAGCAATGATTATTAGAATCTACGCTAAATACATATTGGAAGGAATGATATCTAATACATATTACGTTAAATAAAATCCAATGTATTATAAATAATGATTTAAAATATTTGACGATGTTACACCTATAAGGATGAACCCGGGCAGGACGGAGTATGGCAACCAGTGCAGTTATTGCTCCAGCTGAGAGTTAGGTTTGTGAATCTCGGCCTACCCATACTTCTTCAATATTGCCATATGGCGAACTTTTAAGAAATAATATACATCACCAAATAATAAAAACAAGTGCAGATGCTTTCCTCGAAAATATTTTTTAACTTTTATGAAGATATAGTCGTAATATCTGGGAGCTAGGTACATTAAAATAAGAGATGCATTTTTAATTGGCCTAAAGAGAAAACTTGGATTCATCCCGGATTGAACAGTAAGATCTGAAATTTTACGTTGTTAGCAAATTTCCCCTATAGGGAAGAAGCTATTACCGTCGGTGGCATGGTAAAACTTAAGCTCAAGACCATGATAACTTTTCATTTTGAGATCCCCAGATGCCAAAAACACCATTCGTTCAAATTGTTATATATGAATATATATATATATATATATATATATATATATATATATACATATTAAAAATAACTGAGTGATTAGGGCTACTAATATGTTAGTTGTAAGCATAATTTTAATTGTAAGACATGACTATGACCTAAAGGTTTGAAACTAGTCGTCTAATAAAACATATTATGTTAAAACCAAAAAGGGTACTCTGTTTTTAAAATTATGCTTACAACTAATATATATATATATACGTGTGTGTGTGTGTGTGTGTGTGTGTGTGTGTGTGTATGTGTGTGTGTGTGTGTGTGTCTGTGTGCCTGCCCGTAAGCACGATAACTCTCGTGAAAAAGGTCCGATCTTAATGAAATTTGGCACAAATGTGTAAAGTACCATTTATTTGAACTAGTTTGAAAACCAGACGAATCGTACCATCCAAAGGGGGTTTTTGGGGGGTTTTGTACCCCAAAAATGTTTTTGTTTGGGTTTTTCACATGAAATTTTTATTTCAATCAAATTTTAATTTTCACCACTGAATTCAGATAAAAAAAACGATTTGGTATTTTGACCATTGTTCTACATCAATTGGTTACTGAGATATTGAAAGTGCTAAACATAGTACATTGTCTAATGCTATTCTTATGGAGAAAAAGAAAAACTATGTCTCGCTTATTTGTAAACATAAACTGACTTCATCTGGTTACGGTTTATTGTTGTTTGCACAAAAAAACAATTGTTCACTGATGGTTTCCGTAGCAGCAAACCTAGTTACTCGGTCTCCATGTTATTCTTTTGGAGAGTTATTAAAATGTTATATCTCCCTTATTTATGAAAGTATATGAATTAAACTTGGTATATGAATTCATTTAGATGAGTTCTATTGATATTTTCATAATAACCCATTATTTTCTATTCCTTGTGGCAGCAAACCTGCGTACTCATCCCCAATGATATTCTTATAGAGAATAATTCATATTTTAAATATCGCTTAATATGAACAGATTACAATTATGAATTACAATATGAACAGGGGAACAATTACATATTTTTCAATTAAAGTTTGGCAACATTTCAAATTTATATTTATCACGCCAACATTTAAAACATCATATCTACAGCAAAATGATTAATAATTAACTTAAATAATCTTTATAATTTGTAATTGGTATTTAAATGATTGAACAGTAATTTTATATTACTTTGTGGCTAGCGACCACAGTGACGTTATATCCGCATGTGAGTCTAAAGTAAATAACAACGGCCAAAGAATAATTGAGACTAAAGGTAGTACAAAGTAGTAGTGAGCCTGCCTGTCAAAAGGCAACGCATTGCATCATTACTGATGTTTAAAATGAACTCAAAAAAAAATTAAACTTTACATCTTTAAAGGAGCAGGGATAAAAAAAGTTTAAACAAGTTATTTAAAAATACTTTTATTATTAAAAACCGCAGGTTTATCGGTAAATCAGGCGCAATAACCCACCTTTATTATGTTTACAAAGGAACTGAGCAGCTCTTTCAACCAGAAGTTGGCCAATATTGTATGGCCAAGGCTGCTTTTTATGCTGCCAAAAACAGCAATATACCTACTGTTGCTGTAAAGAAAGTGTGTGCAATCTTGACCAAAAGTTGTGTTCGTATTATTTTTTTCATTTATGTGTGGAAAATAATAACCCCAATAAGAATATTTACATTAAATTATACAATTTTAATTAAAATATTTTCTCTAATTATAACGAATCTTCAGTCAATGTATTGATGGCATAAACGTCAACATAGTTGTAATAATATCAGGGGTTATTATTTGAATATGTAAATGTATTTAATTTGTATGCAGTAATTTTGTAAAATAAATTAAGATATTTTTAAAGCACCTTATCAGTTGCATTGGTAAAGTTAGACGCTGGGTATTATATACAGAATGTCCCGAGAGAGTACGGAACAAATGCAGGAATAGGTATAGCTCATCAAAACGAGCCAAAAACTTAATATACAAATTTGTCAAAATCTCTTCGTTTTCCGTTTGTCTAACTGTATGTCAGTTTTAACCAAAGCAGCATATCTTAGAACTACTTGAGGCACTGACTTGAAACTTGGTTGTGTATTATATTAGTGTAGCGATGATTTAGTATTACATTTGGAATTTCTATCTATAACCGTTTCAAAATGGAGGCATTACAATTTTTTTAAGCTCAATATCTTGAAAACGGAAAATTATTTAGGACTTGATCTGTGGATTTGAAAAATGTTAAATTTTAAGCCACAAAGAATGGTGGAAAAAAATCACTCGATCCATAGCGGAGAAATTTCAGTTTTTATGAGTGAAATCGTTGTAATTCTAGTAATTTACATTCAATTTTCACGATTTTACTCGTGAAAACTGCAATTCACGTATGCTATAAGGTGTGTGTGTCAAAAGGTGTGGGTCAAAAGATCTTTATAATTTTTAGACTATTCTTCTTTGCTTAGAATTTCACGTTTTTAATTATTGCAGATCAAATACTAAATAGTTTCCTTTTTCAAGATATTAGGCTTTAACAAATTGAAAGGCTACCATTTTGAAACAATTATAAATAAAAATTCTAAATTTAATGAAAAAATTAGCTCTTTACATGGCAAGTTTGAAGTAAATACTGCAAGTTGTTCCTACTATATGCTACAATGATTACAAATCACAAACAGGCAGACGGACGGAAAACAAAGCGATTTTGAAAAATATGTATAAGCCATTTTTGCTTCTTTTGATGAGTTCTACCAAATCCTGCATTTGTACTGTACTCTTGCGGGACACCCTGTATATTAAATCAAACGTATATTAATTTGAAATTTAATAAATATTAAAGTATTATGTACATTTTAGTAGTGATCTAACGTGCATTGAGTTAGTAAATAAAAATTGTGTATATGTCAGTACCAGAAGGTTATGTATTGAAATTAAACTAATGTTTTGTAACATTTTAAATTGACATACATTTAGATTTATATACATAGTCATAGTAATTCACAAGTTATGAAATTTGAAATGATTTAAACAGGAATTATTATTTCGTAAAATGTACATTAATTATGCATTAATTATTTTTACTTATAACATCCATCCCTTATAAATCCTTAAACACCTATTCCTTATACAAGCATTAGTTTGTATGTATTATGTTAAGGGATGGAAATATTATAAATCAATTTATATGAAAGCTACTAATATATTGAGTACAATTCTTTGTCATTTTTTTCTTTTCCTATTTGGATAAAATTATAAGTTACATTAAATGATTAATGTATAACAAGTATAAGATAGTGTGGAAGTAAATGTAAACATTTTCTTATTAAATGTCAATTTTACTCTTTAACTAAATGATAATAATAGTTTACTCTCATTATTCGTCATGCCATCATGCAAACAATGCAAATAGTTATTCCGGTTCTCATTGATCATAAACTTAAATTGCTACCTATACGTTATTTAGTACATTCATAGTTTGAACTGCATTGAAATATTTTTTAAAGCATATACATTTGTTTATTGTTTATACAATATAAATAAATAATTGATAACGTTTTCCTAAAAGATACAACCTTTTGACGGCAAGGAAAGAGTATGGGAGTATGCGTGTGGCTTTTAGCCATAGATTGGGAAAGAGTATGGGAGTATGCGTGTGGCTTTTAGCCATAGATTGGGAAAGAGTATGGGAGTATGCGTGTGGCTTTTAGCCATAGATTGGGAAAGAGTATGGGAGTATGCGTGTGGCTTTTAGCCATAGATTGGAAAAGAGTATGGGAGTATGCATGTGGCTTTTAGCCATAGATTGGGAAAGAGTATGGGAGTATGCGTGTGGCTTTTAGCCATAGATTGGGAAAGAGTATGGGAGTATGGGTGTGGCTTTGAGCCATAGATTGGGAAAGAGTATGGGAGTATGCGTGTGGCTTTTAGCCATAGATTGGGAAAGAGTATGGGAGTATGCGTGTGGCTTTTGGCCATAGATTGGGAAAGAGTATGGGAGTATGCGTGTGGCTTTTAGCCATAGATTGGGAAAGAGTATGGGAGTATGCGTGTGGCTTTTAGCCATAGATTGGGAAAGAGTATGGGAGTATGCGTGTGGCTTTTAGCCATAGATTGGGAAAGAGTATGGGAGTATGCGTGTGGCTTTTAGCCATAGATTGGGAAAGAGTATGGGAGTATGCGTGTGGCTTTTAGCCATAGATTGGGAAAGAGTATGGGAGTATGCGTGTGGCTTTTAGCCATAGATTGGAAAAGAGTATGGGAGTATGCATGTGGCTTTTAGCCATAGATTGGGAAAGAGTATGGGAGTATGCGTGTGGCTTTTAGCCATAGATTGGGAAAGAGTATGGGAGTATGGGTGTGGCTTTGAGCCATAGATTGGGAAAGAGTATGGGAGTATGCGTGTGGCTTTTAGCCATAGATTGGGAAAGAGTATGGGAGTATGCGTGTGGCTTTTGGCCATAGATTGGGAAAGAGTATGGGAGTATGCGTGTGGCTTTTAGCCATAGATTGGGAAAGAGTATGGGAGTATGCGTGTGGCTTTTAGCCATAGATTGGGAAAGAGTATGGGAGTATGCGTGTGGCTTTTAGCCATAGATTGGGAAAGAGTATGGGAGTATGCGTGTGGCTTTTAGCCATAGATTGGGAAAGAGTATGGGAGTATGCGTGTGGCTTTTAGCCATAGATTGGGAAAGAGTATGGGAGTATGCGTGTGGCTTTTAGCCATAGATTGGGAAAGAGTATGGGAGTATGCGTGTGGCTTTTAGCCATAGATTGGGAAAGAGTATGGGAGTATGCGTGTGGCTTTTAGCCATAGATTGGGAAAGAGTATGGGAGTATGCGTGTGGCTTTTAGCCATAGATTGGGAAAGAGTATGGGAGTATGGGTGTGGCTTTGAGCCATAGATTGGGAAAGAGTATGGGAGTATGCGTGTAGCTTTTAGCCATAGATTGGGAAAGAGTATGGGAGTATGCGTGTGGCTTTTAGCCATAGATTGGGAAAGAGTATGGTAGTATGCGTGTGGCTTTTAGCCATAGATTGGGAGAGTATGGGAGTATGCGTGTGGCTTTTAGCCATAGATTGGGAAAGAGTATGGGAGTATGCGTGTGGCTTTTAGCCATAGATTGAGAAAGAGTATGGGAGTATGCGTGTGGCTTTTAGCCATAGATTGGGAAAGAGTATGGGAGTATGCGTGTGGCTTTTAGCCATAGATTGGGAAAGAGTATGGGAGTATGCGTGTGGCTTTTAGCCATAGATTGGGAAAGAGTATTTTTTTATAAATTAAGAAACACGTTGCTTAAATACTTAAAACCATTGCTAGTATTTTAGTAACATTAGTTAGTAAAGCAGGCATAGCAACATATTTATTGGCTGTAAGAGTGTGTTAATGCCTCGTTAAAATGTCTCCTCGTTGGACTGAAACTATAGTAGTTGGTAAGTTTTAAACCCACACTGTATACAAATAAAACCAATACTAAAACAACCAGTTTAGTGCAATCAAAGAGTGTGGCAAAACAGAGAAAACGTAGCCTACTTACTACATAGCACATGTTTTACCCAACAATATCCTGGATCTGTAGAAAGTTGTCACTCAATACACTAGTCACAGACCACCTAGCTGTCCAATGCTAACAAGATGTTCTGATTTGGTTTCAGGTGACCGAGGCCAGTCCTGTGAAGTCCAGTGTGGTTTTTACCACCACGTATGTCTGAGAATGGCATCATCACATGCCTCAGTCTGGTTTTCTCACCTTGGTCCACACTGTTTGTTTAAACATGACGTTTGTATTCATCAATGGTCGTGTCAGGGTGCTCGTTGTGTTTCTTTCCTTCGGCATGTTTTTTTTTAACTGCGGCTGTCGCTGATATTTCTTTGCTGGATTTCATGGTATGGACGAAGCCTCTAAAAGACTTTAATAATAATATAGGACTACAATCTAAATAGATATACACCAATGTCCTAAATAAGAAAATGAATAATAAAAAATATATGCAAACCGTTTACCTTTCTTACATTATAGTGTATTTCTTTATTAACAGACTATTAAAAACTGGCATTTCAACGTAAACGTTGCCCTTTAAATGAAATAAATAATACATATTTTACACTGTTGGATATATAATCTTTGTCAATAATGGTAAAGGTTTTACTTGTCACTAAGTACATATCGTTCAATATTCATTGTCAAGGCTGGGAATCAGAAATAAAATTAGTCTTTTATCGTATTCGTTGTATTATAGTTGTTTTTGTGCACGTAAAATCTTCTACCGTGTACTCTCTAACTAGTTACAGCATGACATTATTAAATTATTTATAAGGTAACAATCTAATAGTAGTTGTTAGATTGTTGAATAATAGAGGTTTCCGATACATATGCCTGTTGTAGTACTGTCTAAGCGTTGTAATTTTAACAAGATTAACTTTTTACTGGTGTTATTATTATCCATTTAAATAAAATCATTACTAATCATTAAAATAAAATCGTGTAGTAATTTGTAACAAGGATAAGGTAAAAGTGGTTCATACAGAGATAAATGCAAGTACCATTATAATGAATTGTGAGAAAATAGCTCTACGGTAAATATATCTGAGGGTAACCGAGTTAGTTCTGAGGGCTTTCTTATAGACCATGAAATATAAAACATACAAACTGAAACTGTCAACAAATGAAGTGAGTTTGTTTTTTGTCATAATGGTGCATCCATTGGAGATAAATAAACATCTAGAATATGATGTTTTGCATTCTTTAATAAAAACATTACAGGGCTCTGAATGGATTTAGACCGCTTTCCCCGAAAAGCGTGTATATGTTATCTCGATCTCTACCTATGATAAAGGAAAAATAAACAAACATTTAAAGGGATTATTGAAACTCAAACAATAAAACAGAACTCGCGCATGGGCCCTTAAACCAATTAGCCTGACATGAATTCAAATTAGATCATGCCACAACCAATTTCGTCAATTAGATCGATCGCCATCGCAGAACTTCTGGTTATTGTTGAATCGTATCCAATATTTTTACTTTTTATTGCGTGTATCAAACAGGTATAGCCAATATTCTCATTTTCCAATTTCATCTCAATGTTATATTGTTACTTTTTATTCTGAAGTGTTATGTAAAACGCGTAGAATACGAAAGACGTCGTGAATATTTACGTTGATGGTGAGATGACAATAAAGCTGTATAACAGTTATAGAGATATAAATGTGCCTTTTAATTAATTAACAAATCATTCCAATATATATTCCATGTATTTATTTAAGTAAAATTACTTAGTATCATAACAAATATTTCTCCATTATTTCGAAAGTTAAATCAAAAATGATTGTTAGAGAGTTATTTATAAATGTGTGTTAAGTTAAATATATCAACAAGGATTTCGTTTGAATATATTTGCTTTTAAAAAAACTAACGGAATTAATTGTAAATAGTCAACGAGTATACTAAGTAAAACGAACAAGTTTGTAAACAGCACTATTAATTTGTAAAACAGTATTAAATGCAGCAATGCATGATTAGATTTTATTGTTAGAGATTCAATTTGTTGTTTAAGTAACTAAAGTAATGCAAACCAATATACTGTACAATGTAGTATTAAAAGGGATCGCTTATCAAATTATTCACCTTTTTTTCGTAATTTTAGGTGATTTAAAACCGTTTACCAATTCCAATAAGTAATTGGATTGGTTTTAATGGTAATGGCGTCTTTTACGTAAATAAAAGGGAGAGGTCAAAGGGAGCGGTTCTGAGTTTGGGACTTCCTAATATTGCCCTTATCTTGGGAAGCATCATCAAGAAGAATAAGCCCAATGCAAATAGCGAATGTGACCAGTGACGATTCTTTACGTTTCCAATGGACACTCTTTGGTTGGACCAGTTAGTATATTAACCTGCAACGTATTTTCCCCCTGTAAGAAAATATCCGCAAGAGAGGTTATTGAGCGGAGCTCCTATGCTACACTCTGGCTTTTTATTAGTACTACACGTACTCCTCCTGAACGGCTGGAGTGATCCTCACAAAATTTTGCTCGGTCATAGTAACCATCTATGGGAAGGTATAAATCTGAAATGGTCAAAATCGGACATAAGGGTTCTGCCCTACGGCCCTTTAAAGTTACCATGTTATTTTAATAGGAGAAATATTTTATTTGGTTTGTTTACTGTGTGTTGATTATACAGCTGTTATAAGGATCAAATTTAAATGCAGACTGTTACTATCAGCTGTTTGTAAATACAGTAGTTTTCTGTGAAATTGTTGTTTTGTTTATTTTAGTGGTTTGTTTACCTTTGTAAGTGAATGAAATGCCACGTTTGCGGAGAGGAGGTGCAAATCTTGGACGACGCACCGTAAATGCATCCCGGTACCATCGACAGGAGACTGCACATGAAACTGATGCTGAGATATGCTGAGAGGTTTAGGCATAATTTGGAAGCCCTCGCGTATCAAAAATGCAGAGTCTGCAGACGCTTGGACATAGTCAGCAATGATGACAACTATATTTGTACCTCATGCGTAAAAGATCCTTTAAAATTCTCTGCAGTCAACAATATGCAACCTTCAATCATTCCCGAAGATTATCCAAGGGAAAAATCGATTCGTCGATACATTTCTGAAAATTATTGATTAAATAAATACTCGCTCCGCTCAATATTGCAAGCAGACAACTGCATTGTATACCTAGTTTAATTTCGTCGCGGACGGCTCAGCCTGCGATGCCTGGGTTACTCCAGGGTTCCACTGGCACTCAGGGTCTACGGACCGTACCTCAACGCTGGCTTGGGCCTGGCTCAGACGTGAAAAAGTTCACCACAGAAGTAGCTTCTAATCACAGCCAGACCCAGTGGGAGGGGAGGAATTGACGACGAGGGGTTGACACACACTGCAGCTCGGGCCACGTCCTCCACAGCAACCGCTCGCACCGACGAAAAAGCCCAGAGTCCCTGCAACACCGTGTGTCACTAAATCTTATCGGTAAAAACGCCCACGACTCCTATTCGAGTAATCGGGGCCGGCTCGGCTGATACCGACAGGATCTAACGTGTACACTACTGGCTATCTGCACAGAATACTTGACACAGTTGTCTAAATTTATTTAAACCATTCGGACAGTGCCCAGGCCAATCAGTATCATACCCTAATCTACAGGGTGAATCTCGTAAGTTGTCCAGTATTGATTTCAGACAAACCGTTGGTCCTACGATGATGAAATAAAATTATTTCCCACTAAACCAACCCCAAGGAATAACGTAAAAATATTTTTAACGATTTTTAAATACAGGGTGTACCAGAAACTGAGGGTCACTAGTCCGAATCTACGAAATATCAAATACAAACGTATATCATGATATACATCAAATTAAAGCTCTTTTCAATCCAAACCATTTGGCGGAATCGGATTTTGATTATTATAGATTCATTTAAAAATGGCGGCTGTTTTTGTGAAAAAATTAGTATTTTTTGAATACCCTGTATTTTTCTTAAAAATGCAGATATCTTGATTCTGATTCAAATATCGCATTCCTTATGAGCTAAGCTTTATTTTGATATGCAACACTTCAATATTATCTCAAAAACAAAAAGGTTCAAAAATATCAGTTTTTGAAAATATGTACATAGCCAAAACTCAAAAATTTCAAATAGCACTATATGTCAAATAGCATATCATTTTAAAGGTATTGCAATTCTAAGAAACTTTCAAATTTAAACCTTATGCGTATCTATTTTGGTTTTCGAGTTATCAACAAAAAACATGTTTTTCCACATTAAAACGCATGTTATTTGTTAAACATGGTGGTAATAGTCCAGCCTTTACCACCATGTTTAACAAATAACATGTGTTTTAATGTGGGAAAACATGTCTTTTGTTGATAACTCGAAAACCAAAATAGATACGCATAAGGTTTAAATTTGAAAGTTTCTTAGAATTGCAATACCTTTAAAATGATATGCTATTTGACATATGGTGCTATTTGAAATTTTTGAGTTTTGGCTATGTACATATTTTCAAAAACTGATATTTTTGAAACTTTTTGTTTTTGAGATAATATTGAAGTGTTGCATATCAAAATAAAGCTTAGCTCATAAGGAATGCGATATTTGAATCAGAATCAAGATATCTGCATTTTTAAGAAAAATACAGGGTATTCAAAAAAAATACTAATTTTTTCACAAAAACAGCCGCCATTTTGAAATGAATCAATAATAATCAAAATCCGATTCCGCCAAATGGTTTGGATTGAAAAGAGCTTTAATTTGATGTATAACATGATATACGTTTGTATTTGATATTTCGTAGATTCGGACTAGTGACCCTCAGTTTCTGGTACACCCTGTATTTAAAAATCATTAAAAATATTTTTACGTTATTCCTTGGGGTTGGTTTAGTGGGAAATAATTTTATTTCATCATCGTAGGACCAACGGTTTGTCTGAAATCAATACTGGACAACTTACGAGATTCACCCTGTATTCCACCTCAGTTGTTTAAGAATAGATTTCATTGTTTCATCATTTGCAGATTCGTGAGCAATTGATTTGCTAGAGATGTCAATTGAAGATACTTCAATAGAGATTTGTCCAATTTCTTCTACTTCTTTATTAATTGCTGTATCAATGCCCTGATACTTTTCTGCTACTGTCGACCTTGAGAGGTAGTCAATATTTGTGTGTTCAGAGGCTTTTCTAGGTCTGATATTGTATTCAAAACCTCTGAGAAAAACAGCATAGCGTAATAATCGACCCGCAGTCATAGGTGGTACATTCTTTGGATGGAATATTCGTGTAAGTGGTTGATTGTCCGTTATAGGATCAAACATGCGTTCAAATAGATATGGAAAAAATCTGTTTACTGCAAAAACGATTGCAAGTGCTTCCCTGTCTCTAGTTGACTGTATTGACTCTCAGCTTTTGTGAGTGAACGAGATGCAAAAGCAATGGGGCGTTCAGTTCCATTAATTTTGTGAGATATGACACCAGCAATGCCGTAAGGGCTAGCGTCGCATGCTAGGGAGATCGGTAGAGTAGGATCATAAGGAACCAACACTCGGTCAGAAGAAATTTCGCATTTTATTTTGTTGAAGGCATCTGCACAGTCTCTGTTCCAGTGAAACTTTTTGTTTTTGATAAGTAATTGACAAAGAGACTAAGTCAGAGTAGAAGCTGAAGGTATAAACTTTGAATAATACGTTACGAGACCCAAAAACGTTCATTATCAACTGATTTCAGGGTTCAGCATTAAGTATTGATGAAACTTTAGCTGGAGACATTGAAATTTTGTTGTGCTCAACAACAAATGTATGTAATGCTTTTACGAAAGAATAAACATTTGTTGTGATTCAAGTGAAGATTATTTGTCTGAAGTCGTTCAAGACAAGAGCATAGATTGTTGTAGCATTATTCTTGAGTGGAACCATAAACTGTAATTTCGTCAAAGTATGTACTTACTCCTGGTAAATCACCTAATATCTGTTCAATGATTTTGTTAAATATACTAGGAGCTGTTTTTATACCAAAGGATATACGATTGACCTTGTACGTACCTTTGTGTGTTGAAATAGCTTGAACATGCGCACTTTCATCGTCAACAGGTACATATAGATAAGCTTTAAATTAATCTAAAGTACAGAAATAATTAGTATTTCTTAACTTATGGATGTTTTCGCCTATTCTGGGTATTGGGTAGTGTGCATCATATAGTTGAGGATTTGCTGTGGTTTTGTAGTCAGCACACAGCCTTAAAGACCCATTGGCTTTAGGCACTACGACCAGTGGCGATCCCCAGTCACTTAAATCTACTTTTGATATAATATTATCCTTTTCTAGTCGATCTAGTTCTTCCCCTAATTGGTCTCGAAGTGCAAATGGAAGAGGTCAGGGTTGGATGAAAACTGGTGTTGTTTGAGGTCTCAGTTGAAGATTAGTACAAACTTTGGGAATGCACCCAATGGTTGGTGTGAAAATATCTGAGTAGTTGATTCAATTTTATGGATGAGTTCATCAACACTACATATGACATTTACATTATTTTCACTTTGAGATGTGTTATCAATGTTAGTTAAACTAATGTTTAAGTGTCTGATCCATGTTCGGCCTAATAATGCACTGTAACAATCAGGAACAACAAACAGTTGTTCAATAGATGAAACTCCATTTAACTCTACTTTTACAGAAGCTATTCCTAGTGGTGAAAATACTTCCCTGGTGTAAGAACGGAATTTTACAGTAGTAGGTTGAAGTGAGCTAATTGGAATATGTAATCGATCAAAATCTTGTTTAGGAATAATAGTATGAGCAGAACCAGAGTCTACCTCGAACCTTTGTGGTTGGCCATAGATTGGAACAGTTGTAATAATTTATCTGTATCAGACAAATATGTAATGTGTCATAAATATTGAAAATTTGTCCTATTCCGTAGAGATCATTATCTTCCGAGTGTACTGATACCGAGTGATACTGAATCTGAATCACTTTGTTTGGATACTAGAGTTTTGATACATACCTTAGCAACGTGACCATCTCTGTTACAATCTTTACAATGTGCTCGTGACCGGTGTAACCTCATTCATTCATTAGAACTGTGGTTATGTTTGCCACATCGGAGACAAACATCCTTTAATCCAAGTGCAGCAAGATGAACTTGTCCTCGGCGTTGATTGCTGTTGTCACGTCGTATGCGAGGTGCTGAATTCTGTCTGGAAGGTGTGGAGTGCCTGCTCCTTCCTTAATTGTGATTTCCATTAGATTTGATTGTTACCCTGTTAATATCTACATCCCTTGAATATTTTGAGCTGGAAAAACCTTTGATGGTATTATTGCTTATCCTAGAAGCCTCAATAGCAAGCGCTTTGTCTACTGCCAAGTCAAAAGTTAAATCTTTTGTTGAAGAAGATTTTCCCTAATAGTTGAGTCATGAACCCTCTGATAAATTGATCTCTTAAGAATAATTCAGATACTGGAGCTCTACGTGCAGAACAAGTTAATTTGCATGAAGATATTTGTTTCCGGAGAGTAGTCACATAATCTGAAATTGATTCGTTACTGTTTTGAACCCTGGATAATAATTTGTCTTGTTCAACAATCTCATTTTGTTTTGGGTAATAATTATCTAGTACCACAGTCAGTTCATCATAAGTATAGTCTGAAATATTTCTAGGTGAAGATAATGTACATAACATGTCATATGTAGAAGGTCCTATACTGTTGAGAAATATTTGAACACAAACTTGTTTATCATCAAAACATTTTTGAGTCTTAAATAATTTTAAAATCTCTCATTAAACTGTTGAAACTTTTCTTTGGAACTGTCAAATGGTTCAGAGTTTGAAACCAAAAGAATATTGTTTCTAGGCTGTAACATACCTTGAAATGCCGTTGTGATAGTTTGTAAAAATTCCTGAAATTTATTTGGATCCATGTTTATTTTACCTTTGAAAATCGTCGCCAATTAAAATATCCTTGATATTAGTGCATTATTTAAGTCATAACGAATAAATAATAATCGAAAGGTATAACCATTATAATTTTACAAATTTCTATAAGGGAATGAATGTATACAAACAGTAATAATATTTTAAACATACGATTTACATTGTAAACAGTTCCACAGAATGAAAGATATGACACAGCCCTACCTAGACAGTAAACGCCACTCTGACCCAAGCGTGTCTTGACGGATCACGTGGCAGAAATATTCATCACAAGTCTTAGATTCGAACAATATATCAATAACAACAATAATAATAATAATACTATTTAGTCGAGACTCAACAAATAGTGGGTCACAACCCAACTCAACACAGATCTCACTGCACAGGAACTCCCGTCACCAACGAACTCGAAAAGAGCACGCACGAAACTCTCCAGACACGATCGCTGTCACGATACTGCCTCGCCGAAGCGGCTGGATACCCAGGCCGAGAAGCGCTGATAAGGCCGGGTCAAAGTGCGACCGGCCGCTTGCCGCCACCGCCTGCTACCTGTCGCTTGGTTGCCCACCGCCTGCTACCTGTCGCTTGCCGCCACCGCCTGCTACCTGTCGCTTGGTTGCCCACCGCCTGCTACCTGTCGCTTGCCGCCACCGCCTGCTACCTGTCGCTTGGTTGCCCACCGCCTGCTACCTGTCGCTTGGTTGCCCACCGCCTGCTACCTGTCGCTTGGTTGCCCACCGCCTGCTACCTGTCGCTTGCCGCCACCGCCTGCTACCTGTCGCTTGGTTGCCCACCGCCTGCTACCTGCCGCTTGCCGCCACCGCCTGATACCTGTCGCTTGGTTGCCCACCGCGTCGACGAAATCAAACCTTCTTCCACCCCCCCAACTTAACGACTCGTTACAAACCTAAACTGATGGATTTTGTTTAGGACCGGTCTGGTAAACCTCATATTATGAGGCAACCGCACTATCTACTGGCCTTAAATAATGTTTTAATAAACTTGTTTAGCCATCCAGTTAATAATGCTTTGAAGTGATTTAAAAAGTGGATGCTTAATGATGAAATATAGGCAAGCGACAACATGTTTGTGTGTTGGGTTCGTTAAGGAAGTGATTAAAAAAAATCACATATTATATCATTTAAGAACATGCATACATAATCCACGAATATTATACTTTATAAAACACTTTTAACATAATTAAAACACTCATAACATAAAATAAAAGTTTGTAATTACCTAAAAACGTGGTATTCCAGTAAGAATGGTAACTTTGATATTGTTTGGAGGTTAGCAACCGTGTTATAAATTATTCTATGTGTTTATTCCCTTATTGATTTTCAATTGTTAAAACATAATGTAATCATAAACACCGTTTACGCTTGGATAACTAATTTGCCTCCAGCTTTGTCATTGAAGCCTGGTGTTTACCTGCTCCCTCGTTTGTAAGGCTAGTTTAGAACCCCTCTTTGTCTCGCCCTCCTTATCCACACTCGCGTCGCCCACCTGTGCTCCAAAACTCTCTTAAGCACACGTACTTATTTACACGCCTAATCTTTATTGTTTTCCTAAAAAAATGTGCTTACTCTGTAACATGATTATAGTCTTTACAGTAAATGCTGTTTACAATTATTTAAAAGTTTGAATACAAGCAATTGATTTCCGTTTCTGACCCAACAACAAGTTAGAGTTGAATATCCAAATACAACTTTCAGATTTTGTTTGACACTTTAACTATCGCGATGCATGTTTTTATAGCTAGGTATATACCTTTTACTATATTTTTAGCGAATTTCTCCTATGGGGAAGAAGCTATTACCGTATTCGGTGTGGTAAGACCTAAGCCCGGGACCATGATAAATTTTCATTCTGAGGTCCCCAGATGCCAAAAACACAATTTTTTTAAAACTGTGAGCACGATAACTCTTGTAAAATTGGTCCATTTTAATTAAATTTTATACAAACGTGTAAAGAAACATGTATGACATTAAGTTCGAAAACCAGACTGATCAACTTATCCAAAAGGGTATTTTCGGGGGTTTTGTACAAAAAAATATTTATATTTGATTTTTTATGAATAATCTCAGAAAGAATCTATTTTTAATTTGTAACATTAAATTCAGCTTAAAAAACACACAGTATAGTGTTTTGATCATTGCACTACGTCAATTGGTTATAGAAATATTGAAAGTGCTAAATGCAGTACATTGCCCAAAGTTATTCTTATGGGGGATAAGACAAATTTTATATTTTGCTTATTTATGAACGGATACATGTATGGGTATTAAATCAGAAGGTTGCGTGTTCAGATCACGTCGGGGTTACCAATTATATGGGGAAGTTGCAGTTGTTAATAAACTAATATACAATAATCCCACATATACAAAGAACACATTTATTAATTTAATGTAACATTATATTACAAAAAGCAATGAACTTGATAAACGAATTATAAAAATGTAAATTATAAAATTATCATGTTAACAGCTCTATGGATAAAGGATTCTTTCTTCATGATGAATTTGTTTTTGTTTTTATAAAATCAAACATATTGGTTGCTAAGCAACCTGTGGTTTCAAATCCAGAGATCAGCTGGCATTCACCACACCGGCGAAACTAGGTATTAAACAATTTTTACTGATTGTTCCCGTAGCAGCAAACCTGCGTCCTTAGCCCCCATTATATTCTTATGGAGAATAAGTAAAACATTTAGACTCCCTTAATTATGAACATTAGTTAATAAAACTTGGAATGTGGCTTCACCTAGTTGAGTTATAGAAAAAGTTGCAAAAGATCCCATTTGTTGTGTACATTTTTACAGCAAACCTGCATACTAAGCTCCCATGCTATTCTTATGGAGAATAATTAAAATAACATTTATCGCTTGTTTGTAAATGTATCTTTATGAGTTTTCGTATGTGGCTTCACCTAGTTGATTTATATTTATATTTGCATAAAATCCCATTTTTTGTGCTCCATGTTGCAGCAAACCTGCGTACTCAGCCCCCATGTTAATCTTATGGAGAATAATTCAAATGTTATATGTAGCTTATTGAATCAATGATAATTAATATTAAAGGAATATAGTAATCGGATTTATGGGTTATATATGCATAGGAAATTCGCTGAGTACGCAGGTTTGCTGCGACGGGGTATGTTGCCAGTGTCTTTTTTACTAACGATGTTCAAGAACAGAGGCTCAAAGTCAACTGAGGAGTTGAACCCGTTCCTCAGTCACCGAAATAAAAGACGGTAACCATTATGCTAGCGAGGTACATATAAATTATACGTGAAGTTACCGTCTTGTATATAATGTATTGTGTGAGATGAACATTTCACACTTATGTACCTAATAAACGAGGATATGTGGTTAAATTTCTTATGTTGGCCTATCTGAGATCTGTAGCTGTTTAACTTTTTTGATGGTCATAGGGAAAATTCAGTATTTCCAGATATATTAGTTTTGTGGAATAAACATTATGAAAAGTTTGTTTCACCGAATTAAAGTTTAATCAAGGCCTTTTGTTATTTGTATTTAAATATTTCACACTTTAAGAATTCATCCACTTGTACTTAGAAGGAATCAATCTGCTAACCCCACAATCATGTAGACAAGACGCTGTCACAATGAATAATGGCGGATTAAGTGTGCTGACTCTTTTTACAATTATTCATATTAATTATACATCTAAATATTTACTATTCAAAAACTTAAGAAAGTTTTTAAATATTTGTTTAGACTCAGGCTTACTGTAATTTCACAGTGGGTAACACTCGAAGGCCTAACACGATAACAATGCAACTCAGTAAAGCCAATTTCTAGGACTAATTTTCCAGTGTTTATACACCAGACCAATTGGATCACGTCACAGCTAATCGAACCGTCAGTTTCATGACAAGAGATCCAAAATAGGGCCAGTACATGGGGCTGAATAACACAAACTGCATAAGCACTGTCCCATCATGAAACAATTGTCGTCATCAGAGCCATCTAAAGAGTTTCTAAAACTTTGAGTGTTATCATATCATCATATTTTTGTTGTCTTATATAAATCAGAATGTTGCTATTATAACCTCCTATTTAAAATTGGTTGATCATTTTTGTAACTATATGTTAGATAGCATTAACTATGAGATAGAAAACTAGGAGTAATGGAAGTAAAATGTTTTGGTTTTATTCTAAACCACCGAAAATTAATATTTATAAATGCATTCTGTGAGTTTGAACGTTGTTTAAATGTATATCTAAATACCCCCGTCACAGCAAACCTGCGTACTCAGTGAATTTCTGATGTCTTAATACCAAATAAAGCCTCATACCAAGTTTCATAAAAATATATTCATAAATAAGCGATAAATACAATTTTAATTATTCTCCATAAGAATAGCATTGGGGATGAGTAAGCAGGTTTGCTGCAACAAGGAAGACGAAATAATGGGTTTTTATGCAAATATCAATAGAACTCATCTAATTAACGTCACATACCAAGTTTTATTCATATTTATTTATAAATGAGCGATATATAACATTTTAATTATTCTCCATAAGAATAACATGGGGACCGAGAACATAGGTTTGCTTCTACGGGAACTATACGTGAAACAACAAACCACAACAAGATGAAGCCATATACCAAGTTTCGTCAGTTTGATATTCATAAATAAGCGATATATGAAATAATTGTTATTTTACTCCATAAGAATAGCATTAGACAACGTACTGTGTTTAGCACTTGCAATATCTCAGTAACCAATTGACTTGGAGCAATAATAAAAATTTCAAATTGTTTGTTTTTTAAGCTGAATTCAATGATATTATTTAAAATTTGATTTAAATAATAATTATATGTGAAAACCCCCCCAAAAAACCTTTTTTTGGGTACAACCCCCCCCCAAAACCCCCCTTCGGGTGGTGCGATTCGTCTAGTTTTCGAACTCGTTCATATAAATAATATTTTACACATTTTTACCAAATTTCATTAAGATCGGACCTTTTTTACGATAGTTATCGTGATTACGGACACACACATATATATATATATATATATATATATATATATATATACATAAAATCACTCTTACAGTTGGTTTTATGAGTAGTCCATCCCTTGTGGTCCAACTTGTTACTGTATATATTCGTTCAGTTCAAAGACTAAGTCACTGAAAATGATTTATTAATGTGTTTTATAAAATTTCAGATTGATATATAGTTGTATACACTAGTATTTTTTCACTTATAACAGATTTTAAAGAAAAGCTGATACTCTTACAGGTTACCACATCAAGCTGATATAGAAAACCCCAGAGATCCGCCATGTTTAATCGTATAATACATTTAAGAAATCCCATATTTAGATGATACTTCTAAATGTCTCTCTTCAAGTAGATACTGGGGAAACTGTCAAACCGCCATCTTTATAAAACTTAAATTTTCTTGATACAGCAGTGTATATCACAGTTATACAGTTTTAAACCAGCATTGGGTTGATACTACCCAAATATTAACTGCGTACTTGGCTTAAAACATTTAGAGAGCAGTGAGCAGTGTCAAGGTGACACGTACGGTTCACAGAGAAAAATGAATAATTGTTGAAACTACCAAAAATATAATAAACTAAACAATCTAATTTGTGTATGGACAACTAATTTCATTGTTTGCTTTGAACATTGTTATTTGCAAAACATATTGCACTGTAAAAAAATGCTGGGGTATTTTAAACACAAAGATGTTGGTTAAACTGATTGTGTGAAAATAGACACTGAAATTGGTTTACTAGAGGCTTGAGTAACCAATTCGCATTCGTGGTAAAACTATGCTGTGTCAATTTGGCATTTGTGACACGAAAGCGTGTTGGTCTTCTAAAATATATTTTAAACACGGTAATTTTGTGTGGAATTGTGGGTAATTAATGTGCGTTGCACCCGGGATTGGCCGTAATTCACAAAAAGCCAGGAAAAATATGCGATTAAGTGTAATTTTGTATATGTTGACGGTTGTTATAGTAAATGAATACAATTTTGTTTATTAAAAATACAAAACAATTATTTAAATAGCACAAATGATCAACGGTGAAAGATAAAAATCTGTATTACACTATTAGTACTATTACATTTAGTCTAAGTTTGGGTAGGGCTTCGGGTATGTAATAAACTAATAAAGCAACTCAAGATTAGGTTTTTAACACTATGATATGTATTTAAATTGGCAGAAAAACTCTTTCAAAAAGGATCCATGAACAAATATTTCCACCTAAAAAGTAGAAGTAGAAGTACATTTTTTAATGTAGTTGCAGTTGCAGATGAATGAAATTATCAACTTATTACTGAGAATAATTATGAATAAATCCTACTGTTGGTACACTGGTGAGGCAAATTTATCGTTCTTTGAACTATCATGATTCGTTGTTTACTCCTATAAGTGATTCTACTCGTGAAAATCACTGGAGTAAAAGTAATACAAGTTGGAGAAAATTCATTTTTTCACTCTATTTATGCATCTAATCTTGCCGTGAAATATGATAAATCATGAGCAAACAAACGAATACAAGTTTATTAATGTTAAAATCATTAGTAGGTATTTGTTTGAGTTACTTTGCCAACTAGTTCGATTTCAGCGAGTAGTTCTTTGCCTCACCAAAATTTGGAAAGAACGGCTCGTAGTTTTGTTCATCAGTGTTACCTCCAGTAATACCAATAGAACTCCTTGACAGCGACAGACGACACCCGGCAGCATTATTTTTGTTAGTTTGTCAGTTTACGTTCTTTGAGTTTTAAATTGCGAATGTGGAACTGCAATGCAGTAGCCAAATACTACTGTTACTACATGTCGTCAAGATGGGTGATAAGGTAAGTGAAGATTTAGCTGTAAAGGTAGTGATCAGTGTTATTGTAGGCTGTAAGTAACCCCTACAACTCCGTGAAGGAAGCGGCGTGCTTGAGTTATTAGGGTGATTGATGTTAGAAGGACATCCTAGGAAAAACAATTTTGTTTGACAAAATAACTTAGGCCTTGTCAATTTTGCCTACTTATCCTCTACTCAATAGATTGCCATGCATACATAGTGTAATCCATCTTACGTTCAAGTAAGGTTATCTGAATTTCAAAGTAGGTATGCCTAGCTCACAAACTTAACTTGGCTCGATTTTTTTGGGGTCATGTATACTCCATAATTACCGATTACAGGCCTAGCCTACTCTCCAAAGCCTGTACGACTCGAGGTTAAATCTCACTTTTGTACTCCTTACATTAAAACTTTGAAGGGGTCTGAGAACTTAATTTGCTAATTTTATACAAACATGTTATAACTCCTCTAGTATTTTGACTGCTCCAGCTTTAGTGAGTTTACTATAGACAAGTTAAGTTTGTGAGCTAGGCGTACCTACTTTGAAATTCAGATAACCTTTCTTAAACGTAAGATGGATTACGCTATGTATGCTTGGCAATCTATTGATTAGAGGATAAGAACCTGTAGGTAATTATGGAGTATACATGACCCCAACAAAATCGAGGTAAATTTACACTTTTCTTATAGATTTTGACCTGAAAAACACGATAAAAGTATTCTTTTTCTGCGGAAAGACCGTTTTAATGGTGAAAATAGTAAAAAAAACTTGGACGGTTCCAATTTCTTCTGCTGACTAGTGGTTTGAGGGGAGGAACGTTCAAATTGCAACATGGAACTGTCTGCAAGAGATTTCCAATCTAAGAACTTGTTAATAAAGAAAACACATAAATACCGTTTGATCAATCATCATCCACTAGAGATAATCATAATATGTTCTTAAAATAACTATACGTCAGTAAATAACAACTTTTAAGATGAAAATTAACAGTACGAAATTAAATAAACGGTGTTAACGTCCATTTTGTTATTTTTTCTGCTTCGGAGCTGATTTTTCTACTTGGAGCAGGTTTGCCAACTCGAACCCTTGAATATTGCTCGACTGCACCTGTATTACCTAACCTAACCTAATTAGGAGTATAATAGGTACCAAAGTATACTTATATTCGGATTGTTGGTTGGTGGGCTTGCCACGGGTACTTATTAGGTTAACTAGCGTTGGGTTAGGTTAGGATTGTTAGGTTAGGTGTGGTTTGTTTTTGTTCGTTTTGCCATCCAGGTACGGTGGCACTTAACCTAACCCAAGCTAGTTAACCTAATAAGAACCCGTGGCAAGCCCACCAACAAACCATGCCAGTACTAAGTGTACGCTTTAATGTCACATACCGTACGAAGATGTAGCGTTTTTTATTAACCATTCATTTTCGGATCAAGCTTCTTCGCCAGCTCACTTCCTACAGGATGAGCTTACGCGCTCCGCGCTCACTTGCCTCCATGGTGACCTCGTTTGCTGTCACGTACCCTACGAAGATGTAGTGTTTTTTACTAACCATCGCGCTCACTTGCCTCCATGGTGACTTAGTTCGCTACGCTCATTTACTTTCAGAATGAGCTTGTTCACTTTGCTCACTCACCTCTCAACACTTAGTCACTTATAATGGGTAAGGGGTAAATAAAGCACAAAACATAACTTTTTATTAGATACATATTATCTACGACATTTCATTTATATATATTATATACTCTATGGACGTTTTCCTGATAGTCTGTAGAAACTAGAAACATTGAAAGTTGTGTTCTAATCTGTGGTTTGTAAGTATTGTCTGCTTGCATCGAAAATAATAATTTTAAGTAATATTTTCTATAATTAATAATGGTTCCCGTGCAAAATAAATGTTATTTCTGGATTCTAGAGGTAAATATCTTTAAGAAAAATGCAAATTTAACTCAATATAGTTGGGGTCATGTATACTCCATAAGAACCCTGTAATCAAATACCTACTTAATTTTATTGTTAGCTCAAGTAAACAATTCAGGGCTTAAATAAAGTAGTTTCCGGTCCGCCTCCACATATATGAAGACGTGAGTGATGCCAACTTTTTATTATCAACAATAACATAACATAACTAAACTTCTGTCATATTAACACCTCGCTTTGAGAGTAGTTTACATCTCACCTAACCTCAATTTATCGAATAAGAGTCGTGCCGACTGTACTGTTCTGAGTAGGCCTACCGTACCTCCGTAGCTCCTTAACCTATTAAGCCCCTTGTCAACCTGACCAACCAACCATGCCAGAAAGTATACTTGCTGATACGCAACTTGCAACTCGCAATACACAATGACAGTGAGTAAAATTGTTGATGGCAAGACTTATCGCCATATTGCGATATCGCTAGCAAACGAATATTTGCTTAACATAAGATAGAGAAAATATTGATGTTAGTCAAACTGTTAACATTACCCATTACGGAATACACACAGCATAAAGGTGGGAAAATTCTTTTACATACGTAGGGTGGTGGAAACTTTCAAATTAACTTACAGGAGAACATTAATTTTGTGACATTCAAATATCGCATGAAACACTAATACGTGGTGAAAATTCGGTCAAATTTTGATGCAAAAAAAAGGTCAATGACGAACACGATGTAAGAAAGAACGCTTTAGAAAACACTTTTTTCGAAAATGCCAAGTTTGGATTGATTAACATTCTAACTTTAGTTTAATTTTTTGTATACATGTTGTAAATTATGATTTTTTAATAAGAAAAACAAGCACATCAACATCTAAAACCAGCAGGAAAACTATCGCTGATTGGATGTCGTTTTGTAGAGAGCTACATCGACAGAAAATTTGAAGAATAAGAGTAATCGATATATCAACTGTTAAAACTTTTGATATTTTCATTCGATAGTATGGTAGCCCAGATCCGGAACTGCACCCGTTTAAACGTTTAGGTATTTTAGTTCAGAAAAGGTAATTTGTAACTTTTATTTATAGAATGGAACCAGACGAGAAATTCAATGATTTCAACGGTTCACCTACTTACCTCCAACAGCAAGTAGAAAGAAAACTGGACAGAGTGAGAGTGGGAGTGGCAGTTCTACAAGGTAAAATCCAATATAACAATCCGAATAAAAAAAAAGAAAGTTACAGTCCCCATCTAACCCCATCTAACATACGCTACCGACAGTGAGGTGCCTCCCTCCTATCTTAAGATTTAAATTATAAACCCTTTTTCCAGGCCTATTACAGTGTCAGGGGATATTTAGTTTGCCGGCAAGCTAAGTAGCCAAACAAAAATACCCTTGCTGCAGCAAACCTAATATTTAATACACAAGCAGATTTTGTGTCACGCTGAGATATCAGGATCCACTGTACCGATTGTTATGATTGAAGTATCTATGCGGAAATGTCTCAATGCGTAGGTCTGCAGAAAATCATTAAAATCTACATCGGCCCTCAGGCCCCAAAGGCCTTCAAAGTTGCAATGTTAATCTTATGCAGTGTCTCCAGTTCGGCCAGGGACAAATACCATACAAGTAGTTAAATATTATTGTATTGTAGGTAAAATTATTGCACGTTTGCAAAGACACCTAAAACTTAACTCAAACGTTAAAATAGACAAACATTCAATTTTTTTAAGTAGAACAGCTGTAAATTTCCAAACGAAATAAAGGTTCGAATAAATAAACAAATGCTTAACAAAACTCACGATATTTTACAAAGCCTATGTAGGGTATTTATAAAAATAAATGGCAAAGAATCCAACAAAAAATTGTATTTAGTACTTTTAAAATATGTTCTGAGAGCCTATTTATGTATTTTTAGAATTTAATTCATGAAGTAGTCAGTAATTAGTTCATCATTAGTAATCATTCAATTAATTAGTAGGTCATAATCATGTATAGTTTAGGCTGATCCCAAATTATTATACAATTTACCGTATCGTACGTGACCTATCGTACATGGTACAACGGGCTGAATTATCGTACAAAACGATAATAATCGTACAACTGGAGACACTGATCTTATGGAAGAACAGTAATCATTGAAATTGAGAATTTGATAGCTGTTGAAGGTAACAAAACACAGTACAGAAGAAAGATCAGCTGCTTCAGGCTAACTTTTGGAATGGCAACACAATTTAAAGTCACAACCGTATTTGCTTGAATTTGTGAGCAGCTTGATTTGCTAGTTTGTTATAATATTATAAAGAAGAGATGGTTTTTGTCTGTCTGTCTGATGTTCTGGGTGAACACAAAAACTACTGAACTGACTGGGCTGAAATTTTACATAAAGGTAGATCTTGAACCCATGCAACATATAGGCCTATTCACTTCCTTAAAATCCCCTCGGGGCTAAGCCCCGTGAACGTCCTAAGTTTCAATGTTTACATTTCAGAAGAAAGTAAACATTCAGAAACTGTAATGCGAACAGCTGTGGATACTTCCATTTGACAGCTTTAAAGAGCAGAAGCAAGAACAGCTGTTTCATGCTAACTTAATTGCAGATTGCATTGACTATATATTGGGTAAAGAAAACACCTGTGCGAAGAACGGGTACATCAGCTAGTTCTCCATAAGATTCACATACTGTATTTAGAACTTTCAATATGTCAGTTACCGATTGACATATAGCAATTATTCAAAATGCTAAATTGTTAGCTATTTTAATGGTGTGCAATAAAGTTTCATTGGCTCTTGACAGTGGCGTAACTGATTTTTTGGGCCCCCCCCGCAAACTTATTTTTAGCCCCCATGTAGCATAATCGCACAGTTTCAAAGAATCAATTCGAGATGACCAGCGTGTTGGGCAACTTTTTTTTTATTTTTAAGTGTAAGTATTTTAACTTAAAACGTCATACCTTGTAATACTTTGACTAAAAGAACTACACCAAAACAATTTTGTTTTTTGGAATATTTGAAAAAGTATACCGGTAACCTAAAAAAAAGTTTAAAGTGTGGGCGGCAAAATGAACATTGCTGTTTTTTTTTTTTTTTTAGACGACTTATACAGTGAAAAGCAGCATAACTAATTCAGAATGGCTAAAGTTATTAACATTTATCAAAATTAAGTTGAACTATTTCATCCCAAAATGCGGGCCTGCCAGAGCGCTTACCTCGGCTCGCGGGCCCAGCAGTTACGCCACTGGCTCTTGAACCAAAAGAGACACAGCCACTGGATGCCTTTAGTTGTCCTTGCTTTGTATATGTACTGCCCTCAAAAGTTTTATGGGCTTCTCTTGATGAAGTACCCAATAACTATTGGTATATCATTGCTGACCAGATATATAGTATTGAAAAATATTTTTCAGAATGGCCATTCTGGAAGAGCTAGTAAGCAGTTCAAGTGATCTTCAGCCATATCTTTCAGCCATGGACCAACAAAAGACAGAGTTCAAGTGATCCCCAGCCAAATCTTTTGACCTGTGCAACAGAAGAAGTGTCTCCCCGTACCTGTTAGAGTTAGATTTAAAGGGCCGTTGAAGCCTTCACGATAAAATTATTGCATTAAACAATGTGTGCAATAAAGTGTTTTATCTTTAAATGTTTAGTATTTTTGAATATACCTATTTACATATAAAGTTGGAAGATCCAGTGATTTAGAATCTTGAAAATTTCATTGTATCTTTTGGTACGGTTGTGAAAAGTGATAACTTTTAATCCAGGTTAATTTTTTCAATTAACCGTTTTTAACGTAACTTAATAGGAATGCTTAATTTATTTACAGATGAAATATTTTTTGCAATATTATATATTAAATATATGAACAAACTATAAAATTTGAATAACCCCTCAAAATTTGTCCAGTTTAAAGATTATGTTTAACAGTTTAAAAATATTTTTTTACTGTTTTGGTCACTCAAGATCAAACCTGTAATGTGAAGACGAATATCTGGTGTAATTTTAAACTATGTAGAGTATAAGTGTTTCAAAAGCAACTTTACGGTGGGTTACCTTTATTAGTATAAAGTTTTAAATTTGGACCCATCTTAATGTGATATATAAATTTTTACTGAAACTTGGTGTATAAAATTGTTGGTGGACAGGTGATGTCGAGTTGAATTTGTCTGTGCAATATTTCCCGGTGATTTAACCTTTCTCAAGTGATGTATACCATTACAGACATTTAATTTTGCACAAGAAATAAGCTGTTCACTGTTTTTCTTTACACAGAAAAAATACAAACTTACCTGACAGGTATTTTGGTTAATATTTCACTCAAATTTGTGTAACAAATATAACACAAATGTTATGTGTTGACTTATTATGCTGCGTGTTATTTACAATAAAATGGTTATATTAATACAAATTTGGGTAAGTATTTTAACACAGTATTTCTGTGTTGCTTAATCATAGAGTAATTTTTTTCACACACAAAAATGTGTTAAACATTTAACACGGAAGAAATATGTGTTACCGAGTGACACAAGGAATTGTGATGGTTTCCAACTCAGGTAAGTGGGTGAACTTCAACACAAGCAGCTGAGTGTTATTTCGACACAAGAGTGTGTGAGGTCTTACTGGGACATCTTGGTATTAAATTTGGGTCGAATTAACACGATTATTTTTTACAGTGCGAAGGTTAATTTCAAATAGTTTGGTCCAAAAAAAATTAACAGAGTTTAGCACTCATTAATTTGTTGTTTCTTAAATAAAACTTAAATCATCTCAAATGTTCGGGATAGTTCGCCTCACCATAATTCGTGTTCACCTGTGCTGTTTTTGTCGGGTTTTGGCACAAATCAAAGGAGACGTGCGGAAGTGAATGGGCGAGCATGGTATTGCATTGGTATTGGGCGAGCGTGTACTTGATTAGTTTGTTGTACACATTTGGTTGATTTGGTGCAAGACTCGTTCCAAACATCGAGAGAATCATTCGGCGATAGTGTACTGATACAAAATATTTCGTGCAGCTCCCACACTTCTTGCGACTACCGAACATTTGTAGTTAGGCCAAATGATCAAGCATATTTGCGAGAAGTGTGGGACAGCCTTTATTGATTAGGCCTAACACAAATTATTTTAATTTACCTTCAACCTAACGAGTTTGCTGCACCCATATGTTTAAACATTAGTTTTATAGGCAAACAAATATTTAAATAACAACAAATAAATTTTAAATCAGCAAAAGAAAATAAACTTTTTTAAGAGTAAAAAATAGCTAATTCTACAAGAACAAATTTTCCAAATATACTGCTTACAATAGTGACACAGTTCAATGGCTTGTGTTGACCATTCCATTTGAAAAAAACCAAGAAACCTAATGTAATAATTTAGTACCTATTTGTTAAGACATAATTTAAAATACAATACTCAAAAACATAAATGATATATTGTCAATTTTGGTTAGAATACCATCCTCGTGTTTATAAAGACTACCATAAAAACTTATTACCATACGTTCACCCAGTAAAATATATTTAATATACCGAGTAGCCAAATGTTTTCCGCAGGGATATTATTATGACAGATAGTATTGTTAACTTCCCCTCCAACGCTGATCATCCCACTTGTTTTAGAAATATAAATTGCTATTGAAATATTCAGTCTCTTAGAGGTAATAAAGTTTAAATTCATTTGCCTGATAAAAAATTAATACTAAAGTGATCAGGCCTACTTTATAACATTTTCACGTGATTTTGTATAGCAAGTTAATGAAATTGTATTACTTTACTTACTAGCAAAGGAAGTAGCTTAAATAAAACTCAAATTATTGATAAAATTACAAATTTTATTGAATACCTTATATGAATAGAAAAGTAATATAAAAAAAACACTGCATTCTACTGTTGTTTTAATTGATTAAATTTTATGTCATAAATTGCTAACTTTATTATTTTCAAAGCGCCCTCCAGTTCATCCAGGAAACTTCTTCTGCACTGCCACTAAAATCAAAAACCAAAACAGATGTTAAAACTTATGTTAAATAGATTTAATGCAACATAACAAGCAAAATTAATACACTTGCTTTAGGCGACAGGTATATGTGTCTCTAGTACGAGGCACCATCGCAAACAATTCTTCATATTAACAAATCTGTAAGCAAGTATTCAAATTCAATTATTTCTTTACAAGTTAATAACTATCACACTGTACATTCGGTAAACCGTGCTACACGCATGGATGAAATGGGAATTAGCCTATATTTAAATTAATCTATATATAGTTAAATATTTTCATGCATCATTGCATTCTGGGCGTGACCAAAAGCTTCCGAAACCTCTTAAATGCTCAGAAGTCGTATTCCAGATAACTAAGTAACTTATCCATAATTTCATTAAGAATAACTGAATTGGTTACCTATTTTATTTTCATGCAAGTACATTTGCCATTGGGGTGTGGTCGAGCTAAAGGAAACTTTTAGCACGAGAGTTCAATATTCCCTATACGTAGTTCCCACTGACTTGTCAGAACGAGGGGCGGATCCAGGGAGTCACACTGGTGGGGGGGGGGAATGCCAGGGGTTAGGGGGGTTATGGAATCCCCCCCCGGGGTAGGGGGTCTGGGAGTCCACCCCCGGAAATTTGTTAAAAACTTCATATAAATAATTTTATCGGCTAACAAAATAGCCGAACGCGTTTTATAGACCAAAGTGTGAGTTATCGGCCTAAAAAGACGACTGTATTGAATTCATGGACCAAAATCAGCTATTTGACCTGTTTTTCGGATTAAAAATGGCAATTTTACCACATTTCATGTTCGCTGTAACTTTTAAACCGTAAACGACAAGTGAACATAGTTTATCGGCCAAAAAACCCGCAACAGTTTATATCCAAAACGCAATTTAAAGGCCAACATGCCAGCGGAAGTCTCAAAGTATGTTATCGTTGAAAACAAAGATTTTACCTAAACTAAGATCGAAACAAATTTGATCGGCCGAGATACGGCGATTTTAAACGATTTTAAGGGACACCCCCGAGACACATATTACCAGCCTAAAATAGCAGTGCTTCCCGAAAGGTGGTCTGCGGACCCCCAGGCCCCAAGACAGAATGTTTTCATTCTTTCTGTAACGGAATATGTAAAATCCCAAAACTTGCTGCAAGCCTAAAGCGATTTTTCATGCGCCTACCGCAACCATTGGAATCATATTATAAAGCCCCTTGTAAAAAACTAATAAGTACGAAAATTATTTAAATAAATCATCTTATTGGAAAACTCCAAATTTTGGCAATCCAAAAGAAAAGTAATTTAATAGCAAAAATTACAACAATAGCCTGATTAGCTTGAAAATATTCAACTAATATCTATAATAATAACAATAATATTAATCAGCTAGTACAGTATAATCAACCAATGTCTAAAATACGCACTTACTTCTAAATTAATTTATAGACTGAGATTCAAGGTCTGTAGGCATAATTTGTTGTATTAAAACAAACATTTTTTTTAATAACATATTTGGAAACACAGTTAGTCAACTTGGAGTCCCTTACAACCAAATAATTAATATTTATTTAGTACTTAAGTACTTTCATCTATGTTAGGTATTTTCGTCAAGGACCCTGCATAATTGGAAATAATTTTTCGTCATACTATGCGGGAACACATGACTTTCGATACTAAAATGTGGCTGGAAACTTGCTGTTTTCATTTAAAATAACATATGTTCCTTTGTTGTCTTTTCCAATCACTTCTTTTCCGATCACTAAAATTAGCTACATGTTAATCTTATGGTGAAAGCCTATTTTTGCCGGACAGTTCTTTTCCGATCAGTTTTAGAAGTTACAAACGCGACGCAACAGCTGACTTTCATTGTTGTCAAATCATTGGCCACAGTTAACCTCTTATTGATGTTACACGTGTGAAGCACATTATGGCATTGTGTTTTTGTCATTTATAAAATAATGTAACAATGAAAATTGCACCATAAATATCAATTTGAATTTTGATAAAAAATAGCTTCGAAGAAATCTTTTTAAAGCTAAGTAGCCTAGGCTTATGGTTTTTGTTTCATAAAATATGTAAATAGCCTATAGTAAAATAATAATCAGGCCTATGTGTTTTTTGAGTAAAATAAACCTTGATTCTAGAGTAAAATTATTTCTTGGTTTGTAATTAAATGACTTTTTTGTAGTATGACGAAAAGTATCGTTCAATACTCGTCCAAAAAGCTCTTTGCCAGTGCTTGATCTAAATTCCGTGCTCGACTTCGTCTCACACGTTGACACGATCTCGCACTGGCAAAGAGCGCTTTTCCAGACTAGTAACGAAATATACTATTCCAATAATTTTGCTCGTAGCAGACTTGCATTTAACAGACAATGCCTGGTGATGCATCGCGTAATAGGGTTTTTAATTTTTTTATATAATATTTCTAAACAAACCAAGCAAAAGACGGCTCAATTGGATGGTTGGTAGAATCAAAAACAGACAATGTAACGTCACTGATTGGAGCCGCACGATCATATGATATATCCGAGCGATGCATTGCATAGTAGTTGAACTATGAATATCCCGATTCTCTTTAAATATCGTATCGATTAAATACATACTGCCGTATCGTATGGCTTGCATAGTGGGATGTGCTGCTGCAAGTCAGAAATATTTAATTACTTAAACTCCCAGATAATCCTGGGTTGCAGTAGAAAAAATTGTTGAATCGGACGGCAAATGAATCGCCCAAAACCAGTATTGTAAGATAATCCTTCTCCTCCGGGACCCTGGATTAACACAACCCAGAAACCCGCTAGTCATAGTCCACACTAAACAATCTGTCCCTGCCACCTTTCCAAAATTGAAATTAATGTTCACAGCAGTTAATCAATACATGAAAATACAATTGTACCAGTCAAAAAACATATCCACCTTCACAAATAAATTTGTTTGAGGAAACTCCAAATGAAAAATATTTTTGGCCAAAACCGGCCAAGTGCAGAATGTATTAGCTATTAGTAATGTATGTCTGATGCAGCCAAAAAATTACTACCTGTTTTACGATCAAAATATAAATAAACGGTATCAGGAAACTGACACATACTTTCTCCCTTTTAGCCCAACTTTAATGAATAAATTACTTTTTATTTACTAAATATAGAATACAAAGCACGGTCGAATGTACAGAAAATCTTGTTAACAAGTTGTTTTAAAAACATTCACCCAAATCCCTGCTTTGGAGGCACGACAGAATCCATTGCTACACTCGTGGTTTTAAGAGGGGAAATGCCCCCTATTCCCCCCCAGGGTTATTAAGGGGCACCATATTTCGAATTTCCTCTGTTGGTCAATGCTAACTTGACAAGCATATCAAGTTTGAATTAAATTTATCAGTAAATAAGGGAGAAATAATAATTTTTGTATTCCCCATAAGAATAACATTGGACAACGTACTGCGTTTACCGCAAAATGAAAATTTCAATTTTCTCCGAAACCAGCAATCGTAGAATAGTAATTCAAAATACTAAATTATTAAGTTTTTTGAGCTCTTTTTAATGGTGAATAGTAATATTTATTTATATTTATTTCTTTTTATGAAAAATCCAAAAAACTGAATTTTTGATGTTTTAAGTCCTGTAATTTCTGAACCTGAATTTTTACAGGAATGCGGTTGGTGTCATTTTGTTTGAAAACATAAGTTCTACAAACGACTAAAGTTTAATCAAAATCGTTAGAGCCGTTTTTGAGAAATTTTGATTTTTCATGTTTTTTGGTGGTTTTTGGGGGATAATTACCCTTAAAAATCAAAAATTCAAAAAAATGAAAAAAACGCCTGGAGATATCGTGGATTAGTACCTACATACCAAATTTCATCAAAATCGGCCCATTGGTTAGGGCTCTAGCTCTGTACACATCCACACAGACACACACACACACACACACACACACACACACACACACACGGACACACACACACACACACACACACACACACACACACACACGGACACACACACACACACACACACACACACACACACACACACACACACACACACACACACACACACAGACAGACATCTCGTAAAAACCACTTTTTTGGGTTCAGGGAGCACCAAAACGAATATTTCCACTAACAACTCAAATTCGAAAATTTTTACGAAAACAATACTTTCTCCATGTACTATGTATAAGGGGAGAAAGTAAAAAGAATTAAAAAATGCTAAACTTAATCACAATGCACTAAAAATTGAACAATCCTCCAATAAATGTGTGGCAGCATGGAATCTTATTAAAAACTCAAGTCAGATTGAATCAAAAAATAATTCCTGTCCTATTTCACTGCAATGTTTAAATAACTATTTCATGGATTCCATCAAACAAACTTTTTCCAGTATACCAAAACCTTCAAATAATTCAGCTCAGTTAATTCAAAATCAAAACAAAACATGTATGAATTTTGTGTGGAGAAATATTTCTTCAGAGGAAGTGTTTCAATTATAAAAACATGAAAAATTCCAAAAGTTTTGATATATATGACATGTCAAATAGCTTTGCAAAGACAACTATTTTTACTTATTTAGAACCTCTAACTTTTTGTTTTTCAATGTGTTTGCAGCAGGGCTACTTTCCTGATGAACTAAAACTGAGTAAAGTCATTCCTGTTTATAAGAGTGGGGATAGCTCGGATCCTAGTAGTTATCGCCCAATCTCGTTAATCCCTGTTCTTGCAAAGATTTTTGAATACATCATCTTCCACCAAGTATATGAGTATTTTGAAAAAAATAAATTGTTTAGTAACTTCCAATTTGGGTTCCGCAAAGGCAAATCTACAATAGATGCAGTTGATACAATAGTAAATCAAATTTTATCCAGTTTTGAAAATAACTCCTTTGCTTGGGCCACATTTTGTGACCTAAGCAAGGCATCTGAATGTGTATCTCATAGAATTCTTCTTGAAAAATTAAAGTTTTACGGGATTGGCGGGAGTGAGCTGAATTTGTTTGTGAGCTATCTTCAAAACCGAAGTCAGTCTGTTTATGTTAATGGTGATTGGTCCAGAACTACAGTAGAACTCCAATTATCCAAATTAATTGGGGATCGGGCCAATTCGGATATGCAGAAATTCGGATAATCAGGTATACCTCGGGAATTAAGCAAAAAACATCACCATACATAAAAAATCAGAATTTTATCGACAAAGTTATTATAAATGTAGTGAACAGAAAGTGAGCAAACTGTATCAAGAATATACGTCATAAAAATTAAATTACACGAGTTAAATTGAATACAGTATATACAGTTGCTCTTTTCAATAGGCCTACATACTGTACGTATTTCACTGTTCAATGTTGGTTATTTCACTTGAACATCTCGAGCAAAGTGAGTTTATCACTTAGCGAACGGACAACACGTTTACGTTTTGTACTCATTTTGAACGATAATCTTGGTGAAAGAACAGTAGCGACTGATGATGAGCAGGGCGGGAAGGGGGTAAGACTCATTGTTCCCTGCGAAAATATCGTCCGGAAGGTAACAGCGCAGGCTTTTATTTTAGCGCTCACGGCGCATTATCGCTACACGCGCTCCCGCTGTTATTTTCTTGATTTTTATATTTCTATTATTTCACTCAAAATCGATTCGGATAATTGGATATTCGGATAATTGGGGTTCGGATAATTGGATTTCTACTGTACAGAGATTACGTGTGGCATCCCTCAGGGGTCGATTCTTGGTCCCTTACTTTTTCTTATTTCTATTAACGATTTACCTGCAAACCTAAATACCTTTACATATATGTACGCAGATGACAGTTTTCTTGGAATTCAGATGTTTTTGAGCTCAAAAAGGTAGCTGAATCCACTCTGGAAGAAGCAGCCAATTGGTTCCATGCAAATAATTTATTTTTAAACGATACAAAAACACAACCAGTCATTTTTACTTTTAACCCTTTGCGATCGGAAGGCCAGCACGAGTGGCCACAACGCAGTCGGCAGCCAGTCGGAATTCTTTCCGTACTAACTTGGTTCCGACGGTCGGGCGGCCAGCTGTACTGGCCACGTCCCACTACGCGTCACCTCGGCATTTATCATGGCGGCTCGCTCCCCGCAGCTCGGAATTATTTTCACTGAAAACCTTCAATGTTAGCATAGGGGATTTAAATTTTAATAAAACATCTCTCAATTCGTCTTATCTTTAACGATTGTTCATTATTACTTAGTTAAATATACGGGGGGGAAAAAAACATAACCCCATTCTTACTAATAAATGTTTATACGGGATAAAACAATTTTATTTTAGGCCTAATTATAATATAAGTGTAGGCCTATACGTAAACGTACAAGTGTTCTTATAATCATGTACATTAAAACTTGAAACTTAATTAAAAATACAAATAAACGCAACTCTCTCGAGAAAATCACCAAAACACAGTTAAAATCAAATAAAACTGAACCAAAACAATGATGATTATGACAGCACTTGGGCCAGAAAAACAGGTGTTTATTTTAGTTGTTTACACCACAATTCTGACGATATAATGTTGCAAGCCTGCTGATCGTTTAGTTTAACAATTCCTCACTAGGTTGCAGCACTCTACAGGCATTATACCACAGTTGGAATATTACAAACGAAATCATTGTTGTCGGCCAGTCCTGCTGGACGCCCGAGCGTTCGTTGGATTTCATGTTGGCCAGCACCGCTGGCCGTCCGATCGCAAAGGACAACTGCTGTGGAAAAAAATCCGACTTCCGCGCGCTAATGGCGGCGGCCAGTAGAGCTGGCCGCGCGACCGCTGAGGAATAGCGGAAAATATGCATTCCGATCGCAAAGGGTTAAAAAACTGCCTCCTGGTATTCATCAAAAAACAGTAATTGTGAAGTACTTGGGGATAACTCTTGATTTGACTCTAAACTGGGGCCCTCACGTTTATCTCGTAACAAGAAGAATCTCCCGGGTTTCTTTTTTGTTGAAGAGATTATTAAATGTGGTTCCATTAAAATATGTCATCACTTCATACTACGCATTTTTTCAATCAATTATCAGATACGGGCTTATTTTTTGTGGAAATTCATCTAAAACGCACAATATCCTTTTGATTCAGAAAAAAATTGTTAGAATACTCACAAACTCATCATGGAAAGCTCACTGGAAATCTCTATTTAAAGATCTGAAGATTCTGTCTGTCTACAACTTATACATTTTTGATTTAATTTTATAAATCTTTAAAAATCTGAGTAGTTTTAATTCAAGAAATAATACTCACTCCTACTACAAACAAAATCAGTCAAAAATTGATGTACCTTATCGAAGAATGTCCAAAACTCAGTCTAGCCATGTCATTATAGGAATTAAACTGTATAACAAATTACCACAATCTGCTCTTGACATTCCATTTAATTCATTTAAGAAAATACTATTTGAATGGCTACTTTCAACCCCATTTTACTCTGTTGATGAATCTTTAGAGCTAAATAGTAGAGACGTTTCGTTTAGACGTGACAACGAGAGCTCCGTGCCGAGATGTTCTTACCGAGATGTTGTTAGCGAAATATTTCGTTTAGACGCGGCAACGAGAGGAACTTACCGAGATGTTTTTTAGCGGAATGTTTCGTTTAGACGAGGCAGCTATTCTCGTACTGGGCAATCGAAATTGTTAGCGTGATGTTTTGTTAACTAAATATGTCGCCGATCAATATAATTATTTTTAAAGAGATTTTTGCATTCTATATTCTGTTATATTTGAGCAATCGACATCTGTACCGAGATGTTTTAACAAATTGCTACATTTGGGAGTTATTAAATAAAACAATGCATTGATTACGATGAAAATCACTGCATCATGCACGTGCATTTTCACGTATCATGCATAGATACGTGAAAATTAAAAAATAAAATCTAATACGTAAATTAATAATGGAGAGTAGAAACAAATGTTAATCATTATTAAATATAGGCAAGCATAATTATACTTTTAATGCTCACAGAATTTGTGAACGTTTTAGGCAGCAGTATAATTCTGCTACTTTCCCACTTTTTATACTATATACAGTAGAACTCCAATTATCCGAATTAATTGGGGATCGGGCCAATTCGGATATGCAGAAATTCGGATAATCAGGTATACCTCGGGAATTAAGCAAAAAACATCACCATACATAAAAAATCAGAATTTTATCGACAACGTTATTATAAATGTAGTGAACAGAAAGTGAGCGAACTGTATCAAGAATATACGTCATAAAAATTAAATTACAGGAGTTAAATTGAATACAGTATATACAGTTGCTCTTTTCAATAGGCCTACATACTGTACGTATTTCACTGTTCAATGTTGGTTATTTCACTTGAACATCTCGAGCAAAGTGAGTTTATCACTTAGCGAAAGGACAACACGTTTACGTTTTGTACTCATTTCGAACGATAATCTCGGTGAAAGAACAGTAGCGACTGACGATGAGCAGGGCGGGAAGGGGGTATGACTCATTGTTCCCTGCGAAAATATCGTCCGGAAGGTAACAGCGCAGGCTTTTATTTTAGCACTCACGGCGCATTATCGCTACACGCGCTTCCGCTGTTGCTTTCTTGATTTTAATATTTCTATTATTTCACTCAAAATCGATTCGGATAATTAGATATTCGGTTAATTGGGGTTCGGATAATTGGATTTCTACTGTACTCTCATTTCAACATTTGTTATTACTTATAAAATTGTAAATGAAAGATGTTTTTAGAATTATTATGTAGAAATAAAATATAAGACGTTGCCAAAATTATAACACACGATTAAAATAAAATAAAAACAAATATTTGATCGAATCATTAATTAATTTAAACTTAATAATAATTAAATTAATTTGTTTACACACGATATAGGATATAAGGAAAACATTGCCCATTGAAATTGAACTCCCAATAAAGCCAGTATAAAGAGCCTATATTTTACAACATTAAGAACTTTTTTGGTAATTTTCTCCTATATAGAGTTTAATAATATGATACATAAAAACAAATATGAGAACAAAATTAATAAACGGTATCAGGAAACTGACACATACTTTCTCCCTTTTAGCCCAACTTTAATGAATAAATTACTTTTTATTTACTAAATATAGAATACAAAGCACGGTCGAATGTACAGAAAATCTTGTAAACAAGTTGTTTTAAAAAACATCCACCCAAATCCCTGCTTGGAGGCACTACAGAATCCATTGCTACACTCGTGGTTTTAAGAGGGGAAATGCCCCCTATTGCCCCCCCCAGGGTTATTAAGGGGCAAAATATATCGAATTACCTCTGTTGTCAATGCTAAATTGACAAGCATATCAAGTTTGAATGAAATTGATCAGTAAATAAGAGAGAAATAGTAATTTTTGTATTCCCCATAAGAATAACATTGGACAACGTACTGCGTTTACCGCTAAATGAAAATTTCAATTTTCTCCGAAACCAGCAATCGTAGAATAGTAATTCAAAATACTAAATTATTTAGTTTTTTGAGCTCTTTTTAATGGTGAATAGTAATATTTTTTTATATTTATGTCTTTTTCATTTATGACATCCTTGAAACAAAAATCGACGTAAGATTAGGAAGTTAGCATTAGCGGCTGAAGAGGGCCCAAGCGCCCTAAAGCAGCCATAGTGGGCCAGGGACTTTCCCGCTCACTGGAACCTCACGAAACAACAACAACAACAGTTGTGAAAACGGGAGGGGGAAACAGCAAGGGACAGACGTGTTTACACGTCACGCTGCGCCGCGCCACGCCGGCTAGGATCCAACAATGTATTGCTACTGCTACCGGTTTTCCCGGTCGCCGGACACCCTGTTAATCCATTTCATTTGTATTTTTATGTACATTTGTGAGGCCTGAAAATATTTAGTGAATAGACCGCGCCACGCCGGCTAGGATCCAACAATGTATTGCTACTGCTACCGGTTTTCCCGGTCGCCGGACACCCTGTTAATCCATTTCATTTGTATTTTTATGTACATTTGTGAGGCCTGAAAATATTTAGTGAATAGACGTTTATATTGACGTGGGGTGAAATAATAAAGGTATATCTAAAAACAACTAATTACGGGTGGCTTATTTGCAAAAAATGATTTTAGTGCCTGATAAAAATGCGATCCACATCTATAACGGGTTTATCCTCTCGCCGCGCGCCGGCAGCAGACGATTTTGCTTAACGAATGCAACAATCGAGAGTAAACATCTCGATTATACAAACCTCTCGCTAAGCAATCGAAACAATCGATAAGCGGAACCTCTCGAGAAGGAACATTTAGATTGTTTTAACTTCTCGCAATCGCGCAGGTCAGGTGACAATTTCATTAAAAATTAAAAATAAGACAAAAATCCAGACTTATCTGGTCCAGAGTGGCCAGACTTAAAATAAAACAATGAGACAATTACAGAAAACATATTTAAACACACAAAAAAGCGTATTTAAAGGATTTTTAACATTTTAGCTTGGCGGTGCATTCACATGCATTTTTGTAAAAAACTCAAACATTTCTTGACCGAATTTGCTGGGAAAGGTCTTAACAGCTGGGGGAAAGGTGCCCCCAGCTATCCAATCCCAACCCAGCACTTAAAAATTGGCCTGAGGCCAATTGGACTTTAAGTTCCCTGGGGTAACTTAAATTACAGAAATAGCAAAACTTAAAATGCCTCATTATTTTCTTATCTATAAAGTAAATTAAATGAAACTTGCAGGGAACATGTATGAGCATTAATTACAACTAAAAGTGACCAAACTTGGCACTGGGAAAGTCCCAGAAGCCCACTTATTCAACATAATCAATTGAGCCATAATGGCCTAACTTAACAAGTCACAAAAACACATTTACACTGAACCAAAATGAATGATTGACCTCGCCAAGGTGTAGGCCAATCCAAGAACACAAAATAAAGTTATTTGGAGGCCTTAGGCCTAATATTACAAAAACAGTGGACAAAATTCATTTTGTATAGACTCCTCAAACAGCAGTTTTCAAAGTCTCATATCTTGGGTAATTTCTATACTAGGACCTCGGGAGTGGTCTTAAACTAAACACAGCAATCGTTACTACAAAACAATGACAAAATATTTGGTCTGACCAAACCGGCCGTAGGCCATTGAAAACAGAGAAAACGCTCGGAGTCCAACTGAGTTGAAACACTGAAAAGGTGATCAATCATGAACCCAAAGCACAGAAGGTGCATAATCCTTTGCTTTAAACACAGGGCAACACTGTGAACCCATAGCCTATTTCTGGCTGAAAGCAATACAAAGTAGTCGCTACTCGGTACTAGTCTGTACTAGTATCGGGTATAATCGGTACTGGAAAGTAATCGTTTAGTCCATCTTTAAACTTAAAAATAAATAACAAAAATAAACTCTAAACCGTCTATGGACAACAAATATCGGGCAGCTGAATCACAACACTTACGCTAATCACAGTTCATCATCAACAGGAGTTGTAGTCCGCCGCGGCACGGTGTAGAGGGCCGGCCTGGATTGCATGGGTAGGCGGAAGACGAAGAAGGCGTCACATTCATGGACCCTGTAATGTAACACCAATTCCTAATTTCTATGTACATTGATTTATTCTCAGTAGCTCAAAAGCTCTAAGTTCATGTGTTGTTTTGGAAAAGCTTTAACCCTTTGAGGTCGATTAAATTAAATCACCCAGACCCCCTGAGACGAAATTAATTTTGGTTATTTTGTATAGATTTTACTATTGTTACATTTAATTACCCAAATTAATTTTAAAATGCATTTATGAGGGTTTATTTTTAAGGCACTTTGATTACATACTGTATATTGATGAAATAAAAATAAAAATGTATACCTGTTTTATTTTTTCTTCCATATATTTTTAGTACATATGTACTATATGTGACAGATTACGAGAGTAAAAACCCATTTATATTTATTTGTAAGTAAAATGACACACACAAAAAACATTCAAAAATATCGTCATCACTAATTTTATTAGTCATAATTATAACTAAACAAAAGAGTAAACATAACCTAAACAATCAGACCTTGCAGATGACACAAGACAGTATAGTTCATGGAGTAATAACATTTATTTCAGAACAAAATAATCCATGGAGTAGATAAAATAAACGTTACAAGTAATAAGGAATATATAAGAAGCAAATAGACATAAAATCATTACATTATATTTAGTTTTAGCGCACTTCATACGGGCTAAACGTCACGGCGAGTATAGGTCGCCATTCGAGCGTTCGGGAAAATGGCGCGCGGCGACCTATACTCGCCATTCGACCGCAAAGGGTTAATTATGCCAAAGTTCACTTTAATTTGCTGATACACCCATCCAGAGTTAATTTGCCCAGTGCTTAACATAAATTTAAAATACTGAAAATAATAAAAAATATTTATAACAGGAAAAAATTTATATTTATATTTTTAAGACTGAAGCTTAATGAAAATGGTTGTGAACTAATTAAGTAGACTAGATAAAATAAATAGCCTGGTAGGAAAACATCTAAACAACAAATTATAAAATAATTAAGATGTATTGCTGGATGAATCTTTCAGTTATTCACAACATTTACTACAACATTTTTTATCCAAAATTAATAAGAAGCATTTTAAAACAAGGGGGCACATCTGAGCTAAATGTAGATACCAGAACATTTAAGTTTTAATATGCGTAAGGAAAATTATTCACCAAAATGCAGGCCAACTACACCTAAACCGGAAACCAAAATTGGCCAAAGTTTTGTGAAAAATGATCTGTGGGCTCAGTTTATTGACAGAATTGGTCCAAACTTTCTGAAAAACAGGAGCTTAGGCCCCTGCAACTAAATAATAAGCCACAGTTCATTTAAATCATCTCCTTTGGGACTCAGCCCAAGAATCCCCTATGCAAGAAAGTAAACTATCCTAAAACATGTTCTACGCCAAGAAAATCAAAGTTAAAAGTGGGGTAAGGCAGTTTACCCATAGTTGAGGGACATTGACAGGAAACATAATTTACCAAAACCCCAGCTTGAAACCCACCCTATTACTTGAACTTAGCCTACAAAACCGTACAAAACATAATTGAGAACACTGAATGAATGATAACTTTCAGAGTATTGCAGAAAACTTAATTAAATGTTTAGCGGTCTCCTAAGAAGCGGTAGGTCTCCTAGTGGTAGGGAAATGTAATTTGGAATGTATACAACAGTAATATAACACAAGAAATTAGCTGCGGGGTCATAAACCAAAGTTGTTTGCCGGCAAAGATGCCTTGATAGCCAAATCTTGAAACATTTGAGACTTTGTTTTATGGCCCAAGGGCTCTGAATAAGAAAGGAAACATTAATTAAACCTTCGGAAGTTCAGAAGGAACTTTAAAATCCAGAAATGCTTTTACAACGAATGAAAACTGAAATGAATATGTGCTCTCAGAGGTTATATTTACTTCTGCCGCTAAGGTTAAGACTTGGACATTGCTATCTACTTGACTTATTAAATGGCAAGCTTACTTGCTCTTGTGTTAAATGAGATATTCAACAATATAGTCTAGTTTGACGTTTGTAGACCTTAACACATCAATAGGTATCATGTTGAACTAGCAAGGCTTCAAACTTTTGTTTGGCTAAAAATTAACAGGTAAGTTAGTTAAAAGATCCAAGCCTCCTAACGATAAGCCTAAAGACATCTCTAAGGCTATTGTTATTAGTTAGAACGTTTAATAAGTGTTATTTGCTACTTACCGTGATATTGAACAGTTTATTACAACACATTCAATCGGCAACGGCATCCATCTCGACATCTTCACATTCACAATTACAGTAATTAATTATCATTCTCAAATCGGTTTTTACCGAGTTTTCTCCGAAGTTAATCACTACGGCACAGGCAGGGAGGCAGGTAAAAGTAAGGCAGTGGCTACGTACACGTCCGACGTGAGCCGCTACTGTTCACGTCCGTTCCAAATTATGCACCGTACGTTACTTTTCCTGTGATTTTTAAAACAAATTGAGAGCCAGAAAACCTCCTAACCTAACCTAACGTAATCTAACCTATCCCAACCTAACGAAACATAACGTAACGTAACCTAACCCAACATAACCTAAGCGGTAGCGAAGTGAATTTGCCCTTATATTGGACGTGTACGCAGTCACTTCGTAAAAGGCACACAGATTTTTTGAGATATGTTCTGGGAGAATTGACAGTAGTACAAAAACAAATTCATATATATGAATATGAATAATTAAAAATCGGCCCTTCTATACTCTTACTGTGTTTTAATTGCAAAATATGATGTAGAGGTGGGCGTTATTTAACATAATAGGATAAATAACACTATTACTGAAGTGTCACCTATTACCTTGGTAATAGGTTACTGAAAATACCCTATTATTTGTTTAACGTCTTCTGAACTGTTTGAACGAGCGAGTGAAATAACTATCCAGCTGAGAAGTTGAGATGAGTGTCTTGGTGTCTTCCTATTAACATCGATCATCACGGAATAATAGTACTAGTCTGTCTGGCTTACTATTACGGCGAGAAATATTTAAATAAAGTTATCACGGGTGTAACGAGTGTATTACCACAAAGCTAAGGAACGTTCCTGAATATTATTGCAAAGTAACGGTATTTCCCATCTCTAATATGATGTACCGTATTTAATCAATAAAGCCGCCATATTAGTTGTTGGTTATGTATCAACCCTAACACTGTAGTTTATGTAGATTTCCAAGGGAGTATGCAACTGTTAAGATGATACCTAGGGCTGTTTTGTTGATATATCAACATCTAAACAAATATCAGCACGAGTAGGTAAGTTTCAATACAAATATCAAAAATCGGCCCGCAATTATACCTATATATATATATATATATATATATATATATATATATATATATATATATATGTCCGTAACCACGATAACTATCGTAAAAAAGGTCTGATTTTAATGAAATTTGGTAAAAATGTGTAATATATGTATGTATATGCATTTTAACGAATGGTGTTTTTGGCATCTGGGGACCAAAATACACTATCTGCGCGGATTAAAACTTTTTTAAATTGTCAGACGGTGAACTCACTTTTTAAGTTATTTAAGTCATTTTAATGTAGCACAATAAAATTATTAAAATTGTTTTTATTTTAAGAAAACTAACAGCGGACTGAGTACAAAGGTTTGTTGCAACTGGGATATTTGAAAATAACAATCCATAAATCTCGATAAAATGAAACCACTGAAGTTTTGAATCTTTAATATTCAGATATTAATAGCCAACTTTAAATTAATTTTAGGAGATATTTCCAGTCCAAGTAAACACTATAATCTGTCTGGCTAACTACATTTTGACCTCATTGACTGGTTTATGTTGTATACTGTCTCCCACTGGGTTTTGAAACCTATAAAACAAATTGTAAATGTTTACCTCTGTAGCTAGATGTAGAATATAAACCGGTATATTTTAGGGGTAACCATACCAGATAGATAGTATTAAGTTATTTTAAGCCTACATTTATTCCAAGTGAATAGGCTTTTGTACAACAACCTTCTCTAAATTATGTTAGAACTAATAATAATATTATTATGATGGTGATTCGATCCATTAATAAATATTTTAAGTTTAAGGTAAAGACGAAGTTTATAAGTTAGAATATATGAATAAAATAAATGTTTTAATATTGTACTCTGATTATTTGTATAACAAATAAATAACACACGCCAGTGCCATACCGCCACAGATATCACCACATAAGGTGTAGTAAAGTAATGATGTATATTATACGTACTCGTCTTAGGTTAGCATTAAACAAATAAGGCGTTCTACAAATATGCTATATTCTATGTTTTACAAAACATGGGACTAATGTTAAGAGAAAAAGAAATAGCTTTACTTAATTATTTATAGCTCTGGGAATTAAAGCGTTTACAGATAAAATACTTTACTAAACTCTTAGATGTGGAATATGCACTTTAGAAACAGGGTCAGGTGTTTCCCTTACAGCTCTAATTTAATTTCAAGCAGCACTTTGAAAATAGTTTAGTTACTTAAAAACTCAATGCACTTTGAAATCTTTAAAGAAATTTGTTGAATTTCTTAAGAATATCGTTCCAGTTTCTGTTTGCAATATTTAATTTACACCAAAACATATTAAAAGTTAGTTTTTTGTAGTTGAATTTACTACATTCTGTTAATTAAATGGTCTTCGTATATTGTGAAATAACAACCTTTACCAAAAACTGTCTCACTGGAACTCTTCCAAGACTCTTTACGTTGTAATTATAGCTAAATGTGGTTTGTTTTCACTGCGATGGCCTACAAATCATACGGGGTCAGGCACGAGTTCGATCTCAGGTAAAAACTGATATACTATTCGTGGGCCACCGCTCCCTTACATGACCATGGGACTAATGTCTAACATGACTGCTCTTAAAATGCCCCACTGGCATTGATGACGGGCATATGGAGGTTTACTGAATATGTTCCAATTAAAATCAGAAGATGTAGGGTTTAAACCGTTCCCTACCAAAACGTTAAAAATTCCACTGTCGTAGATATACACACAATAAAACAACTTAAAATTTGAATTTCACGTGTGGAAGATCTATTAGTTATACATATTTGTTTACTTGTGTTTTTTTATGGAATTTTATTTTATTTATTAATAATTAGTTAACTGGATTGCTTTCAGTTACAATTAATAAAGTTGGTATTGGAGATTTATGTTATATAGACCAGTAATCATGCACACACCATTCATTCACACATACACTTGCATACTCGTAGTAGAATGTATATTATTAGAGCATTGGGGTCCGATTTCTTATGATATAAATTTATCTTGATAATAATAAGCTTTAAATGTTAAAACCCGATCATCGATTTATTTCAAACATACGACAATTACAACTTATTTCGATAAATAAATAATTATTAGATAGAACAAGTTAGTTTTGTTGACAAATTCGTTAAGAATTATTTAACTAAACGTAGCTCCCAGAGCCAATCCAAACACCCACTCAGCACCTTTTGTCTTCCACATTATGACTTCATGCTCTATGAATAGGAAAGTTAGCCGAAGTCTCACACCATGACAAACATGCATTTAAAGTGGGTAATAGTATGATTCTATCATTAAATAAATTAAATCTTATTTTTTTAAATACATTGTTAGTGGCATATTCAGCTACACTACACATCTACACCATATTTAACAAAGTAAGACCTAAAACACTAAATCCGACATATTATCACTATTCTGATTCAAAAAACAATGTGGAAAAAACAAAAGTAACTGGATTCCAATCTATATTGAAGGGTGTACCTAACAAAACAATAAATGTGAACTTTGACATGAAAATATAATTCAATTTTCACTCTCTAAATCTTTCTTTGAAAGTAGAATAATTTGTTACGCCTAATGCCACTCAAGTAGTTGTCTGCTAGTTCAAGGTGTCAGTTAACGATTCATTGCTTTTTATTGGATACAAAGGACCGTAACACGCTTCTGGACACGACCACCACCAATGAATACAATAGTCATGTTTACATAAGCACTGGGTGCTGAGGCGAGAAAAAGAGACTGAAATATGTGATAATGTGATTCCTGGACATCGATGACGGCGGCAAAAACAAACTAACGACACTGAACAGGGCCGACGCGACGGCCCAAAACCGACGCCGGTGACCACTCAGACAGAACGTAAGTGGACGGTAACGACGACAACGACGGTTGCCTCTGATGGAAAGACTGTAATATTTAGACTGAATTTGAACAACTCATAAAGAACTAATCATGTTTCTTCGCTAAAGCTTGGATACTATATAACAATTTAATTCCCTCCAAATGTTCCTCTATGGTAAATGACAGTTCGATAAAAACTACTTTAACTATAAAATACCCCTGTCGCAGCAAACCTGCATACTCAGTGAATTCCCAATGAATATATAACATAACACATTAAAAAACTTAACAGGATTCATAACAAATGTATTCACAAACAAGCGATATTTAAAATATTAATTATTCTCTTTAAGAATAACATTGGGGATGAGTACGCAGGTTTGCTGCAAAAAGGCACACAAAATAGTGGGGTTTTATGCAAATATCAATAGAACTAGTCTTAGTGAAGTTACATACCAAGTTTCATCCATATACATTCATAAATAAGAAATATATAACATTTTAAGTATTTTCCATAAGAATAACATAGGGACCAAGTACCTAGGTTTGCTGCTACAGGAACCATAGGCGAAACATTTTTTTGTGCAAACAACAATAAACACAACCAGATCAATCCATATACCAAATTTCGCCAGTTTATGTTCATAAGTAAGCGAGATATACAATTTTTCTTTTTCCCCTTAAGAATAACATTAGACAACGTACTGTGTTTAGCACTTTCAATATCTCGGTAAACAATTGACGTAGAGCAATGATCAAAATACCAAATTTTTTAAGCTGAATTCAATGGTACAAATTAAAATTTGATGTAAACTAAAACTATATGTAAAAACCCCAAAAAACACATTTTTGGGATAAAAAACCCCCCAAAAACCCCCTTCGGATTGTTCGATTCATCTGATTTTCGAACTCGTTCAAATAAATGGTACCTTACACATTTGTACCAAATTTCTTTAAGATCGGATCTTTTTTACGAGAGTTATCGTGCTTACGGACATATATATATATATAAAGATTTGAACGAATGGTGTTTTTGGCATCTGGGGACCTCAAAATGAAAATTTATCACGGTCTCGGGCTTAAGTCTTACCATGAGACCTACGGTAATAGCTTCTTCCCTATAGGGGAAATTCGCTAAAAGAGACTAATTAAACCACAGTAGTTATCAAATTAATTTATGTGAACGGTTTCTAAAATGTATATAATATTACTTTTAAAATGGGTTCGCTACAAATTACTTTAACGTTGATGAATTCACAAAACCACGCATAACTGAAAATCCATATTTAAAACAGAAAACACAAATGTGTCTGCAATTAAAATAAACTAGCTTTTCACATTAGAAGCTTTGGTTGGGTGTTAAGAAAGACATAGACAAATTGGAATTAATAAAGTTGTTCAAACAATTTCTTTTTACAATGTGAAATCGTCAAAATAGAACGAACTGTCTCCAATAAACGTCAACGTTACGAGCAGATAATTGAAATTGAACCAATAGCATGTGATGGGATCCAATAAGTTAATATACAAATATGTGTTTTGTGTGAAAATCAGTGACACTCGACTAAGAGATAATAGCGGTCCCAATTTTGGCTCCAACAATTATTGATTTTATCGTTAAAAAACAATCGCTATTTGTGATTAATAAATCAATATGTAAAACATACTGGTGTGTTTTTTATTTTTATTAACAGCTTGTAAAACAGATTTAACTATTTTTTTCCTGACAAATAAGGTTTTTTCCTTTCAAAAAACACTGTTCATTATCTAAAATTCATATCTAAACCTTTTAAAATTACAACCTCTGTATATACTGAAATAACCTATAATACTTTCATAAATTAGCTAACACCAACTATTCAGTTTAGTTACTGGAATACAGTAAAATTATAAATTATTTAACTGTAGAACTTATATAACTATATGTGAACTAAACTTATAAATTTATATAAACTAAAAATTTATAAACTTATAAATTTATTAACTAACTGGCTTAAACGAAAGTGACACAACGCTTGTCTGTTAATTTTATTATTATGTCAGCTTATAAGCTGTTTAACGGAAAATGAAATTACAGCTATACATGTAGTGTACGGTACTTGGCAGTTACCTGTGTGAAATGGTGTAACAAAGTTTAGTTATTATAGTTTCTAATTAACTATTTCATTATCTTAGAGTTACAATTATTCATGACTGGTAATAATTTGTTTAGCTAATATAGACGAAATTTTTAAATAAAAGAGAAACCCATAATCAGTCTATAGTATATTCGTTATTCAATATTATTTTTTAAATTAAAGCTCTAGGAATATAGAAAATGCATCACCCACAGCTTCCAATACTTAGGTATATCATAAATCAGTTGAATCCTGCATAGATATAAGTTTTCGCTGTCGTTTAATAAATCTTACTTAGTTCCTTAATATAACAAAAATATTTATATTTTTAATTTGTAAATATATATAGTCGATATACAATATTGTAATTTAAATAAATATTTGTTTATATTTGCTACTGTTTCACTAACATATTTTGTAGGATAAAATAATTCTGAGTTGTAGAATGGACTTGAATAATGACTGAAATTTCAGAAACAAATTAATTTATATCAAACTGAAGACCCTGTAAAATCTTACTATTGTAAGCAATAACATAAAACGTTATTTATATTTAGCTTTCTATTTCTATACTAAAATATTGTTTAAAATAATAAAATATTAATTTTAAAATACTAAGTTAGTATGGTTTGGAAATTAATAATATTGGTCGTAATATTCGTTTATATATGTATCATAATAAATCCGCAGTTTTTTTTATTATTTCGGAAGTAGTTTTTAAATATATTTAGATAAACTATTAAAACATGTTTTAGGGACATTTATTTGATTATAGTACTGTAAGAAGGGTGTTTACTGAATAAAAACGTAAAATTTACTTAAACTGTTTCTGTTAAAATTGAATTAAAATAATTTTATAAATAATAAATAAATTCTTAATAGAACACTGGAACCGCCCTCTAGTAATATAGCAATAGTAGTTTGTAAGTTAATCAGTTCGACTTTGTTACAATTTACAGTTTAATTCACTGTAAAAATATATATGTTTAAACATTTGGGCAATAAAAACCACCTATTTTATTAAAATAAAGTGTATATATATTGTTAAGTCAATAAACAGAATTATCAATTTAATTTTTGTAATTTAAGAAATTAAATTACTTTAGTAAACATAATTTAGTTAACAATAGTGTTCTCTCTATTTGTTGTCATTAATTGAAGACATCTATGTACTTTTTATCATGGTTTCGAATTATCATAGTTCAAAGACTCAAAACCTATGAGGGTGTGACAATTAAGATTTTAAATACTATAAAAACCTGTGCATGGTTACCAAGGCATATGTATCAGAAGGTAAGACTACTCTTCCATAAAATCGGAAACCCAGCGTGAGGGGCCCAATTATATATATGTAACAAGATCAGTTACAAATACCAACGGAGCATTGATATCTACTTTTATATCTCGCGCGCCAATTGCATCAATTTTAATTCAATTGGAAATGTATTGTGACTCGGGATTCGTTCTTTAAAGTTTAATTAAAATGTATAAATAAAATGTACCTATGTTCTAATTTTTTATATTGCAGCTTATATGATTTAGACCGTAATTAACAAGGTGAGCCAAAAATTAGCAAGGTTTCAAGCACTAGAAATCCTTATTAGTGAATTTCCTTTGGAAAGTGAACTATTAGCATGACCCGCACGGTGAAATTTAAGCCCGGGACCACCATAGAAGTTCCTAACGTGACCCCCTGAACACGTTTTGGGGGGTCGTTCAAAATTGTATATATATATATATATATATATATGTCTATATATATATATATAGACATATAAATATATATATGTGTTTGCACTCTAGCGGTCGCATTTTCTGTCCGATTTACTTCAAATTTGGTAGGGACGTTCCTTTCTGTAATCAGTTGGACAAGTTCGTTGGGCAAAACAATCGGACAACTCTATACCCCTTTTTTGGGATTAATCTTTCAAATTTTGGGTTTTTGGGCCCAAAAAGGGTCAGAAAAGCCCCGTATGTATAATGAATGCATGTAAAAAGATGGGAGTTGGAGAGGCAAAAGTTTTAAGCCCTCCCTCGTCATTCTAGCGTAAATATTTACCGAGTTATTAAAGAAAATGTGTATCGACCAAACACAGTACGTTGTCTTATGGGGATTTTACATTAGAAAAGCCTGTTCTTCATTTGTTGGTGTACTTTTATCATCCCCAACAACCTCACGCCTACTTTAAAGCCTGACTGGACCTTCTCCTAACCTTATAATGCGCAAAATTGTATTCCCAGCATTGCAGGTAAATAGAACCAGGAGCATCAGAACAGCGAAAAAATCAGTGTTTTCAGATTTGAATAAAAGTTGGAATAAATGTATGTTTTTAACTGATTTTGAGTTTTTATAGTTTTTTATATGGAAATTCACTTCCCTCACGTCAGCGTGCTGCGTGCGAACTCGTTGGGTCTAAAACACTGACTCTTCACGTCTAATGGGTGATGGCCCACAAGCACAGTAGTTAAAAATATATATTTGTAAACATAGTTCGAGTTGTACATTGAAAATATTATATGTATTATATGTATATTGTACATATAATTTGACGCGTGCCTACAATAAGACGTACACCCTTATGGGACATCCATTGGAGTAGTCCAGTACATTTGTTGGGGTGGGCATGTATTTTATATGTTATACAGGATACATACCTACCTTATACAATTTACATGGGTTGTCTATAAGTCAATAGGGCTTTCTTTAAAGGATGACCAACAAGAGAAATCTTGTACGTTTATATATAATGAACTACAAAGTTTTAGAGTTAAATATTTGTCAGTTGAAGTAGGAGGTTTCGTAGACAGTTATCTGCCAGTAAAGCTTCCAGTAATGCAGCGATAAGATAACAGAGGGATTCTAAAAATCTAGTTACCATATTCTAAGAAAATAACAGTTTTATTATGATGACAAAGGTTATGGACTCTCGTGAAACATCCAATGAAAGGGCTACTGCCACCCATATACTGATTGCCCTAGGCTCTGTTTTACAATGGCTCTTACAGAAACTGAAGTAACATCACTTAGTCAATATGAAGAATATACTTAACATAGATTTTACAGTAAATATAATAAGTAAAATGAAACCAATTTCTTGACACCCTAATATAATTTTATTTGTTTCATTTAACCTCTGTATCTTAATAAGTTAAAAATAATTATAAAACAAAGTAATCCAATTGATAATCTTGCTGGCTACCACTGGTTTCGAAGCATTAAAGCTTCATCTTCGGGCCCACAAAATAACGTAATTAACCTAGTTAAGGTCGTGGTAAATTAAAATGCTTACATCACACATATAACACAGACCCCGTACAAACGGAACACTTATAAATGTTTGTACGTGTTTGTTTTCCCGTGTGTAGTGTAGACAACAGTATTACTAATATGATTGCTTTGACGGAAACAATATAATTTAACTTTATTTGCATCTATCGTTATCCAAATCCTCAACAATAAAAATGATGACACATTGAAGTGAATTAGACTAATTCGGAATTGTCAAGTGAATATTGCACTACGCAGTTGATATTTACATATTTTATTTTATTAAATATCGTCGAGAAACAATACTTCGGTACTAAAAACCGAGTAGTTTTTACAATTCTTGACATTTAATCACATGGCGATCCCTCCAAAGTCTTGAAGTTGAGACGAAGAGAGAAAATAGAGTTTGGAGAATCAAGTGACTCAGTTTAATTAACGGAATGTTGCTTTTGTCCTCTGCTACTGGCCCGGGTAAGATAGTGGGCCAAAAGTGAGGAGGAGTTGAGCTTAAACAAAACCTACAGTATTAAATACGATAACCTATGTAGAAAAAACTAATTGTAATTTATAAAAGAGTAAATTTATATGGTAAATTTTGTACGAAAATATTTGGTTAGTGAATTTTTTACTTTTTAATGAATAAGCTTTATTTTTATCAAAACCAAAAGTGAAAACTTCCAGCTAAATAAAAATTTAGCTGTATATAAATTAATTAATAGTTTATAATTTTACTCTTAATACTATTTTTACTTAAAAATAGTTTTCTTTTATTTTATTCAGTCAGAATAGTTGACCATTTAAAATGCAACCAAATAAATAATAATTTATGTTGGGATTTTACTGCAAGATATTTTATAATTTAGTACAAATAAGAACGCAGCCCAAAATATTAGTGATTTTATCATTAATGCTACACTTTTTCTTACAAAACAATTAAGAATGTCAAACATTAACACAAAACAAAAAACTTCAGGTAATTACTTGTCCTAACTGAGTTCATTTTTTTGGAGAATATACTTAATACAACAACAACCAACTTGTTCCACTGAATTTAAAACTAGTAAACGATTTATACAATGGTACGAAAATAGGTTTCCTCGTAAATTATTCCTCTAAACACAATTATTTGTTATTAGCTTAATCACAATATAAAAATCACGTCGCGTCATTAAATCGACGCAAAAAATGATCACATATGTTGACAAAATTAGATCATAACTTAAATTCAACAACAATTCCTTTCTTAATGATGCATGTCTATTTTGTATTTATTTCTTTATATCGGATTAACACTATGTCAAATATAAAACACATTAAATGACGTAAATTATTAATATTCAAATTGAGATAGTGTATAAAAGCATCTGATAGTCTAAACTAGATCAGTTTCTGGAAAATTAAATACCTTTAACAAGCTGAAGTCAAAAATTTCCTTTCATGATCTTTATACAAAGGTGATAAATTTTGTTGTTATTGTATTTAATGTTCAATATACAAAATGGTTTATACGATATCGTTAATAATTTACGGTTATTGATTTTATATAGAAAGATAACCATAATAAGTAAAAGTAGTATCCATTCAAACAATGAGAGCTGCTAGTTAACATTTAGGAGGAAACTATTGTTCTTACTGATTAATTTGTTGGTTGTTCCTTATTTATGTTTTAATCTTAGTTTAGGTTAAGTTTGGAGGTTTAATAATATTTAATATAACAATAATCTAATAATTTACGAATTACATGAGTGGTGTAATTAGTCTTATTCAATCGAACTACGGTTATATATATATATATATATATATATATATATATATATATATATATATGAATGAGCAATACTAAATTGTAAGGTCTAAATGATGATTTATGTAGTAGCGAAAAAACCCTGTTTGTATGATTTATTTTGCGCACAATATGTTTGTTCAAACAATTTGAAATTTATCAGTAAAATAAAAATATCTCACCCACCTTCCGAAAAGACACACACGCGGTGCAAACAACGTTTCATACGGATGGTTTTGTGGGGATCAGGTGGGCAGTGGCGAGGGTGAAGCGTGAGGGAGGATCGCGGCGAAGGGATCAAAATTAGCCCCCTTGAACGAGAGAACGCCAGTGCAAATAGTAGCCGTACAAAACTATATACTCTCATCCTGTACCATTCGTTTATTAAAGCAGTATTTTAGGTGGTGGGTTTTCTTTTAGAAAATAAATCTGTTTAAACTTAAAATTAGACGTGCCTGATTTAGTAGTCTGAGGGCAAAACCCTACACTTCGTTCAGGATTAAACACCATCATTTTCTGTGGTTATAAAATATGTAATAATTAATTTATCCGGTGGTTTGTCTGCATGCTGTAGGTCTAGCTACGATTGAAATATAACAATAATGACCTTTAATTTTAATAATGTGACAAATCAGTTTATTAGACCATGCAATGTGTATTTACACAGTTAAAGATCGAGTAATGTAAAGTATAAGTCTTAAATAATATACAATTTTAATATTTGAGATACGTTTGTTTATGTATCAAAGCTAAACACAACAAGTAATAAATTGTGACTGCCTTCATTATTACCCCCTAAAAGCGATATAACAATAGAAAACATAATTTACCCTCATACAAGTTTCCAAGATATTCTTACGTACCGTAATTTACTTTAATATCAAGATTACAATAAATCTTTATATTAATGGGCAAGCACAAAACTTGTCCTCCTTTTTCTCAGCTTGTGTGCATCGTAGGAGAAATTCGCGCATACCATTAGAAAGGTAGTGTCCTGTAGATGAGCAGAAACCCATTACAATTTGCATCGTCCCTCAGGGCTACGCCTCACAGGCTTTCAAAGCTTCAATGTTTATGCTATAAAAGAACAGTAATTGATTAAATGATTCTATATTTGACAGCTGTTGATTCAACAAATGCTAGCAAAACAGGAAGAACAGATGTTTCAGGCACAATTTAAATAAAAATACTACTAGCTACTGGAATGGTAACACCCTTCTATTATCCTTTTTACCTCCACGTTAAAAAAATAAACCTGTTTGTAAGGGGGAAGGATGAGGGCTGGGGAGAGGATAAGGTGGAGGGGTTTCAGGCATAAATAAAAATGCTACTGTTTACTGGAATGGTAACGCCTTTGTGCTATCCTTTTTAACTTCACATTAAAAAAAATTGCCTGGGGGTGAGGGTTGGGGAGGGGGAGGGAGAGAGAGAGGGAAGATAGAAGGGGAGAGAGATGAGTGCAACAAACTCCACTAAATATTAAACCTTTTTCAAATATTCGTCAAATAATATTTGGTCGAATTTTGACCAATGGGTGGTTTCTAGTAAATATTAATACACAACTATATTATTAAGAAGCAGATGGTATTGCTCCATAACCGTTTAGTGGAATATTAAAAAACTTACTGCAATAAAACAGTCCATAAAATACTTAAGTTGTATTCAGAAAAGGAATTGCCATGTATAACAGTAGAAAACTCATTATTAAACAAACTACGCAAACGCCAATGGAGGTAAATAAAAAGGCGACACGACCCGTGATATACAGCCAGGGATTGGACCCGCACCTGAGCTAGCTACCCCAGTGGCAAATTAATTTTACTATGAATCTTACAAAATGAATTTCCAACGTTGTTTCCTAAAACCTCTGCCCCTTAAAGTTCACATGTTTATGTTTGGAATATTGACAGTCTTTTATTATAAAACTGTATAGTGACTACCTATCAAATAACCGTTATAATAATTCTCCCTTTAAAAACAACTATTATGGATTTTTAAACTCTAATTTCTCCGCAACTATTAACAAGTATTTAAAAATGTGGATGTGGCTGTTACTCAGTTTACACAATCGATCTTTAGATAGTTTGATCGAGTATAATGACCCTCTTTCTTCTAATTGAAGTTGTATACACATCATCCATTTTTAGTTCAACTGATAGCAATACTCAACTCAATACAACAATTATTTACATGGTAAAAATTACTTGGGGGGTCAACCTTTGCTTGGGGTCTGGTCAGTTTCTTTAATTGGCCTGGAGCAGTTTTCCACCTCGGCCCCCTCAATTCCGTGAAGACTTGTTTTGCTCATTTGACACATCAGTTAGTGTTTTTTACATGGTCACACAAAATTCATTCCGAATTTATCCAAACTATCTGCATTTGTCACCCTATGACTCCAGCAAGTCGTCTCAGTAAAAGACATATTAATCCTTTACCTAAGATTAAAACATCCAATCAAAAACACAGTTTGGGCACAGTTTGGGGTTTGGTTTGGGAGTTTGTCAACTTCCATAATTGAACGAAATTGTTAGAACCATTCTTGACATTATGGTCAAGCAATCAAGCAAGCAAACCTTACTCCAATTATAGTATAAATAACAAACATATTAAATAACATATTTATGAAATAGACGTTATTTATTTGGCTGTTACTACAAGTTTGACACTCGTTATTTTACGATGGAGTATTTGCCCCGATATTAATCTAGCAAAATTTAACCCTCCGTATATTCGTTTTTAAGACTTTATTTCACAAGGAAAATATCATTTCAGATGAATACGAATTGCCATTTTCTATTACTTCGATCTTTAATTGCATAGCATAAATTGCTAATTACATGAACTTCAGTATACGTAATGGTCGAAACGGACCCAGAGCAATATGACAAATATGAAAGAAAATTAATATCGTAGGGTATTTATATTCCACTGTAATTGAAATAAAAATATCTATAATAGGGGCCAATACATAATATAGACGCATATTTTTCACTCTTCTTCCATTTTGTAGCAATAGTTGATTTGTCTCTTGGTAATGGACGGTACCTTTTAAATATTATAGGGGTTAATATCTATCGTAGATTTTTTGGAAAATATTATTATAAAACCTGAATGTAAATATGTTTCTTGATTCGATGAGAGGATAAGGTTTATTATGATTGGATTTATAAAAACAAAATGGTGTGTTGCTTTTACTTGCTTGTTTTGTCTACAGCGTGCTAACCTTACTAAGTGTATTATGCCAAGCCATTCTCTGATCCGTCTCCACCTGTATTACGAAACGGCGTGGTGTGGCGTCTAATAGAAAACCTGGTTTAAAGCCAAATATGATCAAGTTTTATCGAGGAAGGCCATACATCTTTATTAACATAAGCCCTACTAACCAAATATAGTCCACAATAAATTAAAACAATTTCGCACGCAGCACGCTGACGTGAGGGAAGTGAATTTCCACATAAAAACTTTTATAACTCAAAATTAGTGTAAAAATATACATTTGTCCAATTTTTATTGAAATCTGAAAACAATGATTTTTTGGCTGTTCTGATACTCCTGGTTTCATTTACTTGCAAAGCTGGGAATACAATTTTGCGCTATTATAAGGTCAGGAGAAGGTCCAGACAGGCTTTAAAGTAGGCGTGAGGTTGCTGGGGATGATAAAAGTACTCTAACAAATGAATAACAGGCTTTTCTCATGTAAAACCCCCATAAGACAACGTACTGTGATTAGTCAATACACATTTTCTTTAATAACTCGGTAAATATTTATACTAGAATGACGAGAGAAGGCTTAAAACTTTTTCCTCACTAATTCCCATCTTTTTACATGCATTAATTTTGCATCCGGGGCTTTTCTGATCCTTTTTGGGCCCAAAAACTCGAAATTTGAAAGATTAATCCCCAAAAAAGGGGTTTAGAGTTTTCCGATTGTTTTGCCCAACGAACTTGTCCAACTGATTACAGAAAGGAACGTCCCTACCAAATTTGAAGTAAATCGGACAAAAAATGTGACCGCTAGAGTGCAAACACAAACATAGATATATATATAAATAAAATTTCGAACGACCCCCCAAAAAGTGTTCAGGGGGTCATGTTAGGAACTTCTATGGTGGTCCCGGGCTTAAGTTTCACCGTGCGGGTCATGTTAATAGTTCACTTTCCAAAGTAAATTCACTAATAAACATAATATAATGGAGAAAATAAAACACTGGTGTAATGCACATGCCTTTGTTAAGCGTAATGCTAATCACCACGCACAAGCAACCCTAAACACTAAGTCTCAAACATGGTGTTTGTGAGGATTAGAAGGTAATTTTGATCCCCTCGCTGCGACCCCCACCCTTATCAGTCGCCACCTGAGCCCACGAGCGCCTCCAACCTTTTCCCCTTATTTGCAGCACTAAGTTTCTAAATTGTTATTTAGTCAATATATGTGTTGCGCTGTAAATACATGTCATTGTATTTTAATAACTTAATGTTACACATTTTTACTTTTTTAATGTTACCAATTATGTATAAATTTACAAAAGTATTTGTATTAAAAATGTCAGTACACTGTCCTTGTTGGAGTACTGAGAAACGAATTCATTTGTGTACAAATAAGTTAATATATATTTGCATGATAGAGGCCCGTGGCAGGAAAAGAGTTTATCTCTGTCTGATTGAGAAGATGAAGAAGAAGAATTAATAGCAAAGATGGTCAATTTAAGATTGCAAGGATGGCATGGTACCTAGGTAGTACCATACATAGTGGTACTATATATGGTGAATAATAATTGTATTTACTATTTTTTTACAATTAATAAAACTATTATTATTATCTCTTGTTTTACACTAACCTCTTAAAATTTTTGTTTATTTATTTAAACGGCTAAGCCATTTTGCATGCATACAATATACAATAAATCATATAAACTCTCTAATACTCAGGTATAATACCACGAAATGCGGCAGAAATCAAAATGATCACAAAAACAAATCTTAATCACTGTTAAATACTAAATAGTATTGCAAATTCACAATTAAATAGTTGAAAACAATATGCAGTATGCCCAAGAGTGTAAATTGTTCAACTACGTACTATTTGTACTAGACCACAGACTAAGACAACTACTTATAAAGGTAGTTTTATATTTCATTGACAGTTTTAAAAACGATACACGAATATACAATAAAAATTCGCAATAATTTATGAAATACGCCTGCTACTGAGTATTAGTTTTAGTAAAACAAAGACCAGCTATAATAACTACTAAAATAATTAATAACCTGGATAGAATGTTTATATTGAACAACAGCACTGTAATAGTTAAAATTTAGCACTTTTGGGAGGCTCTGACGACCATACCTCCTCCCCCCCCACAGTGCAGATCACTCGGCGCGAAACAAGCGATACAATTAGTTTTGACATGATCCAATTGGACTCTTGAATAAACACTGGCAAATTAGTTCTTGGAATTGGAGTCACTGTAGTTGTTCTCTTGTTGTATTAGGACAGGAGATCTATCTGATTATGATGAAATAATAGAAGATAGATTTGACAGTAGGAAACCATGTTCGTATACTTGATTCAACTTAAGATTATTTGTTATTGTTCTTTTATATTTTAATTTTCAACAAAACAAAATATGTGAAAACAATCGTGGTAATTAATAATTATAAAGAATTTTCTTAAGACCACAATCATTGACTTATGCATACATTTTATATTTAAAATATTTTAATGTTAATATTTAGCACAATATAAAACACTGATAACAGTGGGAAGTGAATTTAAAATGTCGTAACAACATGAATGTTGGTAAATGTCGTAATTTATCTTGCCGAAACAACACTTGCAATAAAAAAAATATTGACTTATACGTAAATTGCACATAGATACAAACATTCCATTTAGATATCGATGAAAGATCAAATGAATTGAATGTGGTGAAAACAGGTTACTGTAACTGGACGAATATTTCAAATAATCAATTGATAACTTTTTAACAATGAAAAAGTTGCTAAAATATACAAACAATTCTAAGAAGTAAACTTTTGAAACAAAACAATAAGATAAAAATAAATTGAATGAACATTATCACATACAACAGGACCTAGTTTTAACAGTTAAAAACTAATACCGCAGCTATTTAGATAAAGTTGATACATTGACTTAATGTTGTATGTTGTAGTTGGATAATTGCAGCGAGGTGGAGAGTATCATCCACCACAGTAAGTTGAATGGTTGTACTGTTAATGAAAGTGATTAAATCTGGCAGTAAAAGTTGTAGCCTATTACCGTTAGAATGAAATGTCATCCCATAAGGGATGACAGGGCTGTTTGTTCCTGTCATTCATTTGCTCCTGTGTCCTGGACCAGTACCGTACCTGAGGCTAAGACTCTGAGTGGTGGATGCTATATCATTGACTTGGAATCCATTTTGATATCATATCTTTTTAGGACTTGGCAACCCGTCAACACTTTGTGTTTTGGGTTTATCACTGTTTTTTAAATTATATTATAGATTGTTATATATATAAAATATCGCGTCCAAATAAAACAAAATGTATGTCAAGGAAAAATTTAATATAATTTAAATTTAAATTATTCTTAATTTAACATCAAGTTGGTAATCTTTGACAATTTTATATTTTCGAGGTCTCCGTGAGAAAAACGGGGCGAAAAGTAGTAAATTTTAATCTTGAAAAATAACTGAATGTAAATCTAAATTATTTTATTATTCATCATCACAAATTCTTGAAATACTTAAAAGGCGTAAACATATGTTCATTATGAAAATACCAGATATACTTGAATGGCAACTCAAACTGTTTTTTCGATGCCGAGGTTAGCACTGTATACAAATAGGCAAGTCAGCGTGGCAAACGAGCTCATCTTCAAAATGAACGAGCATTTTTGGCATAAGACAAATTCAATGACATTAGGACAGGACAACGTCTGTCGGGCCAGCTAGTTGACGTAATAGACATTTATTAAGTGGTCGTCGATTTACATTGCTGCTGGCATTAAATTTTGTAGTGATTTTCCCTAATCTAAATACATAAAACAAAGTCGGGTTAGTATGTTAGTTAGTTAGATACCTCAACAGTTGTTATAAGAATTATATTTAAACATACTTGAAAGGCATAAACATATGATCCTTATGGAAATAACAAATCTACTTGAATGGAAACTCAAACTCTTTTTCGATGCCAAAGTTCGATGCCATATACAAATAGGTGAATGAGCCCAGCAAACGAGCTCACCCTGGAGGCGAGTGAGCTAAGCGAACAAGCTCATATTAAAAATGAAGCTTAAAAGAACCCAATAATAGAAACGCTTCGAACCCTGACAAAGAAATAATTGTTTTACAGACTGATCCCCTTTTTGAAAAACAACAAAATGAGAAATGGAGCAATGATTTGAATTAGGACTCTAAATTTGAATATTATTGTTGGTTAATGCAGTAGTACCTTATACTATATATAAGGTATTTTGAAGAGGTTTTTGTTGGGTTGTGTGTTTGTTTAACACAGTTGCCGTTCTCTGTTTACATGTTTACAAATAGCTTATTTACCTTAGAAGATTCATAAACTTTTGTGCCTTAGATCGCATTCTATGGCTTTATTTATTAACGTTTACAATTCGTATACGTTACGTATTCGTACAACGTATACGTATATATACTCGTATAACGTATTCGTATACGTATACGTTAGCTTTCATAAATAATTAACTGGAACTTACTTAATATAATTATTTTATTCGTTTTATATGATACAGCGAATAGCGAAAATTATATAATACTAAACATAATTTACTTTGATGGCATTTTAAGTGTAATTTGAGTTAGCTCTGGCTGTTTTTCAAAATTAATAAAACAACGAATTACGATAATAGTTTGTTAGCAGCCAAAATTGCCTAGGAAATAAGCCATTAATATACTATGTATATTTATGACGCATTTAGTAGTATTATATTATCCTGATGTTGTCCAATAGGGGAATCTATCAGATTCAGGTTTGGACCTGTTATGATATTAGGTTTCATAAGCGGGGTCGTGTTGCATAAAAGCAACGTCAGTGTGCTTTTGATGTATATTTTCACCTAAGTAAGGGTTTTTATATGGTTTCTTAAGATCCTCCGTTAAAAAGATCGATAACACTGGTGTATTTAGTGCAGCACGAATCAATGGTTTTCATGTTATTTTAAAATCACAACGAAGTCAGTATTTGGGTTGACAGTATTGACTTAGCATTATACGTTTTTTGTTCGATAAACTGTCATTGAGTAATTTTTTTTCCAATATGGTACTGTTATATTATCCCTTAATATTACTCCTTGCTAATCTAGGATGGCTTCTTATATGTTCTGTCTGATGGATTCATCGGACCTCGTATTATTAAGAGTTTTATTATTTAAAACTCTTAATATAATTTAATACCTGTGTTTAGTATGAAAATATTATATATTTAAAAAATTATACATATATGATTCTAAAGCTTCATATATAAATAATATACTCCATTATTTTGTATAATTGCCAAACATATTATGATAATACGAATATATTATCATAATGTAGTACCCGGCTGTTAAATGGTTATCAGTAAGTCTTTTGAAGAGGATTGGTCGTGTTGAGTGTAGCAGATAAAAAGCGATGCATTGTAATTTCTTTTACATTATTAAAAGTTTTCTTTTACATTATTAAAAGTTTTCAATGGTCTGTGTTTTATGTACATATACAACTTTTAATATGAAGTGTTTTATGATTCTATAAAACGATTTCATAATCTTACTATTTTAAATAAACATTTAATTGACTGCCCCCTTCTCCATGCAGTATGGCACATCGGATACTCCAGCATTTGCAATGTAAATACTTAACTGAAACTTACTTAATATCATTTTTTATTAGCGAATTTCCCCTATAGGGAAGAAGCTATTACCGTAGGTCTCATGGTAAGACTTAAGCCCGAGACCATGATAACTTTTCATTTTGAGGTCCCCAGATGCCAAAAACATCATTCGTTCAAATTGTTATATATGTATATATATATATATATATATATATATATATATATATATATATGTGTCCGTAAGCATGATAACTCTCGTAAAAAAGGTCCGATCTTAATGAAATTTTGTACAATTTTTTTTTTTTTGTGTGCTTACAGACACATATATATAAATAAGTAAAGTACCATTTATTTGAACGAGTTCGAAAACCAGATGAATCGCATCATCCGAAGGGGGTTTTTTGAGGGGTTTTGTACCCCAAAAATGTGTTTTTTGGGGTTTTCACAGGTAATTTAAATTTAAATCAAATTTTAATTTAACCATTAGGTTGAGCTTAAAAAAACAAACAATTTGGTATTTTGATCATTGCTCTACGTCAATTGGTTACCGAGATATTGAAAGTGCTAAACACAGTACGTTGTCTAATAATGTTATTCTTATGGAGAAAAAGAAAAATTGTATATCTCGCTTATTTATGAACATAAACTGGCGAAATTTGGTATATGGCTTGATCTGGTTGTGGTTTATTGTTGTTTGCACAAAAAAACTATTTTTCGCCTATGGTTCCTATAGCAGCAAACCTAGGTACTTGATCCCCTTGTTATTATTATGGAAAATACTTAAAATGTTATATATCGCTTATTTATGAATGTATATGGATGAAACTTGGTATGTGACTTCACTAAGATGAATTCTATTGATATTTGCATAAAAATCCATTATTTTGTGTGCCTTGTTGCAGCAAACCTGCGTACTCATCCCTAATGTTATTCTTATGAAGAATAATTAATATTTTAAATATCGCTTGTTTATGAATACATTTCTTATGAATCCTGTGAAGTGTTTTAATGTCTTTTGTTATATATTCATTCGAAATTCGCTGAGTATGCAGGTTTGCTGCGACGGGGGTATTGTTTTATATGATACAGCGAATAGCGAAAATTATATATTACTAAACATCATTTACTGTGATGGTACTTTTGAATGTATTACAGTATACGTTACAGAATGCCTTAGAAGTTCTTTAAAACGATAGTAGGCCTAGTTAAACCATGTTTGAACAATACTGCTAATCAGTTAGCACCAACAGTCGTCGTCACCGTCCAGCCAAGTTCTGTCTGATCTGTCAGTGTCTGCTGGCCGTGTTCAGTGTCGTTGGTTTGTTTTTGCCGCCGTTATCGATGTCCAAGAATCACATTATCACATATTTCAGTCCCTTTTTCTCGCCTCAGCACCCATTGCTTATGTAAACATGACTATTGTATTCATTGGTGGTGGTCGTGTCCATAAGCTTGTTGGGAGACTTCTTATAAAATAAAATAAATATACTAAATCGGACCCCATCAACTTTTCAGCCAAAAACCGACTTCTTGAATGACAGCACGGGAATAAAAAGTACTTTTGAATAAGTGTTGAAGTGCGTTTATTATTAGGTTACAATGTATATCACCTATCTCGGTTTGATGACTATCATTTATGTTGAGCATTGAAAATTGTTTAACTGTTGTGCAATTTGGTGGCCGGATTAGTATATTATTGACAGCTAACTATATTATGTTTTTAATTTAATACAGCAAAACAAACTCTTGTTATTTATACTTTGTTGGTAAATGAATAAGATTTTTAAAATTGATATTTGTTTGATGTAAGTATTATGCATATATGTTAGATTTACTTCCATAAATATGTATATTTATTCTGTTAATATTGTGGACTTTATAATATGTGACGTAGAGAAACTCATTCCGATCATTGAAAAGATTGCCTATTATAACAACGTAGTGAAATTTCGTTTTATATGTTGGGTTGGGCTAGTAAATATGACATTATTAACAGTCATAATCCTGTGTCTGTTGGCCTGTAGGTTAATATAAGACAATATTTTATTGTTCCTTTACACTCGTGAAAATTTATTTCTTTGTTTTCATTGAAAAGGATTCTTTGGTGTCATGTATGCATGCTATAGATAAATAAATGCTTGTGTAATACGTCTCTTAACTAAAATATCTTTTTTATATTAATCAGTTCTTACTTCACTCCAGATATATTAAAGAGTGTAGCAGATAAAAAGATTTTGCTCAAAGAGTTGTGTTATACGCCTACCACTTTTTACCTAAGCCGTTCTCCTAAGATACAAATAATTATATACAAATGTACATACGTAAAATCCTATTAGGCTATAAGTTTAAGTTCACTATAGTAAAAACGAATCAGTGAACAAAAACATAATTTTACATTTAAAAAATTCTAATGATATAAATTTTGACTGTAATATAACGATGCAATTTTCTAATTTGCTCCTAACTTGTTACACTATGAACCGGTTTAGCTAACTATCCTAGTCATGAAATATTAAAAAATCACGTGCAGGACAAAGACAATGAACAGATTGGCTTGAGTTAGGTTTCATATGATGAGTTTCTTTCAAACAGTTATGAGCGGATTTGGATTTGGATTTTCTCTTCATTTAATAGAATCGTGTAAGTTATCATCTAATGAAATGACGCATAATAGCGTCGGATATAATAGCATTCCATAGTAGCAGTCGGAACATTTATGCTATCCCATTTCGATAAAACTTTAACAGCATGTGTTGATCTTGATGACCTTGTCATAAATTTAATAAAGTATAGAAATTTTATGATTTATTACCCTAAACACAGATTTCTTTATTTTAACCCCATATTTGTATTAATCTACTTAAATACGCTATTTAAAGACTTAAAATTAGCTTAAAGAGCTACAAAGTTGGTTTCTTGAATCATTGTTTAACAATTGGGTTGAAGATAAAACATAATAATTAATCAATGGTTAATTTCTTTTCTTATTTCCCCAATTAATCGATTGGAAATTACTTAAGTTTCTTAATACAGTTACCATGGGTTTTAATTATAACACCGTTTAAATATATTAATATATGTTATATATTATTATATATATTATACATAATATAGTATTAATAGACAACGTACCGAAATTGTAACCATTAGGGTTTCTTCACTTTTTTATAGCAATACTCAAGATAAGAACATTATTAAAAATAATCATTTCTTAATTTTACTTATCTACAAAATTAAGGTTTTGTAAAATATAGAAAGGTTTTGTATATATACTAAAGTAAAACGCACACAATTTACATATTGGATTATAAAACGATTTTTAAAAGTGTCATCATTTCCAAGATGTAGTAGGTAGTCATATTTATTCGGAATTGGAGTAATCATTTCCACCATTTTACAATATAGAGTCAGAAGCTCACACGCTCAAAGCAGAAAACTTGGCATTTGAATCAGAAGATCTCAGTCACATTTTCTAACAAAAATATTTCTGCTTGCGGTTTTTTGGTTCCTTTGTAAGGATCATTTGGCCCTAATTCTAGCCAATAATTTCATTCTACTATAGTTTTCTCCGTTTCCATTACTAAACTATTAAATACTGTCAATGTTTATGATCCTAGATAGGGTAGTTATTTCTCTGGATAAATGAAAGCCGCTTTTGATGTATATTTTCACCTACGGAAGGTTTTTTATATGGTTTCTTAACATCCTACCTTAGAAGATCGATAACACTGGTGTATTTAGTGCAGCACGAATCAATGGTTTTCATGTTATTTTAAAATCACAACGAAGTCAGTATTTGGGTTGACAGTGTGCATATTTTTGTTGACTATTAAGTTCAGTTTTTAGGATTTTTTTTAAGAAAAGTATTTACAAAAGTATATTACGTTACTAGCCCAGTAAGTGGTGTTTTACCGTGCGAGCACGCCAGTTTTCGTGCGAGTACGGTAAAGCTTACCGGGCGAGTAACGTACGATACTTTACATCATACTACACAGAAAAATTAGTACATTTTAAACTCATAACACAATTTATTTAGGACATAAAATAAATTATAATATTTTTATATTTCAGAAAATAAAATAGGCCTGCCTTCAGATGCCCTTAACAATTACAAAATTGATTACTAATTATATCAGGTATATCAGGTTCATTGTATTCCTCACTGAAATGCATTTTCAAAAGTTTCCTTTAGTATCAAATAGAATGGTTTGTTCTCTCAAAATGTGTTTGCTATTCAACACTCGTAATTACTCATGTGGTTTAACGTTGTATTGTTACAATCAGCGGTTTATTTCATCAGCTGACTAAGTGCACGGTAAAAAGCTTTTACCGTGCAGTGCACGGTAATAGTATATTACGTTACTAGCCCGGTAAGTGGTGTTTTACCGTGCGAGCACGACAGTTCCCGCGCGAGGCGTAGCCGAGTGCGAGATTTTCGTGCGAGCACGGTAAAAATTACCGGGCGAGTAACGTACGATACTTTACATCATACTACACAGAAAATATATGAGGTATGGTATATCAGGTTCATTGTATTCCTCACTGAAATGCATTTTCAAAAGTTTCCTTTAGTATCAAATAGAATGGTTTGTTCTCTCAAAATCTGTTTTCTATTCAACACTCGTAATTACTCATGTGGTTTAACGTTGTATTGTTGCAATCAGCTGTTTATTTCATCAGCTGACTAAGTGCACGGTAAAAAGCTTTTACCGTGCAGTGCACGGTAAAGTAATTTTCCGTGTGTAGGCACGGCAAAGGGCAACTTTCCAGCCTATCAATACGGATGGAAAAGTACCTGTTTCTTTGTAGTATGTTGTAAAAGTTATTTCCATATTAGAGATGCAATATTGAAGATGCGTCTTGGAATGTATGTGCTCTGAGGACTAACCGTTTTAAAATCACTGCAGTTCTTTGTGCAACGTACTTTTATTGGATTTCCCCGCACCTTTATTACACTGTCACAATGTGGCTCGGGATTCGAAGGATCGTCTACAAAACATATTTTCTTCTTGCAAAAAAGGGCAGTGAGAGTTGTTGCTGGCGTTCACCAAAGAGAGTCTTGTAAATGCATTTTTAGTGAGATCACCCACTCACTTTTCCTGGCATTTACATTTTGAAGACATTGAATTTCTTCTGTATAGTACTTTCCAGTCAAAAACAAACTTAGTACAAAACCTAGGTACCAAGTTTTGTTTTGCAGTCAAAATATAATGTTAAAAGCAATTTTAAATTAAATATTCCTTACCATAGTCCTTATTTTTTCAAACATCAAACGTAATACATTGCCAAGTCATAATGTGTGTCCATGTTTACAGAGCCAAAGAATAGTAATTTAGTTTCAATGAAAAACTGTCTTTCTTATAACAAATGTTTTTATTCCGTTTAAAAACTGTCTTTGAATTGTTTTGCAGTTGTTTTAGTTTTGAGATATAACGAGTTTGTAACTACCTTAATTTCTTAACGGAATATTGCGTAGCCTTCTGATTTAACGTTAATTTTTTAACTATTAAGGTAAACGATCTTTTAAAATTGCAATAGCTTATTTCTAGCAGTTTTAAGGTAAAAAAACACAAAATAATTGAGACAAAATAAAACAAGATAAGTCACGTGTTAAAATGCATCATTTGCTTGGTTTTACTTGAAATATAACTTGGTAAAGTTTTGGACAGTCGATATTTGATACCCTCTAAAAGATCTTTTAATTTTGAAAAATTAAGCTAAAATTTATTTTTCTTCTGTTCGAACACATAATATCCAAATTTAACTACTATAAGTTAGCAAAATAGATCAAACGTAAGATTTGCGCTTATTTTATTAAAAAAATGATTGTACTAATAAGTCTTTTAATGATTGTAATCTATAAAAATGGCTTACACACTCAAGTACAAATCTGGTTGGTTAAACAAATATACGACTGTAAAAGAAACAACCATTCTTGCAGAATATAGAATTAGAACCATATTGGCTTTTACAGAATGCGGCTGGTATTATTCATACCAGCGGCTGGTATTATTCATACCAACAACTGGTATTATTCGTACCAACAGCTGGTATTATGCATACCAGCGGCTGGTATTATTCATACCAGTGGCTGGTATTATTCATACCAGTGGCTGGTATTATTCATACCAGCGGCTGGTATTATTCATACCAGCGGCTGGTATTATTCATGCGGCTGGATGTAATCATAATTACATCTCATTTTGACCCAATACAACGACATAACAACAGCAGTAACTCCAATTTCCAGAACTAATTTGCCAGTGTTTATTGAAGAGTCCAATTGGATCATGCCGTAACTAATTCTTGTTTTACGCTAAATGATTTAAACTGTGAGAGGGTGGATAAAATTGTCAGGGGCTCTCAGATTAGATGAATTTAAAAATATAAAATACCGTTTGGCACAAATTACCTTTCAATTACTTTAGGTAATTCAATGTTAAGGGAAAATTTTTAAACCCAATTTAATACAATTTAGGCTAATTGTGTTACTAGGTTAAACATGTATGTCTTTCCCCTTAATACTGCGTCATACAGGGAGAAGAGAACCGTGATTTATAACCCACAAGAAAGATATTGTACTGGCATAATCCATCGAGGTGCTTTTAATTGTTACTGGTAAAACAAACTGATTAAACTGAGAATTATAGAGATTTGTTATCTTAGTTTTACTGCATGTAAACTATATCGAAAATATGAACGATTTTAAAACATCATTGCTGTAAAGAGCAGTAAATGTTTCGAGCTCTTTGTGGGCTCGGGCGTTAAACCATAGGGGAAAGAATCACAGAAAGGGGATCTAAATTATATTCTAATCCTCATTAAAACACAATGTTGAAGACTTGATACGTTGTGATTTTTGTGCTAGGTGAGAAGAGTACACTTTATACAATTTAAATACAGTTAAAAGAATTTTACAAATAACAAATCATATAAAATACGTGGAAACATTACTTGTGCTTCTACCAATGTAATTTACCAACTATCCTTTAAAAATTGCCCTAAGGACTACATTGGTAAAACCACAACAGCCCTTAGAGTACGCATGAATGGCCACAGGCATGATGTTAATCATCCTTCGATAGAAAAGCCTGTTGCCATTCATGCCAGAGAACATTCACAACATTTTCAGGAATGTTATTCTATGAGGGGCTTTTGTAAATTGGCTTCAAGATGGCTTCAACTGACTGTCAAGATAGACAGATAAGACAACTTGAGCAGGCCCATCAATTAGTCCTGAAATCTAAAAACCCATTTGGATTTAACTTAAGATAACCAAAATTTATCATGTTGTATACTATTTATTAATTTTATCACCTAACAAATTCTTAATGTTATTTATTTATATTACTGTTTATTTTTATCTTGTTTTTGTTAAATGCTTTATATCTATGAGGTTTAATTTATTGTAAAATTAATTATAAATGTTCATTTTTATATCCAAAACCCTGCTACGGTATACAATTTATGTAGATAGATAACAACTTAACTATCTAATTCTAAATAAGTTAAATAAGTCCTATGTTTTACTTTTATTTTTGTTTACCGTTTAGTTTTTGAAATGTTGTACTCCTGATGAAGGCTTAAGCCAAAAATTTTAGTTTTATTCTAATAAAAAGAATGTGTATCAAGGTTGTTTTTGTTAATGAAAATTATATGTTTGCCAACGGTACCATGTACTCTACTTTCCCATCCTCGATGCAACCCACGGAAATAGCTTCTTTACTATAGAGGAAATTCGCTAAAAGCATTTTTAGTTGTTATTTTATAAATCACAGATCCACAATGATGACGTACATTTTTTTCTTGACCCAGTGACATGAAATCATCAGCACGTTCTAAAGTTAAGTTAAATTAATTTTAAAGTGTAATCTAATAAATTACAACTTACAGACTAACACCAATTTTCAAACTAATCATTCTAAAATAAAACCTCGGCAAACTGTATTATTCTTGACTTATCCCCGTCAAAAAAGTCATAAAGTAATTCAAAGTATAAATTAATAAATGTTAACTTCACTAAAAGCCAATACTTCTGATATTACGTCTTGATTTCCACTAACTAAATTAAATAAGATATATTGACACCTTAATGAATGGACTTTTGATAGAATATTTGGTTTTGCAATTAGTTCAACTAATAAAGCATAGTGTTTATGCAGCCATGTTTTTAATACAGGGGTGGTTTATATTATTACTGTGTTTTACTTCATTATGATTGGATCGTTTTGGAAATTATAAACACCGAATTATACTTAAGATATTTTCAAAGCGTATTTTTAACTATTTGACTATAACATCTATCAAGATAATTTTAGTAAAGGAAACCGTTTAAGTAAACTGTATTATAATCATGTACTAAATTATAATGAGAATAAGTCAACCAAGTCTACAAGGTTTTTTAATATCTAGATCTCCAAGGTATAGAGTTTTAACAAATATCTCTATAAACTAACTTCGTAAGGTATCAAGTTTAATTAATTGTCAACTGGGCTAACCAGGTTCAGGCGCGGGTCCTATCCCAATTTGTGTCTCAGGGTGTGTCATACTTTTTACGTCTATTGACTTGATTATGAGATTTTTATACTGTAATAAAAGCAAATTACTTGCCTTAAGAGAAATATTGTTTTCCGAGAAGATTTTATTGCATTTAATTTGTGATTCCTTTCATGGTAAACCGCTATGGAAATTATCATTAAACATGTGTGTCAATTATTTATTTTATACCTTAGTATTTGTCCGTTTTGCATTTTAGTTTTTGCCTCGCTCGTAAAATTCCATCTTGCCCCAAAATAGGTTACTTTCGTGATTAGTAGTGGAATATACTACTGTAGATATTAATAAGTCCATTTTCAAGTCCAAAATTTACACCAAATTTGGTCTTCATCTCAATATTTTCGGAAAAAGAATAGTAATTTACTAAGGTATAAAATAAATAACCGACACGCATCTTTAATGATAATTTCCATAGCTGTTTAACTTCTTGTCATGATAAAACATATTTCTCCAATAAACCCAAGTGAGAGAATCCATATTCCTGTCCTTATTTCTAGCCTTTGTTGTCCCGCTGCCCAGAGTGTAGCGCACCTCTTCAACCCGCCTAGTTTCCTTAAATCTCAAATCTCTCAATGTACAGATCCTTTTGTTTCTTCTTCTTTGCCTGGTGAGAATTATTTTTTAGTGAGTGTATCTAAGGATCGGACCGGGACATAATATTGCCTTTACAGACGAAGGACTCAGGGCAATTCAGTATATTACATCAGAATTTCCGGGGGTTACTGTCTAATGCTAATGCAGGTTACACTGTAGCGGCCAGTTAATGTCTTTCTCAAACTGAAAAGGGAGGAGTCTGCATACTGAATTGTGACCAGCTAATTTATAACAAAATAGATGTCTCTGATTATTGCGTCGAAAGTATTTGTGAACTTGCTGCAGTCAAGATAAAACATGGTTGTTTCACTACTGTTTTTTGTTTGTGTACACAGGTCTCCTAGCAATAAACGAAATGAGCTCCTCCACTCTTTGAACTGAATTCAACATGTATGGATTCATTTAGAACTGAACATGTACACTTGTAGTAACGGGTGACTTTAATTTCGATCTGACTGACAAAAGCACTCATCGTTCTGAGTTCCTTATTGATTTGATGTTGACTTTTGGACTGCGAGACACGGTTGGGTCCTTCACTAGGGAGTTCCAAGATTCTAAAACTACTATAGACAATATATTTACTGACATCCCAGAGCACTTGTTTAATTCATCAATCCTTACCATTAATCACCATCACTCCATTAATCACTTTTATTAATTCATTAATCACCATTATCAGCTCGGGGAGCTATTGGAGGTATGAAAACCCAACCCAAATTGAAATATAAAATCTATAGAAAGTTTAATGATGAAAACACTCGTTCTTTCAAATTTTTCTTAGGAAATTAAAAATGGCTGTACCTAGCTGAAGCTAGCTGTATTGATGTAAATCTAACTTAATTACTTAATTTTAACTACATTATCATAATATATTGATCTTGCCTGTCCCCTAAAGAAGTATAAATATCAACAGAAACGACCCATTACTAAGATACGACTGTATACTGAACTGAATAAACTAAGGGAACAAATGATTTTCCTTTATTCTTTGTCAAAGGATCTTGATTCTTCACATACCTTAAAACAGTCTCATGTTAACACGAAAAAGAAGTTCAAGAGTCAAATTACCTCAAGGAAATCTGAGCTCGTTTCTTACCCATAAGATGAAGAATTCGAATAATTTGCAAAAAACAGTGTGGAATATAGTCAACGATCTCATACCAGCTAGGTCTCGAAAGTCCCTCAGCAAAGCATCAGTTTTGGAATCTAAAGAGAGGCTGGTGGATACCCCAGAATCGGTTGCTAATATGATGAATAACATCTTCGTTAGTGTCGGGGAAAGACTGAGCACTGCCCGTAAGCAACTGTCACCACTTGGGACAAATTCTGGGGAATGCGTCCAGCCATCACTGTTCCTTACTCCTACTGATGAAATGAGGTGATAGAAGTAATTGAATATCTCAAACCAGGTTACTCCACAGGAAAAGGTTAAATATTATCAAAGCTGCTCAAAGATTGTGCTAGAGAGCTTGCTGTTCCTATAGCAGATCTCGCTAACTATTCATTTGAGACTGGGACATTACCAAATGTGTTAAAGCTTTCAATTACTAAGCCAATATATAAAATAAAGGAAGCCAACAAGTCTGCAACAACTTCCAACCCATTGCCATATTGTCAACGTTTTCCAAAGTCATAGAGAAGTTGTTCTTAAACAGACTAAATAAATTCTTGGAACAAACCCGCGTACTTAACAGTTACCAGTTTGGCTTGCATTCAAGGTAATCAACACTAAACGCCGTTTATAGTCTCGTAACAGAAGTATCTAACTCTCTCGATGCTAAGCAACAAATCTCTGGGTTATTTCTTGACCTTACAAAGGCTTTCGATGTCGTCGATCACTCCTTGCTTTTAATCAAACTGGATCGACTGGGTATTCGTGGGGTGGCAATGAAATGGATATCTACTTACCTCAGACAGTTAAGGCTCCTTACATTGATCTTTCGCGCTGTTTGTGTAAGCCATTTCCCGAGGAATGTTTTATAAGGTCTGGGGTGGCTCAGAGGTCTTTGGGCCTGTTCATAAATGATACCCTCAATGGTGCCCTCAATCTAACCAAACTCCAAGCTCTATCTCTTTGCCGACCACACCTCTCTCGCGGTTTTAGGTCCAGATCGTCCTCACTTAGAAGTTGAAACCTTTATTCAAAGCAATTCTGTCCTTCAGTGGCTATCTGAGAACTCCCTCCATGTAAATGCCCAAAAAACCACATTTTTGGATTTTTATATAAGGCAACATTAGATTCTGGCACTGATTCGTTAGATTTATTGTATGATGACACCAACATAATCCCCTCCTCGAGTGTAAACTATTTAGGTATTGTCCTAAACAGCAAACTGAAATTCTCAGAACACTTTGATCAAGTCTACAGTAAATTAAGCAGTAGTATCGAAGGCTTCGAAGGCTTTCCTGTTTTAGAGACCAACGTATTCTTCTGACAGCCTACTATGGTTTGGTTTACCCTTTCTTTATCTACTGTGTACCAATCAGGGGTAATGAAAACTACAAAACCAATAGGTTATATAAACTCTATAAAATAGCCATTCGGATCATCTTTAGTAAAATTTCAAATGGGGAAAATTTCAGATATGTCTTCCGTGACAACAATATGTTGTTTTTTCCATCCATCTTCATTTTAGAATATTTATGTTTATTTAAAAAAATACCCACATTTATTTTTCAATCATAGTTTACCAGTTCATAACTTCAATCTGAGGGACAAAAGAAATCTGGTAAATCCTAGATCGAGGATCACTTTCCATCACAACCAAACCTTTTCTAAGTGTATCCGCCAGTTCAAATCCCTTCCTGGTTTTTTGAGACTTGAATAAGATTTTAGAAGATTTAGGTGGTTTGAGAGAGTATCTAGTGGAAAAGGACAAAGTCTCTGATTTCCTTAACGGGAATTCTCACTGTAATTATTATTATTACTAAGCATTTTTATTTTCTTCACCTTGTTTGTATGAGATAGTTATTATAATTTTATCCATAAGGCATTTGTTATAGATATAAGACTTATATTTAAGTGACTCTTGCCATGTACAAAATGTATTTTTACGGCAATAAAGGAAATCTGAAATCTGAAAATCTGGAATCTCAAATTATAGCTTTAATATTGTTAAAAGAATGAAAAGTTAGTTTTCAGTTTCCGTGGTTAGTGGTTTATAGATAAACAAAAATATTAAATGAATTCTAAGTTTGAGTTAAACCGTAAATATAAGTAATAGTTTATTTATAAACAAAACTAGGTTTATGTATAAAACAGACCATAACGATTTTTCACGCTCCAGAAAGAAAATAAAATTTATTATCTACAATATTTTTGAAACTGAGATTGAACAGATTACAACAAATAAAATGTTTGCTTCTTTCTGTGGTAAATACTTTGTAACTTAAACAATCTAATCTTTTTAAAACTATTAAGCAACCCCGTTCCCCTTTTGTAGTGATTCTATTATGTAGAACAAAATACACTGTTAAGCATATAATTAAAAACTATAAATATTAGTAGGGTAAACATATCCTGTATTGGTTCCTAATTTCAATATTCGTTATTTATATATTGCTTATTTGTACACAGTTAATGATAGTGATTTAAATTTGTATTTACATTATGTCTAAGACGTTGGCTAGAATTCATAGTTTTAAATTTAAAAGAAGCCAATTTACATCTTTACGTCAGTTATTTTGTAATAATTTGAGATTCATTCAATAATTATAGGTCATTAGAGAATAAAATACGTTTACATTTCTTAACAATTTCTATCTCGAACAGTTTTTAAAGCTAAATAGTAATGGTTAGTTTGTAACTAAATAAATCTTTAGATCCAGATTTCGCAGGCCCTATCACATAATATAATTATTTAGATAGTGGACCTACAGCTAAATGTGGGTTAATATTCAGAGGGTCTTGTCATTACCACTTAGCTAATGGTCATTGTGATTGGCAGGGAACAAACTTACAGGACAAAGCCATTACGCCTGGTCGTGCCCTTAGTTAGTAGTTAATACCGATTTATTGCCAGCGAGAAAATCAAATAAGTCCAAAGAACAACAATTAGCGAATTGTAAACAAAGAGAGGACGCCGCCTTACATCGCTTCTGTTTAGACTCATGTGCGCGCTTGTTTAAGGGGTCTAATTTTGATCCCCTTGCCACGACCCTTCTAGATCCCTCACCCTCATTTCACTGTCCACCTGATCCCCACAAACCTCTTGGTCTGAAACAATGTTTGCACTCTATTTCAGCCTCCTTGTATGTGACATTATGCATTCAAACCTTCTTCGTTAAGATACAATTCAAAATAATTCACTAAACATAACCAAACCTTACAAGTAGGAAGTAGTTTATTTTTATCGATGTACAAATAGTATGGAGATTGTTAGTCAGACGTGTTCCGGACTTTAAATATAATCTATTCATGTAATATAAGAAATCCATGTTGTAAGAAAATCAATTCCTGTCGTGTGGTTCAGTAAGAAAGTTTAAGTTTAGATATCAAATAAATTAGGGTGGCGTTTATTTTTTCTTCTAATTTGTTTCTAAATTATCTTTAATTTCTCACTCACAGTAAAAACACATTTGACGTCATAAACTAGACTTTATTGTAAATAAAAACTTGTATTTACAAAACAAAATTATAGAGGTAATATATTTCAACAGTCTATGCTGTCATCTTCAGACCAACTGCGTGGATCAAGATGACGGGCAATGTAGGTGGTGTAGGTAGCGCTGCAGTCGCACCCATAATCCTTTGCAATTCAATATGGTAGTTGTCGGCTGCTATCTTCTGCTATTTTTTTGTCTTGTTACCTACGTAGTTTTAATATTTTAATATGCCGTATCGGGTTCAAAATTAATTAATTCATTTATAAGTTTGTTTTGCTTTATAAATAACAATTTCTTCCCATGCTGTCATATTTCTTCCTTTAGGGCAGAGTTGATAATTTCCATATTTTTATGTATATCACCTAGGGAATTTTGGCTTTGTAGTAGATGTTTAGCTATATTCTAACAATCTGGTTTTCTGTTTCTCCATTCGGATATATGGTTTTAAAATCTTTGATTAAAGTTGATAGTTTGGCCAGTACAATATTCTTCACAGTCATTGCATTTGATTTTGTAGTCTCCTGATCGGTTGTACTTGTTTTCCTTCTCGATTTTTCGATGTATTCGTTTTTCTATTTGTTACCAGTTTTAAATGCTACGGAGAGTTTGTATTTTTGAATTTATTTGCGACTCTTAGGCATTCTTTACTAGTGTAATTAAAAGTAGCGTAGCTTTTTTTTCTTCTTCTTGTACTCTATTTAATGTTGTGGCTTGTTGTGAATTTTCTTTGGAAAGTGAACTGTTAGCATGACCCGCACGGAGAAACTTAAGCCCGGGACCACCATAGAAATTCCTAACGTGACCCCCTGAACACGTTTTGGAGGGTGGTTAAATATTGTATATATATATATTATATATTTTAAATAACAATATATATGTGTGTGTGTGTGTGTGTGTGTGTGTGTGTGTGTGTGTGTGTGTGTGTGTGTGTGTGTGTCTGTGTGTGTTTGTTTGCATTCTAGCGGTCGCATTTTTTGTCTAATTTACTTCAAATTTGGTAGGGACGTTCCTTTCTGTAATCAGTTGAACAAGTTCGTTGGGAAAAACAATAGGAAAACTCTAAACCCCTTTTTTGGGGATTAATCTTTTAAATTTTTTGTTTTTGGGCCCAAAAAGGGTCAGAAAAGACCCGTATGTAAAATTAATGCATGTCAAAGGATGGGAATTAGTGAGGCGAAGATTTTAAGCCCTATCTCGTCATTCCAGCTTACATATTTATAAAAACACATTTAAGAAAAATGTGTTCGTGTGTGCATTTAAAATGTGTGTGTGTGTTCGTTTTTGTAATTAAAGAAAATTTTTTTGACTAAACACAGTACGTTGTCTTTTGGGGGTGTTACACTAGAAAAGCCACTTATTCCTTTGTTAGAGTACTTTTATCATCCCCAGCAACCTCACGCCTACTTTCAAGCCGGTCTGGACCTTCTCCTAACATTATAATGCGCAAAATTGTATACCCAGCTTTGCAGGTAAATGAAACCAGGAGAATCAGAACAGCCACAAATCACTGTTTCTCAAACTTTAATAAAAATTGGAAAAAATGTATTTTTTTACACTGATTCTGAGTTTTAAAAGTTGTTATATGAAAATTCACTTCCCTCACGTCAGCGTGCTACGTGCGAACTCGTTTTAGTTTAATTTCATTTTTAATTGCACTTTTTTACAATTTCGTCAATTATTGATGTTTTGTAGCAGTTTGATTTAGCTATCTGTTTGATTATATTAATTTCTGTTTGCCTGTCATTGTGGCTCATGGGAATTTTGTAGGCTCTAAATAACATTGAACTGAAGCTGGCAGTTTTCTGTGTAATTGGGTGGTTAGATCGGCAGGGATCTTTTATGACTCTTTTTGGGCCCAAAAACAAAAAATTTAAAAGATTAATCCCCAAAAAAGGGGTTTAGAGTTTTCCTATGTTTTGCCCAACGAACCTGTTCAACTGGTTACAGAAAGGAACGTCCCTACCAAATTTGAAGTAAATTAGACAAAAAATGCGACCGCTAGAATGCAAACAAATGGTTCACCATGTTTATAGTGATGTCTGTTTGGGTTGGTTTTCTCTATATTTTGTATTTAATCATGTAGTTCGTTTTTGTAATGGTTAGATCCAGGAAGTTGATTGAGTTTTGTTGTTATCTTTATACTGTAAATTTAAAGTATTTGTGATGGGAGTTGAATATGTTGAACATTGTGTAGACTTCGTTGTCCGATTTTTCGTTGTAGCCAACTAGTGTGTCGTCTACATATCTTACATAAAATAAAATATCATGTTCTTTCGTTAATTTCTTGAGCAACGTTTTTTCTTGTGGTTTTAGGAAAACTTCAAACGATGGAGGGCTTCTAATTGCTAGGTCTTCAGGTTGATAGTAACATTTTTTGTTGAATCGGAAATAGTTTTGGTGAAAAACTTCTGTAACTAATGCTTTCATCTGCTTGATGTATATTTTGTCGAATTTGTTGTTTTGTAATGGTTTCTCTATTATTTGAATAGTCTCCTTAGTTGGTATACTAGTGTGCATGTTTTTTTATGTCAAATGATACGAATTTGCTGTTTTCTTGGATCGTTAAATCTTTGATTTTTTTCTGTGAATTCATAACTTTTTTATGTTATAATTGTTCTATAGTTCCAAGTTTGATGTCAATGTTTCTGAGATCAGTTTTGAAATTTTGTAGCTTGGCGCATTTTTAAAATTTATTAGCGGTCTGATTGGTATACCGTTTTTGTGTAATTTTGGGATTCCTTTCATGGTAGGTGCTTTGGGATTTTATATCATGGTTTTGGGTTTGATTTTTTTTTTATCATTTCACATTTATATGTGACTTTTGCTAGAGTTGTTTTATATTTTTTAGTAGGTTCCTTCTCAAATGTTATAAACAACACTTTATTTTAAATCAAAGTTTTATTAACAATAGAGTGATTTTTATGACGTAAAATGTGGGTTTTTGACTGTGAGTGATTATTAACAACACGTACAATGATCATTAAGAAGCTATTTACTTTAATTCCTCATCCAAAACAATATTAGTTTTGTTTTACTATTATTACTCACCAGGTGCTCCATGGTAATCTGACTTCCTTTGTAGTTTTTCTGAGTCTTTAAACATTCTATCTCTGAAAATATATTGTGAAATATACAAAACGTGGGGGAAGTAATATAACACACTGCACTAATATATACTTGTTATATTAGCGGCCAAATAAATTGACAGTTGGGCTGTAGCCACTAGCATGGCTGTACGATGTCACTGTTGCCATTTTGCCACAGACAAATATTACTTAAATGTTATTCCGATAAGCTGGTATGGAGTTCTGGCAATGCAACACATCTACTATTGGCTGATCTCGGTTGATAGCCCGGAAAACCATGCCCTCAACTGGCAATTTATTTGGCCGCTATTATAGTGTCAGTTACACTTTCTGAAAACTGTTTAATAAAATATAGAGTTCTATTTGTTGATCTTTTCAATTCGTAGGAATTATGATAGCTGCTTTAACGTTGTGTATGGAATTTGTTAAAACAAATACCTGTTCTTCAAAAGACATAGACGACTTATTAAAATATTTACTGTTAGAATCCATTGTTTACATTAACATTTGCACATTTGATTGAGAAAGTGAAATTATTTTTTTACATATTTAAAAACCTCAAATGCCCGTTGCTATAGGCCAGTAGGCCTGTGCGGTGATCTAAAGACAGCGAGGGACCGCTACGGTAAATAGTCACATGTTCAAGCCAATGGTGACGGCTCGTGAAAAGTATCATGCAGTCTGCCGTGACCGAACCAACACTTGACAACGGCTGACTTGCGAGGCTGACCTCTGAGCCACCGTGTCTAAAAGTCTAAATTTATATCATCATAAAGCATAAACCTGTACATTAGTATATTGATACCATTTTATACGTTAAACATGTAAAATATTGAATCTGTATTAAAAACATTTAATAATTTACTTGAGATTTTACAATGATTTAAAAACTCACTTGAGTTAATGATGTATTATACAACTTACAAAGACAAAAAAATAACCAAAATTATGATATTTCTGATCAAAGTTGGTGTCTTTGACTAAGTCCTATTTTGTAGACGTTTTTTAAACGCTCCAGAAACACGTTTGGACTAGAAACAGAAAAGGCATTCCCCCTATTATACTCATTCCCCCTATTATACTCCTTTTAATCGGAACGTCCATGCAATAGTTCCATACTATAATGATGAGTTTACCAGTACTGTCGATGAGTTACGAGTACCGGTTTTGGTTAAGTTTCCTATTTTAGCGAATTTCCCCTATAGGGAAGAAGCTATTACCGTAGTCGGCATGGTAAGACCTAGGCCCGGGACCATGATAACTTTTCGTTTTGAGGTCCCCAGACCCCAAAAACACCATTCGTTCGAAACTGTATATATATATATATATATATATATATATATATATATATATATATATATATATATGTGTGTGTCCGTGAGCACGATAACTCTCGTAAAATTATCCGATTTTGATGAAATTTGGTATAAACGTGTAAAGCAACATTTATGACTTTAAGTTCGAAAACCAGCCAGATCGCTTTATCCGAAGGGGTATTTTGGGGGGGTTTTGTACCCAAAAAATGGGTTTTTCGAATTTTTTACATATAATTTTGGAAATAGTCAAATTTTATTTTTCCCCATTGGATTCAGCTTAAAACAACACACAATTTGGTATTTTGATCATTTCTCTACGTCAATTGGTTACCAAGATATTGAAAGTGCTAAACACAGTACGTTGTCTAATGTTATTCTTATGGAGAAAAATAAAAATTTTATATCTCGCTTATTTATGAACCTATACTGACGAAACTTGGTATACGGCTTCATCTGGTTGTGGACCATTGATATTTGCTCAAAAAGACACTTTTTTACCCAAGGCTCCCGTAGCAGCAAACCTGCGTACTCAGCCCCATGTTATTCTTATGGAGAATAAAGTAACGTGTTATCTGCCTTCATTATGAAAATAAATTAATGAAATTTGGTATGTGGCTTTACCTACATGAGTTATATTGATATTTGTATAAAACCCAATTTTTTGTGTTCCTAGCTTCAGCAAACCTGCATACTCAGCTGCCATGTTATTCTTATGGAGAATGATTAAAATGTCATAAATCGTTTATTTATGAATGTATATTGATGAAACTTGGTATGTGGCTTTATGTGGTATTAAGATACATATATGTGCTTTGGAAATTCGCTGAGTACGCAGGTTTGCTGCTACGGGGGTATTTGTTCTATTTTGACTGTCAGCTGATGACAAAAACGTGCGTTTTCGTAACACCTGTGAAGTTTAGAGCCATTCTATGCCGGTGTGTAAAGCGCCACCTGAGAAACATCGTCTTGGCAGAGGAATTACTAAACTATGCAAACGTTAACAAATTTCTCATTGGGCAAATAATTAATGATGCTTTCTTAGAACAGATCAACCTTAGACAGTAAAGACCAGGGTTTGGACCGTTCCCTATCAAATCTTTAAAAATACCACTGTCGTAAATACAAACAAAACCCGCACCTTCTGTGTAACAACTGACAGTTTTAAGGTAACAGAAGAAAATAACGAACAAATTAGTGAATTAGGTTGTTTACCTGGTTTTCAGTGTGTTACTGCATTTTCACTGTAAACTAGTGAGTTTACAGTGAAAATGCAGTAACACACTGAAAACCAGGTAAACAACCTATGTATTTTGGGTTCTCTCAATATAGAATATTGATGTACCTTATAATAAATAAATACCGTTGGATATTAAATAAAATATAAAATAAATATAACAAAACAAACCATATAGTTGTGTTATTTGTTTTTTATTTAATCAATTTGTGTTTAGGATGGTCTAATATATTATTTCGGAAACTAACAAAAACTTACAAAACTGTACTGAGTCAGTTTTATTATTCTGAATTTTAATATTAGCGGGAAGTTTCATTGTGGAAGTGAAAAATCAGAATCCTTCAACTTATCTCAAGGATATGTAAAGCACCTTCAGTAACCATTTTTGTATTGACAAGGGCAAGCACACTTTTAGAAAGGTTATATCTGGTTTATCGACGAGATAGTATAAGCTTTCGTTTAACATTTTAATTTTATATCTTCACTTTCTATCGTTATATCCGGGCCAGAGATAGAAGACAAAAGCAACACTTCGTTAATTAAACTGAGTCACTTGACTCTTCAAATTCTATTCCACCCTTTGTCTTGTCTGCAAAGGTTTGGGGAGCTTGCCACGTGATTAAATATCAAGACACTTGTAAAAAACGTTGTTTGTCTAATTTTGAGAAACATTACAGTATTATCTAAGTGCTATTTACTGTATACTTACAGGCAAATCTATAAATTGTTTGTGCATTTTTATTTGCTTCATTTTCGATATTATTTAACAGTAAAAAAGCCCGTTTTTATATGCAGTATATTACACACACAAATAATTAACAACTGTTATTAATTTAACATAAAACAGCTTATATTAAATAAAATTTGTCAACCGTAATGAGTATATAAAAAATAGTAAAACAACAATTGCAATGATTAACTTAACGAGGAACGACATGTAGTCATACCAGAAGATAAAAATGTACTTAAAAAGGTTAATAATTGCTCATTTGTTTGCATACTTGACAAATTTAAAAACAATTATTAAAAATGTATAAGTTATAATGTTTTATATTAAAATTGCTTGACTATGTTTGATGTTAATATGTCTTATACGATATATCGTATGTTATTGTTTACAGGATGTAATAACAGAGTCTTACAACACTTAAAACGTATAAATACGTTTATTTTGTATTGTCTAACTACACAATTACGGCATTTTTATCGAACACCACCCAATGACGATCAATAACTTTAGCTTAGTTTTTATATTCAACATTTTAAAATCAGGCTAACATGATCTGTGAGTTTGTTTTATAGATCTGATTAATTTAGTTTTGTTGCTGTTAATATAGATGTATACGTATTAAAACTTTATATTTAGTATTTAAACGGTTATAAACTGAATGACGAAAGTAATTTTACATGTCCCTAATACTAGTTATAATACTGAATAAAGAGGCAATCAGCAAATGGGTGCTGTAAATTGTATATTGAACGTCTTCCTCCGACTCTTGGATGTTTAACTTTAAAATCATAGTAAAACTGGGTTGATATTAAAGTGTTTCTACTATTTTATTTCCAAACCATCTGTTGTTAAGCTATTGTCGTGAGAGGGATATACTTATACAACGTTTTTTTCAATATTATTGTTATAACTAATTTAAGGAAGTCCAAAAAGGTAAACTTTGGTTTAGAATAGTTTTTTTTCGAGGTCCCCAGAATTTAAAAATAACCCCATATATATATATTCATGTTCATCACCGCGATAACACTTTGAACAGAAGGCCAGGTGACAATAAAGTTAGGTATGGTACTTGTAGGACCAAATTATTTGTTACGAGTCCCAAAACCAGGATTAGCATGGGAAGGGACATTTATGAGGGTTTAAAATTTGTTTAAACCTTCTTTTGAATGTTTTTCATTAATAGTTTTTAAAATAAGCAACTCAAGTTCAAACTTCGTTTAGGAATAAAAACATTGAAATAATTTAAATAGTCAATCCACAATACAAGTCTTTTGGCAAATAATTTACTTTATATGGGGAAGAAATTGTATAACAAAGTTCCTGGTTATGTAAAAGACTCTAAAACTGATACATTGTTTGCAGAGCAAATTCAATCTTTTTTAATTACAAAATGTTTTTACAGAGTTGATAATTATTTAAACTAGGTTGTTATGGGAAAAAGTGTGACTGAAGATAATGGTTTTTATATTTCTGTATCTTAATTTTAATGCTTTGCAATTTAGTTTTGATTTTAAGTTAGTTTAAAGATTGACGAGTCATCTACCAAGTGAGTGTATTACTACTCCAATGTATTTGGTGTTATGTGACCATTGTAAAAATAAATAAATAAATAAATAGATGATTATTTATGAAGCTTCGCCCCCTCTCTCTCTTCTGTTACAATGTTAACATTACCACTAGTCTTATGGACGGCCTAGTTCTTGACTCGTGCAACGCCCTGTACGTAAGACAACTCAGCCTAATTACTGTGCAATCATTCAGATGCTGTCAGCATCGGCGTAGAGCGAAGACCGCTGAACCTAGGGTTGTATGTATTACCAAAGACTTTGTTACATTTAGGAATATATATTGCAAATTAGAATTTACTTCCTGAATAGTTATCAAAAATTCCATTGTTACTCAAATTGTTTATGTTGACATTACATTAAGTCATCCATGTGTTAAAAGAGATTATTGAGGCTCGCTGTCTGAAGAGCGGTGTACAATAATTTTACCACCTGAAGAGAGCTAAACGTTGTCCAAAAGGATTGACTTCCAAGAATGCTTTCAAAAACCTTTAAGTCACACCCTATCACATATCAGCCAATAATAAAGGAAATATGGATTCCTGGAGTGTTTCCCAAGGGAAAAAAAAGATGGGATAAGGGAATTACTAGAAAAGTAGGTGTGTGCAAAGGACAATGCGTGTTTTGGTTTATAGAGGAATTCGATTACAAAGTAAGAACTTCCAGAGTATTCATATATTTCAGTCGTCTAATAGTTCGTTAATTTCTTACAATTGGTATCTAAATTTAATAAAATAAAATCCCAAGTAATTACACTTGTAATAGAATATCGATTGCTTGCAAAATTATATGCATTTTAGTGCTATCACTTTTCGTCAACTCATTTAGGAATAAACGAGATGGAAAAACTTATAGAGTACTCTATAAATGAATAATTATGGCTAATAAGATGGGTTTGCTGCGATGAAGATCTTTTATGCTGATTCAAGGTGCTATACCCAGTTAACATGTAAAATGTAATCAAAATATTCCTTAATACCCCCGTCACAGCAAACCTGCATACTCAGCAAATTTCCAATGAATTATAACATAACACATTAAGCCACTTAACAGAGATTCATAAGAAATATATTCACAAACAAGCGATATTTAAAATATTAATTATTCTCCATAAGAATAACATTGGGGATGAGTACGCAGGTTTGCTGCAAAAAGGAACACAAAATAATGGGTTTTTATGTAAATATCAATAGAACTCAGCTAAGTGAAGTCACATACCAAGTTTCATCCATATACATTCATAAATAAGCGATATAACATTTTAATTATTTTCCATAAGAATGACATGGGTACCGAGTACCGAGTTTGCTGCTACGGTACCCATAGGCGAAAAATTGTTTTTTTGTGCAAACAACAATAAACCACAACCAGATGAAGCCATATACCAAATTTCGTCAGTTTATGATAAGCGAGATATACAATTTTTCTTTTCCTCCATAAGAATAACATTAGACAACGTACTGTGTATAGCACTTTCAATATCTCAGTAACCCATTGACGTAGAGCAATGATCAAGATACCAAATTTTTTGTTTTTTATGCTGAATTCAATGGTGAAAATTAAGATTTGATTTTAATAAAAATTACATATGGAAACCCCCAAAAACCTTTTTTGGGGGTATAAAACCCCCCCAAAACCCCCCTTCGGATGGTGCGATTTGTCTGGTTTTCGAACTCGTTCAAATAAATGGTACTTTAGACGTTTTACCAAATTTCATTAATATCGGACCTCTTTTACGAGAGTTATCGTTCTTACGGACACACACACACACACACATATATATATATATATATAAATATATATAAATATAAATATATATATATATATATATATATATATATATACAAATTTGAACGAATGGTGTTTTTGGCATCTGGGGACCTCAAAATGAAAAGTTATCATGGTCTCGGGCTTAAGTCTTACCATGAGACCTACGGTAATAGCTTCTTCCCTATAGGGGAAATTCGCTGAAAATGAACCGCATATAGAATCGTATTTGTTTTTTAAGACAGACAGTAGAACCAATTAACAAAGTCCTATACTTTTCGGTATATATGCAACAAATTTGACGTAGGCGTAGGCAGTATAAGTTTTTTGTTTGTTATAAATTACCCAAATTTATTTCAAACTTCTTTATGGTATTTTATACCTACTTAAATTATAATTTTAATACAAACATTTCCAAAAATCCTCATTCCTATTCTGCAATTTGGCTGGTTATCAAAGAAACTAAAATTTATGCTGTCTTACAGGTTTGTCCTAGTATTTACTAAGAATGCCAATATACAAATTTAATCAAAATACAATAATCGCTAGACTATTATATAAGTATATGAAAGGCCAGTATTTTTCATTACTTTTTTCACTGCATAACAAAGTTACTGCTAAGGACGAATATGTGAATTATCAGAGTAGGCAGAGTGAGGTGCCTTGTGTAGCATAGTTACTTTTTTAGACCGAGTGATTTTTTAACCAGTACAATTTATTAAAAGTTCAATCACCTATTGCAACTGGATCTATTTTCACACCTTAAAAGCTGAAACTGCTCAGAACCAATCTGGTGAACTTCAAATTGTGATAAGATCACTCCCACCCAGCATCTATGGCCCCTCATATAAAGCCTTAAGAGAATTACCATGGTCTCGAGCTTAGGTCTCTATGCCTCATCGTAGAAGGATTATTTATAGAAGTATTGACAAAATTGTGTTGGCTAAACATTAAAAAATCAAATCATACTATATAAATCCCACAGTTATGTACACAAATATACCTTTTCGTCATACTGCTTCAAAAACAACTGTTTTTGACGGATGGGTTGAGATTCAAAAGTTCTTCTTTTTAGTCTTTGGATAATAACATATGTTTTGATGATCATTATCGTACTAGTAGTAAAAAGATCATTGTTGATGATACTTTTGATTCGAGGTCGTCATAAATCGATTAAAATTCATTCGATTATAAATAATCGAAATATTCATTGTTATTATCGAAACTTTCATTGTTGTATTGTTATTATTTTTGCGTTCGTTTCGCGTAAACCACTGGTGAGTGACAACTGTGAGTGACACGATGGACGAAGTTAGTAGGCCTAACGATTCGTATCGAAATATAGCGCATAAATAAAGGTTATAAATAAAAAGAATTCAAGGTAAATGTTTGTTTTGAAGAACAACCGATTGATTTGAACCACAATGATTGGTTTGAAGTGATTGACTCAACAACCGATAGATATGAATGAGCCGAAGTTATGCATGTGCAAAAAAGCTGATTGTTTCAAGAGACAAGCTGAAAGAAACATTTGAGGTTATGAAGACACAGTACGTAAATTTTACTTTTGTTTTTATTTAAACCTTAAGTTTTTTGGCAGTATGACGAAAAATATCACTCGGATCAAAAGTGTCTTTTTAATACTCGCTCTTTTCCCAGCCTCGGGAGTTAAACTGGAGCTCGTATTAAAAAGATCCACTTTTGATCCTAGTGAAGAAATATACTGTTACTTAAACACGTTACTTTTAAATAAAATTAACCTTCCAGTGAGGAAATTAACTCAATAAAATTTAATCTTAATTAAGAGCCTCTGATTGCAATGTTTTTATAACGAAATTGAACCGAGGTGGGCGAACGTACTAATTGCTTTCTGCTAACGATTTCAAGGATTTTTTTGATAAAAGTTAAGGTTTATAATTGAAAACATACCTTTTCCACTATCCAGCACTTATTTTTCGTAGTTTGATTAATTGCAAATAGATTTACTTTTTGATCTATATTTATATTCGTTTTTTATATGTTTATTCTATTACACCTTACCCAACACTAATATCCATTGATGTAACTGTCAAAATAAAGTAAACTTTTTAATGCAAATAAATGATAACAAATTAGAAATTAGATTAAAACTGTAGATTAAAACAGCGTGAGTGTAAATTTTTTGTCCAAGTAGTAAAATATGCAGACTATATTTTTTAACCAAGCAATAATTTTTTTCGCCTTTTTTATTTGAATCACTGAGTAAGTATGTCATTTGGCTAAACAAATAATAAACTAATAAAATATTATAAATAACGTTATAATTATAGGACTATTGTTTGTTGTCTCTCAGGAAATGTTGACCCTAAAAAGCTTTTTTTGGGGTATCTCTTTCGTAACACAACACTGGCTTCGTTATTAAGTTTTCAGAGAGGACCACACTCTATCACATCCACTTATAAAAAGATAGCGATAAATATTACATGAGTAAACATCATAGTTAGCTAGAGAAATTATTTCATGATCTTAAGTACAACTTGAAATAATTTAGCTAACAAGTCTTATAAGTCTGAAGTGAATGTGTGTTTGGAAAATCTTTTTAGAAAAGAGAAATGAGGAAATTGGTATCTTTATTGTAAGAATCAAAAGAGCGTACAGAACATGGCTGCAACAGATTTAGCATAAAAATATGCCAAGAAAATTAAAAAATTAAAATATTTTAAAATACTCTGTAAGGTTTTTTTTAAAGACAAAAACATGATGTTGAAATATAACTACATAATAATAATACTTGATTTTTAATACAGTGAATTCATTATTTACAAGCACGGTACTTATCTAAATATTTAAAACAAATTCCTGCTTTTTGTTTACTCACCTCCTGAAGTTAATACTTAACCGATTTTGACAATTATCTTTTTTATTTAAAAGATAATTTCAATTTCTAAGACACTGTTGAGCCAGAATTTAGATTTATGCCCCAGTGCTTTGCCCCACGGGACTTCCAAGTTCCCATGTTATTCATATGGAGGAGTTTTATTTGGTTAATGTCACATGTGTTTTTTCTTAATTCAATAAATAGCTGGTATAAGGATTATATCCGGAAATCTTTGAGGGGGAGCAGCTCGTATGGTATATATATAATGTAAATGTTCTGACGAAAGTAGTGAATTACTTTGAAATGGTCTTTGACGTAATTATTAGAATTTCGTTCGTTTTTTTTTTTTGCTTAAAGCACACGTTAAGCTTTTGTTATAAAAGCTGTATTATTATTTACTGTAAATAAAGTGGAAAAATCTCAAAATCGATACGTCATAAAAATAAAATACAAAGTATTTGGAATAGGAGCTAATGAAACATTGCACTAATGTATCATATTGTTGAAAATTTAAAGCAAATAGTTTAAAAAACTATATCGCGCTCATTGGGAAATATACAATATCAAATATACAAATATGAATAACATATATCTGTTTGTTTAGTAGGGACCAAAGGTTTCATAACATAAAAAAATGTTGCCATGGCAACAGTTTAAACCGATTTTGCAAGCGGTTAGTGCTACCAACAAAACTACCAGCAATACAACCACCAGCGCAATACTACTGGTTAGCGCAATAAACTACCAGCATTTCCACTACAAAGAGATATTGGTTCATTAATTAAAAATGTGATTGTGTTTGGACGAGAGGATCAATAAATGTCGCAGCCAGAAATGTGACCGCCATTATTTGAGAACTCTCAGTCGAGTGCCGCTGAGTATTGTACAAACGATGAACTTTATTAATGATTTAATGGGCCATTTGATTCTTAGATTGTGTTATAGATTAGAAAAATACATATTTCTGGATTAATAACTTAAATCACCATTTTTACGGAACCTATGATTTTTTATGGAAATTAAACATTAAATAATGAGATCTAATCAGTCGAAACACTCCTAAATATTTATTGTATTTTTTCCCAAATTTCTTGCAGTGTAAAATTGCAAATGAAGATTATAGAACCAAATCTGACGACACCCGAATTAAAAAAAATCTAATAAGAAGTGAACTCAACATTACTGTATTTGCAAGTAAACGTAATTTAAATAGTATTTAAACCATTGTATTATGTATGATTTAAATTACATTTATTTATTATAATCATAATTTTTTATATTTCTCATATTATTTTCTTAATCAAGATGACATTAGATTAAGCTTGGAAATCTACATTTCTTTGACATTTAACACTGTTTGAGAAATATAGCTTAACTTTCCCAGTTTAAAGATATTTAAGACAAAATTTTCTAATCCATGCCATTTTGGGTTTTAATTTTTAAACAACTAAATTAAAATTATAAAAATCCAATTTCAATCTCAAAACTTTCTTGAAATATTAAGGATTTGGAAAAAATCCATACACTCAGGCACGTCCATACACGTCCAGACAGGCTGACTAAAGATTAGGAACAGGAGGCCATGTTTTTACTGTCAAACATTTTTGTCTTAATCCGATGAACTATTTTAATGATAAGTTCCAGATATTTCAGGGACACCCTGTATAACGTTAGTATTCACAAACCAGTTTGGTCAATACTGCCAATCCGTCAGTGCTAACAGCTGTAGTCGCCGCCGCCCGGTCATGTTCTGTCTGAGTTGTTAGCGTCGGTTTGGGCGGTCGACCGTGTTGATTGCCATTGGTCTGTTTTTGCCGCCAACATCGATGTCCAAGAATCACATTATCACATATTTCAGTCTCGTTTTCCCACCTCAGCACCCAGTTCTTATGTAAACATGACTATTGTATTCACCGGTTAGTCGTGTCAAGAGCCGTGATGGGATCCTTTGTCTCCAATAAAAAGTTATACTGCGTCGTTCCTCGACACCTAACACCAGCTGACAGCAGTTTGAATCACACCAAGGGAATAAACGCGTTTTTATACTTTAATTTAAAATGTGAGTCCATGTATACATTTATATTTGTCATTTTATTGCATTACTTGAATTGGAGAGAAATCTTCATTTCATGTACTTATAGTTCTTCTCACTTACATTTACGTAACATTTGATCGAATTCAAACTCACTTTAACTATTTTTTAAACTATTAATGAAGAAAAAATGTATTTAATTAAATATCCGTTTAAGAAGAACCCAATAAATGGTTAGACCATAAATATTCAATGGTTTAATAATAAAATAAAAAATCTCGTCACAATATACTAACTAATATAGTCTTTGCTACCGTAGCCTGAAGGGGTATTTGATATTGATTGACAATAATAGTTGTCTATATATATATATATATGTATATATATACATATATATATATATATATATATATATATATATATATATATATTACAAATACATTTAATAAATAAAGCTAAACTGGGAGCTCGTCGTTTATAACCTAACAAGAATGCCTGTGGGTAAGTCAATATTTACACTGGCTATGTAAAATTTACAAGGTTTATTGTAAAATAGTTGTGTATGCATAATGTATACTATTTTTAATTTTTCAAACTGTTATGTAATACTGAGATTTTATTTGACAGAACAAAATTTTATTTTCTTATGCTAAGGAATCCTTGACAAATTTGATTATTTAATATGTTTTACCTTAATTAAATAATAGTTGTTTCACAATATATAAATCATAGTTGTTTTACTTAACCCAAAACTGAGCAATTTCAATTTGTATAATGAAATTTTGTGTATAAAACACCAATACTACCACGTCTTAATTTGAAAGATTTAAATTTATCAGCTATGCGTAGATCAAGTGATCCTCAAATTCCTTATAACATCGTATTGGTTTGCGATTTAACACTTAGTTAATAAATACTATGTTAAAAACAATTGACGTGTTTAAACAACTAAGCTTTAAAATATTGATACGGCCACCTTTTTGTATACAGTAAACGAAATTGTATTTGCTATGGTACGATAATCTTTCGGATACGCAATTATGGCGTAAATTTACATTTCCTTTAAAACTTACACTGCAGACTTTTTTATGTACAGACTTTTTAATCCTTAAGACAGTGATAAATTTATGGATCATACCTAAATAAGACTGCTTGTTCTGTTGATGTGATCATTTGGCATAGCTAAGTACTGTATTATGTTAACTGTTTAAGATTTTAAGATATATGAGTGCGTAAAAGGACTATTTATTAATAGCCACTATAGTACAGCACTAAAAAATAATATTTCTGGTAATTCAAAACTAAAATTCAGGGAAAAAATACTTATAAAGTAGTTGTACTACATGTTATTTGTACTATTTGTACAATATGTAATATAAGATTAAAAAATCACGCTATCGGCAATACAATAACAACTGTTTGATAATCCTAATTCATAAAAATAGGTTTATAAACGTTACAATTTATTTGTTTTGATATTCCAGTGTAATAATTATATTCCAGTGCAATTTTATAGTTGTGAAATCAGACATGGTTTGTTACTGTGAGACGTACCCACTATTATATCATCATAATTCAATTTCAAATTGTTCCATCACAACAGCAGGATACCACCAGTAACTCCAATTTCCAGAACTAATTTGCCAGTGTTTATTCAAGAGTCCAATACGATCATAACGCAACTAATTGTATCGCTTGTTTTATGCCAATGATCTTAACTATGAGTGAATGAGGGGAGGGTATTATCTCATAGTTTGGCGAAAAATTAAACTATTTTATATAAACTATGTTTACAACCCTTATTATAGGGCTTTACATGTAGTTCAAAGCTACAAATTAATAGGATCTTGCAACGAAGATAACTAGATTAAGTTGCGTGCAAATTTACATACTACGTTTCTCATACATAGCTGTGATCTTAGATGAATAATTGTTTAGAGTTGTTAAATGTAGAGAAAATAAAATACTTTGAATTTAATCTTGTTTTTTCATAATCTTACTTTCCATTTATACACTTGATTTATTTTTAGGGCTCGATTTTGTGTGGGTTTCAACGCCACCTTTTAAGTTGTTGATATGGAACGGTCCAAAATTTGATATTGTACATCTAATTTCAATCTTTTTTTGTAAAGAATTGTTAATTAATAACCAATATGGTATTGATTATTTACAAAATATTTAGATTTTTCTCAGTTCTGCACTTTGCGAACCTCAGAACACAAGGCGAGCGCTCTAAAAAAAATCAAATGAAATAAAAATTCTTTGTTTGCAAACGATATATCAAAACAGTTGTATTTCAAGCGCAAAAAATGTATAAATTGACATAGTAGCGTATAGTTGTTTTTCTTTTACGGTATAAATAAGTTTATTTTAATAGAAACTCATCAACAGCCTTAACAGCCTCATTGCATTGCATGCTTGAGTTTTACGCCTATGTTGCCAATTTATGCCAATTCGTTAACTTACATTTGAGAAGAATATCCCGTAAACAAATAGTTTAATAACACAATGTTTACACGTAAACAACAGACGTATACACCAAACGGCAACATCCAAGGCAAGCGGAAGAGAGGAAAGTGTAAAGGTACTTGTCATCGAAGCTCGCAATGATGTGACGCTAACTACTAAAAATATAATTAATATAACAAATATTGGTTTATAAATTCAAAAACTAATCAACAAATTAAAAAAAAACACTTTCTGAAAGGGATTAACTTCGACATGTATTAGCCTCTTACAGTTTTAAAGGATATTTTGTAATTTTATTTGTTAAATAGTTTAGGCCCGGTGTTTTGTGGAAGAGATACCACTAGCTCCAATCTATAGGAGGTCTAGCTGTGATGTTTCATTAAATTAAGCTACTCTTTTAGTTTTATACATGAGTTACGTAACCTTGCCTAACCACCGCAGCACTTCATAACAAAAATAGCTTGAGTCGCACGATGCAATATGGTTAGGCTAGATTAAGTTGATCTATTTCTAAATAAAATACAATCTGTTAAGAACTTTCTTAATTTATGTAATATACTATATTTGTTGATAACATATTTTATTAATCCATAATTAACCGTTATCTTACTTTTACGATTACTATGAGAAAGTTACTGTTGTTCATAGCTTTACACGTAACTTCTTGTCCTGACATAAATAATAAAATATCCTTCACACATAATGAGTACCATGAAAATTCAAACAAAAATAAATAAATGAAATCACTGTTTTAGGTTTTGAGGTGGGAAAAATATAAACTTTTGTGTAACATTTTAGAAACTCACTTCTGTAATTGAGAGTAAAAGGTTTGAGGCGCTCGTGGGCTCAGAAGGCGAATGATAAGGGTGGGGGTTGCAGCAAGGGGATCAAAATTCACAAACACAATCCTCACAAACACAAGTCAGGGACTTAGTGCGTTGCATTGACCTTGAATACAAGTGCACATAAATAAGATACATGTATTAATTAATATTGTAATTTTCAGTGGATTTATTTACTAGGGTAATGTTATGTTTGTAAGACTAAAATTTAATTAAACTAAAGAGAGAACCTACCACTGAAAAAAGGTGACATTGGCAATCTGCTGACATAAACTAGAAGCACGCCTGCTAATTCCAATTCCCGAATATTTTACAAAACTACATTTGAAAAACCACCTCTTTAACTCGAACAAACTTATCCTTCGAACATAAAAAATCTACATTCTAATTAGAAGCGAAACGGCTAAATTTGCCATTTAATTTGTTTGTATGTGCATTTATAATGATTTTAATAAATTTTGTATTTACAAAAAAGTCACTTGTAGATTTTTTTCACGTTCGAGTAAGTACCAGAACAAGGAAATATCATGTAAAACCTTTTAATTTAATTCATGTATTAGTATTTTAGAAATTACCAATCACCTATTTAGATGGAATAATTTACAAATGTTCCGATTAGGTGATCGGTTAATTAAGTTATCTAGGTATTATTTCAATTACAAATTTTTTGGAGACTTTCTTGAAATGTGCTTTAGATACATAACACATTTCATTTTGATTTTCTCTTAACCGTAAGCAAGGTGTTGTTATTAGTAATTTATGTTGTTTGTAAACAAATTCCAGGTGAATATACATATATTATATACTTAAAAATGTTATCAATATTATCATCAATTATATTTTCGCTACGACGTGATTTTAAGTTTAATAAAATATTAAGAAAAAACAATGTAAGTAATGCAAATAATTAAGGGATTTCTTTATAGTAAATGAGATCAATTTTCTTAACTATTTAACTCATAACTCCAGGTTTTAGTAGATTTGTATAATTATTTTTTTAATTAGTGTTGGTATTCCCTGTTGATTGTTTTTCAAAAGAGGCAAAATAAAAAATACTTAATTACTCATAAATGTAAACCTTTTTAAAAAAATAAAAGAACTAAATAAATCTATTTATTCCACCCAGTAAATACAACACTAAAATGACAAAACACACTTTCTTTGGAAATCACTGACTACATTACAGTAGAGTGGTCAGGATATATCTTTGTTTAAAGAACAATTGTTTTGCCATTCTAACTACCAGTAGGTTAAAAACAAAATCGCATAATGTAAATCTTGAAAACCCAGGTACTTGAACAATATATTTTAGAAACTAATTTCAAAAGGTTTAAAGTAAAATTAATTTGCCACTGGTGTAGCAGGAACAGGTGCGGGGTCCAAACCCTGGCTGTATATCATAGAGTGGGCCGTCCTTTTTAAATACGTCCAATGACTTTTTTTCAGTTTGTTACAAAGTAAGTTTATTCTGTGCACATAAAAAATACCGTTGTTATGAAATTGTCTACGAAATGTATTGTATATTACATTTCTTGTAACATTACAAGTTTGCATTCAGATTTTTTAATTTGTTCAAAATATAATAAAAACCAAGAAGCATATATGGTAACCTGTCCATTAATAGTTCAGTGTATACCTATAACTTGTTTTTGTGTTGTATTATTTTGTAATAATAGTCCAGATACAGATTATAATACACTTTTATAATGATACTTGATAGGTACGCAAAAGAATACTAACCTAAAACAAATAAATTATAAGATAAAACCTCCTAGGATATTTTTCTGACACATCCCTCATCATTTGCTGAGATTTTCTAATAATTTACCCGTTATTAAAATCCAACATCTTGGGATAGGCAAGACAGGTATAGTAAAATGACCTTTTAGGGTTTTGGTTGTACTTGAAATTGATTTATTTAATACTATACCATTGGAAATTTACAAAAGTGGTTAACAAATAGTCACTATTGAATTACCTAACCGAAAATACTGTATTAAATATGAATGTTTGTACCGGAGCATAGTAATTTTATTTACAATAAGATTTTAGAGAATATATAACGGCCTCACAAAACGTTCAAATACATTAATTTACTCAGCGTATCACTGCAGTGGTAGAATCAAAAACTACAGTTCCAATGACGCATTACAAGTTTGTGATAAAGAACACTTACAGCCCTGTGAAGCTTATAAAATTATAGAGGAAAGTTGTCTTTGCAATATTACTAAATTCTAAACTCAGTTTAAATTTGCCATATTGTAAAATAGCAGATAGAAAGAAAATATAGATAATTCTCACTTAAAATAAACTAATAAAAGTAACGGAACGGAGTGATGGAAGATTTTAATCAGTGAGTGTGAATATAAATAACATATTTTTCTTATATTTGATATCAAACATGATAATAAATCACACTCCACCAAAACATCTTGTCTTTCAGAAATAAATTGTATATATGGCATGGCAACAAACAGTGTAGACATGGTAAATGGTAAATATAGTAGGACAATAAACGTATTATACTTACTGTTAATCTAACTAGTCCGTCCAAGTACGTATATTTTTAGTGAATTTCCTTTGGAAAGGGAACTATTAGCATGACCCGTACGGTGAAACTTAAGCCCGGGACCACCATAGAAGTTCCTAACGTAACCCCCTGAACACGTTTTGGGGGTTCGTTAAAAATTATATATATATATATATATATATATATAGAGAGAGAGAGAGAGAGAGACATATATATATTTTAAAATTTGAATCTGGAGAGAACATTTCTACTATATATATATATATGTGTGTGTGTGTGTGTGTGTGTGTGTGTGTGTGTGTGTTTGCACTGTAGCGGTCGCATTTTTTGTCCGATTTACTTCAAATTTGGTAGGGACGTTCCTTTCTGTAATCAATTGGACAAGTTCGTTGGGTAAAACAATCGGAAAACTCTAAACCCCTTTTTTGGGGATTAATCTTTAAAATTTTGAGTTTTTGGGCCCAAAGGGTCAGAAAAGCCCCGTATGTAAAGTTAATGCATGTAAAAGGTAATTAGTAAGGCGAAAGTTTTAAGCCCTTTCTCGTCATTCTAGCGTACATATTTACAGAGTTATTAAAGAAAATGTGGTTCGACTAAACACAGTACGTTGTCTTATGTGGGTTTTACACTAGAAAAGCCTGTCATTCCTTTGTTAGAGTACTTTTATCATCCCCAGCAACCTCACACCTACTTTCAAGCCTGTCTGGATCTTCTCGTAACATTATAATGCGCAAAATTGTATTCCCAGCTTTGCAGGTAAATAAAACCAGGAGCATCAGAACAGCCAAAAAATCGCTGTTTTCAGATTTTAATAAAAATTGGAATAAATTTGTTCTTCCACTGAGTTTAAGTTTTAAAAGTTTGTATGTGGAAATTCACTTCCCTCACGTCAGCGTGCTGCGTGCGAACTCGTTTAACTTAACCTCATACACCAACCAGGTAATACAGATTACTAATATCGAATATACAGTTCACGAATTATAACAAAACACAGCGCTTATTCTATTGTTTAAACAAGGCAATATTATCGGGTATTGCAATTTACATCGTGTATATTTGTTTGTCTTGCGAATGATGACCTCTCTCAGAACCGTTATTTTAATTTCCTCTTAAAGGCAACGTAAAACAGGTCTTGAGGCAATCAATAAATGGGTGACTGTAACTTGCATATTGAATGTTTTATTGTGAGCCCACAATCATGATAGGAAAATTAGGCTGTCTTTTAAATTGTATATTAACATTTTACATCATTTGTTATTTTACTGTGTAAGTATATTTTAGTGAGCATTACCAACTGATTTAATCTTAATTGCACGGTTGTTATTTTAATATTGAATTATGAATATAAATAAAACACTATTAAAATGAGAAGAAACAGTTATGTTAATTTACAATGAAAAACCTCTGAAAAAAATTATATTAGAAATATTTGATTTGCTATTACATGTTGTATGTTTGTTTGTTTCATTGGCTTTAAAATAAAAAACATGTACTACCAAACATGCCTTTTATCTTCGTCAACATTTTACATGAATAAATTTAAAAATAATTCTCATGAAGATGGTTCTTATTAAATTTGTATTAATCTTTTTACCTACAAATATAGTCACAGAACAATAAAAAAACTTGTGTTACAATTTTCAGAACATTGATGATGTTATGTATTATCCGTACATGTTTAAATGTTATAAACGAAATTTGATCAGTCTCAGTGAAAATAAAACAAAATAAGTTTATACTAACGAGAACTTGTAATCAAGTTTCATTTTTAAATCTACTGTCAAATATTTTTCCTTGATGTAACTTCCACTTGAAAAATAAAAAGGTGTCAGCACTCCTTGGGTTACCGGTCTTGTTACTTATAATTGGGCCCCTCGCGCTGCGTTATCCAATATTCGGGAGGGTCGTCTCACACTCTGACGCATTCGCTTAAAACGAATCGGACCCTTGTCATCGGGCCTAGGTTTGCATGAATGCCGCAAGTATTCAATATACCCTCTGTCGAGCGCGTGTCGTTGTAACCTTGACATGTTTTACAATAATACTATAAGAATGGAAATCGTACAGTCATTAGCTATGATACAACTTTAAATAAAATCACTTTCATTTGTTTAAATAATGTGAAAACATAAACCATCTAAGCTTCACAGTAAATCAAAATTACTTAAATCGGACCAAACATAGAAAGAAATAAGAACGTTTATTAGTGAATTTCCTTTGGAAAGTGAACTATTAGAATGACCTGCACGGTGAAACTTAAGCCCGGGACCACCATAGAAGTTCCTAACGTGACCCCCTGAACACGTTTTGGGGGGTCGTTCAAAATTATATATATATATATGTCTATATATATATAATATATATATATATATATATTATATATATAGACATATATATATATATATATGTGTGTATGCACTCTAGCGGTCGCATTTTTTGTCCGATTTACTTCAAATTTGGTAGGAACGTTCCTTTCTATAACTTGTAGGACAAGTTCGTTGGGCAAAACAATCGGAAAACTATAAACCCATTTTTTGGGGATTAATCTTTCAAATTTTGAGTTTTTGGGCCCAAAAAGGGTCATAAAAGCCCCAGATGTAAAGTTAATGCATGTTAAAAGATGGGAATTAAAAAGGCGAAAGTTTTAAGCCCTCTCCCGTCATTCTAGCATAAAGATTTACCGAGTTATTAAAGAAAATGTGTATCGGGTAAACACAGTACAATGTCTTATGGGGGTTTTACACTAGAAATGCCTGTTATTCCTTTGTTAGAGTACTTTTATTATCCCCAGCAACCTCACGCCTACTTTCAAGCCTGTCTGGACCTTCTCCTAACCTTATAATGCGCAAAATTGTATTCCCAGCTTTGCAAGTAAATGAAACCAGGAGTATCAGAACAGCCAAAAAAATCAATGTTTTCAGATTTCAATAAAAATTGGAAAAATGTATGTTTTTACACTGATTTTGAGTTTTATAAGTTTTTATGTGGAAATTCACTTCCCTCACGTCAGCGTGCTGCGTGCGAACTCGTTTTTCATTAAGCTAATACATTTAATAGACGTCGTAAATATAAGCTACAAGACATTTAGTACATAAATGGATTTGTACTTCTTCACTGAGTCAAGTGTTTGGCATTTAAACATTAAACCAATTCCTCTACGCAAATTAACTCTGTAAAAACGTGTTATTGAATACATGTAATAATCAAATCAAACTGGGGCAATCGAACTTACTAATTGGTTTAATTTAACGAGTTCAAGAGTTCTGTCAAAAGGTTGATCATTATGAGGTAAAATACCCCCGTTGCAGCGAACCTGCGTACTAACCGGATTTCCAATGCATATATATATATATATGGGTCTCACTACTACCTGGAGCCACTTATCAAGTTTCACAAAAATACAATCATTATTCAGTGATATATTGCATTTTTTTTTATTCTCCGTAAGAATAACATTAGGGCTGAATACGCAGGTTTGCTGCAACAAGGTAAATAAGAAATGTGTTTTTTTTTAATTATCAATATAACTTAACCACGTAAAGCTACACACAGAGTTTTATTAGGTTCATAACTAAGGGAGATATTAAACGTTACTTATTCTCCATATGAATAAAATGGGGACCGCGTATGCAGGTTTGCTGCTCAGGGGAAAATAAAAAAAATTCTTTACGCAAATATCAATATACCAAAACTAGTTGAAGCCATATACCAAGTTGCGTCGGTATACGTTCATGAATAATCAAGATATCAAATTTTATTTATTATCCTTATGGATAACATTCGACAACGTACTGTGTTTAGCACTTTGAATATCTCTGCAACGGTTGGACCTAGAAAACAATTGAAACACCAAAAGGATTATTTTGTAGAGCTAAACTTATTGGTAGAAAGAAATGTGATGTTTTTAGTAAAATTATCTGAGGAAAATCTAAAAATATTATTCCCATAAGATTAACATGGGAAATTTTATCGATGCATTTTTTGAATTTTCTCCACAACCATTTAACGAGAAACACACAACCTTAATGATTCAAAATATTAAATTATTTGTTTTTTAATCTCTATAAAATGGCTATAGCCAAAACTGAGTTTTTTTTTTTATTTTAGGGTAAAAATGTCAAAAAACTGATTATTGGAAAATTTTAAACCCCCATAAAACCCCATTCCCATAGTCTGATCGATCTGGTTTTCGAACTTAAAGTCAAAAATGTTACTCTCCACATTTGTGCCAAATTTAATAAAAATCGGGTGTTTCTTCCAAGAGTGATCGAGGTAACGGACACATATATATGTATGTATATATATATATATATATATATATATATATATACATAGATATAAATTTGAACGAACAGTGTTTTTGGCATCTGGGGACCTCAAAAAAAAAGTTATCATGGTCTCGGGCTTAAGTCTTACCATGCCACCTGCGGTAATAGCTTCTTCCCTATAGGGGAAATTCGCTAAAACTCGATAAAGCATTTGTTGTTATTTAATATTTTTACTTAGATCGATCCTGATCAAAATCCTGAGAAAACCTGTTGAAGGTTCGATAGTGAATACAGCTGCCATTGGTCATTGGGATATTAATGATCCTGGCTAAAATTTAATTAGTCAGTCTTAGTCAGTAACAAAGCTACGCAATGCATCTCACCCAGTCTACACTTATAATTGATTGATATTTGCCTTATAATACGTCCTAGTTGCATATGGGTCTTACACAGATATTAAGATATAAATCATGTGCGTATACTGGGTTTCCTATTATAACTAAACATACGCTTTTATATTATACGCTATTATAATAGATTAGAGATTTTTTTTATATTGATGGTGTTCTATTTAATGCGATAAAACTGAAACTCCATTTTAACTTGGATGCTCTTTTGTGCAGATGTTTGCTGGTTAGGTTTTGTAATGGTTTAGTTTGTAAAATATTAGGTTTGTAATAAACAAGCTTGCGATATTTAGATATCCAAATACCAATGACGTAATTTATAGGGAATCAAGTATAGGTTACATATTATAGTTCACTACAGTCTCAAAAGCAGTAGTACGTAATTAGATGTTTTCTTTGGATCAAATCTGAATTGTGTTTAAAAAACTAAACAACTTTAAAATACAATATACAAATTTGCTTTTGCAGGGTGTAAATTATACAAATAATTTGAATTGTTGACGTTTTTAAAGAAACTTGAATTGTTTCTCAAGCTATCTTGTATCCTTATTATTAATAGGCCTAAGTCAAATAAAAATAAAAATTTTAAAATGGCCAAACTCTTTGGATTTCTAAACAGCCACCTTCTTTATTCTTTTTTAATTGGTTTTTAGATTTACAGTACACCTAATTCTAGCAAAAAACTTCATTCTTCATACTTCTTTTAAAACTTTTAGCAAATTTATTTAAAACCCAACGATGTAAAATTTAAGAAAATCATATGACTTCAAAGGAACATATAAACGGTATATTTTCTGGTTCTAGATACTATAGAAGTCTCAAATAAAAATTTGTCCAGTAATCGGAATTTAACAAATCATGAATCTACGTTATTTTTAATTCGAGGTCATTAAACTTTGTATCATTAAATAAATAAGACCATTATGCAAATAGGATATTTGTAAAACCAAATTTACTCGATGTGCCTTTTAAAAGTTATGTAAGGCCAATAATTGTTAATAGTCGACATATGAAAATATGTACTTTGAGGGAGTATATTGTTTTTGAAATTAATTTTGTTTACCACAAATATAAAACCATGTTGTGTAGCAACCTTCTCTTCAAAATACAAATTATAAATTGGAAATATGGAGCAGATAAGATAACCAATGAGTTTTGTAAACGATTAATATGCAATTTAATCCGACTTAGAAATAATACCAAAAAAAGGCTATCAGAGAGCTCAAAAACACCCTCTATAGAATCTTTAAGATATTCTGACTAGCCAATTGTGATAGGATGTTATTGTTATTGTAAATAAAATATTTACCTTATAGAATTTGAAAAATATTTTAAAGATTTGTTTAACAAATGTTTTCCACATAGTCTTATGTTCTTATATTAAGTGATGTATCATTTCTTTTCGTGTTTTTATAACCCACTTTGTGTTTAAAGTAGGTGAATTAAATTTTTACTGTAGTATAACAAGTCCACACTAAAACAATAATAATATATCTAACGGCATTTTTAATATTTAAAAATTATCTATATTTGTTTGCAATCAAAAACCAAATACAGTTAATTGGAAGCCAGCGGGAGCGTACATCTAGTCAAACCTCTGCTGATTTACGATCAATCGTTGTATTGGGAACTACGGGTGATGAATGTGTTTTCTATGCCGTAATGTTTAAAGTTACTCAAAGTGGTTAAAGTTACTCAAAACGATATTGAATAAACAAATATAAATTTTATTATATAATGTTAGTTTATCTTATTTTAATTTTAGTATTTCTTAGTATTGTAATAACTTAAACGTGTACATTAAGTATTTTCAATAAATTGGTTCTAAATATTCTTAGTTTAGCCTTATTGTGTGTTAGTTGTGAGCTGTACTGGTCTGCTGTTTATTAATTAATTAAAGTTATGAATCATAGTGAAAATCTACGGTTGGTGTTTATCGATTAGGGAAAAGGGTTAGTCTTAAAAATAGACTAACATTAATTTTATTTTTAGAGTAAATGTCAATTCCGAAGATGGGAGAGCTTTCTAGTGTTGCCTCTAAAATAACCAAAGAGTTAGCCCTTATGCTGTATTATTAAATGTTGAAAAAGTTTCACACTCTCTTTAATTGATTCTTATAAAAGATCTGACACAATATTTGGATAAAAATTTTGTTTACCAATGATCTTTATTTAGTCTTTATATAGTTTATAAGAAAAATACCCATAAGGTAATATACATAGGAGCATTGCACAATCGGTGTCAGATTCAACTTTCAAAACCGTTCTTTTGTTGGAATAATAGAATAGTTCTTTTGTTGGATATATATGTTACATATTTGTAGCATGTGCGTCCAATATTGTTAGATTATTATAAATATGTTAGTAGTTTCAAAATAGCATATACACTAATACAATAAATGGTTAAATGTCCTAAGTAAATATTATTTATAAATATACACGAAAATGCCAAGTTTTTTTAGGAAATACAACCTACTGGAACAAGTTTACGTATCACGCAATAACTAAATTATTAAAAATATCAACGTAGATAAAATATAAGTAAGTTAAACTCATTTATGACACCTTTAACAGACTCTATAGACTCTAAACTAAACTTTGAAGAATACTTAAAGTTGTTACGCTTCCTAGGTAACAAATTAAACAAAAGGATTATCAAAAGCCGGACTGAAAATTTTTAGTATGGGGGAGGTTAATTAATTATATTCACGCTATATTTTATAATTGTTTTTTAAATTTGTAACGTAATAAGGTAAGCACTAAATAATTATCGTTGTATGATTAAATAAAATTGCATTTATCCTTGGAACAATATTATTTCAAAAAATAAGTTATATTTACCAATTCACTAGCAAATATTTGTATACAAATTTAAAAGTTTAAAAACTGTTTCACATTGAAAAATTAACAACCGAACCCATTAACCGAAGGAGTACAACGATTTTACAAGCGGTTAGTGTCAAATGAACCACCAGTATTTCCACTAGAAAGATATATTGGTTTATTAATTAAAAAACTGATTGTGTTTGGACGAGCGGATCAATAAATGTCGCAGCCAGAAATGTGACCGCCATTATTAGAAGAACTCTCAGTCGAGTGCCGCTGAGTATTGAACAATCGATTAGTACTATATATTCTATTAAGCTATTGGATTTTTGTTAATTAATCTTTTTTTGCATTAAACTTTATAAATATATGCTCTAAATAAAATTATATGTTTTACATACTAGGCACATTAAAAATCATATATATTTGTTTTAATTATTAAAGGATTTTATTGTGATATTGGGATCATTAAGGTGCTCATGTAGCGATCTCCACATGTGTAGACATTTGCTATTTCTTGTTCACTTATGGTCTGAGTGTCTGAAGGAGAAAAAAATTAAACGATAAATCGTTGTACCAAAACAAGGAAAATTAGAACTATTAAATTTTAAAAACGAATTAAACAAAACAAAACTATATTCACTGAATAAACAAATTTATAATAAGTCACACTATCATCAATGACTGTGATCTACTAGCTCTATGTAAAGATAACAACTTTTGTGGCAAACCTGTATGCAAAGCTAGTAATTAGTTGTTACGTCTGGTGAAAAGGTTTTACAGCTAAAAGCGTTCTTAAGGTTGAATTTCAGTAATATCATAAAAATTAAGACGTAATAATATTTACCTAGTTAATCCAACTTCCTTGACTTTAGGATTTCTATTTACCTCCGTTGACTATAGTGTAACAACTCTTCGCTTTAAAACAACTTGACACCTGGTAAAATAACGAAACACTAAAACAGTAATTTATACTGAATATTTAACGTACAAGGACAATTTCCCTTTTATTAAAGATTTATTGTAAAAGGTAGAGTATTTGTTCGCTTGATTGATATTATTTTGTTTTCACTTAAAAATGTATTATTTAATCCCCGTTTAAAAACAAATTAATCCCCGTTTAGGTACAAATTAATTGCTGATAGTTTGTTAGAACTAATAATCCACACGAGTAAGATTTTTAAGAAAAATGTTTTGTAAATTTAACGTCATACTCTAATCATCACATTAAAGGCATTTTGTAGTAATAGGTTTGAAAGAAACGGTGAAAAATGTGTGAGAACAAGTCTACATGTTGTTTGGAACAGATTATTTTAGACACATTATCGACATTCTTGTTCCAATTGGAAAGTTTGAAATAACCAATAAATGAAACTTTGTAATTAACATCGATGTTTATTTGTTTAGAAACATTTACCATAATGACAAACATTTGAGCATACATTGTGACGACTTAGTAATATTATTAACCTAAAATATATATTAACATTGACATTTAGAAGAGTGAATGAAAATGTTTGATCTATATTTGCATATTTTTGTTAGAGATATATCGTTCTTGAACAGTTATTATCGTGTAAGATATAATAGACATTGGTCTTTGGGCTACTAATTACTGATCCTGGATAAATAATCAGTCGGTGTTGGTAAGTAATGAGTCCGAACGCAGCACGCTGTCGTGAGGGAAGTGAATTTCCAATAAAACTTTTAATTTCAAAACCGGTGTAAAAACATACATTTATTCCAATTTTATTAAAATCTGAAAACATTGATTTTTTGGCTGTTCTGAAGCTCCTGGTTTCATTTACCTGCAATGCTATGAATACAATTTTGCGCATTATAAGGTTAGGAGAAGGTCCAGTCAGGCTATAAAGTAGGCGTGATGTTGCTGGGAATGATACAAATACACCAATAAATGAATAACATGCTTTTCTAATGTAAAAACCCCACAATACAACGTACTGTGTTTAGTCGATATACATTTTCTTTAATGACTCGGTAAATATTTATGCTATAATGGCGAAAGAGGGCTTAAAACTTTCGCTTTACTAATTCCCATATTAATACATGCATTAGATTTACGTCCGGGGCTTTTCTGACCCTTTTGGGCCCAAAAACTCGAAATTTGAAAGAATAATCCCCATAAAAAGGGTTTAGAGTTTTCTGATTGTTTTGCCCAACGAAATTGTCCAACTGATTATAGAAAGTAACGTCCCTACCAAATTTGAAATAAATCTGACAAAAAATTCGACCGCTAGAGTGCATACATATACATATTATTATTTTTTTTAACGACCCCCCAAAGCGTGTTCAGGGGGTCACTTTAGGAACTTCCATGATGGTCCCAGGCTTAAGTCTCACCGCGCGGGTCATGCTAATATTTACTTTTCCTTAGGAAATTTACTAACAAGGCAACAGAAGGCATCCCTCCCATTCTACACTCATGGTTAATTCATATTCGGGTTACAATAAGTCCTAGTTGTGTTGTCGTCTTACACAGTGATTCAGTGATATCTACTAAACGTTATTAAATTCCTAACTCCATATGGTTTTTAAATCTACTATATGTTACTCTAAATAAAATAATATACAAATAAATTATATTTTTTCAGCCTAAAAAAACACTCCTGACATTTCATGTCAAATAATTATTTAAAAATGGCAGTGCGAAGGGTTATTTGCTGCAGATAACTTAGAAAATGCCACCAAAGCAGCTCAATTATATCTAACAGAGCCTGTTTCTGGAAGTGGTAACATTCCACAGACTTTACATTTACATTTATTTCTTCAAGGTTAGAAGTTAAGAAATTATATTTCCTAATAGTGTTATTATGCGGACGTCTTATAACAATAACTTGTTGTTTCTATTATTGTATATTTAAATAAATAATACAATATTTTATTAAATGTTAATTCACTTAACCGTCTTTTATTTGCTGCAACTTTCAAATTTACAGTCAAATTTTTCTGATGTGTATGATCGATCTTAATGTGTATTAAAGACATATCTAGTTAAAGGGCGAAAGGAATGATTTGTATTTGTTTTATAATACATAGTATTAAAAAAAGAAGTGCAATACTATATACTATCATTTATATTTTCTTTTTAATTTCATTTTACGCAATTTATATCAAACTAGTGGCTTGAAGGAGTCAAAGCCCCTAACCTTTCTACAATACTCTCCCTCATCTGATTTTCATGCTGAGGAAAATAGAACATTATAAGTAGGATCACATTTTTTAATGTAAACAAAGCAGAAAAATGTAACCAATTTATTGCTGTGGATTTAGAATATACAGTTAAATTAAATCACCTTCAAAATTATACAAAATAATTGATTTTCTATTGAAATTCCACTTACCTGCATGATGTTCCCTAAGTGCTTACAAGATCATAGTTAAAGACATTGGTTAAAGTATTAAAGTTGTGTTAGTAGCACAGTAAGTCGCTAATGAGGTCGGATAACTGGAGTGTGTCGCTGCGTTGCTGTCATGCTACGGCGCTGTTCACAGGTAACAATGTGTTTTCAACCCAGCAACCAACATTTATTAAAAATTATTGTTTACCCTTATTCTTAAATGTATTTGACATATTTTTATTTCTACATATTTTAATCAATGTGGAGTAATTCATAAAGTTATTAAAGTCTTACTCTACAGCCTCTAAAGACAGATTAATTTATACAAGAGAAAATTTAAATATACAAACAAATCAATAACCCAAATCTATGATTTTTGTATTAGGCAGAGAGTTTATATCATTAAAGGATATGGTTACTACCGATATATATTTCATACATTTTTATAGAACCGAAATTATACTGCAAAATTACAAGGAAAATGTATTGGGGTAGATCAATAAAACGGAAACCTCAAATAAAATTAAAATTACAATAACTTCCCAACATAATCTATTGTCTGATTGGTTTGTTTTCATTTTCAGTAACTGTGCTTGTTATATAGAGAAACAACAATTAAACTACAATTTAAAGTAGAATTACCTCAGTACTTTATTTTAAAGCTAGATCAACGTATAGTAAAGTTTTGGACTGAAGAACAAATTATAAGAAATATTATTGTTACTCTTTGTAATACTGTTTGCAGTCCAAAATAATGGACATTTATTCTAATGTTTTATTCAAATGTGTGATATTACAGTACCTTCCAATTTTACATAATTAATATTTTCTTGTGACTGTCGTAGGGGCTCATTTAATAACTATGAAGTTTTCGGCTCAGGAATATAGAAAGTATTTTTAATCCTGATTGGCAGTGGTGCCAGGATAACTGTAGATCTTAGTTTAGCGCCTCAAAGAAAACGAGTTCGCACGCAGCACGCTGACGTGAGTGAGGTGAATTTCCACATAAAAACTTTTAAAACTCAAAATCAGTGTAAAAACATACATTTGTCCAATTTTTATTGATATCTGAAAACATGGATTTTTTGGCTGTTCTGACACTCCTTGTTTCATTTACTTGCAAAGCTGGGAATACAATTTTGCACATTATAAGGTTAGGAGAAGGTCCAGACAGGCTTGAAAGTAGGCGTGAGGTTGCTGGGGATAATAAAAGTACTTTAACAAAGGAATAACAGGCTTTTCTAGTATAAAACCCCCATAAGACAACGTACTGTGTTTAGCCGATACACATTTTCTTTAATAACTCGGTAAATATTTATGCTAGAATGACGAGATAGGGCTTAAAACTTTCGCCTCTCTAATCCCCATCTTTTTACATGCATTAATTTTACACATGGGGCTTTTCTGACCCTTTTTGGGCCCAAAAACTCGAAATTTGAAAGATTAATCCCCAAAAAATGGGTTTAGAGTTTTCCAATTGTTTTGCCCAACGAACTTGTCCAACAGATTATAGAAAGGAACGTCCCTACGAAATTTGAAGTAAATCGGACAAAAAATGCGACCGCTAGAGTGCATACACACATATACATATATATATATATATATATATATATATATATATATATATATAAATTTTGAACGACCCCCCAAAACGTGTTCAGGGGGTCACGTTAGGAACTTCTATGGTGGTCCCGGGCTTAAGTTTCACCGTGCGGGTCATGCTAATAGTTCACTTTCCAAAGGAAATTCACTAATAATTAGCATAGGTTTGAGGCAAGATCTCAAGATTGTACTAATTTTAAGAACATTTAAAACCACGTTCTCTAAGCGATGTCAAATAAGTGGATTATTATTGTGTTTGAGAGAACTTAACAGATCATATTACTTAAGTCATTATCATTGTGATGGTTTGGAGTGTATATCGTCAAATGCTGTGTTTCGATGAATTTATAATTTTAACATAGGCCTACTATTCCACTATACTAAATTAAATATTGCAAATAATAATGTTTTTTTATTCAGGGTATTAACGGGAAACAATTAGAAATTCAGGTTATTATTTTTCGTCAGAATAAAAGTACGTACACCTTAGAGGTAAAAGAAGACGAAAGGGATTCTTGGGTTACCGCTCTTGTTAGTTATAATTGAGCTACTCTTACTGCGTTATCCAATTTTGGAGAGAGTTGTCCAGAATTCCCTGACAGGTTCTCTCATAGAGTTTATAATTTAGCTAAACACGTTTAATGTATTTTTGAATTTACTTGGAACCCTTAATTTTCGCAATAAAAGTACCTGGTTTGCACTTGGTACCCAATCAAGTTTTAACGATTGTTTTAAACATATACAGATATTAGAAAGGTTTTCTGTACAATCCTTCTGAAATTAAGTTATTTATTGATTAAATTTAATTAAAAGTTACATAATTGATTATTTTTTATTTAAATATTGATCTGTAGTTTTATATAGGAAAATCTGATTTTCTTAACAGATACAAATACCTGACAATTTAATTTTTATATCTATTTACACTAAAACACTAACCCATTTGATATAGAAATCCACATAACACGAAAGGGGATTGATTAGATTCTCCCCTTATCCTTAATAATTAGTTGTAACTTTCCAGTTAGGACGATTCATGCTGGAGGCGGCAGATTTGAGGACAATGTTTCATTAGCGAGGCCGTGGTCACAAGGACTGGTTTACTGCACGGGGACGGAGAATTCAGCCTCTGAGATCAAGGGTTATATTATGGAAGAAGGTATATCTCCTATTACCTTCCTTTATAATTTCGTGAATGAGTCTTCAAGTCGAGAACTATTGATAACCATAATAATATAGAATTTGTTCATAATATGATGTAATTAAACTACTTATAATAGTCAATAGACGATGAACGGACGAACTGTGACTGTAACTAGTAACTGCTCGCCAGAGGAGACTCTTATTTTATTAAATATTGCATATACACTTTAAGCTACATCAGTGCAACTGTAACATTATATTACCATTTCCCATAACATTTAAAATAAATTAAATTAGTTTTACACAGTTGTAATCTACTAGTGGTGTTTTACTGTAATTTAAATCAAAAAATTATTTTCGGTTAGGTGTAAATCTGGGATTTTAAAATAAAGTAAGCAATTTACTCTTAAATTTTGACATTAGATAATAATTATCTTAATAAACAAAAACATACAGAAAAACAAATAAAAACTGGATTTTTAGAAAAATAGGGAAATATTTAAATGTTCTCTAGAGTTGCTTATAATTAGCATGTTTTGACGACATATTTATTGGTAGTATTATCGGTAAGAGCCTCAGAAGGACGGGGAACTACCCTTAAGAGCTAATTTGACCGCCCTCGCCCCTCGGCCGTCAATTGGTCCCCGTCCGAGGCTTCCCTCCACCTCTCACAATTGAACATATAATGTAGACATGAGTAGATACAGGTTTGATGACGCTTTTGAATACATTTGTAATGGTATAAATTAATATACCTGTAACACACGTTTTATATGTGATTTTAACTGATAAGTATAAAGTACACAAATTAAATTAATTAAGTTATTAAACAAAATAAAACATATTACTTGATTTCTAGGTTAAATATTGTGACAATCTTTCCAAATACAATTCAAAAAACGATGAGGAATAATCACGGTTTAGCTTAACACAATTAAAAATAAAAAATCATATTCATACGTATTTTTTATTTGTGATTAAGATTTTACACTGAAAAAAACAGGAATTCAACTATATTCTGGTATAACGGAATATAGTAATTTAACTATAAAATAGTTATCCCCACTATAATGTGTAGTTAAAACAACAAGACATATAGTTGAAATAACTAAATATAGATGGTTAAAGGTATATGGTTAAATTAACAATAATATAATTAGTATAACCAGAATAATATAGTAGGAACAAAAAGTTGTTTATGCCTAATTTAAAAATAAAAAATAAATATAGTTGATTCAACTATACTGTTAAGTTAAATCAACAAGACTTTAAGTAGTTTTACTATATTTATAGTAAGAACAACCATACGGTATGGTTAAATTAACAATATTTTAACGGCGGCACCTCGTGGCAGTTGGACAACCTGGACAGACTTCACGCCAATCTCAATTCGTTTACTGGCTGTATGAGGTTTGAGGTTATGGTTTGTCTATTGATGTACTGTTACGCATAGTGATGATTTGTTATTGTAAAATAAATTAAATTTCTTATAGTTTTAACGTTTTAAATACTTTTTTAAGCCTTACTTTTAAAAGTTTGTAAAAGTATTGATGGCTGATCAAGAAGGAGGAATATTTGAAGGCGTGGGGACTGGATTATATATAGAATCCTTCAGAGGTGAGTGGAATAAGAATTTGTTCATAATATTATAATCGCTCACCAATGACACTGGATATTACTGCTTATATGAAACCTTTTTAAGCAAATTAAATGGCAAAGCCTTTCAGGGTGTATAGTGGCTTGCTGGTTTTTGCAGCAAATGCTAGGCCTGTGTAGGTTGGTCTTATGTTATTTTCATATGAACTGTAAGCAATAAGTTTAGTCTAAAAATCATATTTAACTTGCTTATCACCTTCACCCATATAGGTGTCTTAAACACCATATCAAATAATAGCTTTTTGTCACCCTTCATAAGCACAGGGCCTATCATCTGCTAATTAGTCTTGAAATTTTCATCAAGGCGAGGCCTATTTTCAAGCATTCAGTTCTCGATCAAGATGACTGAGAAGCCATTACAAGTCATACATTAGCCTTTCTTCATTATGTTGAGCATCCGAGGCTTACCACTTAAGTTTAATAACTGAACTGAATTTTCCCTGTTTTGCTGTGAGAACCAGGACGATGGGATCATGGGAACGGGGGCTCCAAGTGGACGTCAAAAATCAGTTTTTGTAATTTTTCACCCTAAAATATTTATACTGGCCAATTTGCCATCTTACCATCCTAAAGAGCTTAAAAACAATTCAGTATTTCTATTCATCAATTTTGTGAGGTGGCTGCGGGATTAATCAATACAATATTCCCTCCTTCGTGAGAGTCAATAACTATATTATTCTTGTAAAACAATCTCAATAAACATCCTGAGATGTTCACAAACTAAAGCAATAAAGATTTAGAATGCATTTTAGATTTAACAAGCACCCCTATTTTATTTTTCATCACGGACCAAAAATTATTTTGAATTAATTAATTAAATGTGAAAATGATCAAATAAAAAAAAAAAACAAGTTACCTCAGTTGTTTGGTTTTATAATTTAAAACCCATGCCAAATTTTAGCTTCCTATGTGAAGTTTATCAAGCAAAATCCTATGTCTCATGATAAAACAGCCACAAGTATAAAATATACTTGTGTTTACACGTAAGTCTATTAAATATGATTCTGTAGAATAAAAATATTATCCAAGTATTCTCTATTCTGTCACGAACTATTGTAGATGTTTCGTGTTCAAACATTAAAAGAGGTTATTATTAATATTTAAACAGCTGCGCAACAATATTTCTCTGCTCTAGTGCTATAAAGGAGGCAGAGGAAGGGATTATTTAATCAGAGGAAGCTCAAAGGGCGCTAATGAGCGTTGTTTTATAGAAGGGGTGACGCTCATCTGACACACGACTGGCTAATATTTGCCTAGTTTTTATCCGTATTCCCTTTAATATAATTAATGTTTGACTGCTTTACTTTTCTTATTTTCATACTCTTGTACACTTTTACAAACGTATTATTTATAAACAAAGTGGAAAGCTGAAACCCTCGATTCTAATCATCTTAAACTAAATTTAAAATATTCAGTTTAGCAAAAATAGTAACCGTTTATTATTTCTAACAGTAAAAATATAAAGAGCTAATTTTTCCAAAAGAATGAATTAGGGAATTAGGTTAACTAGGATATTTATTTTCCCAATTTATCTCATAAGAAAATAAATGTGTGAATTGTTATGTTATTTGCAACCCTTCATAAAGAATAACCACTATTACGGAAATTTAATTTTATGTAAATTGATTTTTTTACACCACACATATTTGCATATGAAGGGAAATATATGCATACAGGGTATCTGAGAAATTTAATTTGTAAGAGATCACCTTTTATGATTTTATATCTTAGTTAACTATGTTTGTCTTGCAGAAAACACGCTTTTGTAAAAAAATAAACTTTCGATATATATATAGAATTAATCAAAAGTAGTTTCATATAAGATCATTCATAAACAAGCTATTTACTTTACGTTTAGAACTATACAACAACTAATTATAAAACACGTCACTTACTGAGCACCTTTTAAGTGAATTTAAAACATTTCGTGAATATATCATTTCCTTAAAATTATGCATTTTTGTTAAATCAAATATTGTGTATACAAAATCAAGCGTTGGTGTGGCAAGACCAACCTATGGAAGATAAATAAATGAGAGGGGCATAAAAGGTGTATTCTTTGTACAAAAAAAAAGATATTTATTATGATGACCAACATTTAAGCCTAAACAATAAGTTTGTATTTGTTTGGTTGTGAGTTTATTTTGTGTTCTGTCTTTTGTATTTACATTATAAAATAAACGGTATCAGGAAACTGACACATACTTTCTCCCTTTTAGCCAAACTTTAATGACAAAAATATTTGTTATTTACTAAATATAGAATATGAGGTATAGATAAATGTACAGAAAATTGTCTAAAATCGTTGTTTTCAGAAATATCCACCCAAATTGCTTTTTTGGAGGCACTATAGAGTCCGTTGCTACACACAGTAGTTTTGAGAGGGGAAATGCCCCCTTGCCCCCCACAGGGTTAAATAGCAACACATTTCGAACATCATCTGTTGGTCAATGCTAACTTGACCTGCATATCAAATTTTAATGAAATTGATGAGTAAATAAGAGAGAAATAGTTATTTTTGTATTCCCCATAAGAATAACATTGGACAACGTACTGCGTTTACCGCAAAATGAAAATTTCAATTTTCTCCGAAACCAGCAATCGTAGAATAGTAATTCAGAATACTAAATTATTTAGTTTTTTGAGTTCTTTTTAATGGTGAATAGTAATATTTTTTTATATTTATGTATTTTTATGAAAAATCCAAAAAACTGAATTTTTGATGTTTTAAGTCCTGTAATTTCTGAACCCGAATTTTCACAGGAATGCGGGTGGTGTCGTTTTGTTGGAAAACTAAAGTTCTACAAACGTCTAAAATTTAATCAAAATCGTTAGAGCCGTTTTTGAGAAATTTGGATCTTTCATGTTTTTTGGTGGTTTTTGGGGGATAATTACCCTTAAAAATAAAAAATTCGAAAAAATGAAAAAAACACCTGGAGATATCGTGGATTAGTACCTACATACCAAATTTCATCAAAATCGGCCCATTGGTTAGGGCTCTAGATCTGTACACATCCACACAGACACACACACACACACACACACACACGGACACACACACACATACACACACACAGACAGACATCACGTAAAAACCACTTTTTTGGGTTCAGGGAGCACTAAAACGAATATTTCCACTAACAACTCAAATTCGAAAATTTTTACGAAAACAATACTTTCTCCATATACTATGTATAGGGGGAGAAAGTAAAAGTATCCGATTAAAGTATCTCTTAAATGGGCTGTCATGAATTCGGTTATACGGGTTTTTTATATTATTTTTACAGAAATAAAAAATATATAAAATTATATTCTCCGTTTGTTTGTTTGTCTAGGATGGTGAGTAAATAATAAACCGTCAAAATATTAATAAAAGTGATACATTGTCACTAGTTTGTGTATTATTCTTGAGTCTTGAAATACTTGAATATATTTGCATACTTGTAATTTTACTTACATACAACAGTAAAATTGTAATGATTTTAGATTGTTTGCCAATAGAACAGTAGAGTTTAGACCAATTAGAATAATCTGATAAACAAATCAAATATATTTTACTGTAACGTTGGTAGTTCTTAGATCTATCCAGAAAGTAATGCAATATTGTTTATTTTACCATTAGTTTTAAGTGCAAATGTAAGTTTAACACTGATCATACACTGCTCAAACGTTTGGGCAATATTTCACCAAATAAATTACCCAGTTACATTTTAACACTAATTTGTCATGGAATGGTGCACCATTCAATGGTGCAAAATCAACATGTCTTGAGACTTTATACTTTGTAAATAAAACACCAAATTCCCTATAAACGTAATTTTCCCATAACATTTAGTTCGTTAGTTAAAAGAGAAGTGGGGCTACGCTATGAAGTTATTGTAAAGTAATTAAAGGCCAGGGAAAATGTACGATGGGTTTGCTACTTATTGATTTTTACACACAAAATAATTTATAAAAGAGCAAACCTTTGTCTTTATTTAAAATATACTGTATAAGGTTTCTCTCGTAATATGGCATGACGGTATGTACGATGTAAACAGTTAATCAGAAGTACCTTATTTACATTTGCAGTAAATATTCGAATAAAACTGTTGTAATATTTTTAATTATTCCATACGAAAGCCTAATATCTAAATTAAATACTTAAAAGAAATATAAATATAAAGTGGCATGAAAGGGCCAAAGCCCTTAACCTTGCTCCATTACTCTAACTCATCTATTTTTTTAAACTCTTTTAATGCTGAGGAAAATAGAACAATATAAGTAGGAAAATAGAAAAAAATATCAGTTCGTAAACAAAGTATACTCTTAATTACAAGTTTTAATGTAAACGAGTTTACACGCAGCACGCTGATGTGAGGGAAGTGAATTTTCACATAATAAACTTTAAAAACTCAAAACCAGTGTAAAAACATACATTTATTCCAATTTTTATTGTAATCTGAAAACATTGATTTTTCGGCTGTTCTGATGCTTCTGGTTTCATTTACCTGCAAAGCTGGGAATACAATTTTGCACATTATAATGTTAGGAGAGGGCCAGACCGGCTTGAAAGTAGGCGTGAGGTTGCTGGGGATAATAACACTACACCAACAAAGGAATAACAGGCTTTTCCCATAAGACAACGTACTGTGTTTGGTCGATATACTTTTTCTTTAATAACTCGGGAAATATTCATACTAGAATAACGAGAGAGGGCTTAAAAGTTCTGCCTCACTACTTCCCATCTTTTTACATGCATTAATTTTACATCCGGGGCTTTTCTGGCCCTTTTTGGGCCCAAAAACCCGAAATTTTAAAGATAAATCCCCAAAAAAGGGTTTAGAGTTTTCCGATTGTTTTTCCCAACGAACTTGTCCAACAGATTATAGAAAAGAACGTCCCTACCAGATTTGAAGTAAATCGGACAAAAAATTCGACCGCTAGAGTGCAAACACATACATATATGTATATATATATATATACAATTTTTAAGGACCCCCCAAAACGTGTTCAGGGGGTCACGTTAGGAACTTCTATGTTGGGTCCGGGCTTATGTTTCACCATGCGGGTCATGCTAATAGTTCACTTTCCATAGGAAATTCACTAATAAAGCAGACACTTTTATATCTCAATGCTTTTCTTATGGGGGATGTTTGCGTAATTTCTCGTTTTCTGGTAACTTTTTGGAAATAATGCTATTTTTCTTAATTTGAGCCGACCTCAATCATCCTACGATTCGCCAAAATCCCACATTTTTGACTTCAATATTTCACTTACAGAATCGCATTTTTTCATTTATATATAAATTATACGTATTACAGTATGTTTTTATATATATTTATATTATATAAATTGTATATACCGGTGTAAACAGGCCAAATGTTCTTGTATAACCTTATATATTGAACCTCCATAAAATTGTTTCAGTTATTTATCATCAGGGTCTGCTTGGATGAACCTAACTATTTAAGTACATAAGATGAGGTAGTGTGTGAAATGCTTAGTGGGGAACTTTCAGATTTATGCTGCGCCATCACTTGATACCAATTGCCGTCTTTGTTGAGGAACAATGGTTCGTTATATGGACCCTTTGTCTTTTACTGCTACATCATCGCAGCACTAGTGCAGGTGATTTAACATGTAATTGGTGATTTGTTAAAACGGTTTATCGTATTATTTATGTTAAAGTTACACAATTTTATTTTAAAAACCAAGCAAACTACTTTTACGTTTTTTCTATGTATGAATTAATCATAATCAGTTTTTTATACTCAAAACTGCATTGCAGAACTTTTTTCTTTTTTAAATATAAATTTGTTTAGTACTTATTATGTACTCAACAAAAAATGTGTTAATCAGTCAAATTAATTCAATCTTGAACATAATTTGATATGTTTTGTATATCATTTTATTTTATTCTTTAAAAAACGTGAGTAACACATATTAAGTATGAAATTTTGTGTATAAATATTTGCTCATGTTTTATTAATTGAAAATATGTCACACAGTGTCATATATTTCGTGTAGATATAATTTAGAATATAGCAGACGAAATCTATAAACATAATAAAAGTGGCAAGTAAAAAAAACTATAACATGGTTTTGTAAAAATAGGTAATATTTGTTTCTAATTAAAAATAAAATATAACTATAGTTATTATTTAGTTGTATACTTATAATGTAAGTTGCAATAGCTATAATCACTAGACAAGTTAATTTATTTAGTAACTAGCTGTGTACCCGTCCTTCGTACGGGTTGTATGTCTAAATAATAGATGAATTTGAAAACAATAACAACCGAATTAATTTTACAATATTTCATTGGTGGACGTGAGGATGGCACAAGGCACTTTCGAAATTAATCTGTTTATGAAACTCAGGGAAAAAACTGTCGATCGTAATTCCTGTTATTCATTGATTGAACAGAGTGAAGGAGGAATGTTTATGAGACCACCTGTTTTTGCAATGTCCTGTTCCCGACTTTTAGAAGGACCTAATACAACTCCTCAACCCTTTAATCATATCGAAAAATATTTTTGAAATGTCATGTTAAAGTTAGACCCTCAGTAGTTGGCTGTATAAAATATCTATTTAGAGAGCCATATATCTCGTCCCCCCATGACTCAAGCACACAAAGTGTCTGTATGAAATCTCTAGAGAGAATAACACCATGACTCCCCAATATGGGCCATATTGTTCTTGCTGTTGTCCTTTAAAGTACCAAATGTCAGCTCTATTGGTTGAGTAGTTTGTGGTGATTATATTAAAAGTCAGTGGGGCAGATCTCATAAGTATTTTTTATCTGCTTATTTTGCTACCGAATTTCATTTCCATAAGTTCAGTAGCAGGTGCAAGATTGTTAAAATAAGTATTCTGAAGGTTCAGGGGTGGGGCCCTAAAACACGTTCTTAACGGGAATAGGCTTGTGTTTATTCTGATATATTAGGTATGTTCCTACCGAATTAAACTTAAAAGGTCCAAACTAATGCTCATAAGATTGCCAGCAATAAAAGTTAATTAGGGCAGAGTCGGGTACGATTTTGTTTCAAACCTAGCCTTATTATTATAAATCTGCAGAATAAGGGGAACCACTATGCAAAATTTCACCTTCTTAGACATTGTCATTTTTAGTTACAGTTTTTAGTTACGATGTGAGCGAGTGAATGTGTCTGAAAAATATAGTTTTAGATAATATGTCCATTCTGTATACTCCTGTTATTTATTACCAATCTTCATTCAACGTTTTAAATGAGAACTACAACAGCTGATTATGCAATAAATATTTTTAAGTCATCAAATGTTTCAGTATAAATAAATGCTTTGTCCATAACCATAAGATGGTATCTTGAAAAAACTCGTGGGTGTAGCCCTGAGGTGAATTCATAGTGTTGAAATAGCTTTTAATGTTCTAACGTACGTATAGAACATAGAAACAACGTTTCATCAAAATCGGTTCAACCGTTTCCCTGGGAAAAGCGAACAAACACGATCAAAACCGCGCGAAAACCGAGCGGAAGCCATTATTTTTTTAAAAGGCCTAAAACCTTCTCACGAATGTATAAAACAAGGAAACAAAGATTCATCAAAATCAGTGCACTCGTTTTCCCGAGAATTGTGAACAAAAACACTTTCTTGAGCGTTACCGAAGGGCAGACAGACGGACAGAAATTGAGAAAAGACTTGTTTTGGATCCCCTATGGTGTAAAACGCAAATATATGCAAAAGTCATAATTCCAAGCAATTTGCAAACAAAACTTTAATTTTTGTGTATAGATATTCTCTCTGTATACATACTTATGTCATTTATTACCAATCTTCACTCAATGTTTTAAATAAGAACTACAACATCTGTTTATAGATTAACCACTCTTAGGTCATCATCTGGTTCAATATAAATAAATTCGTTGTCCATAAGAATAATATAGGGTCATTAAAACCCCATGGGGAAGATTCCTAAGGTGATTTCCAAAAATCCAATTAACCCAAAACCTTCTAACGCACATATAGAACATAGAAAAAAGTTTCATCGAAATCAGAGCACCCGTTTCCCTGTGAACAGCGAACAAAAAGTGCCCAAAATCGCACGAAATCACGTTTTGAGCGGCCGACATTATTTTTACAAAAGGTGATTGCCAGTTTAAAGTGACCTAAAACCTTCCCAAGCATGTGTAGAACAAAGAAACAAAGTTTAATCAATTCACCCGTTCACCCGTTTTCCCGTGAAAAGCGAACAAAAACCTGTCCTTGAGCGTTACCGACTGATGGACAGACAGACAGAAATTGAGATAAGACTTGCTCAGGCTTCCCCAGAGTGTAAAACGTGAAAATATGCACAAATTTCTTAATTCCAAGCCATGTACAGATAATTTCAAGCGATGTACAGACAAAACTCTAATTTTTTTATATAGATTATTTAAACGTCTTACTACTTAAAACAAATGAAATTAACGACCATTACTAATACCCAGATTTTCAAACCATGACCTTTCATCCTCAGTCTTATTGTACATGTTTTTAGTGTAAACATTTCACTATGACATGATATTTCTTCTCCATACTTTGGTGTTGATTAGTACCCATAGCTTAACCAGGTTGTAAGGTTTAATCAAGGTTCAAAGTTAGTTGATGGTTAGCTGGCTCCCTAGTTAAAGCTCAACCAGCTCCCTGTAACCAGCTCAACTAATCTAACGTACAGCAGTTAATCAAATTCATCGGTAACAACGAAAGGTAGTTTCAGTTTTATAGCATATCGAAAGAAGGTACTGTTTAGAACTCTCAGTTTTTATTGTTATTATACTTTTTACGCCTAAACTGGAATATTAGTTATATGCTGTTATTTGTTATGATTTACAAATTTATATTATATACATTTTAAGTCAATGAGGTGCTACTACAATGGGCTGGAAATAAATAAATTCTTTTTACCTTAAAATTGAAAATATTAACTGTTTAAGAATAATAAAATTTGGTGTGGCAAATTATTTATAATCAATTAAATAATACATAAATTTAAAGCCACATATGTTTTGGTACATGAGTTTTCACTATATAGTTTTAGTTCATATTATTAATGAGTAAATTATCTACTCATTTAGTAACAGGTTTTAGTTTATTAAAGCCCTGAATAATTTGAATAATAAATAAACACGGTTTTGTATTAAATTTCTTTGTTAACTTTATTTATATTACTGCGTTTACAATAAAAAAGATCTGCTTGGAAAACATAAGACCAGTGAATATAAACCTTCCAACAATAAATCATTTGAGTCACGTGACTCGTTTGTTTTTGTTTATTGACCAGTTCATATACTTAAAAATCATAAAATTTGATCATAAAAATCACTTCACTTCAACATAAATAGGAAAAGATTCACTAACGTAACATGATGGGTGTCATAGAGTACTGGATACAATGTAAAAAAAAACACTTAATAACATAGAAACAAATTATCTATGACAGTATTGTTCAATGCAAACGTTATGATTGCATTCAGCCATTTGTAATCACACACAATTTCAAGGCTAAACCTCAATATTTTAACTGTAATGTTCAGGATATTAGAAAGACAATAAAACACTTTTTTCGATGTTTCCAGTAATCAGAATAGTTTTATTTCAAGGTTACTTAGTGTATTTATACAGTTTGAGATTTAAATGACTCCCTCCCATTCTTTTTTCTACATTTCTTAAGATTTCGACTCCGGATCACCACCAATCATTGTTGATCAACTTATACTTAATTTTTACTTAGTAATATTTTTGTCCACCATCTTGGATCTGCCATTTCAAATCCAACTATTTATTTTCAGATGTAAAGGTGGGGTTGTGTCCCATCACATAGAAGTACTTTTTAACGGGGAACACAAAGTCAAAATCAGTTTTTGTAAATCATTATTCGTCCTCAATATATTGATGATTTAATCAAAATAATTTTGGAGGACATTTTAAATGCCCCAACCTTAAACCATGCCCATATTCTCATCATAACATTAAATAATTGCCATGAACTACTACTATTAATAATAATTTTTTGTGGCATTTGCTTCATTTTGACAAAATTTAAATTTTCGCCTGACATCTTGGATCCGCCATTTTGGAATAAGATAATTTTCTTCAAACGTAGAGTTATGACCTATCATTTCGATTTGTTTTTCAACGCTGACACCAATTCTGCAACCTGTTCATATCACATTTCGTTCTCATGATGACCATTTTTTAAAATTTAAAAGGAAATTGTCAATATTATGTAAAAGAAAAGTGATTTAAAAACAGATTGCGTTATTGGTTTCAGCATGGGAAAACAGTTGGAAATTATATGTTACATGTTACAACCCCACGTTTACAATTGAAACAAAATATCTCATTCCGAAATGGCGGATCGATTGTGTCGAAAATTTTAATTTAGTCAAAATGAAGCAAATGCCACTCAACAATGATTGATAGCAGTGCATGGTCAGTATTTAACGTTATGATGAGAATATGGGCATGTTTTAAGGTTGGCACATTTACAATTTTCTCCAAAATTATTTTTATTGAATCATCAATATCTTGAGAACGAATAATGATTTCCAAAACTGATTGCGGCATTGCGTTCCCCGTTAAAACGTACTTCTACTTGGTCTGTCACAACCCCACTTCCACTTTTAAAAATAAATAGTTAAATCTAATATGGTGGCCAAACATATTACCTAAGTCAAAATTAAGTGTAAGTTGATCAACAATGATTGGCGGTGGTCGGGAATCGATATCTTAAGAAATATAGAAAAAAGTGTGGGGGGACTCATTTAAAAGTTACCGTGATAATGGTATTTGTTAGTTATTTTTATGGTAAGTAAAACATACAAATACTTATTTATGACTACCTTATGTGGAATATATAGCTTTAAAAATGTTTTTAAACCTCTAAAAACCGTTGTTAGTTACTATACAATAATGAAATTCACTCATCCTAAAGATAATAATACCCATAAAGAAATTAACAAGTTGATGCAATTTATATGAGTGCAATAAAAAAATCTAAATCATAAACCAAAAATCAGATTAAGGTGGTATTAATCTTGATATAAAGATAGTAGTGTGGGTTTGCGGGTTTTGCGCCGGAAGTGACGTCATCCGGTCACGTGACCGGAAGTGCTGAGTCATGAAAGACGTCATCTGGGACTGAGCCAGTGACGTAGGCGGTTTTGTGACGAAATGAGTTAAAGTTCAAAGTTCAAGGTCACGGGGAGGTAATTTTAAAAAAGTACTACCTCGCACGCGTAAAATCCGATTGTGATTCGATAGTTTTAATTCGATAAAATATCGAATGAAAATTATCGAATGAAGCAATCGAATGATACGAGTGCGAGGTAGTACTAATACAAATATTACTTTATTTTTATTTACAATAAGTTATGTTTACAATAATTCATGTTTACAATAGTTCCCCGTTGTTGGTTGTCATCGATGTTGTTGATCCGGACGAGTTGCGGCCATCACTTCGCTTTCTGAAGAAAGACGGTATATACTTCGATTCCTGCGCAGAGTCCATGTTGTTTTTTGATGCGTAAAGTTCCAAAGATAAATCGTAACCGGACGCAATGAGAAGTCTTAACTCTTCATTAAAAACCTCGAGGTCTTGGAAAGTCGCCAGATGAATAGAGTCATAATGAATACACCTAATTTTAATGGACATTTTAATACAATGTTTTACGTTTGTGAAGAGCACTCGATGTTCACCAGTCGAGAGCCGGAGGTGTACTGACTATTCGCTAGCTAGCGTTCTGGTATCAAACAAAATGGTGGGGCGGAGAAGATGGCGGACAGCAGATGGCAGGCGGCAGGTGGCAGCTGGTTGCTACTACATTCGCCGCCACAGTAATGCAATCCTTCGGCGTAATTCTTGTAGTTTATCTTGTCGGTTCATTTGATACGTTTTACATCTACATATGCAATAGCTGAAACACTTGCACTTACGACAAGCTTTCCCGTCAACTTGATCGCCTGGTATTTTAAAACATTGTAACTCGCAACAATATGTCTTCAAATTGTTATCGAAAAATAAATTTTTCATAGGTGACACCGACATGTTAGCTGCAGCGTGTGTTAGACAAGACTGAGACTAACTTCACTGCTCCCTCTCTTTTATACCTCTTCATAAGTTAACCCTGAATGAAAGTTCAAGGTCATCCATTTGAATTTTAAAAAAAGCAACACAGCAGTATATAAAATAATATACTGCTGTGTTGCTGTTTTTATTTTTTTTTATTTTATTTTATTTTTTTTTTTTTATTTTCTTTATTAAACAAACATCTTACAATACAATAAACTTAAGTTTAACATTGATAACTAGAAATACAAACAATAAAATACAAACAGAGACATTATGTACAAGGATGCGTGATGTGCAGAGTGAGTTCCGTCGAGTTGTTGCCGCTTACACCGTGTGATACCAAATACAACGTCTCCGGTTGAATATCTCGCAAATCTTCATTTTGTAGCAGTTGAACAAATCGTTTTGGAAGAAATACTTGAAACTTCGGCTCATCTCCTGGAGAGAAAGGTCCTTCGCTCAATGAAACTAGAATTGCTTCTCCATGTGTGGTTTCCACTTTCTTGATGTTATGAATAATGTAGTGTTTTTGTTCTTTTAGTTCTGAACACTTTTTAGTTAGCAGAAGGTCGGATTTTGAATGAGTGTTGAATTGTTCAACCAGTGTTTGTAGAAACTGTTGTGATGTCATCTTCGTCAGTGGTGGTTGTGGTGTCTTCTGTGATGTTGCCTCTTCGGAGTCTCGAATAATACTCGTGCCGGAGCGGTGTTGGCTCCTCGTATTTATAGGCCCCGCTACCCCCACCACATTCCGGTTCTTTGCTACCCCCACCACATTTCTGCGTTTGTTCCAAGTAAGCAGCCAAACGATATGCGTTGTGCAATGCGCAGTTTAATTGTCCGTGTTTAGGATCTTTTGCAGCAACACAAATATTACCGAGATTAATGTTAAAGTCCTTACCGATGGTTATATCGAAAACATCACCGTGCGTGTACTTTTGTATCCAGTTCCTTTTTTCTAATCCTCTTGTGTATATATGTGAATATTGTTTGCAAAAGTTAAACATAATACTGTGCAGATTACTGTAGCTTATAAATCCTTCATACCAATGTATGTGATGAAAGTAGTTTGTTATCCATTTGTTTGTACTTTTTGCTTTGGCGTTAAGGTTGTTAAAAGAAAAAGGAGCTTCAAACGTGAATGGGTAAACTACAAATGTAAGCAAGTCTAAAATTACTAATTCCTTGATAATAAACCTATCATCATTATTTCGAAATGCTTGAAATTCTATTACACAAGGCTTTACACTCACTTCTTCATCCCCTCCGCTCATCATGGCACCTAGCGATCAACTAAACTGTTTTCCACACCACGGTAGGTTAAATACCAGGCCGTACAGTTGCAGGCGCGTTGGTGTATATTTAACGTGGGCACCGTCCCCAATAGGCCTACCCCACGTGTGTTCTTCTTTACTAAGTCAAACTTTAGTCTTTTTTAACTTCTTCTTCTTGTGTTTCGTTTTCTTCTTCTTCTTGTTTCTCCGTTTCTTCTTCCTGTGTTGTTTCTTCTGTAGCTTCTGTAGCGATTTCTACAAGTGGTTCAAAATCCTTTAACTTTCTCCACATGCAAACTTCATGAGGTATTCTATTAAAAATAGATGTATCCACAGGTCCGTACACGATGGTGCTATCAGGTTGTTTTTCCAAAGTATCGACCAAATATTCTTTAATAATAGCGCTTGCAAATACCAACTGTCTCATGTACCTTGTAATAGGTTCTGTTGCGTAGTTTAAAACGTAGAATTCTTCACGTGACAGTAGAATCTTATTTTCATGTTGAGTCAAGTCTCTAATTCGCACTTGTAGTTGTCCACGATGTTTAACAATATCGATTTCATTGTCACAATCCAAAAGTCGAATATGTGTTTTCCTTCCACACAAACTGTTAGTTAAATAACATTCTATTAAATGTACATGTTTCAAAAATGACTCCCAAGCATGTTGCGAAAATAAAACCTTTTTTGTTCCATGGTGTAGTATTACTGTAGGGGAATAATCCAATGACTTCATCAATCCAACTGATACACTTTTACTGATGCATGCTGAGATGGGGTAAAAGATTCGCAAAAAAACTTCAGTTAAAATGTGAGGAGGAATATTTTCTTCAACTTTCTTCTTCCTCTTTGGTACTACCTTTGATGGGTCTGCATTACTTTCCTCCTCTCTATCTCTTTTACCAAACTTTAAAAATGCAGTTATTTCCTTGATGATTTCTTCTTCACTAGTATTATCACGTTCCAATAACGGTGCTACCTCTGCATCACCTTGTACAACAGATGGAGAACTCATTTTGTAGAAGATGTTGCCCATGCGACGATAGACGATCAACTGAAGACCTGCATTGTTGCTCCGCTATTTATAGGTTAGCGACAGTGGCGGTGCCGGTGGTGGTACAACGTTTTACAATACCGTCTTTACGATACCAGTCAACGGTGTGTATGTAACAATTTTATCGTGCAAAATTAAACAATACGCAGATGTATTTGCAGGTACGTTTTCTTGAAATTCCATTTCTATTTTTATATCAACACTAGACGATTTTACAGATTCGTTTTGTTTGGAGCAATCAATTACAACAATCGGAGCTTTCGATTCAAACTGTACGGGAGATAGTAGAGGTGTGTTTGTTTTGCCGTAATATGAATTTTGGAACCTAGCGTACATATCGTATAAAACACTGTACCTTTTTTTATCAAAAGAGATATTAAAGTTGTCGTAGGGAAAGAATTGTGAATTCAGGAACACTTTACAGTTTGTTAATTTACAATGGTCAAATTCACCAGCATTTTCAGTTAATATACTTTTTTTCTTTGTTTGTAATCCAAAGATTACATATCTCGCTTTTTCCAAATGAGTAGAAGTTTTTACAGTCCATGTATGCCGTTGTGTTGAAGGTAAAACGGGGTATTCATGAAACTCCCAGCTTCTGAATGGTATTACAATGTCTCGATCTGATTTTAACTTTCTTAATAATGTAATCCTGTGTTCATCATTTAGTCGCACATGTGGTACTCTCCAAACAATCTTGTCTAATGTTAGTTTCCAGTCTAAATTGGCTTCAGTTGTTCCAGCAGATGCTTTAATAATATCATTATCGTTTGATGACCTTAATAAAACTAGTTCTTGTTTTACATTTATTATTATTCTTCTGTAATCTTCAGCAAATCCTAAAAGTAATCTTAAAGGTACGTAAAAATCAAAGTTTCCCGAAGCGTCAGGAGTAATTATACTTTTGTCTGGTGCAACCCATCCTGCAACAGCTAACAGATTCTTCTCATTTGGTGTTAAAGACGCTAATCCTTTTAATGTACTGGAAATTCCAACCTTTTTTGTTGAATCGACTGTAACTCCTGAAATTTCATATCTAATCTCGTCAAACAAAAATGCCATAGGATTATTTATGAACGGAACAGTGGTTCCAACAGTACCGTCAGCTGTTGTTACTTTTCCTTCAATATATAAATAACTTTCGCATGGAAGAGTATAAATGTCTTGTTGTTGTATAGGAATCCTAATTTCATCGTTATTGTTTAATTTGGACGAAGCGTAAGGGTTGTGCGTGTGATATTCCTTTTCCCATAAGGTCTCGTCGAATGTTGGGCCCTGCGCTATATCCAGTATATCCATTGTTAATGACCTTTAATCCAATTTCTTCTAGAAAACGAATGTTGTCACTTGTTAATCCTTCTACAGCTGATGAGCTACTGACCTCTTTGCTGGTTGGCTCTCTCTTTTTAAATGATAACCCCATTATCTAAGCGGATGATTTTATATGTATTCTTACAGTAATAGCTTCTCCTCGAAAGTCAATAAGGTTTCCGTCTTGATCCACTATGTTCAGCACGATGTCTGAAATGAAACTGGTGTTTAACGGTAGGTACACAAGGTTTTGAGGCTTTTCTACTATCTTGAAACCCGGTGCGACTGATGGGTAGAATGTGTGTAATATATGCCGATTTTCTCCATCTCTGTAGGATCCTTGTATAATGTTACATGTAATGTCTATGCTGTTTACTTTGATGATCGTCACAGTTCTATTCCCAGAATGAGTTGTATTAGGTTCTAATACCTTTGTTTCCTTAGAAAACCCCAATAAACTACCAATTGAACGTTCTTGGCCAAAATCAATATAATACTTAGAAGTAATTTCGGCTTTCATTGTATTGTTATTGCCTTTTATCGTTATATTTTCTTTTCCCATATGTTTTTGTATAACTTCATTTATATTATCAATTTCATAAGCTCCTGTTGGTAAACTGAATTCTTCCAAAGCTGAATATTTTCCTTTATTATCTTTTGTCTTGTAATAATGTATTTTGTTATTAATTCCTTCACTAACGTTTGGAATAGAGTTATATGTTGTTAAATCCAATAATGCGGCTTCCCATAGTCTTCCTTTTTGCAAACGTAGCGCTGGAAACAGAATACTGCGCAAAGTACATGAGTTACCGGTTAATGACACTGTATACGAAGACATCTTAAAGTTGACTAACACTTTTAGCTAAAAAGTCTAAACATAAATGACCGCAAATGGATGTATCATCAGGTTGTTTTCTTGTATAATTGTAAAAAACATTTTCTGCCGCACGAAAGTATTGTTGAAGTTCTTTCGGTGGTGGAAGGTTTCCAAAACTGTCGAAATAATAAATCGTTTCACCAAGTTTCTTGTAACACACCCAATGAGTGCCTAATCCTTCACTATTATCCAAATTTACTATACCAGTCTCATTTTTCCACATTTTAACCGGTAATTCATCTTTCATAAATACTCCTCTAAAAAATGGGATTTTCAAACAAGAAGCATATGTAATCAGTTCTTCATTGGTTAATTCTTTGTTTTTAATTATTAATTGCTCTTTCTTATTTAATACACACGATACGGTCTTAGGTATAGTCCTCCTCCCTTTTTTATCATTGACCATATTGTTGGTTTCTTTTTACCTTTACCACTAGTAGATCGACGTTTTCTTCTGATATTACCTCCTTGTTTCTTAGCGGGTCTTTTCCCACGCCTTCTTCTCTTTCCTCCTCCAAACGTAGTTTTTGCTTTCATTGCTGCTGTTACTGCTAAAGACGATGCTTTTTCACCAATACTCGCGTCACTAGATTTTACTCTTTGCCAAGCTTTCTCAGAAAGTGCTCTATCTGCTATTGATCTATTTTTTGTATCACCAAATTTGGAATACGCTATATCGTGCTGTTTACAAGCCTGATCAAGCTTATTTATTCCAGGATCTCCTCTAGCAAGCCGTTTCTCTAATTTGGTTCCAGGACCACAATATTGATATCCTCCAGGTAAATGTAATTCCACAGGTAATAAATCAATCGCCTTGTTAACTATAGCTCCAACCGGTTTACTTAATAGAGAAAATGCTGTTGATGCTATTCCCCTTCCTCTCTGTAATCTCTCTCGATTATGACTGATGCGTTTAGCCCTCGGCATGACTATTTATAGCCAAACTTACAGTCAGTAGGTGCACTCTATAAATGTTTTACAATGAATGTAATATTAGTCTTGGCTTCTTGTATTATATATATACTGTTTAAAATCCATTTATTATATAGAAATGGATTAATTAATTAAATGTAGACATAATAAATAAAAGTAGTAAAAATAGAAATAAGGTGTAATTGAAGATGTTTCAAATGTTTCTCCGCTGGTGATGGTATCGTTGTTTTCGGTAAAATGAATAAAATCTAAATAGTTGTCATGTTCCCTTAGAAACTTGCCACTTAATCGTTGGTAATTAAATAACACATTCCAGTCTAGTTTATCTTTAAAATTGTCAATGTAATTTTCAGAGAGATTTTGATATTTACTTATTACTTCCCAACAGTTATTAAAATTTGATGTCATCTCTACAAGGAAGTTTTCTGAAAACTGTTGTCTTTGTAAAATATGAATCCAGTTAACTCTGTGAAAATAAATTCTTAACATAGTCATTGTGAAGAGGTAGTGTATGGAAAGTTGTTCCCAATCCATATATCTATCAAACCGTTGAACAAAACCATCTGTCAGCACTCCTTGGGGAAATCTCGGCTCTTGAGATATTAAACTCCACGCAGTAATATTGGATTCCATCATCCTCTCTGTATCATCTCTCGAATATAACTGATGCTTTATCCCTTATCATGGGTATTTAAATTCTTTTTTCTCTTATATAATCTTCATCGTTTTCTGTTGGTTCATTAATCACATTCACTTTATCCCCCTTTCCTAATGTCTTGACTTTAGAAGGCTCAGACGGTTTATCTAATTGATTAGGTTTTTCTGGATTGTGTATCTTTTTCCAGTCTAAATAATTGTGGCTGTCAACATCTGAAGCTACAGCTCTTCCTGAAGCCCGATGGATATAATTAAATAAAGCTGCACCAAACCTTTCCATATGTTTTTCATATTCTGTAGTCCATTTCTTGTGTACTATATCAAATATTTTCTTATTTACAGCGTCTCCATCCTGCTCACAATCACCTACATTTGTCAATTTTAATTTTTTTACATCATAGCTTGTATCAGTTTCATTCTTTTTGTAAATCGTTAACAATTTTAAAGTCGCTAAATTTACTGCTTCACCATCATAAATGGGATGTTTTATATTGCTTAACCTTTTACCGGAAAATCCCCAATGGTCTTCGTGTACAATCGGGGTTCTTTTATCCATGTATTGTACCGTAACCGCATCAGAAGACAAAAGCGGATCACCAACATTTTGAATCCTTTTCCTTCAAAATTATAATTACCATCAGGTGTTAACGGAAACCCAGCTCTTTTTTCACTATATCCAGATTTTACTCCAAACTCGGAATACCGTCCAAACTTGTCCACACTCATGATGTAACTGAATCGCTATCGTTTAGGTTCTTACTATATATATATATATATATATATATATATATATATATACGTCTACTGAACAATTATTTCTCGTTTTCGCAGTTCATCAACCAAAGCTACCCATTCGTTTTCTAAACCAGTGTGCCCGGCTTCCATAGCTTCATGTAATAACCTCATTCGATCAACTAACTTATTTATATCGTTGTAATATATTATATTGGTTTTATACAAATTTTTTAATAATCCCCTTCCAGATGTAGTAGGATCAGTTGTTTTTCTTTTTTTATGCAACACATTTAATTCAGCAGAAGATAAAGCTCTTCTTTTAATTGGAGCTTTATTTGATTTCGAGGGGAAAAGACTAGATATAATGTTTGTGTATTTTATTGACCTGTTTCTATGAATAGGTAGTTCTTTGGAATATTTTTTTCTATGTGCATTTGTATACTCTAGTATATTTTTAAACAATTGTAAATCCTTTTTAGTATATTTACCAGGATTATTTTTAAAGATGAGTTCAAACAAACCTGTTGTACCTTTATATTTCTTATCACCAATAACTATATCATCATTTTCGTTTATATCTAACTTTCTATCTCCAATCATTAATCCTTTATCCTCTATTCTAGCTCCATATGTATGATAATTTCGATTAGCATGTGTGCCATGTAACATTTTTAATGTATATTTTCTTCCAAGTGTTCCTTTAAACATAATATCTGTGCCTAATTTGCTTAAGTTGGATGGGTTGATATCCTCTTCTTCTGCTCTTGTATCTTCCGCACTTGTATCTTCTGTACTTGTATCTCCTGCAATGTTCTTTTCCCTTAAATCTCCTATATCTCCGCTTTCTTCATACTCGTCGCTTTCTTCAGATGTTTGTAACTGGTCAGAACTTTCATCATTCTGAAATTCTTCTTCATATTTGGAAATTGGTAGCATTTTGTCTCCTTCGAAGCGAATTGAAGGTCTTTCCATATTTTGTGCTAATCGCTTTAAAGGTTCAGTAACAGGTTTGAATGTTGTTTCTAAAAATTGCTCTCTTTCATTTATACCTGATTTTAAAGCTCGGTTTTTTTGTCTAATAGAATCACTAAGTGATTTTATTTCCTTTAATAGCTTTTCCTGGTTAACCATCTTCACACCTTGACGACTTGTACAGTAATACCGCTAATCAGTGTATTAAAACGAATTTATCAAAACCTATTCTATAACGACCATCTTTTATAGCTTGATCTTTCATAATAACCAAAAATCCATACTTTTCCGCCCATGCTTTTCCGCAAAGCTCTTTAAACTTTTCAAATGGCATATCCGCATTCACATGATCGTTATATATATGTTTTAGGTTAGTATCATCTTGTTTGAATACAATTAGAATATTTGCATTATCTCTGATAAGTTGTTTTGGGATTTTGCTATAAGTTTGTCCTATATATATGCTGTCGATGTTATTATGTCTTCCCATGGCAAAGTAGTTTCTAATAGTATCCTGATTTTCACAAGATACATCGTCAAATATAAATACAGAATACGGTTTCGCTTCGTTTGGTTGCATAATGCTATCACTAGCGTTAAATTTGTAAAAATTAACATCAGACACATCAGATAGGATTTTATCCAGCAATTGATACTTTGGTTGATGTAGAGACTTTGAAAAAATATATAGGTTACTAAACCTTAATCCCTGCGGATTAGTGATCAAATTAAAGACAACATTGGTCTTTCCACAGTTTGAGGGGCCACTTACTATACATCGAACAGTGTTTGGAAGTAAACTACCGTGTTTACCATTGTTGATTTTAACGTTATCCACAGTTAAATCATCTATGTTATTAATATTGAATCGATCTTTATGGTGAATAATCTCCATCCTGCTCAAAGGTTAACGATGAAATGAGTTGCTTGTATTAAACCAAGTCCTTTATAGGTATCCATGAATCCTCAGTTTTGTTAAACCCTAACCACCGCACTTTAACTGCGTCCTTTTTTCTTTGTAACACTTTTTCAACAAGATATACATCACCTACTGTTGACTTTAACATTTCATGTCCATAAAATGCACCTTGCAACAAATCTCCTTTGTTATCTTTTAGGATATACGTTTCAGGTACAGTCGGTTGCACTTTATACACTGTAAAAACTTCATTCGTCCAATTGGGAAGGTATTTTTTGGTAAACACTCCCTCATATTTACTAATCCGTACTTTATCACTTACATTAAATTTTCTTGCCTGCATTTTTTCTACTTTAGGCTTTGTATTTTTCTTTATGCGTTTTAATACATCTTTTGCATTTCTTCTATTTACTTTGTTAGGTTTCATACCAATAGTTCTATGAAACCTGTTGTTATAATCATTTATTAATTGTGGTAAAACATCATACCATACGTAAGAACCTCTTTTTGAAAATTGTTTATACAGTGCTCCTTTCAAGGTTCTATTGAATCTTTCTACAATAGCTGCTTTTTTCTCTGAATTTGTAGAATAATGATTTATTTTATATTTATTCATTAACTGTGCAAAGTTTGTATTAAAGTATTCTGTTCCATCATCAGTTTGTAAATGTTTAATTTTGTTTTTATCTCTTTTTATGGCTATTTCCATGGCTTCTGTTACGCTTTTACCAGTCTTGTCCTTTAGAGGCAAAGCGTCTGCAACTTTTGTAAAACAATTAATAATTGTGAGTATATATTTAAATCCTTTGTTTATTCTGCTATGCGGTTGCATTTCAATTAGATCCGCTTGATATAGATCATTTATCCCTTTTATAACAGTATTTCTTCTTGGAAACTTTATTCTTGCAGGTTTGTGTAGTTCATTAATAATCTTCTCCTTCAGGTCTGACATGATGGTTTCACGAAGGCAGCTGATATGGTATTAAATATTCTTTGGTATAAATCTGCTTATATATATATATACATATAGTTCAAGGTCATTTAAAACTTGTGTAAAAAAAGGGGAAACACAGCTTAACATTGCTGTGTTTCCCCTTTTTTTACGGAAAGGAAAAGGATAAAGGATCTAGGACGATGAAAAGGTTACTCGTCAATAGGGTTGAGGGAGTAGTGGCCGAATGGTAATGTGTTGATTTTGTCTGGAAGTGTTTGTCTTTTGTCGTCATTACAGGATAGCGCCTTTTTAACTTCAGTCACGCTGTACAGCTGATGGTTAAATTTTCTGATGGTGTTGAATTTAGCTGTAATGATGTTATCCTCAAATAAGCATTGCTTGTAGTGTTCAAAATGCACTTTCTTCTTTAAATATAAACTCTTTACACCTTTAGCTTTCTTAATATAGCTATTCTTCTTTTCTTCTTCTTCTTCTTTTTCATTATAGAGTTTCAAAGAATATAGTTTAGACATCAATGCAACAATCTCTTCAAGCAGAACACCATTAGCCTCATCCTTGAATTTGCCTAGTACTTTTTTGTGTCTGTCATTGTCGTAGTTTGGATGATCTTTTGGATAATCGGAGAAATCAAAGTCGTTCTTGTAAATAAATGTACGCAAATCTTTATACATGTCCAATGTTACTATGCGATATATGAAAGCGTCAGTGTCCATATATGTAATAGATATATTTTCTCTTCCGTAGAACGCCACCATTTTGTTGTAGTGAAAATCGTACATGTGTGTTTTTGAGATGTCCAAGATTGACATGCCTATATACAAAGGACGATCCATCTTCACACTCGTCTTCTTCATGGACACTGCTACAAGTTTTTCATTAATAATTATAGATGTTCCAAAATTTGGCTGCTGTACTAGTTTCTGTAATTTTTTTGCGTCGGTAACAAGTTTAACATTTTTGTGTCTTCTTTTGTTTTCCAATGTTTTTCCAAATATCGCATTATTCATTAATTTAAAGAAATCTTTTTGAAAGTCTGATGTAGCTGCTGCTCTTCTGATGGTATTTGAATCAATGTAGGGTTTCAACCAGCATGATTGAGAAAATTCCAAAACTCTATTAATTTTTGTTAGACGTAGTCCTAATTCGATAGCTTGTTGAACCACCCAAAAGTGAGCCACGTAGCGTTGTTTATTATTTAATGTCATCATTAATTTGGGGTGTTTTCCAATTGGTGAAATTTCTGTTTTAGCAAGAAGTGGAAGGTCATAATGAAGATCATGTAAATTTTCTGGGTATTCAAAATCGCAATCCAAAATATATCCAGTGTCACCATGTTTCGGAATTTGTAAAATATCGCCAATAGAGTCGGGATTAATCCATTTAAAGTTATCAAAAGGAAGTGGGTTTGACATTGCCCATCCGTACAGGTTATTTGCATCGAAATATCCTAAATAGGTTGACGGTTTGGTTTCATCGTAATCGGGTAGGTATTTGTTGTTGGCTTTGACATGTCTGGTAACACTTTGGGTCAATCCGCCTCTTACTCCAGCTTCAACCATTAAAACCATGTCAATGTCTGTTAAAAGTTGGAGTTTGCATTTTGTTTCTTTTAACATGGCTTGCCAAGCTAATCCTGGTGAAGTATACGAATGTAGAGGGTCCAAACCGTATGCAGCAAAACAGGTGTTTCGGAATTCTTCCATTACATCACAAAGAAGAGTTACATCTAGTTTGACATAAAAGTCCGAGTAATCTCCTAAGGTCTTCATATCTAACTCGTTCCATACTCGACGTGCGTGTTGATAGTCCTCAAGTGATATTTCCGAATCATTAAGTTTGTTTTTGAAGTGTTCTGGTGAAGGTAGTGATGTTTCATCAAATCTATGCAGTCCATCGATGTAATCATAGGGGAAGACTCCTTTTCGAAGAACCAAATCCATTTTACTATTGGGTACAATTTTGCTTGTTTCTATCAAATCTGTTCTTCTTAGATTTTCAGATAATTTCATGAGGCTTGAAGGCATAAATCTAAATGAATCAACAAACCTTAATTTAATTTTACCCACCTTTTTTGAAAAGCTTATAAATTTTTCCATTGTAGTAGCCAAAACGTCTATTGCTCCATTATCTCTTCCTAGTTCGGGGATTATGAAGTGCGAATCATAACCACTCAGATTGTGCAGAACTACGGGGATAAAATATGGTAGTTTGTAGTTCAAGTTGCAAGCGTTACAGGCTGCACCTCTGTACGCTCCCGTAAGATGATCATGGTCACGAACTTTAACGTTATCCAGTGTAAAGGTGTTATTACACAAATAACACGTTGTTGTTGAATCATAATGTTGAAGTTCTTCTTCTTCCATAGGTGACATGGGTACCTTTGTTCCATACAGTTCTTCTACCTTTGCAACTATGTCATACAAATCATCGACAAGGTATTTGGCTGCTTCTTCACCGCGATAAATCTTTGGAGAAGATGATAGTCCATATTTTTGAAGATGGTCTTCAGTCAACGTGGATTTAATTAGTATGCAATAACTGTTTGGTGAATGAAGTTGGTATTTGCTTCTTCTTGTAACGTCCTCTTCTTGTTGTTCAAGCGGATGTAAAGAAGACTCGAAATCAGCGTAAACAACAACAGGTACACGGTATTGTTGTATTACTTTGTCAAATTTTATCTGCGCTCTGCTAGGATGCGGCAATTTAATTCTTACTTCATAGTTTCCATTACATAACCGCTGGTGTTCTACTAACCAATCAGACCCTCCCCTTCTTAGTTCTTTGTTCACGTGACAAAAACATCTTTTGCAAATTGTCATCTTTCTTTTATGCTTAGATAATTGATTAGAAACAAGACTTTCAAATTTTTTGATATACACAAAGTGTGAAATATCACCTTTAGTAATTAATAACAAATCGGTATGATCTCTGCGCTCATTTGGTGTTATACGCAAGGGGTACAAATTGTTTGTCGAATCCAATCCGAAGAGGTTGACAGAAGCTGAAGGATTTTGTTTTTCAAATTTTGAAACGTCTGTTATAGCAACAGGGTAAGTCATCCCTTGGAAATTATATCTATGTTGTACTTCTTCATAATAGTGACTTGGTCTTTCCGGATGAATTGTTACATATTTGGCCAACATAGCATATTTAAAACACTCAGTATCTTGATTTTGTACGTTGACGCAGGATAAGGTATTTCTAATCTTTGTTGGTAGAGGAATGTAGCTACTTCCTCGAATTCCATAGCCGTGTTTGTGTACTCTTAAGTCTAGCCCTGTGATGCTTAACAAATTCCATCCAGAGCCTCTTCCTTCATGTTCTTGTATTTTAGTCATTAGCTCTTCAAAACATTCAGATACGATTGAATCAATATCTGACGAAAACATAATAGTTCGGTTTTTTGTTAAAAACCCTCTCGGTGAAGTTTCATTTTGAATGTTTGTAAATAAAGCATCCATTAATAGTCCAAATTTAATAAAATTTAATCTTTTTAATTCATTTTGCAAAGTGTTGCTTACCAATCCTTTTGCGTTATTTAAAAACTCTTCGAGTTGTAATTTTGCATTGTCAATTTTGAAGTGGGTTACTACATTACCCGGAAGTGCTCGGGCATGTAGTTTTACATTTACTGCTGTTGATGCTGAAGGACGGTGAAGTGTAGACAGAGCATGCGTAGAAGTCGATGCAGCTGATGATGTTGAAGGATGATGAAGTGTAGACAGAACAGGCGTAGAAGTCGATGCAGATGATGATGATGTTGAAGGACGGTGAAGTGTAGACATAGCAGAGGTAGAAGGCGATGTTGATGGTGCATATTGAATAACACTAGGTGTGGAATTTTGGTGTTGAGCTAACATTTGATCTATTTCTTTCAATTCTTCTTCTTCATATTCTTCATTTTGGTTTTTGTTATGTTTCAGTTCTTTATGTATCATTAAAATAAATTCATCCTTAAATGAAGACTTGCAAATATCGCAGCGATGCATAATGTAGGTGCGATCTCCACAAGGGTCAAGGCAATAATGAACAACACTGCAAATACCCCTCTATTTATACCCTAGCAAAAGTAATGGGGGTACGTATTACGTTAAGTTTACTATTTTTTTTTTTTTTTTTTTTTTGCATTTTATATTTACTATTGTAGCTGGAGGCTACAAATTTCTGTATTTAGGTCAAGGTCATTGAACAAATTTACCAAAACGGGGAATAGAGCAGTAAATGATTTTATATTAAACCATAAACTGATCTAGTCCCCGCTCTGTATTTAACTAAGACAATTTTCTCCAACAGAAACATTTGATAAATTTTAAACTCGGATGTGAAGTTGGATTGTACACATTGCATCTTGATCAACTAAAAATTTCATAAAACAATAGAGATCTTCAGTTGTAGATTCATCTTTAACATATTCAATAGTCAACATTGCCGAACGAAGATCTTGTGGAATTACGTCGACTTTTATGAGTCGCCTTTCGAGTTCGAACCGTTTTGTTATTGATGTAAGTTTTATCACATCATCGATATCGATGAGGGGAAAGCTGTAGCAAACGGAGTTTCCTGGTGGGTTCATCATGTCTATATGATAAATATACACTGTTGCATCGTCTTTAAATAGACGTTCCCCCACCATTAAATGTATAAGTTACCCCACTTTTTTAATCATGTAAATGGGTCAAGGTCATACAACGATATTACCAAAACGGGGAATAGAGCAGTAAGTGATTCTCACTATAACCACAAACTGATCTATTCCCCGCTTTGTATTTAAAGTAAACTATTTGAAGACAACAAAAACTTATTCAGATTCTTCCGATGATAATGATGATGATGAGCTCATATCACTAAATAAGCGACGACGAACACAAAAGTTCCCTGTGACTGGATCTAGAACTACATCATCGATATTAATACTGCTTGGAGGGGTTTCACTATCAACAAGGTCCATTTCCTCCAAGCAAAGCAACTGATGATGAAATTCCGGTTCATTATTATCGACATCTTCGTCGTCAGTCAACAGCTCCAACAGCTCCATCTCTCCAAGATATGGTTCACTGCTAGCAAACTCACTCAGTAGTTCAAAGCCACTAAATAGTTCAAGATCACTAAATAGTTCACCTTCCATCTCTGAATCATCATCGTCTTCATCTTCGTTTAAATTTAATGGAATATTTTCAATCAATTCTAGTATAGTCTTCTTAGAAGGGAAAATGTTATCTCTGGGCGACATGATTCCAAGTAGCAGACTGATTTACCACTAATACGAAACCACCTTTTATACATGATTTCGGTGGTGGTGGGGGTAAGTGTTGAAAGTGCAAGTGGTAGGGAAAAGTGATAGGGAAGAGGTATTATTGTAACACAAATGATTAAGTCCTGTAAGTGGGTCAAGGTCACCTTATCCTATTACCAGAACGGGGAATAGAGCAGTAAGAGATTCTTATTCAAACCTCAAACTGATCTATTCCCCGTTCTGTATTCCCCCCCCCCTTTGGCGTTTTATTTAGTTTATGAGGTTGTGTAATAAAGGCACAGTGTGTAGCCTTCTTGTAATAATTGGACAATTTTTTTCTTCAAAGGGATTAATTTTACATCTATTTTTACTTCTTCTGTTCCACGAATACCCAATCCTTTGACCTGAACATGTTGGTACTCCGTTAACAGTTGGTAAACACGCTGGATAAAAGTATCCGCTTTAGCAGTAGAGTCAATATAGTGGAGGTATACCATGGTAGGTGCTCTCTTGACGCAATTCAGAACCAAAGTGATAATTGTCTCTGTAACATCGGGCTTATATACCCATCGTTTTTTTTTTTTTTTTTTTTGTTTTTTTTTTTTGCTTTAATTACAGGTTTGGAACAATATAAAATGTTATATTAATGTTCCATCCTTTATCGACTAACCTTACCATATTACCAAAGATTTTATATAACTTTCTACTGTAGTTTGTTTCAAATGCTTCATTTTCACTACTATAAACTTCACCTGTTGGTCTCCACATGTACAATTGACAACTAACCTCTATATCAAGATACCGTAGCAGTAATCTCCTTACAGCAAGCACCTGATCAATGTTTTCGACCCGTCTGCTAACTATTATAGTTGCTGCAGAGATAGAAGTAGTGGATGCATTCATTTTCAGCAGAGTACTAATTTTTACCAGCGATGTAGAACCTCCTTTATACTTAGTTTAGGTAGTGGTGGGGGTTAGGAAAAGATATTGTTGTGAGAAATAAGAAGATCTTTCATTATTTTTTATCAAACGAATATTTTCTAAGTCTCAAGGTCATTTACACCAGTTGCCAGAACGGGGAATAGAGCAGTAAGTGGTTCTCACTTGGACCGCAAACTGATCTATTCCCCGCTCTGTATTTTAAAGTAAACAATAACTCTTCTCACTATTGAGCAGCCTTTGTTCTTTGAAGCTCAAGTTCTAAGTCTGCAACCAGGCGAAAGTCTGCATCATGCTCCTCCCATTGTTCAGGAGAACGCGGTTGACCACACCACTTAGTAAAGGCGTACCTCATCGCCTCATTGTACTCCTCCAGGATAACATGATAGGGTCTTGGTTGTTGCGTTGTTGACTGCATCGGTGATGTAGTTTGTTGCGGTTGAGACTGAGCACCATTTTCTGCAACCTTATTAATTTTATAAACCTCAGTCATTTCAGCAGCCTCAACAATCGCGTACAACTCCTCTTCGCTAATTTCCTTTCCCCATGTGTTGCTGTTGACGCTCATGACGATACAACTAATAATTATATTCCGAATCTCTCGCTTAAATACCCGCTTACCCCCTCCCCTCTTTACTGTTGAATAATGTCTTTAATATAATATTTCTCCTTTTTCCATTTAAGTTTTATCTTTGACTTAGTACAATATATCTAAGTCCGTTATTTAGGTCAAGGTCGTTGTAGCATTGTAAAAAAAAGGTGTGGACAACCTATTTACACTCTGCAGCATATGCTACAAATTGTAAATAGGTTGTCCACACTTTTTTTTTTAATTTGGAAAAGACTATTTTTAATTTGGAATACACTTTTTAATCTTTTTTTATTTTAAATGTTTTCCACACACTGAAACCTGTATCATTTCGAATTAAATAGTTCTGTTTGGTAAGTTCTTTGACGTGGAGGTCCATGCCTCTAGGCAACTCTACATAGTACAATTTACCTTCACATTGAACCACCACCTTTGCAAAGCCCTTTGATTTAACAAAAAAGTATCGTTTATTTCTACAAAGCCTATTAATTCGAATTTTGGTTGGTCTCACTGCTGGATGGGGTGTAGAAAGAGAAACGGTGCCCTTGTGATTTTGTTTTAAATGTGATCTGCATACTTCTTCATTTAAAACACAAGACTTAGCACAACGTTCCCCTTTCCTTGCACCTTTTTTAAAACTGTAGCTGCATCTTGGTGCAGGAAGTATAGACTGCCTTCTCAAGGTTTTTAATTGTTGAAATTTCTCTGAAGGAGATTCGTTGTTAATACAGATCACTGAAGGACGGGAAAGGACACTTACAGAAGGTGTAGAAGGTTTGGTAGGAGAAGAAGAATGTAGACTTGCAGATGGTGTTGAAGAGCCTGGTGTAGAAGGTGGAAGAATGCTTGCCAGCGCCTGCTGAAGAAGCGAAGGAGCTGGTGAAGCCAAAGATGGTGCAGTTGTTTGCTCATCCTTCCTCGGTGATGGAGAAGGTGAGCGAGAAGTAGCCGAAGAAGATGAAGACGACGAAGACGATGAAGAAGATGAAGAAGATGAAGAAGCGGACGGGGGAGCAACGAGGTTTTCTTGAAGTGGTTGCGGTCGTGGTGCAGGCTCCTCAGGAACAATGCATGATAATATTAACGCCTGCCGAAGGATGGAAGGAGCTGGCGGAGCAGATGACGGAGCAGGTGAAGAGTGCTCAACCTTCCTCGGCAAAAGTTGCTTCCTACGGTCAGACATCTCGGGAACTGAACTGTACTCGTGATGTGTAAGCAGCAGAATGATTTTACCACTGGTGAAAACCCTCCTTTTATACCCAGTTGTAGAGGGGGGGGGCTTTAGAGGTTAGGGAAGGAATATTGTTGTAATGTTTTACTAAACGAAAATTTTCTAAGTCCCGAAGTGGGTCAAGGTCATCTGAACATGTTGCCAAAACGGGGAATAGAGCAGTAAGTGATTCTCACTTGGACCATAAACTGCTCTATTCCCCGCTCTGTATTAGGAGAAGAGGACTAGCTTAAAGCTCGCAATTATAGGCAAATAAACCTGATAACGGAACACTAACCTCTCCCCCGAAAAAATTATTCACCCAACACACAAACGATATAGTCAGTTAACAACAGTCGCGCACTCTGAAACCGCAAGGACGTTCATCACTGTGTAGGCGTCAGAATACTACGAACCGAAGTACAATAATACCTGACCAAGGTCCCCTTAAGTTTATTTCCCCGATGATGCATCCTCCAAGATAAGCAAAATGGTCAGTTAACAACAGTCGCGCACTCTGAAACCGCAAGGACGTTCATCACTGTGTAGGCGTCAGAGTTTTACGAACCGAAGTACAATAATTACCTGACCAAGGTCCCCTTAAATTTAACCAAAAATAAGCAAACTGACTGAATCTGTTTCTCGTGAGTAAGGGTTAAGATAGGTAAAGTCATCCGGTTTGCGCGCCGTAATGACTTAAGGTCGGTTTTCGTGCCATACCTTTTTGTAAGGGGTTAGGAAAGGTGTTTATTTGAGAAACATAATCCCCCCTGAGATATTTAAAGACATAAGGTCGGTTTTCGTGCCATACCTTTTTGAATGGGAGCGTGAAAGAAAAGTACATATTTCATTAGTAAATAAAAAACACTTCAAAAACACTTTAAAACCAACACCAAACTAACTACAGTTAAACTAACTACATTTACTAGCAGCAAACTACAAGCGTTATTCTAACATGCTTAATAATACACAGACATGCCTTAAGCTAAGGTAGCATCTCTAATATATAGTGGTACCAACTCTATACTAGAGATACTATTGCGGACAGCGCGGGCAAACAGCTAGCTAGGCTGTCGGCCTGCGACTGCGAACCCTCTGCGGGCTGCTCCCGCTTTTATAGGAATATATCGGGGGAGGGGGGGGGGCTTCGACAGTAGTTTGTTCTAACGCTGTATAGCACACTTTGAATTGCTCCAAGTCCGGTAACTGGGTCAAGGACACGTTAAAATATTTTGTAAAATAGCAAAGGTGTTACCTTTGCTATTTTACTTTGGAAGAAATCTGTACTACGTTTAAACAAGGGAGACTGTTATCCGTTTTACGCAAAACTCCTTGCACGATCTTTTGATAAAATGGAAAAGATTAATGCCGGAGGGCGATTCCCATTCCACCAAAATACAATGCATATCATTTCTATGCAACGGTCTCAGCTCTATTTTTACTTTTAATTTAATGCCTCGAAACTCATAAGTAAGGATGGACAGAAAGGCTTCTGAAATAGCAAGCTCGGAAGGAACAAGCCAAGTGTTTACACCTACAGCTTCCATAGCGATATGATGATTTTTACCACGCTGTTGCAGTATATATTAAATTTCCCCTTCCATAAATTTTGTGCTAAAACGTGGTTGTGTACATTGAATGTTTCTTGAATATTTTCTAAGTCCTAATCTAGGTCAAGGACACGTTGAAGATAAAAGCATTAAGTGTTAAGCAAACTACAAAACATTAAATGTTAAGGAAACACATTCCATCTACAATGTTATTATAAAGCATCAAAATATGGTCAGTTTACAACAGTCGTGCACTCTGAAACCGCAAGGACGTTCATCACTGTGTAGGCTTCAGAATACTACGAACCGAAGTACAATAATCCCCTGACCAAGATCCCCTTAAATATATTTAACTAGCAGCAAACTACAAGCGTTATCTAACATGCTTAAACAAACTAACTAAACATGCAAGGGCGCGGATCTCTTAATTGCGCGTCGGGCCCAACGCACACTTAACAGACCTACGCTGCAGCAGGCACTGCAACCCAGTGGGACGTTCATCGCAACGGGCGGCAGGCTACTGCGAAGAGACGCTCGAAATCTCGGGTTATATAGACGGAGAATGGGAAATCGGGATATTAAGGGGAAAGCGGGATAAGGGATAACCCTGCTTCGTTGCGGGATTTTATCCCGCACTTCCAAGAACATTTTTCCCTCGACCTTGACCTTGACCTTGAACATGACCCAAAAGGGGGGTGGGGGGGGGGTGTCCGTCAGGGGGGGGGGTCCGTCGCGGGGGGGGGGGGTCCGTCGCGGGGGGGGGGGGGTTCCGTCCGGGGGGGGGGGCGGTTCTAAACCAGTCCTCAGCTTTCTACCCATATATGGATAGGGCAAGGTTTCACTTTACGACCTGCTTCACTCTGCCAGCCGCCTCATTCCGGCTTTGGATTGCAACCAGTACACACGTGCTCTATCCAACTCTATCTTATCCATTTTCTTTTCCATCCTATTTACACCATGTCTTCTCCTCTGACTCCTGAAAAACTCCAGCGCTTAAAGGAATCTTTGAAGAGGTCGACGGAAAGAAGGAGCGGGTTTAAGAGACCTTCAACTTTGAAGTCTATCAAACGGAATCTCCATGGTCATCCGCTGTATTTTGAACAACGACCCTCGACTCAGCCTCGACCTTCTACATCGGCTCAGCCTCGGCCTTCTACATCGGCGGCTCAACCTTCGTCTCCAACACCGACTGTCGATGAGGTGATGCAACGGACAAGGGTGATGGGGCTGAACGACTTGGTGACGCCGTTTGAAGTCTCCAAGGTCGAGTTTCGAAATCTGAAGCGGATGACGGAGTATAAATATGTGGCAACCAACGGGGACCACGTGTTCCTGTTTCAACACACCATCCACTACATCGAGGTGCGTCTGCCGCAGTCTCTCCCACCGCCACCTCCTCTGATACCTGATACACAGGAGTTATTCTTAACCAGAAAAGATGGGAGGGTAAAGTGGGTTTTGAAGAATAAAGTTTGAACTGATCCTTATCCCGACCAACCTTCAGCACGCAAACGGTCCTTTTCAGGACCACCCTAAGCATTTCAAGTTAGGGACTTGGCCTGTACATAGGCAGGAGAGTTTGTTTGTGCAGCCCACTTTGTGAAATTTTCTAAGTCCCAAAGTCCTTGAACTTGACCTTGACCTTGAACATGACCCATGTTGGGGGGGGGGGTACAAAGTTTTTCCAAAGTATGTCATGTGGGTACTCAAATTACGCGAATTGATCAGACGAACAAGGAGGTGCAAACAGAATTTTGATCCGGCCAAGGGTATAGTAGCAGAAGCGAAAAAACTACAAAGTTTGTCCAAAGTATGTCATGTGGGTACTCCAATTACGCGAATTGATCAGACGAACAAGATGGTGCAAACAGAATTCAGATCCGACCAACGGTATAGCAGAAATAGCGAAAAAACCAATGTTTTCAAGGTTACATACTAATAGCTTCTTTAATATTGGGTTAAAGTATAGCGAGTGGGTACTCAAATTACGCGGGTTAATCAGACGAACAAGATGGTGCAAACAGAATTAAGATCCCAACGGTATAGCAGAAATAGCGAAAAAACCAATGTTTTCAAGGTTACATACTAATAACTTCTTTATTATTGGGTTAAAGTATAGCGAGTGGGTACTCAAATTACGCGGGTTAATCAGACGAACAAGATGGTGCGAATATAATTCAGATCCGACTGAGATTAGGGAAGAAACAGCGCGAAAACAACACTTTCAAGGCCTGACATTAATAAATACTTTGTTTATGGATTAAACTACGACAAGTTATTTATAGTTTAAAGTATAACGAGGTAACGTTGTTGTGCGGGTAGGTCGGGTGGGTATCATACACGCTAGCGCTATATCATTATACTTTTAGCTCTTGCAGGATTAACATCTACCTATAGAGTTTGTGTTATTCTAAAGATGTCACAGTTTTACAGAAATATGACGAAGGTGTCCTTCAACAGTCCGCCTGCCACCACCTTCTACTTCTCCGACTGTGAAGATAGAAGGTCTACGCTGTTAGTGGATTGTGAGCGATTTCGCCGTAGAATACTCCAGGCTGAAACATTCTTAGCAAGTTGTCTGCTACGCAAGATGCATCATATGAGTACATGCAATAAATTAGATCACAGTGACTGTTATGATTGCGTAAAAACAGTGTCGAGCAAGAATTGTTAATGTTTTCAGTTACGGAGCTCCGATCCTCACAGAGTCAGAGCTAGACCCTAACTAATGCATGTCCCGTAGTTATTGTGCGATGTGAAAACTTGGTGGGGGAAACTGGTGTGGTGGGGGGTAAAGGCGAGTGTCTATCCTACATGCTTGTATCACTTCAGTATACCTGCGGCTCTTGCATAGTTCACATGGATTCGCAAATACAAGGCACTACTGTTTCTTCCACATGTTCTTCTTTTAATATTGAGCAAGCTGACAATACAAATGATGAAATACAAGTACATGAAGTTTCTAGCACAATATCTACTGATGCAGAAGCAATAATGTCATCCCTAATAGGGTTTGACTAATGATGGTGGATGTAGTAGCAACCATCTGCCGCGCACTTGCCACCTACCGCCTACCATCTGTCGCCTGCCATCTGCCGTCCGCCATCTGCTCCGCCCCACCACACTTTTACCCCCACCATTTTGTTTGATACCAAAACGCTAGCTAGCGAGTAGTCAGTACACCTCCGGCTCTCGACCGGTGTACATCGAGCTCTCTGTTGAAATGTCCATCAAAATTAGGTGTATTCATTATGACTCTATTCATCTGGCGAGGCCGCAACTCGTCCGGATCAACAACATCGATGACAACCAACAACGGGGAACTATTGTAAACATGAATTATTGTAAATAAAGTAATATTTGTAATATGAATTATTGTAAATAAAATAAAGTAATATTTGTATTAGTACTACCTCGCACTCGTATCATTCGATTGCTTCATTCGATAATTTTCATTCGATATTTTATCGAATTAAAACTATCGAATCACAATCGGATTTTACGCGTGCGAGGTAGTACTTTTTTAAAATTACCTCCCCGTGACCTTGAACTTTGAACTTTAACTCATTTCGTCACAAAACCGCCTACGTCACTGGCTCAGCCCCAGATAACATCTTTCATGACTCAGCACTTCCGGTCACGTGACCGGATGACGTCACTTCCGGCGCAAAACCCGCAAACCCACACTACTAAAGATATAATCAGACGAAGGACAAAGCACCTAATTAGCACCATATTGTACAAGTAGCGCTGGGCCACCCACGCGTTATTTGGACCTCTCATCAATTCTTAGATTCTCTGTTGAATTTGAAACGAGCAGAATCCATGGAGCTGTATTAATAATGAGTGTTAAGTTTAGTTCAATTTCCGGTTTACTCTAAATGTTGTTTAGTCCTTGGATTACGGAAGCTAAAAACCAGCCAACTGCAAGTATTTCATTGAAGGTTTTTAGTTCTAAAGATTAGCGAAGTTCATGGATATTACTCTAATATACATAATATTATATGCTGAAGAACTTATCCATAACTCACATAAAATGCTAAAAGATTTTAACACTTTACATAAAGTTTATAAAAAAATGTTTTAATATAAGTTAAGTAGCTTTACAATTAGTCTGAAGATATTAACTCCTTTAGTTACAAAATCCTGCTGAAGATAGAGAATGAATTCCTTAAGAAATGCAAGACATCCAAATCGGAACTCGTTTAATAAGCGTGAATTACTAAAGAAAGTTAGAAACCCAGATAAACTTGATGCTTTTGAAACATTATTTATTTGGACATTTATAATTTGGCTGCGAACAATAATAATGGATCACTGCATGTTAGCTCTAGGGTATTGCAAACTCTCCACTTACATAAAGCCTGATTTTATTTGTATACATGCTAAAAAATCCAATTTTAGTGTCACAACTTTATCAACGGTATTTAATTTTGCATTTTTATGTAATCTAACGTGCATTATTTACGTGCATTATTTCTAACGTCTATTTACATTAATAGTAACCTTAAATTTAGTTTTTTTGGGAACCAGAAGATAATCATATTGTAACTGAAAGGCATCGTTCAAAATTAAAATTAAATTGATTGATTGATGTATTTTTCTATTATTTTAAACTCTAAAACAATAATATAGAATAGATATAGAAGATCGATGGTCCGAAATGGATAACATTGAATTAGAAACAAAAAAAAACAAACAAAAAAAACACGGCGAAAAGAATTCTTATTAGTTTAGTATTAATATTACATGCAAAACACAACCTATTCGGCTATGGGTAAGCCAAAGGCAAATTTAATTATTAAGTCGTCTAAGGTAGCTGAAACCAGTCTACCAATCTAAATCATTCTTAGCGCCGCTATTCTTAGTGGTTATATCAGATCAATACATATTTACAGGGCATCAAGCTAATGTAAAATAATAATTTTAATTGTTTAATGTTGAGAGAGTATTCAGTTATTTTACTTTTACAATCCATTTTGTTTTGTTCTGTAAATTAGTGATTCCTTTAAATATTCTGTCAATTCTATTCTGTAAATTTATCTTTATTAAATTTTTTTAAATAACAACTATTATTTAAACACGATCTGATTACACTAAATATTTACCTCGTAAATAGATATTACTCTTAGTTTACAAAATAAAATATACTAGCATATTAAAAAAAAATGTTTGTGGTATTCTCGTTTTACCATTAAGGTAAAGCCACTTATATTTATGCTTAGACGACTCTTAAGTCAATTAGAGGATTTGAAAGTGACACAAACGTCGAGGAACGATCTACTTTTATTGTTATGTTTTATTGGAAACAGTTGATGAAATTTATTTAGTTGTAAAGAATCGATAGAGCGGTTTTGATTCAAAGTAAATGGTGATTAATTAAAAATTTATATGTTTTGAATACTATCACCGTAAAAAATTTTTTAAAAGCCATATCAAAGTTCGGCCAAAGTACGTCAAGGTAAGTTATACTGGTTATACTGCAGTAAAAAACGTGTATTTCTGCTAAATTAATATATTTATATGTGATTAGAAATTGTTATTTCAGCCAGCTCTTTGGCTTATTTTATGATTTAAGGTTTTTTATAAATTGCTTTGAAATAAATTTTTAAAATAATTTGTACAACTTATTTTAACAAATAATGGATTTAGTAAGTGTTTGTGATTTCAAATTTATACTGTAATTTGGTATTAATGACACAGAGTGGTGTCAGTCATAATAAACAGTGGATTGAAATTATTAGTGGACTGTTCCAATGCCTCTTCTCGTATCTCCTTAATTACAAAGTTATTATTAACTATCAAATAATAGTTTAAGGATATGTAAGTTGTATTATTATATTTCAAAAGTATATAGCTTGTTTCAGGACCCACCTCTCTAAAGTATATTTTCGCACAGATACATGATATACCACAACTTGGGCGGACTTGCAAATTTAAAGCCCTCACTTGATACCAATTGCTCGCCTTTGTTGAAGAACAATGGTTCGTTATATGGACCCTTTGTCATTTTATTGTGGCCCGATCGCTTTAGAAGACAGGAACCACTTACTGTGTGTTGACTTTACTATTATTTAGTTAACATGTTTAATTTATCTTTACTATTGTAACATAATGAGGGAGATGTGTGTCTGTCTTTATGTAATCTGAGTTCCGTTATACTGCCATAACCCCTGAAGATATTGAGCTGAAACATTACAAGGTAGTTAATAAAGGGTAGGCATACATTTACACATTTCAAAAAGCCATTAGCGGCCCACTCCATTGTTCTGTAATAGTTTTGAAATTATTCTTAAGGATATAAATTAGCTTTGGAGTTACTGTAGCAGCACTTAGGATTTTTTAAACTCGTGGTTTATGATTTCGAGTTGCCCTTGCGAAGAATGTTACTCTCATAAGTGTTTTGGCGCAGCCAAAATTAAAATATTGAATTCAGCCTGAAGTGAGACATCCGTTTTGTATCTTACCCTTTGTATTAATGGTGTAAAATATTTAGTTATCTCAAAAATGTAATAACAAATCTTATTTATTAAATTTTATTTTATATTCGTCCAAGTAATACTGCTATGCTGGGGCTAAAAAGGACCTAAGGTCGTCTTCATGTTTTCTACAATAAGAAATTATGAAATCATGTTTTTGTTCACCCTCATAGGTTCAGTTAAAAAATACTTATTTAAGAAGATTATATCGGATTTGCCCATGATACTGTGTTCTATTCTGTTCCTTTGGTTGAATAAAAAGATTTGAATTTGAATTCGTGTTAGTTAACGCTTCGAGTTCAGTTCATGTTTAAAAAGTCATGAAGTAAATTCCTTGAATAAATGTACTATTGGTATGTACTTAGAATAAATCAAGTTTAAAGCTAAAACAGAATTGCTGAACTTTATATTTTGTACCTTTTAAGGTAATGAGTATGCATATATTTTGTCTACATGTTTTTTTGGTGAATTTCCTATGGAAAGTGAACTATTAGCATGACCCGACGGTGAAACTTAAGCCCTGGACCACCACAGAAGTTCCTAACATGACCCCCTGAACACGTTTTGGGATGTCCTTCAAAATTATATATATATATATATACATGTATATATATATATATATATATATATATATATATATATATATATATATATATATTGTGTTATGCACTCTAACTTTCGCATTTTTTGCCCGATTTACTTAAAATTTGGTAGGGACGTTCCTTTCTATAATCAGTTGGACAAGTACGTTTGCCAAAATAATCGGAAAACTTTAAACTCCTTTTTTGGGGATTATTCTTTCAAATTTCGAGTTGTTGGGCCCAAAAAGGGTCAGAAAAGCCCCGGGCATTAATGCATGTATTAAGATGGGAATTAATGAATGGAGAGTTTTAAGCCAGCTCTCGTCATTCAAGCATAAATATTTACCGAGTTATTAAAGAAAATGTATATCGATTAAACAGAGTACGTTGTCTTATGGGGTTTTTACATTAGAAAAGCATGTTATTTATTTGTTGGTGTATTTGTTTCATCTCCATCAACCACGCGCCTACTTTTAAGCCTGGTTGGACCTTCTCCTAACCTTATAATGCGCAAAATTGTATTCCTAACATTGCAGGTATATTAAACCAGGAGCATCAGAAGAGCCAAAAAATCAATGTTTTCAGATTTCAATAAAATTGGCATAAATGTATGTTTTTACACTGGGTTTGAGTTTTAAAAGTTTTGTATGTGGAAATTCACTTCCCTCACGTCAGCGTGCTGCGTGCGAACTCGTTTGTAACTACAAACAAAATATTTCGCTTTTCAATTGTGCTTTAGGGAACCAATAAAAAGTCACGAACTATTACGGGCTTATGAGCTCAAACTGAAAGGGATTTTTTAACCATTTTCTTCCGAAAAAAAAATGTTTAAATTCAAAACTTAAACAATCAGTACTTAAACCAATATATACCTCCCTTTTGGCATTTAACCGAAAATATTTATCACATATTAACACAATAATCAGTTTTTGTTTCAAGAATTATCCATCGCTTCACTCATTGGATATCTTATCTCCACTGTTCTCCAGTTGGGAGTACAAAGTCAGTGTTGTACTGTGACAACCCCCGTTACATCAGGTGGCCGTTGAGCCAGGGGGAGCGCCGGCGGAGGGTGATGGATGGCAGGGGCGGATAATTGATTTTCGCAAGGCAGAAACACGCGTGGGTTTCACTGTTGTTCACATCTCCGGGTATTTTTACCACCACGGACCGATCCCAACGTTATATTGCAATATTGAACCCACGTTTGTATTAAAGCAGCCAAGAAGTTGATTACCAATAAAATAATGAATGATACAGGTTGTATGAAAGACAAGGTAGTTTGTATTGCTTAACTTACTCGAGTTTAATGTAATATCTTAGCTTTGAAGCAGAATTGTTTATACCTTATTAATTCTCGAGTTAAGATTTTACCTTTTATTAAACTGTAAGTAAATGCATTTAATAGTGCTATAAATTAAAGGAGTAAATAAACTATAATGATTACTGTTCTTGAAAACAGTTATATTTGGTAATTAATATCAATAATGTAACATCACAGTTTTACAACAGACTTATTGTGTAGTAAAGTAACAATTGATAAAAGATTGTAAAATACCATGAAAATTTATAATTCTGTGTCTGGTTACCTAACAATGTTGAAAGTAAGGTTGGATGTAAAGTGTATAAAATGCAAAGAATGTTGTTGTCAAAAATACTCATGAAAATTTATAATTCTGTGTCTGGTTACCTAACAATGTTGAAAGTAAGGTTGGATGTAAAGTGTATAAAATGCAAAGAATGTTGTTGTCGAAAATACTAACTACAGAGAAAGGCAAATTACATTTAACCTAGGTCTTTTGTAGAAGTTGTTCGTGGTGTTTTAAAATATATTCAAAAATTGTTGCTTTACTACACAATAATTCTGTTATAAAACTATGATGATGGGGTAACGGTTAAATTATTGATATTGCTAGACAATACATGTGGTCTGTAAACAAAAAGGTCTGACTGAAAAGCAATAAATTCTTTTATGGGTATAATACTTTACACCTATGATTTTTATTTAAAATAAAAAACCATTGATTAACAAAATATTTCAACTTTAATTACAATTTATCTGAGATAGTTCACAAACCAATTTTGAAGAGGTGAGAACAGTTTAATCAAGACACAAGGAGCACTTTCCTTGCCCTGAAAATTCGTTGTTGACCAAGTTTAATACTAGTTTTGCACTTCTAACATAATTTGTCACCATTATTATTATTATGATTAGTGAATTTTCTATAAAATAGTGAACTATTAGCATTACCCGCACGGTGAAACTCAAGCCCGGGACCACCATAGAAGTACCTAACGTGACCCCCTAACGTGAAAGGTTTTGGGGGGTCGCTAACAACTTTATATATATATATACATATATATATATATGTGTGTGTTCGCACTCTAGCGGTCACATTTTTTGTGCGATTTACTTGAAATTTGGTGGGAACCTTCCCTTCTGTAAACAGTTGGACAAGTTTGTTGGGCAAAACAATCGGACAACTATAACCCCCTTTTTTTGGTAATTTAATTATTCAAATTTTGAGTTTCTGGGTCCAAAAAGGGCCAGAAAAGCCCTGAATGTAAAATTAATGCAAGAAAGAAGATGGAGATTTTTAGTAAGGCGAAAGTTTTAAGCTCTCTCCATCATTCTAGCACAAATATATACCGAGTTATTATAGAAAATGTTAATTGTCTTAACACAGTAAGTTGTCTTATGGGGATTTTACACTGGAAAAGGCTGTTTTTCATATCTTGTAGTTTATCACCCACAATACCCCTATGCCAACTTGTTATCCTGACTATACCTCCTCCTAACCTTATAATGTACAACATTGCCGTCCTAATAATGAATTTAAGGATAACCAGGAGCATCAGAACAGCTAACAAATTTAATTTTTCAATTTTCCAAAAAAAAGTTGCCGGTGTTGTTTTAAACCCTTTATTAGATTTTTTAAAGATGTTAATGCGGAAACTCACTTCCCTCACGTCAGTGCGCTGCATGAGAACTCGTTATTATTATATTTTGTTAATTGAGTGTGTTTTTTATATATTTTTCGCAAGACCAATTTAATTGTAATTATCTTTGCAAGTAGTTAGGCTCAACGGGTTTTGCTCATTTATTGTTGTATCCTTTCTTATTTACTATTCCGAGAAATGTTAATGAATTATTATATTATAAGTAGTAATAATTATAAAAAGCAACGGTTTACTATAAATGTCTTGATTAAGGATATTATTTTACCTAAGTATTATATACCCCATGTATGAATCATGTTCTCTTTGAATCGGGATGTTCAAAAAACTACATTTGAAAAAACTATCCTTGAAAATGTACTTAAACTTTATATAAGGAGTATTTGCGGTTTAATGCATAATATGACTTATTGACATAGGTAAAAATATAAAATATACCCACATAAATTTTTTTTGGTCTACTTATTTTTTAGCTACAAATGTTTAACCGAAAAGTCATTAACAATAATTAAGTTACATTTTGCGTAGTAGGAAGCTATTGAGCGTAAGCAGCTGTCCCATCTAACATCGAGGGCGAGACATTTGAGCAGACAAGGGTTTAATTATACACACCTCGCAATCCGAGCCAGACCCACCAGCTAGAGAGTATGTGCCATCTCTTATACAAAGATGACGAAACAAATTGTATTTATGGTGTTAAATATTTGTATCCTGTGCAGCTAGTTATAACTTTTCATATAGTCTAATATTTTTACAAGCAATGCGCGAAACACTGAAGTCTATGGCTGAAGCAGTTATAATAAATTATTTAGCTGTCAACGAACCTTTGAAACCTTTTTAGAAACCAACATCTTTTAATATATTTAAAGTAAAATAAAATAAACGGTATCAGGAAACTGCCACATACTTTCTCCCTTTCAGACAAACTTTAATGAATAAATTACTTTTTATTTATTAAATATAGATACAAAGCACGGTCGAATGTACAGAAAATCTTGTAAACAAGTTGTTTTCAAAAATATCAACCCAAATTCCTGTTTAGGAGGCACTACAGAATCCATCGCTACACACGTGGTTTTAAGAGGGGAAATGCTACCTATTCCCCCCTCAGGGTTATTAAGGGGGCAACATATTTCGAATTTACTCTGTTGGTCAATGCTAACTTCACAAGCATATCATGTTTGAACGAAATTGATCAATAAATAAGAGAGAAATAGTAATTTTTGTATTCTCTATAAGAATAACATTGGACAACGTACTGCGTTTACTGCAAAATTTTTATTTTTATTTTCTCTGTAACCTGTAATCGTAGAATACTAATTCAGAATACTAAATTATTTAGTTTTTTGAGCTATTTTTAATGGTGAGCAGTAATATTTTTAATATTTATGTTTTTGTAAGGAAAAATAAAAAAAAAGGAATTTTTGATATTTTAAGTCTTATAATTTCTGAACCCGAATTTTTACAGAAATGCGGGTGGTGTCATTTTGTTGTAAAACTAAATTTCTACAAACGACTGAAGTTTAATCAAAATCGTACAGCCGTTTTTGAGAAATCTCTATTTTTCATGTTTTTTGGCGGTTTTTGGGGGATAATTACCCTTAAAAATAAAAAATTTCCAAAAATTGAAAAAAAACAACTGGAGATATCGTGGATTAGTACCGAAATACCGAATTTCATAAAAATCGGACCATTGGTCAGGGCTGTAGCTCTGTACAGACAGACAGACAGACACACACATACATCACGTAAAAATCACTTTTTTGGGTTCAGAGTGCACCAAATGAATATTTCATTCGAAAATTTTGACGAAAACAATACTTTCTCCATATACTACGTATAAGGGGAGAAAGTAAAAGGATTATTTCTTTAGTGAGATCATACATTTGCGCTTTGCTTCGTTGTGTGTATATGTGGAGGCGTTAAAGTTGTGTTGAGGTAGCTGAGAAGTATAACGTTCGGCACTAAAGAACATATTTATAGCTTTGGTCGATTAATATTGTTTTATAAAATATGTTTGAAATGTTTAAAGGTTAAAATAAACCAAACATATAGTCTTAGCTTCCTACACGAGGAATGACTAATCTGATTTTGATACCAAAATCAACCGGAAAGTAATCTAACTTATCCTGTTAAACATATTGCTTTAAAATGTATAACATCCTGAGTGTCTTTCTCTGCATTTTTGTATTACTCACATACTTATAACTTTTGTTTGCATAAACATATACTTATCTTAAGGGAACATTCATTGTTTATTATTAGCATTCAACAGTTTTATGCAGAATGTTGCTATTTGTAATACGCCGTTATTGCACATAAATATTCATGTTGTCTCCAATAAACACTCCTAAATATTTTGTTTGATGATAAACGGGAGAAGGCTGAGTAAACGGAGATACGTCCAATCATGTAGGGCGGACTCACACACAAACGCACCCACACACACAAACGCACCCACACACACAAACGCACCCACACACACAAACGCACCCATACACACGAGCTTGGGTTAGACGATGATGGAAGATTAAAGAATAAAATGCATTATGTAAAGTTAAACGATGTTATAAATTACATAACAAAGTAAATTCAATAAAAATAGATGTATTACAAAGTTATATAAATTATTAATTAGGTATATCAAATAAATAGTTTAAAAATATGGTTTGTACATGGCAACATAACACTTATACATTTGATACATCACCTATAATTGTCAGATAAAATAATTTCTTAATAATTTAAACTTAATAGATTATTTTGTACTACCCCCTCTCCCCCATTACCTAATGAAAAACTGTTATTTTCATCAAAACTTTCTATCTTGATTTTTTGGTGAAATATATTCGTTTAAACATGGTAAATATGTTAAGCTAAAAGTTACCAACAGAGGGTATTTGCAATTTGTTGCCACCCAACGCTCCGGGGATGGAGATGGGATTTCTCCGATTAAAACAAACTGTGTACAGCAAATGACTCCACAATCCTTCCTATCATCGGATTTGAGTAAACGCTTCTAGAAATAAGGTTTACTAGAGGATTACACGTACTTACAGGCTACCGCACTTTGTATTGTATAACAATGTAAGGACTTTTTGATTACAAAGAGGGTTCGAAATTGAGAAAGGTATGTGTCAGTTTTCTAATGCAGATTTTTTATCCTATATTTTATATTTCACTAAATATTCAAAATTAAGTCGTTTTCTATTAAAATGTAATTCTTCCTTATAAATATAACAACTGACTAACGTATTTTTCGTCATACTGCTTCAAAAACAACTGTTTTTGACAGTTGCGTTGAGATTCAAAAGTTCTTCTTTTTAGTCTTTGGATAATAACATATGTTTTGATGATCATTATCGTACTAGTACTAAAAAGATCATTATTGATGATACTTTTGATTCGAGGTCGTCATAAATCGATTAAAATTCGTTCGATAATAAATAATCGAAACATTCATTGTTATTATCGAAACTTTCATTGTTGTATTGTTATTATTTTTGCATTCGTTTCCCGTACACCACTGGTGAGTGACAACTGTGAGTGACACGATGGACGAAGTTAGTAGGCCTAATTATTTGTATCGAAATATTCAAGGTAAATTTAGGGTTATCATATTTCCATGACAACCGTGCCCAAATCGAATGTTTGTTTTGAAGAACAACCGATTGATTCGAACCACAATGATTGGTTTGAAGTGATCGACTCAATAACCGATAGATATGAATGAATCGAAGTTATGTATGTGCAACAGCTGATTGTTTCAAGAGACAAGCTGAAAGAAACATTTGAGGTTATGAAGACACAGTACGTAAATTTTACTTTTGTTTTTATTTAAACCTTAAGTTTTTTGATAGTATGACGAAAAATATAGTTCGTCACTCGGATCAAAAGTGTCTTTTTAATACTCGCTCATTTCCCAGCCTCGGCTTCGCCTCGGCAGTTAAACTGGAGCTCGTATTAAAAAGATCCACTTTTGATCCTAGTGACGAAATATACTATTTATTAAAAAAATTAAATGTGCTACGATTGATATGAATACGTTTTTTAATCTTGTGTGATTTTTTAAAATTTTAAACAATACATCTAATTAAAAAATTACATTATTAACTAGTTTTATTTGGATCAAACCACCATTTACTGAAAATAACACAACACGTTACTCAACCAATCTTTTATATTTTCTATATATTATAAGTATAAATTATGTAATAAGGTAACCTAACAGTTTTTAACTATTATAAATCAATGATAAAAAGTGATTTTAAACGTATATTTTATGTAACTAGGCAAACGGGCAATATCTATTAGACTTTGGCACTAAGTAAAGATTTTTAGAAAAAGAACACTTTTCACGTCACGTGACCAATTCCAGAAGTAATCAGTCCACAAACACTGGAGGACAATAGACTAAGGATTGGATCAGGGAGTGGGACTTATCAAACACACAGCTCCCTCTGCTTTGTTCTTTGGTTGTTAGTTACAGCGATTTAGAGAATAAGTAAATTCCAGTTAAACGTATGACTCTGATTGAATAAATAAGCGCTGATTAAGTCTCATTGTTATTTGTCTAAGAGTTTTAATAAGAGGTATTTAGTATATCCATATAATATTAAATCTTAAAAAATAATTTTGGATGTTTTCGTAGTTTTCTCATAACTTTTTTAAACGATTATTTATTGCCAACTAGTTATCCTGTTGATCGAATCCGAGCAAGTTTGTACCCAACGAACAGTTATAAACAAACATAACAAAACAAATGATATTAAAACGAATAAAAACATCTGAGAATAATGCGGATAACGTACTTTCAATCAACACGTAGTTTAGACTTGCGCCGTTAGATAACGCTACTGTTCCGAAAATTCAGCCCTTTGCTGTATTTAAACTATGCCTTTTCTTAAAATTATGAGACGTATTGTCAAATCTATGTAAAAATACCTTTAATTCGACACCTCAAACGTTAAAATCCGTTCAGCCGTTAATGAGTTATGACTGTGAAGAAAAAAACCCTAGCGTATTAATATATTACAATGAAATAAATTTACGTTAGTGTTACCTAAATACCCTTAAAGTATTTCCTTAAAAAATTAAAATTGTTATAAATATTTTACTTTGGGAAATTAAGAATCAATTTTCATATAACAAATATAAAATTACAAAATACCTCTCAAAAGTTATTTTAGGTCGCAACACTCCAAATTGTAATAACTAGCTATAACTGTATAAACCAAATACCATCTTTATATATAATTCTGTAAGCAAAATGTTTAAGTCATAATTGTGGGAGTTTGGCAAATCGCAGGATAGTGGGAGACGTCTCAAAATAAAGATCCTGATTCTAGGGACTCGGGAGAAATAGCAGTATTTCCAAAAAAGTTACCAGCAAACAAGAAATTACGTAAAGCATCCCCCATAAGAAAAGCATGGGGATTTATAAACGTCTGCTTTGTTTACATTAAAACATGTGAAGTGTCTACCTTGCCTACGAACTTACATGTGTTCCTACTTGGAGCAAAGTTAGGGGCTGTCGCCCCTTCAAGCCACTAGTATTTATGTATTTATTTTTCTGCTAAAACTTGACAAAGGTCTAACTTTTATAAACAAATCTTCATGCATATTGAATATTCAGCTCACCTGCTATCTGTAGACAGAATTCAAAGTTCTCTAACTGTGAGACTGGCCCATGAGGCTGACTAATGGAGGCCCACGCCGATTAGTCCAGGTCCTTGAATTCCACACCAGCCACGATGCTATCTATGCCGTGTTAACAGAGATTAGGGTTGTCGTGGAATCAATCTACCAGGAACTTGACCAAACTCTAATGGCGGCCAGGTGTTTCCATATCAGATGCTGAATTCCTACAAACGTATTTGGTGTGTTGCTATTTATACATTTGTAAAATGTTAGCCATCTTTTACATTTTAATTAGATTTATCAGGGTATTTACATTGAACGTGGGGGATTACTTTAGAATTTATTTAGTTATTTTTTAAATTACGGTAGTTTTTAACCTAAATATAATAAAAAATCTTACATTTATGAATGTCATCAAAGTTCATAACGTTTTACAGTTAATTTTGTATTTATATTTCTCAACGACAATGCAATTCCATGCATAACGTAACTACAAGTTGTTGGATTACCAATATACTCGTTTAAACTACCTAAATTGAGTAATAAATAATAAAAACTTGTTCGAAATAAATCAATTTATTTTTTTAACAAATTATTATTTACATTGAACATTGCAAGATTAATTATGATGAAATTTGACAATGTTATAAACATCGTACTTAGAAACTAGTGGGAACAATATTTACATTTAAAAAAATAAATATGAATTTAAAAACATATGCAACAAATAATATTGAAGTAAAAACGCACATCTAACCTAAACAATCAACATGAATATAAGTTACTAATTTACTCCATAATTAACAAACATATCTTAAGAATAGTCTTAAAAAATAACTAGAAATGCGGTCTTTGGCTTACTAATTGAAACGGGGTTGCCGTGTTAACATAAGTAAATAATGTGTAATATAAATACACCTTTACAGTTTATGAAACACACATGATTTTTTAAATATAGGATTCATAAAAACACATGTTCGTCTAACGTAAGATTCTTCAATGCATTTTCAATGGTAACATGGATAGATTTTATTGACAGTTCAACCCAGATGTGGATGGGAATTTAAATTTGTTTGGTATAAAAACTTCTCGAGGTTTGACCTAATAACCGTTTTAAGTTTGCAAAATATATGCTAACCCGTTATTGCTTAGCTCATGAATAAATATTGGAATATTTTGAACATCGAATTACAACTAAATGAGATATTCGAGTATTTAGTAGTATAAACACGCCGCTTTGGTGTAAAATGATTAGAAAACATGATTTATTCATAATTGCTGGATTATTTTAATACGACATCCATAATATCTATGCTGTTACTTTTAGGACAGAAATGTACTAATATTCTATGCAAAGTTATATTTACATATAGACGTAAGACCTTAAACATATATTTGGATTCCGTTCCAAATAAAGGTGTTGTCTTACATTACTGAAAACTAATGAAAAAAATAATATTTATGTATTGTTATGTTAAAATATTTATTAAATATTACATGATTGTTTTAAACGTTACTTTATGACGAACTGTAAAGTTATAGGCTCTAATCCAGTGTTCTTAGCTAGTGGTTTGGGTTTTAAATTTTTATTCCAGGATAAACATATCATCTTTATCGAATAATATTAAAAGAACCTAATAATATTTGTTTATTTGCTGATGATATAAGTTTAAAAATATCAGGGATTTCTGAACCTGATGTCGAAATTTCTGCTTTTTAAAATCTTTCTAATACTATGCAGTATTTACGCAGGTTAAATGTATTGCCAACCCCTATTAAAACCAAATATATTGATTTCTCTGCTTCAAAATTAAAAAATGGTAAAAGCACAAATATTTTCAAGGGTGAATATTTTTTTAATGAATTAGACACTATTACATTTTTGTGGTTAAACGTAGGTATCCACTTTACCTGGGACAATCATGTAGATTCAGTTTACAAAAAGATATCATCAGGCCTCTATGCATTGAGACAGATGTCCAAATTCAGTAGTTTTGAAACTTTAAAAATTATCTATTATGCTCTAATTGAATCACATATAGCTCTTGGTTTATGACTTTATGGTTCTACCTCAAACAATAATCTACACAGAATACTATTACTTCAAAAGAAAACCCTTCGTATTATGTTAAAATTGAAACCGGGGGACTCTGTAAAAGAACATTTAAAAAATACAGAAATGTTGACAGTTTATGGTTTATTTATTTTTCAGTTAGTAATTTATGTTAAATCAAACTTTCAAAAATTACCCCAATTAAATTGTTTTCATCAGTATGAAACAAGTAAAGGTAACCAACTGGCATACAGAAATCATATTTCTTCACTCTTCACAAAAAACCCTCATATACTTGAATAAGAGTTTTTAATTATTTTCCAGAATATCTTACACGAATATCTTCAAAAGTTTAAAAATCAAGTAAAGCTGTATATTATGAATAAGCCACTGTATAGTATTGATGACTTTTTTCATGATTTTGGTAGTGAACCTGGCAAGTTAGAATTAGAACCAAGATTTTATTTAATTTGAACTATTATTTATTAAGAATTATTGTATTTTATTATTTGTTTTCAGCATACATCTAAACAATGTATCTAATGACACCAGTCTGTACATTTTATGTGCTTAATGAATAAAGTATTATTGATTGATTGATTGATTGACTACTACTTGGGCCCTTAGTGACAAAACATATATGATCATGGCTTTACAAAACTCGAGAAAGAGATGGAAGTTATTGATTTAGTCTTTGATTCAATTAAGAAGCATAAATACTAGGACTGTTAATTTTAAGAATTTGAACCAACAATCTGTCTCTATCAACTATCATAGTTTAGGCCCTGTTTAGTAAATTGTTGAATAGGTTATTAATATGTAATTTCGTAATGCATAGCACAACATGTATAGTTCATTAACATCATTCCTTATATCATTCAAAATTATGCAATCAGAAAAAGAGATTTGTTCTTATATAGCAACCTTTTACGATATTTTTGTCATAATTTTCCTTGTTCCATAATCGTGGGAAGTCCAAAAGAAAATTCAAATTGACTCTTTAATTATACGGCGTGGAGTATTCGTTGACTTCAAAAGAAACTAAATAACAACAAGAAATCCGTCCAAACACCCAACCACTGTTTTTTTTTTGGTCAAGCGTGATCAGAATCCTCTGATATGTAATCAGGTGGTTATTTATTACCCAAATTAGAAGCTACCGGGCTAGTTCACAAATCAGTGTAGATGTGTGATAGCACTAAACAATGGTGGGGAGGGGGAGAGATCGTCGCGGCGCGTGGAGCACCAGCCCAGCCAGTGTGAGAAACACAGTTTTTGGAAGTGTCAAGTTGCCGAATGGCGTTATTGTTACCTCTTCTAATACAATTTGTAGTATTACATTACATCTCATTCATCATTAATAATAATTTCCCCATAATTTTGTATATTTCTCCCCATATAAATGCCATCTTACCTTAGTCATGCTGAATAACTCACCTTTTATCTATTTATTATCATAATGTTTCTCCTTGCTTCATAATAATGTATGTCACTGTAATTTAATCTGTTCCCTTTATTATGTGTTATTTTGTGTTAATCAACTTGTTATTTTACATTATTTCATTTAAAGTGCTAAGTATTAAACAACTGTTTCCCTCACCCCACAGAAAATCATCTCCCCTTGTTTCACAATAGAATATATAATCAATTATGCCCATGTTCACTTTATTTACCTTATATTGATTGATAATCAACCATCTTTCACAGTATATTAATAATTTTAATACATTAATTGACCCTAAAATAATTTCAATATATCCTACTTTAGATATAAGATTTGTAAGACAATTGCAATATAGTAATATTTTACATAGTACTACTTTTCAAAATTAGTCCTTAGAAAACCAAATTTAGTGTCAAGTGTTACAACATGTGAATTCACCCATCTGTACAACCAAACAATGGAAAAATGAACTTCAAGACTGCAAACCCTGTCCTCTTCTTGTTGCTGCCTTCCCTCCAGTGTGATAACTTCATTTTTGTATAGGCCAAGTTCCTAATTAATAAATTGTCCCAGTATGGCCTAAGGTTTGTCTACTTAGAGCCTAAACAGTAAGGATTTCTCCTGCCCAACAGAGTAAAATTTAAATTCAAACCCTTTTATTAATTTCCCAATTTATAATACTCAGGGCGAAGAATTATTGCAGACTTTTTTCACCACTGGTAAGTAACACAAATTTAATGAGGTTTCAGGATCTGGAATGTGATCCCGTCTTCAGGTAAGACAAATGCGTAATACATAATAAAATTACACAAAATATTAGTCAAACAATCCAAACTAGATGAAAAACATACAAAAATTATAAAATAGATAATTGTAAAAGCAGCTAAAATGAAAATAAAACCAAACACACAAGCCGTGCAAGGAACGGAACACACGGCACTGAATGGGACAGAACCAGTATCACCCGATTGGTTATACAACTGTTAGTATTTTTATAGTTTCTAGAAAGAAACTAGACTGATATTTCACAATTTTTTTCAAAGTTTCAACAGTTTAGGGTTGTAAGAAACTGTACGTGAAATGAATCTGGACTCAATCACAGTATTATTGCTCATTCCGCTGCTGGATAACCACTAAATTATACACTGTACGATTTTTTCCTTAGAACCAATCAAATTAAGTCCTCTAACGTAGTGTGAACTTGTAGCTCCATCTCAACAGTTCTAGTTCTACAATTTACACTCACTGTGTGGCTGATTTACAAACAATAGGACGAGAGATTTTTAATCTGGTAGAAGAATGCGGGCGCGTGCAGGCATTCTAAGCGGGGAATTCGCGATGTCGTCGGTCGCGCGTTTGATGGGTACTTGGAACTGGCACGCTTCTGATTTTAATTCTAGAAGTTTAACGAGCTTGTTTATTTTCATAACTTATAGATTGATTCTTCGTTCCAAATAAATAGTTTTGAGACCTTCATTAAACAATGTACAATATCCTAGTCGTACCGCTAATATATATAATAATAGTCTTTTTAAACTCAGACTTACGTTTGCAGCCTATACTCAATCCCACGCTCACCGTGCAGTACGCGCCCATAAAACATGCATTAAAAAGCGGTTTGAGAGGTACTAAAAGCCGTCTTAAAAATATAAACTTACCTGACTTTAATCGTCTTATATTTAACTATTTATTATCACTGTGCCATTCAGTCATTTTGTTTTTTCATGACACTTTTGTCCCGATAAAGGCACAACTGTTAAGACACGTTTTACCTTACTTATTTTAACAAACAGTAATAAATTCTTCTTTAGCGCTTTTACGCAGATTGCGAGTATAGCTGATACAACCCGTAGGGAATTAACATGATTATTACAGCTCAGGTATTACCATGGAAATATGCTTTAAGACCTGTACTGCATTTACGGTGAACTTGGAATACCGCTTTTTACAGGCTGAATGCACATAGTCAGTGACGTTAAAATTGTTGATCCATGAAAATCTCGTCACTACATTTAAAATTATGAACGACCCAATCACTCTTTTATCCCATTTTATCGTACCCATGGCTCAGATATTATTCTGTAGTAATAAAACTGGTCTGGCTGAACAGTATTAACGTTTTACTAAATTAAATGTCATCGTTTTTGTTTCTAAACTTGAATTGCCGTTATTTTAGTAACATTACTGTAATTTATTACGTAATAGATATATTTTAATTAATCACATCTGCTTTAAGGTGCTTAAAAAGATTTACGTTTTGTATAGTAATATATTTGTATTTGCATTATTTTATTTGAGATTGAGCAATTAGTCTTGGTAAGCGTAAAATGATTTAAATCAAATCTAAGTCGTTTGTAGTTTGTTGCGTTTATCAATTAACCCAACAAATGTAGCGTATTTATTAATAATAAACGGGAGAGAAATCATAAAAAAGAAAGTAGAATGCCATGTACTTTTATCCCATAAAAGGCTTTATAAAAAATCACTTCCGTGATACATTTTTTAATTGTTGAACTTTAATTCTGAAACACTAATTTGTTATTCTTTGGTACTTTAAATACTCAAAGTTTTACTAAAACAATTATTTTTGAATAACTGCAAACCAACTAATTTTTAATTTAAAATCTTTTGTTGGTTTACAACACTTTCATATGTAATGATTTATTTGGTTTTAGTGGCAATTTCCTTTAAGCCTTCATGTTTATTTATGGGGACATTAATTACAACTATTTGCATATTATTAACATTACATGAACAAATTTATTATTTCCGATTCTAATTTCCATTACAGACCATGAAAGCAAAAGAGCAGCGCAGGGAAACCAGTTATTTACTGTTCTTAAGTCCTCTCCTTAAATAGTGTAGTTCTCTAATTGAAATTGGAATTCCCGAGTATCTTTCACTAATATAAAACACCCTACAAAATTTACAGCTTGAAGTTTATACTTTAATTAAAGGTGGAAAGTATTGCCATAATAAAAATAGTTTCACCAATATCAGTGTAATTGGCGAGTCGGTGTATTGGTGAATCAAGACGCTTAGTGAAATATAAATCGATAGTTTAAATGTGAATTAGAATTATAAATGGAGTGCTCTCAGTCCTTTGGAATATTACTTAAACAATTTGGGCTACATCCACATCATGTTATTATCAAATTGTCATCAAAGATCCTTTGTCAAATCGTCTTATTGATCTTTTGTCTACGCTTTTGTGGAATCTTTTACAAAAACTCGCAACAAAGAATGCACGTTTCTTTATAGCATTAGGATAAGGTGGGTGTTACCCGAATAAATTTTATAAATAACATATTCACGCTATTCATTACAAAGGTTAGATCTTCTCGGTAAAACTTTGGAATATGTCAAAAGCACTAGGTAAAACCCTAGGTTATATGGAAGATATTTTAAAAGTTCTTTAAACCACAAGGTGTAAAATCGTTTTACATTATATTTTTTTAAAATTACACCTAGATTATACACCAAACGATAAGGTATGCAAGAATGATGGCCGTTCTCTCATTAGGCCTCGTTATAGATCGCCTTAAACTATCTTACACGTATGTTTACTGACTTATTCACGGGGACAGTACAGGTGTTCATTTATTTTAAACTACTCTTAATGATCCGATGACACGTAAGTAAGTGAGTGAAATATAAAAACAGTACTTGGTACAACAAATTAAAAAACGTTTTCTAAAAGAAAATTAGAGAATTGTTGTTCTACATAAGGACTTTGATAATCTACCTAAGGGGGTTTATACTAGATATATATTTGTTGAGGTAGTTGGAAACCAACCATTTGTTGATAACGTTAGACAAATATGCTTTTGTGCAGTTATATTTGGTTTTACATAGTAAAACATAATGGTATTTTTTTTAAAAGGTATACCTCTGATTATCATATTTCGATATGATAATTGTTATACGAAGATATACAGAGGTAGATATTGTTTTATTTTATAACTGTAAACATTATAAAACATATTGCATTCTACAAAACAATACTAAGTTGTCGGCAATGTTGAACAATTTTGGATGACTTTTTAAAGTGTATACATTCCACATAACAAACTAAGAGATCTCCATTAAATATTAACTACGCACATACAGTTGACTACATTGACCACTTGCGTTAAGCTGTCAAATGTTAGATAATAAAGTTGATACAAATTTAATTGCTTTTAATTGGTTGTCATTAGAGGGGGATGCTTAGTATATTAGTGAATTTAAAAAACATTCGTATTCAAATAAAAAAACTACTTAATAGTTTTGTGTCTAAATTTTCCATAGCACTCTGTATTATTCGATTTGAATTTGTTAGATAATTAATAGAAACAAAATCAAAGGGAAAAGAAAGTCAGGAAGAAAACAGTTAGGAGTGGTTTATCATTAGCTGGGCTACGCCCTAGCATAAATACTGATGAAAGGGCAACACTCCTTTCCTTTCTATTACTAACCTAAATATGAATTACTCTCTTTGAAAACACGCAGAAACTTAGTCCTATTATTAATAAAACGAGTTCGCACGCAGCACGCTGACGTAAGGGAAGTAAATTTCCACATAAAAACTTTTAAAACTCAAAATCAGTGTAAAAACATACATTTGTCCAATTTTTATTGAAATCTGAAAACATTGATTTTTTTTGTCTGTTCTGATGCTCCTGGTTTCATTTACTTGCAAAGCTGGGAATACAGTTTTGCACATTATAAGGTTAGGAGAAGGTCCAGACAGGCTTGAAAGTAGGCGTGAGGTTGCTGTGGATAGTAAAAGTACTTTAACAAAGGAATAACAGGCTTTTCTAGGGTAAAACACCCATAAGACAACGTACTGTGTTTAGCCGATACACATTTTCTTTAATAACTCGATAAATATTTATGCTATAATGACGAGAGAGGGCTTAAAACTTTCGCCTCTCTAATTCCCATCTTTTTATATGCTTTCATTTTACATCTGGGGCTTTTCTGACCCTTTTTGGGCCCAAAAACGCGAAATTTGAAAGATCGATCCCAAAAAAATGGGTTTAGAGTTTTCCGATTGTTTTGCCCAACGAACTTGTCCAACAAACTATAAAAAGAAACGTCCCTACCAAATTTGAAGTAAATCGGACAAAAAACGTGACCGCTAGAGTGCATACACACACATATATATATATATATATATATATATATATATATATATATATATATATATATATATATGAAATTTTGAACGACCCCCCAAAACGTGTTCAGGGGGTCACGTTAGGAACTTCTATGGTGGTCCCGGGCTTAAGTTTCACCGTGCGGGTCATGCTAATAGTTCACTTTCCAAAGGAAATTCACTAATAAGTACTTTCTGTAAAATAAACTCACTTTCTCTATGATATCCCAAACCATCTGATTTACTTTCAGGCAAGCACGGTAAAAACTATACTATGATGAACGGAAACTTCGAGTTTGTATGTAAAAAAATAATAAATTTTAAAGAAGGATTCAAAAATGGCACAATACATGAACATTTGGTTTTTCAAATGTACGTTTATGTTTCGTGATGAAATGGTATTAATAGAACTTAATTTCACAAAGTATAAAACGTATGTTTTTTCAACATTTTTATTTAAATAAATAAATTGTCTGAAAACGTTACAACCTAATAAAGTATTTTTGACATTGAACTACGCATTTTAAGTGCAAGGCATATTTCTTAAAGCTAATTGTTGTATTGAATGATGATTCTGTCTAGGATGACGTTTGGTGTCCTCGAGAGTTATACCTTGGACTAACTCCACCAGTCGGTATCAGTGACCAGGATGCTGTTCGTTCTGGCTTCATCACTTTGACTTGTGGCGCACCACAACGTTTAGACCTCTACTCAGAATTCCACATCACTCATGATGATATCTAACTCATGTTTACTAAGTATAGGGGTGTCCAGGAATCAACTCCACCAGTCGGTATCAGTGGCCAGGTTGCTGTTCGTTCTGGCTTCATCACTTTGACTTGTGGCGCACCACAACGTTTAGACCTCTACTCAGAATTCCACATCACTCATGATGCTATCTAACTCATGTTTACTAAGTATAGGGGTGTCGAGGAATCAACTCCACCAGTCGGTGTCAGTGGCCAGGTTGCTGTTCGTTCTGGCTTCATCACTTTGACTTGTGGCGCACCACAACGTTTAGACCTCTACTCAGAATTCCACATCACTCATGATGCTATCTAACTCATGTTTACTAAGTATAGGGGTGTCCAGGAATCAACTCCACCAGTCGGTGTCAGTGGCCAGGTTGCTGTTCGTTCTGGCTTCATCACTTTGACTTGTGGCGCACCACAACGTTTAGACCTCTACTCAGAATTCCACATCACTCATGATGCTATCTAACTCATGTTTACTAAGTATAGGGGTGTCCAGGAATCAACTCCACCAGTCGGTATCAGTGGCCAGGTTGCTGTTCGTTCTGGCTTCATCACTTTGACTTGTGGCACACCACAACGTTTAGACCTCTACTCAGAATTCCACATCACTCATGATGCTATCTAACTCATGTTTACTAAGTATAGGGGTGTCGAGGAATCAACTCCACCAGTCGGTGTCAGTGGCCAGGTTGCTGTTCGTTCTGGCTTCATCACTTTGACTTGTGGCGCACCACAACGTTTAGACCTCTACTCAGAATTCCACATCACTCATGATGCTATCTAACTCATGTTTACTAAGTATAGGGGTGTCCAGGAATCAACTCCACCAGTCGGTGTCAGTGGCCAGGTTGCTGTTCGTTCTGGCTTCATCACTTTGACTTGTGGCGCACCACAACGTTTAGACCTCTACTCAGAATTCCACATCACTCATGATGCTATCTAACTCATGTTTACTAAGTATAGGGGTGTCCAGGAATCAACTCCACCAGTCGGTATCACTGACCAGGATGCTGTTCGTTCTGGCTTCATCACTTTGACTTGCGGCGCACCACAACGTTTAGACCTCTACTCAGAATTCCACATCACTCATGATGCTATCTAACTCATGTTTACTAAGTATAGGGGTGTCCAGGAATCAACTCCACCAGTCGGTGTCAGTGGCCAAGATGCTGTTCGTTCTGGCTTCATCACTTTGACTTGTGGCGCACCACAACGTTTAGACCTCTACTCAGAATTCCACATCACTCATGATGCTATCTAACTCATGTTTACTAAGTATAGGGGTGTCCAGGAATCAACTCCACCAGTCGGTGTCAGTGGCCAGGATGCTGTTCGTTCTGGCTTCATCACTTTGACTTGTGGCGCACCACAACGTTTAGACCTCTACTCAGAATTCCACATCACTCATGATGCTATCTAACTCATGTTTACTAAGTATAGGGGTGTCCAGGAATCAACTCCACCAGTCGGTGTCAGTGGCCAGGTTGCTGTTTGTTCTGGCTTCATCACTTTGACTTGTGGCGCACCACAACGTTTAGACCTCTACTCAGAATTCCACATCACTCATGATGCTATCTAACTAATGTTTACTAAGTGTAGGGGTGTCCAGGAATCAACTCCACCAGTCGGTATCAGTGGCCAGGTTGCTGTTCGTTCTGGCTTCATCACTTTGACTTGTGGCGCACCACAACGTTTAGACCTCTACTCAGAATTCCACATCACTCATGATGCTATCTAACTCATGTTTACTAAGTATAGGGGTGTCCAGGAATCAACTCCACCAGTCGGTATCAGTGGGCAGGTTGCTGTTCGTTCTGGCTTCATCACTTTAACTTGTGGCGCACCACAACGTTTAGACCTCTACTCAGAATTCCACATCACTCATGATGCTATCTAACTAATGTTTACTAAGTGTAGGGGTGTCCAGGAATCAACTCCACCAGTCGGTATCAGTGGCCAGGTTGCTGTTCGTTCTGGCTTCATCACTTTGACTTGTGGCGCACCACAACGTTTAGACCTCTACTCAGAATTCCACATCACTCATGATGCTATCTAACTCATGTTTACTAAGTATAGGGGTGTCCAGGAATCAACTCCACCAGTCGGTGTCAGTGGCCAGGATGCTGTTCGTTCTGGCTTCATCACTTTGACTTGTGGCGCACCACAACGTTTAGACCTCTACTCAGAATTCCACATCACTCATGATGCTATCTAACTCATGTTTACTAAGTATAGGGATGTCCAGGAATCAACTCCACCAGTCGGTATCAGTGGCCAGGTTGCTGTTCGTTCTGGCTTCATCACTTTGACTTGTGGCGCACCACAACGTTTAGACCTCTACTCAGAATTCCACATCACTCGTGATGCTATCTAACTCATGTTTACTAAGTATAGGGGTGTCCAGGAATCAACTCCACCAGTCGGTATCAGTGACCAGGATGCTGTTCGTTCTGGCTTCATCACTTTGACTTGTGGCGCACCACAACGTTTAGACCTCTACTCAGAATTCCACATCACTCATGATGCTATCTAACTCATGTTTACTAAGTGTAGGGGTGTCCAGGAATCAACTCCACCAGTCGGTATCAGTGACCAAGATGCTGTTCGTTCTGGCTTCATCACTTTGACTTGTGGCGCACCACAACGTTTAGACCTCTACTCAGAATTCCACATCACTCATGATGCTATCTAACTCATGTTTACTAAGTGTAGGGGTGTCCAGGAATCAACTCCACCAGTCGGTGTCAGTGGCCAGGTTGCTGTTCGTTCTGGCTTCATCACTTTGACTTGTGGCGCACCACAACGTTTAGACCTCTACTCAGAATTCCACATCACTCATGATGCTATCTAACTCATGTTTACTAAGTATAGGGGTGTCCAGGAATCAACTCCACCAGTCGGTATCAGTGGCCAGGATGCTGTTCGTTCTGGCTTCATCACTTTGACTTGTGGTGCACCACAACGTTTAGACCTCTACTCAGAATTCCACATCACTCATGATGCTATCTAACTCATGTTTACTAAGTGTAGGGGTGTCCAGGAATCAATCTATTTACGATTCGGCCTCTCTAGTGATAGCCAGGTGGTTCTGTATCTGATCCTTATTTGTTTAAACAACATTCTTATGATCAGTTACGAAACCACACATCTAAAGAGACAAAAAGTTGTATACGGATTATAATACGAAATAAAATTGCTTTCAAAGAGACAGGATATATTTATTTAACTGCATGAAAGAACATTTTTAAAATTATATAGGAAATGAAACCTTTTTATATTTTATTAACGTATTATGCAAAAAAGATTATAATTTGTGCAAGCTTTTAAATTACAATATAATAAGTAGACTCAACCTTGTAATTAAATTGTGCCACATATTTGAAGAATATATGTGAATTTACAACTAATTAAATTTTAAATCATAAAGTCAAATAAAATGTGGCAAAGCCTGTAAAACAAACATCTTGTTTCAAATATATTTAAGTTTTTTTAAGAAGCTAGTACGTACATTTTCCCTTATTGATCAGGAAAATTAATAAATAAATACATTTTGGAAAAAATAGTTTGCCTAATCAATGATGATGGCAAATGTAAAAATCACCATCAGCAACAATTAGTTTCAAACAAAGAAACAATCAGTTAGCCACTAATATAATTTTGTGAAATCCTGCAAACAAAAATATAACCTATTTTTTAAACTAAACTTCTTTAAAACATACTATCTCTTACTTCGCACACTTATTAGACTAAATTTCAATTTTATATTCTATTTAGAAAGACGTGCATACAACCTTACTCTTTATATTCAAAATCGTGTTTTTCCCAACAACCAGTATCGCTACCACGGTACCGCCCTTAAATATTTCTAGGCAGGTGTTTTATGGTGATCAGGCTGCCAGGCTAGTTCATAAAGTCCCATTTGATGTGTGATAGCACCGCGCCGGCACCGGGCCGTGGTGGAGGGTGAAGGGTCCAGCACACTGGCGTGAGGACATGGCGACTCGTGTGAGGCACGCGCCCAGTGGTTCTATCTAGTTTTTATGGTCAACAAAACAATTCGAAGTTAAACTATGCGAAGTTTAAAAGTTATCTGTATTATTTCATATTCCTTTGTTTTTTTAAACAAGTTTATAAATGCCCATGTGGAGTTTGCGCATTTAAACATCTGTTTTGAGATATTAGAACTTGTCTCTTAAAACTCTAATTGTTATGGTTTAGAATTCTTTGTTTATATTTTGCAATTTTCATTGCAGATAATCTTTGATATGATGGCTGAATTATTAGTTGTGATTATTTACTAAGGGAGGTATAACCTACCGACAGAAGAACACCCTTGAAAAGATTATGTAAAAACGCTAATGCATACTTTAAAGAATTCTTTAATCACCATTAGCTATAATATCCTGCGAGTAAGGTGAATTATAAGTGGTAATACGATTAACACTTCAGTGAACTGTTTGTTTTACACTACATATAAATACAATTTTGAACAACATAATAGTCCGTAAAGTGATTGTTCTCTCGTTAACATATTACAGGTTCGAAATTTACGCCTGTGAGATAAAACACAGTGGGAACCACAAGGTTCTAAGGTATCAAAAGAATGTCGGAACGTGGAGGCATTTCTGTTATGGAATCTGTCAGCAGCAGTCGCTTGGACGGATTCTAAACTGGAAAGCAATGAAAAAAGCGTAAGTTCATCGTAAATAAAGCTAGTCAATCCCGTACTTATATAACGTAAGTACTTATATAATGGTCAACTTAATAATGTTGTAATGTTTTAACTGAAAAATTGGACATTGTTTATTTAACGTTCAACTTGAATAAGATTATATATGAATGACTGATGCTGTTTACGTGTTTCCTTTGAGTTATTAATGGGAAATGGAAATTATGATTTTAAATTACGTAAATCCTTTGTAAGTTATTGTGAATGTTTGCCTTCAAGGTAACTTCTTATCGTTTTTCGAATCAATTTGAGGTGTGTAAAAAAGGATAACTGAAATCAGCCCCTCGTGATTATTGTGTGTGCTTTGGGTGGATGACTTGTTTCGATGATAGATTATTTTGTCATCTTTCGACCTACATTACAACTTTAACTTTAATTTATGTACTTAACTCATAACGATTGCGTCACAGTAAAAAAGCACGGAAAAACAAACACGGGATGAATTAATATTAAGTGTGCCTATTAAAAAACCTGATAGTTGGAAAAGTGTGCCGCACGGTGTGACGAGTCTTGATTATGACAAGTGTCAATATATTTACCGTTTTATTTTCAAAATAAGCTTCAAGTTTTCTTTTAGCGAATTTCCCCTATAGGGAAGAAGCACTTTATATATATAAATAAATACAAATATATATATATATTAATTAAAAAAGACCAAATCTTACTAAATTGTTATTTTTCGCTTTAAGCTCCTTCAGACAATACAAAAAACTTTTTTAACCAAACACTAAACAAAATTGACATTTTATAAATAATGTAAATAATTGATAAAGAAAATTTAGAAGGTAATATGATGACAGCTGATTGGATAAGAAACACTTTAGTAAAGAGTTTGAGCAGAAATAGAAGATTTTATCTGGAACTATCTCAAATTAACACCTTGTGGATATTTTGATTTTTTTAATATCTGGTAGGTTTGTTCCATATCTCTTAGTTTTGTAACGTTTGATTTGGGTGAGCACCGGTAAATCTTTCTATAACTAATGTTTTGGGGAGCTTAGGTTTTGAAAGAATATCCTTAAGTGTCGGTGGTCTTTTAAATACCACTCGAGGAATATTTCTTATTAGACTCTCAGTAATAGGAGAGGTTTGAAGCAGTCTGAAAGCAGTTCGGATTACGTTATTTATTTTATGTAGCCCAGGATGGTATTGGATGACGAGCTTTGGACAGTTATTGTTAAATTTGCCTTGTGTATTTTGATGGGTCTTGTTATTAACTTAGCTTTTCCGATAACAGTTTTTTGGGATACCCTCTTTCCAGGAAAGCTTGAAACAAGTTGTCTGTGTATTCTTTTAGGTAAACACTTTCACAACAAAGTTTTGAAGCTCGTGTAATTAAGATTTTAGGAATCGATTTATTTGCATATACTGGATGGCAACTTGTATAATGGAGATATTGAAACGTATTCGTAGGCTTCACATTAATTATGTGTTTAAAACATCAATTTTTTTATATATATCTATATCTAAGAAGTTGACGATGTTGTTTGATATATTCCATGCAAATTTTTGAGTTTCATTAAAGCCGTTAAGTGAATTTAAAAATCCTTCAAGATTCTTTTTGCCATGTGTCCAGATCATAAATATATCGTCGATATATCGAATCCATAAAAGAGGTAAGTTTTTTTGGGCATCTAAGAATGCTTCTTCAAACTTGGCCATAAAAAGTTTGCCATAACAGGGGGGGCCATCCGTGTTCCCATCGCTGTTCCTCTTTTTTGTAAATAAAAATTGTCAATAAACCTGAAACAATTGCAAGTAAGGATGAAATTGATTAACGTAATTAAAAATGTGGTACTTGGTACTGATGGTTGAGGCCTGCTCTCAAGGAACTCTTTGACTGCTTTCATTCCTGGCTGGTGTTTAATATTTGTGTACAGATACTGAGCGTCAATGGTTACTAATAATGTGTCATCAGACAAAGGTTGGGGAACATTCTTCAACTTCTTTATAACATCTTCACTATTTTTAACATATGACGGTAGTTCTGTGACAAAGCTTTGTAAATGACAGTCGACGAAGGCTGATATTCCTTCTGTTGGGGACGATATTGAAGAAACAATAGGCCTGCCTGGTGGAGGAAACGCTCCTTTATGGAATTTTGGAAGTAGGTAGAATATTGGGGTTTCTATGGACTTGGATTAATTAAAGATTTCAATATTTTTTCGTCCATCAGTTCTTTCTCAGCATTCCTTTTCAAAAACTGTGTAATGTTTCCATTAAATTCAGTTGTCATGTCATTTTATAGAACACTGTATGTATTAGCTTATTCTAATTGTTTCAATGCTTCCGAAGTATAGTCTGTTTTGTTCATTAATACAGTTAAATCCCCTTTATCGGCTGGTAAAACAATTATATCATTGTTATTTTTCTAACATGTGATTGCTTGAAACTCTTCTTTGGATAAATTTGTTCTTGTTGGTAAATCATCAGGAAAGTCTGGACTTGCAAGATTTGATAAGAGAACATTTATGAACTATTCAATTGGGTGGTCAGGGTTCAGAGAGGGAATGGTCAGTTCAGTGTTATCTTTAAGTTTACTGAAGAACCTCTCAATTAGCAGTTTATCTTCGGTTTGGGATATTTCTCTTTTATTGGTCTCAAAGGCATAGTTTGCACGTAATTTTTTAGCAAAGTCTAGGGTGTTACTTAACAACTGTGCATGATCAATCTTCGGAGTTGGTGAGAAATTCAAACATTTAGCAAGCAACTGTATCTAATTACTTTTTAAATCGTAATTAGACAAGTTCATGATACTATTCTTTTCACTAGGCTTAATGTTAAAACTGTCTGATTCGGTTTTGTTTAAACGTACCTCTAGTGGTTCATATTCCGCAAATGAAGATGAAATTATTGAAGGCGGTGGAGGGGGTGGCTGTTTGATCAATGTCTGTTTGAAAAATATTCTGTAGTTCTGAAGTTTGGTTTAAAGATCTCGAATCAAGTTGTGTGGATGGGAATGCACAGCTGTTTGCGTTACTATTTCTAGGTTGAGGAATACTAATTATCAGTGCAGATTACCTCTTATAAAATGTTTTGTGTGTTTAAATTTTGTTTATTACTAATTGGCATAGTAAAATGTATATGTGGTTACCTATATAAGTTTTTAGAGTTATGCGTTTGACAAACAACACCTAAGATGGAATTATCAAACAAAGTGTAAAGTAATTCATAGTTAAATCGACGCAATATTCAATTTATGTAATACAATTTCCGTAAGACGTAACACTGAACAAATACTTCAAAAATGTTGTAATTTGTAGAAGAGTATGTGAGAGTGTATTCACATCGTAATTTTCAAATGCACAATAAGTTTTTTACTTTCTTGGACAAACTGACTTAGTTGTTTTCTTTGAGGTGCTATATCATTATTTTATCTTTGACAGTTGATATTATTTACTTATATTGTCCCATATGGTTCGTGTTTTTTAGGAACAGCTGTAGAATGTGTTACTGTACAATTTCAAATGTTTACAAAGGGAAAAATCAATGAATTGAAATTAATACCTCATTATTCTTTTTACTTAATATTATATCTTTGGTAGTATGAAAGATGGATCAGATCAAATAAGTTATCCTTGCCATAATAATCCCGCAAGTAACAAAAGTAACATTTTAATTTATAAGTAAATAGTGAAAGTGAGATTTCTTCAGTTTTAAAGGTAAAAGCGCGTAATGTATTGTTATAATAAAACACTAAGAATTTGTGACACGATACTTCAGTAACATACTACGTAGTATATTCGACTTCTGGATAAATATGTCTAGTTTCGCTTCTAGGACAAAAAAAGATAATTACACAATAACGTAATCAATGCATCCACATGATGATTTCACCAATTATATAATTTATTGTGTTTTCTATTAAAAGCAATGGGTTAATTAATGAAGCGAGCAGCCGCAGTGTCACAACAGTGCCCGTGGTTGGTCCCGTGGTCATCACCGACTCAAACACAAGTCCACAGCCGGGCTTAAACTTTGATTAATTAAGTAAACTTGCGGGTTTGTGTTGGACACAGCTGTAAAACTCTCTAAAACTAATTTCCCTGATTAATTTTAAAATAGGGTTTGTAAATAGGCAAATGTAAGTATGTTTTAGTGGCAAGACAAAATATGTTATTTATGTATTATTAATCGTGGTCTCACAGATCAGTTAATGTACGGGTTTTAACCCATTTTATGTATGTTGAGAAAACAATATGGGGCTTAAAAATACGTTTATAATTGTTTGTTTGTTTAAATTAAATAATTAGATAAAATATGAATGTATACAATTGTTACTGCCTTTTTTGTTGCCGTGTTGACAATACAGAAAGACATGCAGTAACTGACTAAAACACGAGTTATTTTAAAAACCCTATATAGGTTAAACATTAAAAAAAAAATAATCATAAAAAATATTTCTTTCTCTAATACATAATAGCCTATGAATATAATTTCATAGTACAATACCATACTTATATTAGTTGGATTTGTATATATAATATTGGTGTTTGGTATTTTTTTAGGAGTTTTGTGTTAAAACACACGGTTGTTTAGCATAAAGTAGTTATAATGCATATTCACTTTATGAATACTCAATTTGAAGTAATTAAAATGATTTATTATCGATTTAAATATTGTGTATCTTTAATTCATTTGCACTTTTATTATATTGCCTACTTGTTTATACTAAATTGTTTCATCACAAGATTATATCAAGCCTCGTCTCACATAGCTCGTTTAATTTGAGCTCCTGAGTTAAATTAAATGAGCAGCTAAGTTAGTTAAGGAGATACGTATAACAAATGATAAATATAGGTTGATTTATATCATCAGTATCAATAAACCAACCGCCGCTCAGTATCGACTAAGCTATTATTCATTGGATTTTTATTGTTCTCTTACGATAGTCACCAAACTGGTATAAAACAGTCTTTTTAAGTCTAAGGAAATATTCCTTGCACCTCAGTGAATGTGCATAAATTATATTTGTTTAATACAACCTTCTACCAGCAACGCTTGTGAGTTCGCATGGTAATTTTAGCGTTGCTGGCCAAAGGCCTCACAAAATATAAACAATTTAAAAAATATTGGTTAACGTTTTAATTTAAAATTCGTATAATAGGATGAATTTATTTTGTAAAACTGGTGAATTGCTCTTTATAACTAACATCCGGTCAATTACTCTTCCTTGGATTTATTTTGCAAATCTCAAGTTTCCAAGTTCACGCTCTTGGTATGGTAAAATAACATTAAAGCCAAAGGTATCACTCGAACCCATTTGTTATATTTTACTTGTTACAATTCAATGTTTAAAACCTTTCCACACCGTCTCCAAACAATACACTAATTAAAACGTGCCAAATTTAAGACTTTTAGGAATATATGTATTATATGTCATTATATATAATCAGGTTTTCCAATTGGTTTGGTGAATTGGGTTATCATAATATTATTCGTAATTATATATAGAAATGGAGAAAATAAAACAACGATCTATGAGAAGTGATCAAAAGAAACATTTATTTCTTCACCTAAAAAAGGAGACAACCAACGTAAGAAATTGGAACAACCATCATCACAAATTTACTGTAATACTTAATAATAATTTTACATAATTAAGATTACAAAGTGAATCATCACATGTAGCAGTGAAGTATCTGACACTGAACTAAGAGTACACTAAAAGGAATGAGTAGCAACTAAGATACTTCTGCTGCTCATGATCATCTACAGCAACTAATTCCGGGCACCCCTGACGCCGCGCCGGGGCCTCTTGCGCTTAAAACACCTCTTTGCCTTTCAGATACTTTCAGTTGACAAGAAAAGAAGTTAATAGCTTTAGATTTAGATTTAGATTAAGGTAATCAATACAGCATTTAGCATCACTGCTGACAAAATGATGAATTTTTATTTCCAACATTAAATTTCATTACGGACAGAGGGAGACTATACAGTACAAACAATCTAAAAGCGTTATATAAAACAGATTATTTCCTTACAAAGCCCTTTCAATAAAGCCCTTTGGGAAGAAATTATGTTTTTAATAGCAAACTAGTTTTACGAAACATAAATTGATTACCTTAAGGAGCTAGATATAGTTAGGCCAGAGTTTCGAAAACTAATGTGATTGATGTGTTATCATCTACATATCAAATACGGTGTCGAATGGATAAGGTAGTGTAAGGAGGGTAGAGGTTGATAAATCTAGCTAAGCAGTTCATAATGAGATAGGTGTTAGCATGGGAACATTGCCATTAGGAATTAATATAGGGTTTAGCAACAAAATGTAAATTAATCACATATTCCGTCGAAATTGTTTTTATCAATAATATGGCTTAAGCTTCACTTTGATCCAGTCTAAAGTAAATTAAAGAAAAAACTAGTGGAGATATTGTCTTACAAAGTCGTTTGAAAAGTCTGAAATAGAATAAAATGAAGAGAAAAATGTATTATACTAAGTGCGTGTCTATTCCTCGGCTAGTTTGAATTTAAGACACAATTTGTATAATTTATTTCGATCTAGGAAGAATATAATCTTCAATGAAAATATTCACACACTATTAGAAATCAGTGTAAAAAAATATAATTCATAAATAATAAAAGTATGTTACAGAAGTACGGTAAGCAATTTTCTTTCCAAAGGCAGCAAAGTGAATCAAGTCAGTTTAAGGAGGTTATTTTGAAAGATGAAAGATTTCAAGGAGTTAAAGTTTCACAGAGTGTAGCAGGTGTATTAAAATGACAAGTAAGCAAATAAGGTATGGCAGGAAAGTGGAGATGTTTCAACTTACAAATAACAGTTTAGATCAGAAGGGAGGGTATCATATTTTTTTAAACAAATCAACTACGGTTTTATGTTTATAAATTGGGCCAAGAGCGTAGGTAGGAGAGTTATGAATTTTTATGAAAATAAGAACAGAAATTAGGTAAGGGGGTGGATGAATAATTAATTAGTAAGCAGAAATGATAGTTAAGAAATATTTTTACCCGCAACTTCAGAAAATCTAAAAACTTATTAAAAAACTCAAAGGTAATGTTTAACCAACATGACAGCAACATATTCTCAACTAGAACGAAAGACTGAATAGCAGATTTCTCGAAAGGGGAACAAAATTGAAACGGGTTTTGATTTTAAGGGCAGGTAAATTGGTTAAGTCATAAAATGAGATAGGAAATGTTTAATCCAGAAGACAGATGGATTGAGAAGTCCAGAGATATTCTTTACATTGTAAGGTGAAATAAACTATTTTAAATAAGAAGTAAAACAATCTAGCAGTCCAGCAGTTCTTTTTATAGGAAAAGGAAAGTATAAGAAGAAAGAAACGTATTACTTCAGAAGATAGGAGAATGCAGGTGAGTACTATAATAGGAGAGAGTAAGAGAGAACGAGTTTTACCGAGAAAGCAAGAATATTGGAAAATAGGATAGAAAACAATGGGTGGAAAGAAGTTCAGGTAAGAGGAAAATAGGAGAGAGAATAAGAGGGTTTCTATTTAGAAGGGAGGAAAGTATGTTAGGGGAGAGAGAGTGGAAGAGCTTTATCCAGAAGGGAGGAAAGTATGTTAGGGGAGAGAGAGTGGAAGAGCTTTATCCAGAAGGGAGGAAAGTATGTTAGGGGAGAGAGAGTGGAAGAGCTTTATCCAGAAGGCAGCGAGGCAGGCCGGCGTTGGCGCTCTGATTGTCAACTGGCAATGGAGAAACTCGTACAGCTTAACTCCGCTCTATATTAACCTAATTTAGGAGACTTAGCTAATATTAACAACGAATAGATTGTTTTAAGACGGTTTCCATGACAAGAGAAAACCTCCTTATTAAAACATAGCCAGAATTCCATCGAAAGTAAAAATAATTATGTTTGTCCTTCTCAAGATTTATTCACAAAAAGATTACAATAACACACAAAACAGACTGCTAAGTGATCCAGTATTGCTGGTAATATATGAATGTAAAATTGCTGGATATAAGAGGATACATAAAGAAATAACATATTACGTTTAGGCTTTAGGTTTAGTGATGATTAAATTTATAAACATCTCATACAATTTATATGCTTTAAATCTCCAGTAAAAAGTATACTTCAGTTATATCTGTGTTAGACCATTTAAAAAGTTTATCTAGCATGGAGAAAAAATATTAAAACACATTAGAACTTAACATGTATTTCACATAAACTATAAATGAATGTTTGCTTATAAGGAGGTTTTTCTTGTTAGGTTAGGTCTAAAAATCTGCAAAGAAGTGTGCGCTTATAACCTAGAGAGGAGTTTCGGGCTAACCCACAGAGGTGCGTCCTAGAGTCAGCATAACTAGAACATAGGCTAACTAGTGGTTGTATGCATACGTGATGGAAGAGGACTGCTTAACTGGGCCTAGGAAATCGTTTGAATAGTAGGTAAGTTATTAAATAAGCAATGTATGATCTAAGTGACTTTTGTGTTCATGGCTGGTTAATATTCAGAAATAAAAAGTTTTGTTTCAAATAACAAATATCAAAATTTGTATAGCAGGTTTTAACTTTAATTTACTTGTACATATTCAAATCACTTTTAAGTGTTGATAGTAGGATGTTTTACAGAGAATAAAATTACACCAAATTAAATGCAGTAAATGACAACTCTTTTTTAATCAACGCTCTTTATTTGCAATTACCATAGTCAGTATTTTATGGTTACACAAACAAATGTGTTATTGAAAAGAAACGTTTTACTTCAGGATCCATAGGTTAAGCTGCCCCCTTCTACGATTCTAAGCTCTTGATCTGTACTCTCAAGTATAATTATAATTTAGCATCGATATAAACTAAGAAAGGTTTTAATTATTTCAAGTAAAAATATAATTAAACGCAATTATAATATGAATTCAAAAACAATTGTTAGTATGATATGTGTTTATAATTCAAAATTCTTAGTTAATTTTTAGGTAAAGCTTTAGTGAGAATGTAGCTTTTTTAACTTGTATAAAACAAATAACATATCAGTAGTTCTTACTTATTCATATGTATTATTTATAAGGTAAATTATGATAAATTATCGTATGATATGCAGGGTATTATAATTTTAAATATATTCTGTATTACTATATTGTATATCTAACGTAAGACAACGCTTAATTCCTCGAATCTCATAGTAAGGCATGACCTATACTTCAGTAGTCAATCTAAGGACTATAGCGAGCATACAACACTATCGCAGCTTTTCTGTTTCTAGTTATCCTAAACTTAGTAGAATAAACTATAAAACTAGATAGAATAAATAACGAATAAGGAAATTAGAGATCTTCATCTTTCTTATTTAAAAGATATAAGGTATAGATAACAGTAGTAATGCCGCGCGCTTGAGCCCCAACATAGGGTCTTATGGAGAATAGAATAACATGGACTCTTATGGAGAATAGATTAACATGGACTCTTATGGGGGAATAGAATAACATGGGCTCTTATGAGGAATGGAATTAGGGTGTAATTACTACCCTCTGTCTTTCTTTTGCTACCCTCTTTGGCAACTATCTATCTTCTGCTACCCTCTGTGGCAACTATCTATCTTCTGCTACCCTCTGTGGCAACTATCTATTTCTTGCATCCCTTCACGGTTAATTATTTAACCCTCGTGTCCTTCTCTTGTTAATCATCTAGCCTTCTGTGGTAATTATTTATCCCTCGTGTCCTTCTGTTGTTAATCATCTAGCCTTCTGTGGTAATTATTTATTCCTCGTGTCCTTCTGTTGTAAACCATCTAGCCTTCTATGGTAATTATTTGACCTACGTTTACTTCTACATATTTGACTCTCGTGCCCTTCTATACATCTAACCTCCACATCCTTCACTCCCTTCTGTGTATCTAATCTCACGTCCTTCTGCGTATCTAACCACAACATTCGCAACAAGTCTCTGTCAGCAAACTCGTTGTAACTAGTTAAAATACAGCTCTGTAATTGGTTATAATAAAAATGCATTCTATTGGTTGTAATTCGTGTTCTGCCCTCTTATTGGTTGAGACTTTTAGCGCTCTTTATTCTCAAGCGTTAACTTTACTCTATCCCTTGCATTTGCACTGGTCAGAGGTCCTTGCGATACTCCGGTCGTTGATTTTGCACATGGCAAATATAATTATTACATTTGATTATAATGATTTTAGTTTTCTTGTATTGTAGTAGTTTTAATTCTCATGTATTGTAGTAATCTTGCGTGCTTAATGACATGGCTAGAGTAGTGTTGTATTTAATTGTTTTACCAGGCTAGACCTGACTAACATATTTAATTTATGGCCCTTACACCATTAATCTCACTCTCTAGTCTTGTTCTTTAATACAGTTTTGGTTAGAGCAGTTTTTGTATGTATTGACTAACATAACCTCACTTTTCTCGCTCAATGGCTCGGAGAGAGTAGTTTTGTGTTTGTATGTGTTGAGTAACAGTAATCTCACTTTATATTCTTATTCTTGGTTACAGTAGTGTTTGCTACCTTCATTAGAGTTAACCTGTAGTTCTGGTTTGACTTGCGTAGTTTGTGTGTTAGTGTTTTTCTGACTTACGTAGTAATACAGAGGTACTGTGCTCTCCTACATACTGTATACCTCTTACGACAGGCTCCATTACCTCAGTCTGATTTCAGTCGTGACGCTGATCAGACGTGTTTTGTGCTGCTCTTGCGTAAGTGTTCTCTTGCACAGATTATTATTGATTCTGCGTAATTCAGTTATATCCGTGTGAGTTTGACTCTGTTCGGGGTACTTGCTCTTTTAAGCGTTAGCACAGTTTAGCTTGTTTTCAGTATTTAATTCTCTGTTGAATGATGGACGTTTCTAAAAAGGACCCTCAAAACCCGGTAAATTTAATTAGTAAAGACGAAACCTATGTTAGACACTTCAGATTGTACGGGACTAATACTGTTTTCAAATTTACTAAACCGCCAAGAGGTATCTCTGAGTTTGATTGGATTCGTAAAGGTTTTAATCAAATTGTAGAGACATCCAAAGCCAACGCTGTACCCACCGACTATCTTGGGTTTAAATTACAGTCTATAAGTTTAAAAAGTGCTGAACCGGGGTACGTATCTTTGAGGCCGGTCTCTGAAGTTAGTGGTGATGTTCTCTGGGATATTTTTGGAGGCATAATTCAAAGTAACTCTGAATCTTTAACCTCTAGCGACACTTTTAGAATTGATGTTACGAGGATTAACGTCCCCGTAGGTAAAGGGAGAGTACGTCCAGAGATGTACAACACCTTTGATGAAGAATCTAAAGCGAGACGGGGTATTGTAGTAATTAATAATAAAGACAATTTATGTTTGGCTAGAGCGTTGGTAGTAGGCAAAGCACTTGCAAAAAATGATCCTCAGTACAAAGCAATACGTCAGGACAAGGGAAAAAGACAAACTTTCAGAGCTAATAAGCTCATAGCAAAAGCCCGTGTAGAAATGCCCGAGGAGGGCGCAGGAATCCCTGAGCTTGAAAAATTTCAGTCACATCTTAAAAAATACAAAATTACCGTCTACAACTACGACAAAAAAGGCCGGGATGTTTACTTTGAGGGAGGTAATGAAGATGCTAAATTTAAAATTAACTTGTTATTTCATAACGGTCATTATAACGTAATTAGAAACTTAACTGCCGCATTTGTTTGTAATTTCTTTTGTGAAGCATGTCATATTCCCTACAGCAACAGACATGAGCATCGATGCTCTAACAGATGCACCTCCTGTCATACCATCTCCCCGCCCTGTAAACTAGAACACGGAGGCATCACATGCCGTTTTTGCAACCGCTTCTTCAAAAACGAGCGGTGTTTAGTAGCCCATCAAGGGCAAATTTGTAAAACTGTAAAACTCTGCCGTGACTGTAAGAAAATGATTTATCCAAAAAGACGTAAGACAGCTCACGTATGCGGAGAAGTTTACTGTAAACCCTGCGAAGCGTTCAAAGACCCCGCACATCAGTGTTTCATGAAGGTAGATAGGAGAACACCGAAAGACCGTGATTTTTTGTTTATTTTCTTTGACTTGGAGACTCGCCAAGACGAGTCACTTCCCTCAGACCCACAACAGAAAGTTCATAAAGTAAACTTGTGTGTATCACAACAGTACTGCTTTAAATGTATTAATGGGGGTGAGTGTGAAACTTGCTCGGAACGGCAAAGGGTATTTGAAAAAGAACCGGTAAAACACTTCATGGACTATATCATGGGAATTCGAAAAAAATTTAAAGATGTCTGTGTAATTGCCCACAACGGGCAAGGTTTTGACTTTCAATTCATACTACAGTATATTATGGAAGAAACTAAATTTACACCAAAAATAACTCCTCGGGGAACTAAAGCTATTTTGATTGAAGTAGCCAACGTAAGGTTTGTGGACTCACTTAGCTATTTTCCCATGGCCCTCGCTGCACTCCCTAAAGCTTTTGATCTGCCTCCCGAGAAAAAGAAGGGCTACTTTCCCCACCTCTTCAACACTCTGGCGAACCAAAATTATGTAGGCCCTATGCCCAACAAAAAGTATTATTGTCCCGAATCCATGTTTGAGAAACCTCACGAAGCCTTCGAGGTTTGGTACGAGGAACAAGTAGCGAGTAACTATGTGTTTGATTTTAAAAAGGAAATCTTGGAGTACTGTATCTCTGACGTAGAAATCCTAGCCCAAGCGTGTATTAAATTTAGAGCCTTACTTCTTCAAGAGTGTAACGTAGATCCTTTCCTCGAGGCCGTAACTATTGCTAGCGCGTGTAACTTGGCCTTCCGCCGTAACTTCTTAAAAGAAAATACTATTGGACTAATACCAAAATCAGGGTACCGACTTGCAGACAATCAGTCAGCCGTTGCATTACAATGGTTAACATGGGAGGAGGAGAAACGTGGAGTAAAGATTAAACATGCGGGCCGGGGCAGAGAAGTTAAAATTAACGGGCTAAAAGTTGACGGGTTTGACGGGGAACGAATTTACGAGTTCCACGGGTGTTACTGGCACGGCTGCCCGAAATGTTTTCCTTACAGCAGAGAAGAACCTCTGCCGGATGATCCCTCAGACAGTTTGCATCTCCGTTACGAGAGAACCAAGTCCAAAATGGAAAAATTTAATAGCTATGAAGTTGTAGTAATGTGGGAGTGTGAGTTTAGAGCTTTGAAAAAGGACAAAAAACTAAATCACTTGAACCAACTGTCCATTCTAAACACACTTCCGCTTAATCCTAGGGATTCCTTCTTTGGAGGCAGAACGGGTAATACTAAAACGTATTGTAAATGTAAAGAGGGAGAAACAATCCAATATGTTGATGTCTGTTCCCTTTATCCGTTTGTAAATAAATATTGTAAGTATCCCGTTGGTCATCCTACTGTTTACGTTGGAAATGAGTGCCGGGAGAGAGGCCTTGAAGTAGAGGGCATGTTGAAATGCAAAATTCTACCTCCTTACAACTTGTATCATCCCGTACTCCCCGCTAAAATGAATAATAAATTGATGTTTGTTTTGTGTAGAACTTGCGGTGAGACTTTAAACCAAGGGGAATGTTTTCATGATAGTGAGGAAAGGGCAATGGTAGGAACATGGACTATGGATGAAATTAGAAAAGCTGTAGAAAAAGGCTATATGATCTTGGACATGTTTGAATTGTGGGAGTATAAAGTCGCTACTTATGAAAATGGGGGGCTGTTCACAGATTTCATTAATAAATTCTTGAAAGTAAAGCAGGAAGCCTCAGGGTATCCCGCATGGTGTAAAACAGAGGAAGATAAAGACAAGTATGTTTCTGATTTCTTTGAGCGTGAGGGTATTCAAATGGAGAAAGACAAAATTGCTAAAAATGGAGGACTCAGGTCAGTAGCCAAATTAATGTTAAATTCATTCTGGGGCAAGTTTGGTCAACGAGAAAACATGACAAAAACTGAAATCGTGAGAGACTCTAAAGAATTATTCAATTCGTTAACTCAACCAGGAAAGGAAGTAAAGTTTGTTGAAGTAATTAACCAAGAGGTTTTATTAGTTAATTGGCAGAATGTTGATGATGCCGGTGAGGCTCTAAAAACTGTAAATGTTGTAATTGCGGCCTACACCACAGCTCAAGCGAGACTTAAACTGTATGAACATCTAGATGCTTTGGGCGGTCAAGTCTTGTATTATGATACAGATTCGTGTATTTATTTATACCGTGATGGTTTGTACAAGGTCCCTACGGGAGATTACCTTGGGGAAATGACAGATGAATTGGCAGGTGACTACGGACCTGGCTCTTATATCGTAGAGTTTGTTTCTGGGGGGCCTAAAACTTATGCATACCTTGTCTGGTCAACCAAAAAACAAAAACTAATTTCTGTTTGTAAAATCAAGGGCCTCACCCTCAACCTAAAAACCTCCGAAACGCTAAACTTTGAAGCTCTAAAAAGGATGGTACTAAACGAAGCTGCTGAAATACTAGAAATTGAAGAGAATAGAATCAGGAGAACAAAGACACGAGAAGTCGTTACAGTAAGTGAAATTAAAAAGTTTAGAATTACAGGACCCAAGAGAAAATTTAATGATGATCACGATACCCTGCCTTTCGGCTTTAAAAAACAAAAACTGATGGAACCATCACATGGGTACTAAGCGTACATACCTGTAAACATCAAATCTATTAACTCATTCTGTTCTGAGACGTGGTCCTGATCGGTTGTGTTTGTGCTGTTACACTCAGTTGTATATTGTTTTGTTATATTCTTGTAGAATGTCTGCTGAACATAATACATCCGCTAACCAACAGGTTTTTCTTCAACTTATACACAAAAAGAGGTTAAATGAAAATGTAAAATTTAATATTACACGCTCAGAGTTTAAGTTCTTACTTACAGGTTCAATAAATGCCCGGGAATGGCCTTTGGTGTTTTCGGAGTATATAGTAGATAAAATAACGGAGAACTCCTCATCAAACACCTACATCGGAGTATCAATAAAGCACACAGGTGCATCAGGAGACATACCTTACATGCCTTTAGCTAATCTAACACCGACAGTTTTTGATGATCACTTTGAAGAAATGTTTTGTAACGTTGAGAAACTATCTGGGGTTTTAAATTTTGAAGTATCACTTGTCTATATTCCTAGTTGCTACCGTCGATAAAGGTAGCACCTTTCCCTATGGAGTAGCGTTACTCCTGTATATACCACTTGTCACTATTACCGTTACATCATTCTGCTCCAAGTCGTGGTACTGATCAGACATTCTTCTGCGCTCCTTTTGCCTGTACTATTGAGTAAATTGTGACATGGCTGCTAAATACTATACATTCAATAACAAGCCGGTATTGATTCTGTTTGATAGTGAAGGAAAGCCATGGTTTAAAGCTAAAGACGTAGCTACTGCTCTAAAGCATGTTAATGGTTGGAGTGCAGTTCGGAAACATGTAGATGACAGTGATAAATTAACTGTTAGTAGTTTTACTGACGCCCAAAAACAGGGCGTTGGACCGATTGAGAAAACAACGGTTTTTATAAACGAAGCCGGATTATGTTCTTTGATGTTAAAATCAAATACTCCTGAAGCAAGACTGTTAGTAAGAAGTCTGTTGCCGGAGAAGTTTTACCTTACTTACACAAATATGAAAGATGAAAGCTCACTTTAAATGTAAATTTTTCTTTAAAATCACAAGTTCCCACTGTATGTGTGTGTGTGTGTCTGTGTGAATGAAGGTCCCTGGCGCGGGTGACGAAAAGCCCCGTAAACCTGTATGAAGGTCCCTGGCGTGGGTGACGAAAAGCCCCGTAAACCTGAATGTGTGATGAAGGGTTTAGTAGATTGAGACGCCTGGCTAACACCCCGGCTACTCCTTTGAACAACCCGGTGTGAATGAAGGACTATGTACATTGAGGCGCCTGGCTAACACCCAGGCTACTCCTTGGAACAGTCCGTACGGTGGGACTTGTAAAAAATGAAATAAAAATAAAAAAAATAAATACAAAAAGTAAAAAAAGTACAAAATAAAAAACAAAAAATAAAAGGAGGTAGCATTTTGTTATGGAGTGGCTACCACTGTGAGAGGCGATGGTTGGGGCCTCTCACCCCAGAGGTTACCCCAGGGGAAGCTCTGGGTAACCAAAAAGAACGCGCCGACGCTCCTACGGCCTAGCCTAACGGCTTACCGTGGTGTGGAAACGGGAGCGTTCAAAATTATTTCACCGGAGTTATAAATATTTGACGGAAAACATTACAGTCTAAACAAAATATTCTCCCGGTAAAGTATTTTTACTGGACTCGGTATTGTTTGGCCGAGAAATTTAAAAGGTTTGGGCAAAGTTAAATGTAGCCCCGGTAAACATATTTTAGCGGACTCGGTATTGTTTGGCCGAGAAATTTAAAAGGTTTGGGCAAAGTTAAATGTAGCCCCGGTAAACATATTTTAGCGAACTCGGTATTGTTTGACCGAGAAATTTAAAAGGTTTGGGCAAAGTTAAGTGTAGCCCCGGTAAACATATTTTAGCGGACTCGGTATTGTTTGGCCGAGAAATGTAAAAAGTTTGGGCAAAGTTAAATGTAGCCCCCGGTAAACATAGTTTAGCGGACTCGGTATTGTTTGGCCGAGAAATTTAAAAGGTCTGGGGCAAAGTTAAATGTAACCCCGGTGGAGTATTTTCAGCAAGTTTTGACGATAAGTTAGATCATCAGAGTACCTCACGGTCCTCGGCAGACAGTTTTAACGAACCTGAACATATTCAACCGAGAAATTACACCATCAATCTGCAGAACTACCCGGACTCAGACAAAAATAACCAACTCAGAGCGAAATACTGTATAATTTCTGTCCTTCTAAAGAACGCATTTTATGTTTGTTGTATTTTAATATGTCCCCAAGGTGTTTCATTTGTGGTCAACTCTCCAACGTTGGTGTTGGTTACAATATTTGACTAGTGAATGCAGTACAATTATATATTGATTCTGTTTGCTGGTACATCGTAACAGTGTTTTCAAACAACTAACTACAACAAAAACACACATATGAACTCTAAAGTGTTTAATCTCTGTATTTGTTTAACTTTACAAAATACCTTACTGTCACCTGCCTATTCTGTATTAGTTTTAATTCTAAACCAGTGGACCCTCAAGATCCAACACTTAGAATCTTTATCTGGTGTAATGTTATGAGCGTTTCGCGGCCCTTGAAGCTTGAAGCTAGAGTATAGCTTTTCTGTTAGTGTTTACAAGTCTTTTCTTGCTACTGTAACAGAGGTTTCTAAAAAGTTCAATGCATACTACAAATTAGTCCTGTTAAAATAAGCATACAGTTCAAAATATGCCTTAATGTATTAATTTACAGTAAAAGGTGACAAGTGTTGTTCTTTCATACAGCCTGAACACATAGAAAAAACTTGACATTTTAATTCAGAGCCTACACAATAGCAAAAATTATCTGCTTATGATGTTAAAACCTCAATTACAATGTACTAATAATCTAATAAAAGGCAGAAACATACCCCGAAATAAAACTAAAGATCAGATTGAGCTTGATGAACCCAACTGATTTAATACTAAACTACAACACCTAAACAACGGCTAAAAATCAACACACCTGAACAATAATTACCTTAATTGTAACAGCTACAACTCTGTACATATACTCTCTGAAGGGGGGTCTATCGATAAACCCCCCTTGATCTTCAGTACTTTCAACATGGATTCTCGTTGAAGAATCAGTCAAAGTATCATTTATTTTGTGTTGGTTTGTCACTCATCTCTAGTTTTTGTATGTTTGTTTCAATCACAAGTATTTGACAACTGTAGCTAAACTAAAGAGATTGCTCAAATCTTGGGTTAACAAGATACAAAGCATGCAATCCGTACCCATGTAAGAGAAAAACACCACAAAACCTGTATTGGAAGTACAAGGGGGGCGTTCCGCCCAAACCAATCAATTCCCAAACAATCTTTCTTAACGAGCTTGGTTTATATAAATTAATTTTAACACAGAGCTAGTTTTCTTGTATGTGAGTGTTTGTTTAATATGTGCAAGCATGACATTAGCAATAATCCATGATTTAATAAAAAATATCTAAATGAGGTCTTGAATGATGTAAAGGATAGGTACCATAAAACAACACCAGAAGTACGAGACAAAATCCCCTTCCCCACCCCGCCCCAAGGGAGGTCCGTGCAGGACCCCCCTTTGAACTATCAATCAAACACAGTTTACATCATCGAACCAGGTATTTATTCACTTAATTTAACAAATAAAATAGAAGTTAAAACTTTCAGCTCCCAACACCCACATGCTTGCCTCTACAGACTTAGGACTTGTAACCAGTTAATGATCCAATAAAAATACAGAGCCTGATGAACCCAACTGCTTCCAAACAACAGCTAAAAAGTCAACATTTTTGAACAATAATTACCTTAATTGTAGCAGCTACAACTCTGTAAAAATAGCCAGAGAGCCATTTTAGCGAAGTTCCAGTACTTTCAACACCTTCATTGGCTTATACTCTCGTTGAAGAATCAGTCAAAGTATCATTTAGTTTGTGTTGGTTTGTAACCAGTTTTCTTGTATGTTTAATATTTTTCAATCACAAGTATTTGACAGTGATATTAATGGTAAAGGTGTAGATGAGGACGATAAGTGTAAGGCTGTAAATATACTCTCTAAAGGGGGATGTATCGATACACTCCCCTTTAACTTCCAATCAAACACAATTTCCTCAATGAGTCTGGACTGTATTCACTTAATTTAACATAACAAATAGAAGCTAAAACTTGCAAATATTCTGGAAAGCTAGTAAAACAGAGCTACTCATCTCTAGTTTTCTTGTATGTGAGTGTTTTTTAAATATGTTCAGCCACGGCAATGGCATGATTTAAGAGTATCTGAGGTCTTGGACTATGTAGAGAAAACAATGCCAGGAGGAAGGTGGAGCGAAACTCTCCCACCTATCTTATAATGAATAAACCTAGTTTTTATTAATAAACCAAATATTTACTCACTTAATTCAACATAACAAATAGAAGAAAACACCCTGGAGACTAACAAATAAGTAGCTCAAACTAACACAGAAGCCAAAACTTTCAAACACCCTGAAAAACTAGTAAGACAGAGCTTTCAGTCTGTCCAGTTTTGTAATGTTTCTTCTTTACAAAGTTAGCGTGGGTTAATAAGTACCAAATTGCATTTCAATCGCCCCAAAAACTCTCAATATATTTAATTTTAAAGTATAGCTCCTTCAATTGTTTTGATACTTTCCCACAGTACAGAGTTTAAGTTTTGGTAAATCTTAGCGGAGGTTAACAGGTACATACATACCGAGTTTCATTAGAATCGGCCAAGCCGTTCTCAATATATTAAATTTTAAAGTTTTACACCCTCCATCATCCCTTAAACAACCCTTTTCTACCCTCCAACAAAATTGAAAGTTAGAGGATGTTAACAAGTATCCACATGTCAAGTTTCAATTATATCGTCTCACCCGTTCTTAAGATATTGATTTTTAAAGTATAGCTCCTTCAATTGTTTTGATACTACCTGCAGTACAGAGTTTAGGTTTTGATAAATTTTAGCGGAGGTTAACAGGTACATACATGCCAAATTTCATTAAAATCGGCCAAGCTGTTCTTGAGATATTTAATTTTGAAAATTTGCCCCTTCATTTTTTGAGATGCAACCCGCAACATTTTGGTTAAGACTTTTCATATGGGTAGCTACCTCCCTGGAGTGCCTACACTACGTAGTAGGCAGTTTTCCGGGGTCAAAATGACCCTAGGACTTACCGTTTTCGAGATATTAGCGATTTTTAAGAATATCTGACTCAATAAAGAGAAGAAAAAGAAGAAAAAAGAGAGAAGTAGTGGCTTGGAGTGGTGAGGGTGAGAGGGGAAGGTGAGGGGAGTAACATAGCATGCAGAATAATACACAAGAGAGAGAAGAAGAAGAAATAAAACAGAGGATGGGTGAGGGAGAGGGGAGGGGAAGGTGAGGGTGAGAAGAGAACACGCAAGTGGTAACAAAAGTGATCAGTAGTAGGAGCCGCACCCCGGTAGCGCTAACATGGGAATAATTGTTGATGTAAATGTAATTTAAATGTCCATGTAATGTAAGTGTCCATGATTTTTTCGGGAAGTGTTGGGTTGGCAACAGTTGCTTTTTTTCTTAAGTTGTCAACATTTTTTTTTTGCAGTCCGTTGTATTGTAAATGTCTGTGACTTTCTTGCTTAACTGTCCATGAGCGTGACGTAATGGCTCCATTATTCATAAATCAATGACTTTATTTCTTTGGTCACGCTCTTTGGTTTACCCGTCTTTGACGTAACGACAATCTGGCGGGAAGAAAAGTGAGGTTAGGAAATCTGGCGGGAAGAAAAGTAAGGTTAGGCCATTTTTTTTTGGCGCGCAAATTTGGCGGGAAAATTTGGCGGGAAAATTTTCTTCTTCTTCTTACTCTTTCCGGAATAACGCGCTCTAACCACTATGCCATTTCCGGTTCTAACGGGGTGCCAATCCTACTACTGATCACTTTTGTTACCACTTGCGTGTTCTCTTCTCACCCTCACCTTCCCCTCCCCTCTCCCTCACCCATCCTCTGTTTTATTTCTTCTTCTTCTCTCTCTTGTGTATTATTCTGCATGCTATGTTACTCCCCTCACCTTCCCCTCTCACCCTCACCACTCCAAGCCACTACTTCTCTCTTTTTTCTTCTTTTTCTTCTCTTTATTGAGTCAGATATTCTTAAAAATCGCTAATATCTCGAAAACGGTAAGTCCTAGGGTCATTTTGACCCCGGAAAACTGCCTACTACGTAGTGTAGGCACTCCAGGGAGGTAGCTACCCATATGAAAAGTCTTAACCAAAATGTTGCGGGTTGCATCTCAAAAAATGAAGGGGCAAATTTTCAAAATTAAATATCTCAAGAACAGCTTGGCCGATTTTAATGAAATTTGGCATGTATGTACCTGTTAACCTCCGCTAAAATTTATCAAAACCTAAACTCTGTACTGCAGGTAGTATCAAAACAATTGAAGGAGCTATACTTTAAAAATCAATATCTTAAGAACGGGTGAGACGATATAATTGAAACTTGACATGTGGATACTTGTTAACATCCTCTAACTTTCAATTTTGTTGGAGGGTAGAAAAGGGTTGTTTAAGGGATGATGGAGGGTGTAAAACTTTAAAATTTAATATATTGAGAACGGCTTGGCCGATTCTAATGAAACTCGGTATGTATGTACCTGTTAACCTCCGCTAAGATTTACCAAAACTTAAACTCTGTACTGTGGGAAAGTATCAAAACAATTGAAGGAGCTATACTTTAAAATTAAATATATTGAGAGTTTTTGGGGCGATTGAAATGCAATTTGGTACTTATTAACCCACGCTAACTTTGTAAAGAAGAAACATTACAAAACTGGACAGACTGAAAGCTCTGTCTTACTAGTTTTTCAGGGTGTTTGAAAGTTTTGGCTTCTGTGTTAGTTTGAGCTACTTATTTGTTAGTCTCCAGGGTGTTTTCTTCTATTTGTTATGTTGAATTAAGTGAGTAAATATTTGGTTTATTAATAAAAACTAGGTTTATTCATTATAAGATAGGTGGGAGAGTTTCGCTCCACCTTCCTCCTGGCATTGTTTTCTCTACATAGTCCAAGACCTCAGATACTCTTAAATCATGCCATTGCCGTGGCTGAACATATTTAAAAAACACTCACATACAAGAAAACTAGAGATGAGTAGCTCTGTTTTACTAGCTTTCCAGAATATTTGCAAGTTTTAGCTTCTATTTGTTATGTTAAATTAAGTGAATACAGTCCAGACTCATTGAGGAAATTGTGTTTGATTGGAAGTTAAAGGGGAGTGTATCGATACATCCCCCTTTAGAGAGTATATTTACAGCCTTACACTTATCGTCCTCATCTACACCTTTACCATTAATATCACTGTCAAATACTTGTGATTGAAAAATATTAAACATACAAGAAAACTGGTTACAAACCAACACAAACTAAATGATACTTTGACTGATTCTTCAACGAGAGTATAAGCCAATGAAGGTGTTGAAAGTACTGGAACTTCGCTAAAATGGCTCTCTGGCTATTTTTACAGAGTTGTAGCTGCTACAATTAAGGTAATTATTGTTCAAAAATGTTGACTTTTTAGCTGTTGTTTGGAAGCAGTTGGGTTCATCAGGCTCTGTATTTTTATTGGATCATTAACTGGTTACAAGTCCTAAGTCTGTAGAGGCAAGCATGTGGGTGTTGGGAGCTGAAAGTTTTAACTTCTATTTTATTTGTTAAATTAAGTGAATAAATACCTGGTTCGATGATGTAAACTGTGTTTGATTGATAGTTCAAAGGGGGGTCCTGCACGGACCTCCCTTGGGGCGGGGTGGGGAAGGGGATTTTGTCTCGTACTTCTGGTGTTGTTTTATGGTACCTATCCTTTACATCATTCAAGACCTCATTTAGATATTTTTTATTAAATCATGGATTATTGCTAATGTCATGCTTGCACATATTAAACAAACACTCACATACAAGAAAACTAGCTCTGTGTTAAAATTAATTTATATAAACCAAGCTCGTTAAGAAAGATTGTTTGGGAATTGATTGGTTTGGGCGGAACGCCCCCCTTGTACTTCCAATACAGGTTTTGTGGTGTTTTTCTCTTACATGGGTACGGATTGCATGCTTTGTATCTTGTTAACCCAAGATTTGAGCAATCTCTTTAGTTTAGCTACAGTTGTCAAATACTTGTGATTGAAACAAACATACAAAAACTAGAGATGAGTGACAAACCAACACAAAATAAATGATACTTTGACTGATTCTTCAACGAGAATCCATGTTGAAAGTACTGAAGATCAAGGGGGGTTTATCGATAGACCCCCCTTCAGAGAGTATATGTACAGAGTTGTAGCTGTTACAATTAAGGTAATTATTGTTCAGGTGTGTTGATTTTTAGCCGTTGTTTAGGTGTTGTAGTTTAGTATTAAATCAGTTGGGTTCATCAAGCTCAATCTGATCTTTAGTTTTATTTCGGGGTATGTTTCTGCCTTTTATTAGATTATTAGTACATTGTAATTGAGGTTTTAACATCATAAGCAGATAATTTTTGCTATTGTGTAGGCTCTGAATTAAAATGTCAAGTTTTTTCTATGTGTTCAGGCTGTATGAAAGAACAACACTTGTCACCTTTTACTGTAAATTAATACATTAAGGCATATTTTGAACTGTATGCTTATTTTAACAGGACTAATTTGTAGTATGCATTGAACTTTTTAGAAACCTCTGTTACAGTAGCAAGAAAAGACTTGTAAACACTAACAGAAAAGCTATACTCTAGCTTCAAGCTTCAAGGGCCGCGAAACGCTCATAACATTACACCAGATAAAGATTCTAAGTGTTGGATCTTGAGGGTCCACTGGTTTAGAATTAAAACTAATACAGAATAGGCAGGTGACAGTAAGGTATTTTGTAAAGTTAAACAAATACAGAGATTAAACACTTTAGAGTTCATATGTGTGTTTTTGTTGTAGTTAGTTGTTTGAAAACACTGTTACGATGTACCAGCAAACAGAATCAATATATAATTGTACTGCATTCACTAGTCAAATATTGTAACCAACACCAACGTTGGAGAGTTGACCACAAATGAAACACCTTGGGGACATATTAAAATACAACAAACATAAAATGCGTTCTTTAGAAGGACAGAAATTATACAGTATTTCGCTCTGAGTTGGTTATTTTTGTCTGAGTCCGGGTAGTTCTGCAGATTGATGGTGTAATTTCTCGGTTGAATATGTTCAGGTTCGTTAAAACTGTCTGCCGAGGACCGTGAGGTACTCTGATGATCTAACTTATCGTCAAAACTTGCTGAAAATACTCCACCGGGGTTACATTTAACTTTGCCCCAGACCTTTTAAATTTCTCGGCCAAACAATACCGAGTCCGCTAAACTATGTTTACCGGGGGCTACATTTAACTTTGCCCAAACTTTTTACATTTCTCGGCCAAACAATACCGAGTCCGCTAAAATATGTTTACCGGGGCTACACTTAACTTTGCCCAAACCTTTTAAATTTCTCGGTCAAACAATACCGAGTTCGCTAAAATATGTTTACCGGGGCTACATTTAACTTTGCCCAAACCTTTTAAATTTCTCGGCCAAACAATACCGAGTCCGCTAAAATATGTTTACCGGGGCTACATTTAACTTTGCCCAAACCTTTTAAATTTCTCGGCCAAACAATACCGAGTCCAGTAAAAATACTTTACCGGGAGAATATTTTGTTTAGACTGTAATGTTTTCCGTCAAATATTTATAACTCCGGTGAAATAATTTTGAACGCTCCCGTTTCCACACCACGGTAAGCCGTTAGGCTAGGCCGTAGGAGCGTCGGCGCGTTCTTTTTGGTTACCCAGAGCTTCCCCTGGGGTAACCTCTGGGGTGAGAGGCCCCAACCATCGCCTCTCACAGTGGTAGCCACTCCATAACAAAATGCTACCTCCTTTTATTTTTTGTTTTTTATTTTGTACTTTTTTTACTTTTTGTATTTATTTTTTTTATTTTTATTTCATTTTTTACAAGTCCCACCGTACGGACTGTTCCAAGGAGTAGCCTGGGTGTTAGCCAGGCGCCTCAATGTACATAGTCCTTCATTCACACCGGGTTGTTCAAAGGAGTAGCCGGGGTGTTAGCCAGGCGTCTCAATCTACTAAACCCTTCATCACACATTCAGGTTTACGGGGCTTTTCGTCACCCACGCCAGGGACCTTCATACAGGTTTACGGGGCTTTTCGTCACCCGCGCCAGGGACCTTCATTCACACAGACACACACACACACATACAGTGGGAACTTGTGATTTTAAAGAAAAATTTACATTTAAAGTGAGCTTTCATCTTTCATATTTGTGTAAGTAAGGTAAAACTTCTCCGGCAACAGACTTCTTACTAACAGTCTTGCTTCAGGAGTATTTGATTTTAACATCAAAGAACATAATCCGGCTTCGTTTATAAAAACCGTTGTTTTCTCAATCGGTCCAACGCCCTGTTTTTGGGCGTCAGTAAAACTACTAACAGTTAATTTATCACTGTCATCTACATGTTTCCGAACTGCACTCCAACCATTAACATGCTTTAGAGCAGTAGCTACGTCTTTAGCTTTAAACCATGGCTTTCCTTCACTATCAAACAGAATCAATACCGGCTTGTTATTGAATGTATAGTATTTAGCAGCCATGTCACAATTTACTCAATAGTACAGGCAAAAGGAGCGCAGAAGAATGTCTGATCAGTACCACGACTTGGAGCAGAATGATGTAACGGTAATAGTGACAAGTGGTATATACAGGAGTAACGCTACTCCATAGGGAAAGGTGCTACCTTTATCGACGGTAGCAACTAGGAATATAGACAAGTGATACTTCAAAATTTAAAACCCCAGATAGTTTCTCAACGTTACAAAACATTTCTTCAAAGTGATCATCAAAAACTGTCGGTGTTAGATTAGCTAAAGGCATGTAAGGTATGTCTCCTGATGCACCTGTGTGCTTTATTGATACTCCGATGTAGGTGTTTGATGAGGAGTTCTCCGTTATTTTATCTACTATATACTCCGAAAACACCAAAGGCCATTCCCGGGCATTTATTGAACCTGTAAGTAAGAACTTAAACTCTGAGCGTGTAATATTAAATTTTACATTTTCATTTAACCTCTTTTTGTGTATAAGTTGAAGAAAAACCTGTTGGTTAGCGGATGTATTATGTTCAGCAGACATTCTACAAGAATATAACAAAACAATATACAACTGAGTGTAACAGCACAAACACAACCGATCAGGACCACGTCTCAGAACAGAATGAGTTAATAGATTTGATGTTTACAGGTATGTACGCTTAGTACCCATGTGATGGTTCCATCAGTTTTTGTTTTTTAAAGCCGAAAGGCAGGGTATCGTGATCATCATTAAATTTTCTCTTGGGTCCTGTAATTCTAAACTTTTTAATTTCACTTACTGTAACGACTTCTCGTGTCTTTGTTCTCCTGATTCTATTCTCTTCAATTTCTAGTATTTCAGCAGCTTCGTTTAGTACCATCCTTTTTAGAGCTTCAAAGTTTAGCGTTTCGGAGGTTTTTAGGTTGAGGGTGAGGCCCTTGATTTTACAAACAGAAATTAGTTTTTGTTTTTTGGTTGACCAGACAAGGTATGCATAAGTTTTAGGCCCCCCAGAAACAAACTCTACGATATAAGAGCCAGGTCCGTAGTCACCTGCCAATTCATCTGTCATTTCCCCAAGGTAATCTCCCGTAGGGACCTTGTACAAACCATCACGGTATAAATAAATACACGAATCTGTATCATAATACAAGACTTGACCGCCCAAAGCATCTAGATGTTCATACAGTTTAAGTCTCGCTTGAGCTGTGGTGTAGGCCGCAATTACAACATTTACAGTTTTTAGAGCCTCACCGGCATCATCAACATTCTGCCAATTAACTAATAAAACCTCTTGGTTAATTACTTCAACAAACTTTACTTCCTTTCCTGGTTGAGTTAACGAATTGAATAATTCTTTAGAGTCTCTCACGATTTCAGTTTTTGTCATGTTTTCTCGTTGACCAAACTTGCCCCAGAATGAATTTAACATTAATTTGGCTACTGACCTGAGTCCTCCATTTTTAGCAATTTTGTCTTTCTCCATTTGAATACCCTCACGCTCAAAGAAATCAGAAACATACTTGTCTTTATCTTCCTCTGTTTTACACCATGCGGGATACCCTGAGGCTTCCTGCTTTACTTTCAAGAATTTATTAATGAAATCTGTGAACAGCCCCCCATTTTCATAAGTAGCGACTTTATACTCCCACAATTCAAACATGTCCAAGATCATATAGCCTTTTTCTACAGCTTTTCTAATTTCATCCATAGTCCATGTTCCTACCATTGCCCTTTCCTCACTATCATGAAAACATTCCCCTTGGTTTAAAGTCTCACCGCAAGTTCTACACAAAACAAACATCAATTTATTATTCATTTTAGCGGGGAGTACGGGATGATACAAGTTGTAAGGAGGTAGAATTTTGCATTTCAACATGCCCTCTACTTCAAGGCCTCTCTCCCGGCACTCATTTCCAACGTAAACAGTAGGATGACCAACGGGATACTTACAATATTTATTTACAAACGGATAAAGGGAACAGACATCAACATATTGGATTGTTTCTCCCTCTTTACATTTACAATACGTTTTAGTATTACCCGTTCTGCCTCCAAAGAAGGAATCCCTAGGATTAAGCGGAAGTGTGTTTAGAATGGACAGTTGGTTCAAGTGATTTAGTTTTTTGTCCTTTTTCAAAGCTCTAAACTCACACTCCCACATTACTACAACTTCATAGCTATTAAATTTTGCCATTTTGGACTTGGTTCTCTCGTAACGGAGATGCAAACTGTCTGAGGGATCATCCGGCAGAGGTTCTTCTCTGCTGTAAGGAAAACATTTCGGGCAGCCGTGCCAGTAACACCCGTGGAACTCGTAAATTCGTTCCCCGTCAAACCCGTCAACTTTTAGCCCGTTAATTTTAACTTCTCTGCCCCGGCCCGCATGTTTAATCTTTACTCCACGTTTCTCCTCCTCCCATGTTAACCATTGTAATGCAACGGCTGACTGATTGTCTGCAAGTCGGTACCCTGATTTTGGTATTAGTCCAATAGTATTTTCTTTTAAGAAGTTACGGCGGAAGGCCAAGTTACACGCGCTAGCAATAGTTACGGCCTCGAGGAAAGGATCTACGTTACACTCTTGAAGAAGTAAGGCTCTAAATTTAATACACGCTTGGGCTAGGATTTCTACGTCAGAGATACAGTACTCCAAGATTTCCTTTTTAAAATCAAACACATAGTTACTCGCTACTTGTTCCTCGTACCAAACCTCGAAGGCTTCGTGAGGTTTCTCAAACATGGATTCGGGACAATAATACTTTTTGTTGGGCATAGGGCCTACATAATTTTGGTTCGCCAGAGTGTTGAAGAGGTGGGGAAAGTAGCCCTTCTTTTTCTCGGGAGGCAGATCAAAAGCTTTAGGGAGTGCAGCGAGGGCCATGGGAAAATAGCTAAGTGAGTCCACAAACCTTACGTTGGCTACTTCAATCAAAATAGCTTTAGTTCCCCGAGGAGTTATTTTTGGTGTAAATTTAGTTTCTTCCATAATATACTGTAGTATGAATTGAAAGTCAAAACCTTGCCCGTTGTGGGCAATTACACAGACATCTTTAAATTTTTTTCGAATTCCCATGATATAGTCCATGAAGTGTTTTACCGGTTCTTTTTCAAATACCCTTTGCCGTTCCGAGCAAGTTTCACACTCACCCCCATTAATACATTTAAAGCAGTACTGTTGTGATACACACAAGTTTACTTTATGAACTTTCTGTTGTGGGTCTGAGGGAAGTGACTCGTCTTGGCGAGTCTCCAAGTCAAAGAAAATAAACAAAAAATCACGGTCTTTCGGTGTTCTCCTATCTACCTTCATGAAACACTGATGTGCGGGGTCTTTGAACGCTTCGCAGGGTTTACAGTAAACTTCTCCGCATACGTGAGCTGTCTTACGTCTTTTTGGATAAATCATTTTCTTACAGTCACGGCAGAGTTTTACAGTTTTACAAATTTGCCCTTGATGGGCTACTAAACACCGCTCGTTTTTGAAGAAGCGGTTGCAAAAACGGCATGTGATGCCTCCGTGTTCTAGTTTACAGGGCGGGGAGATGGTATGACAGGAGGTGCATCTGTTAGAGCATCGATGCTCATGTCTGTTGCTGTAGGGAATATGACATGCTTCACAAAAGAAATTACAAACAAATGCGGCAGTTAAGTTTCTAATTACGTTATAATGACCGTTATGAAATAACAAGTTAATTTTAAATTTAGCATCTTCATTACCTCCCTCAAAGTAAACATCCCGGCCTTTTTTGTCGTAGTTGTAGACGGTAATTTTGTATTTTTTAAGATGTGACTGAAATTTTTCAAGCTCAGGGATTCCTGCGCCCTCCTCGGGCATTTCTACACGGGCTTTTGCTATGAGCTTATTAGCTCTGAAAGTTTGTCTTTTTCCCTTGTCCTGACGTATTGCTTTGTACTGAGGATCATTTTTTGCAAGTGCTTTGCCTACTACCAACGCTCTAGCCAAACATAAATTGTCTTTATTATTAATTACTACAATACCCCGTCTCGCTTTAGATTCTTCATCAAAGGTGTTGTACATCTCTGGACGTACTCTCCCTTTACCTACGGGGACGTTAATCCTCGTAACATCAATTCTAAAAGTGTCGCTAGAGGTTAAAGATTCAGAGTTACTTTGAATTATGCCTCCAAAAATATCCCAGAGAACATCACCACTAACTTCAGAGACCGGCCTCAAAGATACGTACCCCGGTTCAGCACTTTTTAAACTTATAGACTGTAATTTAAACCCAAGATAGTCGGTGGGTACAGCGTTGGCTTTGGATGTCTCTACAATTTGATTAAAACCTTTACGAATCCAATCAAACTCAGAGATACCTCTTGGCGGTTTAGTAAATTTGAAAACAGTATTAGTCCCGTACAATCTGAAGTGTCTAACATAGGTTTCGTCTTTACTAATTAAATTTACCGGGTTTTGAGGGTCCTTTTTAGAAACGTCCATCATTCAACAGAGAATTAAATACTGAAAACAAGCTAAACTGTGCTAACGCTTAAAAGAGCAAGTACCCCGAACAGAGTCAAACTCACACGGATATAACTGAATTACGCAGAATCAATAATAATCTGTGCAAGAGAACACTTACGCAAGAGCAGCACAAAACACGTCTGATCAGCGTCACGACTGAAATCAGACTGAGGTAATGGAGCCTGTCGTAAGAGGTATACAGTATGTAGGAGAGCACAGTACCTCTGTATTACTACGTAAGTCAGAAAAACACTAACACACAAACTACGCAAGTCAAACCAGAACTACAGGTTAACTCTAATGAAGGTAGCAAACACTACTGTAACCAAGAATAAGAATATAAAGTGAGATTACTGTTACTCAACACATACAAACACAAAACTACTCTCTCCGAGCCATTGAGCGAGAAAAGTGAGGTTATGTTAGTCAATACATACAAAAACTGCTCTAACCAAAACTGTATTAAAGAACAAGACTAGAGAGTGAGATTAATGGTGTAAGGGCCATAAATTAAATATGTTAGTCAGGTCTAGCCTGGTAAAACAATTAAATACAACACTACTCTAGCCATGTCATTAAGCACGCAAGATTACTACAATACATGAGAATTAAAACTACTACAATACAAGAAAACTAAAATCATTATAATCAAATGTAATAATTATATTTGCCATGTGCAAAATCAACGACCGGAGTATCGCAAGGACCTCTGACCAGTGCAAATGCAAGGGATAGAGTAAAGTTAACGCTTGAGAATAAAGAGCGCTAAAAGTCTCAACCAATAAGAGGGCAGAACACGAATTACAACCAATAGAATGCATTTTTATTATAACCAATTACAGAGCTGTATTTTAACTAGTTACAACGAGTTTGCTGACAGAGACTTGTTGCGAATGTTGTGGTTAGATACGCAGAAGGACGTGAGATTAGATACACAGAAGGGAGTGAAGGATGTGGAGGTTAGATGTATAGAAGGGCACGAGAGTCAAATATGTAGAAGTAAACGTAGGTCAAATAATTACCATAGAAGGCTAGATGGTTTACAACAGAAGGACACGAGGAATAAATAATTACCACAGAAGGCTAGATGATTAACAACAGAAGGACACGAGGGATAAATAATTACCACAGAAGGCTAGATGATTAACAAGAGAAGGACACGAGGGTTAAATAATTAACCGTGAAGGGACGCAAGAAATAGATAGTTGCCACAGAGGGTAGCAGAAGATAGATAGTTGCCACAGAGGGTAGCAGAAGATAGATAGTTGCCAAAGAGGGTAGCAAAAGAAAGACAGAGGGTAGTAATTACACCCTAATTCCATTCCTCATAAGAGCCCATGTTATTCTATTCCCCCATAAGAGTCCATGTTAATCTATTCTCCATAAGAGTCCATGTTATTCTATTCTCCATAAGACCCTATGTTGGGGCTCAAGCGCGCGGCATTACTACTGATAACAATTTTATTATGTACAAAGGATTGGTCACTGGAAGAATTCTATCTCTTCTTTCCAAGGGCGTAACGATTTAGAATAATATTAGTCCTTAAAATATACAACATACAAAAGAAACTCGACAAATGTACGGCGAAACCAGCCAGTATAATAAACACTAAATAGGTTCGTTGAGTCAAATATCACCAGAGAACCGAACTACAATACTATCCTATATATACAGATACTACATGCAAACAAACACAGGATATGTGGACTAATACTAAAATGTATATACACGTAACAGTAATAACAAGAACCGGCGATCCTCACAAATTATTGGTCTATGTTTAAAAACTTGTAAAAAGAAGTGATTTATAAAAGCAAACATTACACGTAGAAGCGTGACCTCTTTCTTCTAAACATCCAACATGACTAACAAACTAACCGTTAACAAACATAGGAAACTAGAATCACTTATCGTTAGAAGCTAGATGTAGGCGTGGCGGGGCCCGAGCCCCCATCTCAGAGATTGCTATCGTAAGTTCTTATTGTACAGCTTACAACTAGACAGGAAGAGCGGGATTGTGTGATCCACGAAAATAGAAAGTATCCAACTAATCGGGCTCACCATCCGAAGATAAAAAAATACTCGTAGTCACATATAAATACAGTGTGCGACAGAGATAGATACGCTCAATAGAAACATGTATGTACACTCCGTATTGCACGGTAATGGAACACTGAACAAATTTTGAGCACGGTACAGTCCGGTCCGAGCGACACGACGGTACAGTCCGCTCCGAAACTCGGAGTGTCAGTCTTGCGGCACCTGTCCGTCGTTCGGACGAATACCCACTGTCATTAAACTACGTTAAAAAGGATTGTAACGAACTACATAGAAATGCCGATGTCCGAATATAGCTTTTTCGATTTTCTTTTTTTATATAAAATATCTATACGGTCGCGAAACGATCCGTCGACGATCCGATAGTAAAAGTGCTTATTTACAAATGTTCGTGCACGAATACCGAGAGTTTAACTTTAAATAAATTTGTGTTTCTAAAAAACATTCACCCAAGCAGTCTCGTTACAAAACCGATTCCATTCACTCTGACCGACATCACATATCACCTCAAGAAAGACACGGAGTGAGTAAGTCTTCGAATAGTAGATAGGCCTACTTATTTCTCGGAGTAGAAAGGAAACATAAACAAACAATTTGTACGTAGTTCGATACATGATGCATTGACAGTGGTATTATCCTATCGCCGGGACGAAGCCGAGGTTCTTGCGCTGCAGGAATAGGTGGATCTCCGTGAACCTTGGCCGGTCCTCCTCCTGTCGCTTCCAGCACTCGCCCATCAGGTCGTAGATCTCGCGGGGACACGAGGCCGGCCGCGGGACCATCCTCTGCTGGCCGTTGCCCTGGTACCAGTGGCTGCAGTTCTCCACCACCTGCTCGTTGGTCAGCTCCGCGAAGGGCCTCTGGGCGCACAGCATGAGGATCTCCCACAGCGTCACGGCAAACGACCACACGTCACTCTTCGGCGTGTGCTTCCCCTGAGAAAACATTGAGGATTATATTACTTTGTGAGTGAGTGTTAGTGGTAAGTATTCAAACCAATAGTGGTAACATATTCACAATTCACAAAGTAATTAGAGGTTATCACTCACTAGTAAGAGACTCTCCCAGGCCATCCAGCGGATGGGTAGCTTGGCCTTGGTGTCGCTGACGTAGTAGTCCGCCTCGTACTGGCTGCAGTACATGGCGTGGTCTGACACCTTCAGTTGGTAGTTCTTGCCCACCATACAGTTCCTACACACGTTGATAATTTTATTTGAATGCAGTAATTGTAAAATAGTTTTTTATTAAAAAATATAAATGTGAATCTACACGATTTTATTGGATTGACAATCATCCATCACAATAATTTTTAATGGTGTTCATGAGATGTTAATTTTGTGATCAGATTCGTTATAAACAAATTGGGCAGTTAAATTTAAGATACCCACGCTCTTTATACAATAGATATTTTAAATTGTATACCATGGCATTTTTATAATATAAATAATAATAATTGCTGTTAATTTAATAAATAATTAGCATTATTTTATAATATAAATGTGATATGTTAGCTTATAGGTTGTCAGTGCAATAAACAAGTAATTTCAGAAGTGAACTTGTCTAGCTTATATGCCATAAAATTATCATTTAGAAATTTTAAATGTATTCTGAAAGTTTACGAACATATTCAAGTTTCATTAGAAGATAAAATGTAAGTTAAATTGAACTTTTAAGCCAAACATGAGTATTGTACAAGTTTTATAATGAAGTAAACTATCAACTACTGTACTCCAGAACTACTCTAGTTTCACCTGGCAGCCAAGTCCCTGTGTACGATGTCCAGCCCCTCTAGATACTTCATGCCAGAGGCTACTTGAGTGGCCAGGTATATGAGGCACCCGTAACTGCAACAGGAACGTATTTTGTTGTTATTTGGTTTTTAAAGGGCGCTTTTACCTGAAGTGAATTGAATCGCATTATTCAAAGAAGGTTAAAGATCATATTAAGATCATATTAAGTTACAGTAAACGGTATTTACACATATGTAAGAACATTACGTGTAGACTATTTTTTAGCCTAAAAACAAACCACCCAAAAGGAATAAGCGAAAAATGCCTTTCCAAAACGTTGAAATAATATAACATTTGTAATAACCAGAACACACACGCGTAAAACAACCACAAAATATATTATGTGGTCGTACATAATTTATATACTGTTGTACTTTTAACAGGTAATTATAATTGCATTTTCAGTGGCGTTTTTCTACGTGTTTTGTACTTCCAATGAATATAAACTACCACAAAGAACTTAATCAGAACACATTTATGTTTTATCTCTGTAATTCACGATCCCAATAATATGCGAATAAGAGAACGAAACAGGTCAATCAAGTTGAACTGACTAAAATGTATCTGGAGACTCGTTTAACAAATCAGTAAATCACATAATACAAATGTTTATGCCGATACATTTATTGATCCAGAGGCTTCATAATAATTACTTTTGCTGTAGTTTAGGTAACAAGTTATTACATTGACGTAACACAGGACTAGATTGTTGCATGAGGCGTAAATACTAGTATACTATTTTGCATGGGGCTGTCCTGTTCCTCCTAAGGGATCCCGCAAGCATAAAATATAGTCCAGTAATTTGTAGTTAGACATATTTACTGTAATAGTTGTTTATTTTAACAAAATGCATGAAGATAAATATATGTGAATTAAATTGAATGAAATCATTCCTCTGCAATAGTAACATAATAGCCTTGAAGTTCAAGTGATGATAAATTCCTTCAAAATTATCTAAAGTAAAATCATTTTAATTTATCACATTGGATTAATGGTCAGAATTGGTCATAAAATAAAAATGTACTTGGTGAAAGATTTTGTAGGGATTTAAGAAGTATATTTGAGTGAGCTTTTTTTGGACATCTCCAACTGAAGATTGTCTGCTAGAAAAATGTCATCGTCACTTGATGAATACCTCTCGACGTCTGAGGGCTCAAACCTTTGTCCAACTTTGTGTGTGAAAGTCATAAGCATTTGCACGCGCTTGTAAACGCCCGAGGCATGCTGCCGGTCACAAGGCGCTTGTAACCGGAGTACTACGTGAACGCACCCTAATGCGTTACCTGATAGCAGGGTTGTTGTCTTGAGCGCCGGCTCCCGCCTGTAGCTGCAGGAAGGTCGGGAGGTCGCCGAACTCGCAGTGCTCCTGGAGCACACACAGAGGTTCCTCCTGGCTACACAGGCCCACCACCCGCACCAGGTTGGGGTCCCGCAGGCTCGACAGCCACGCCGTCTCCCGCAGGAACTCTTTCCTGAAAAGTCCGAAGGTCTAAATAGTAAAATATTCCTGCATAACAATTCTTAACCGTAGGTTCCTATTTTTCTGACATCCCTGGATGACTAATCACGTAATATATTCAGTGATCTACATTATTATTGACAAATTGAGTTACGTAGAGCAATCCAAAATAGTGTTTCATATGTTTCGACACTACAGTGTCACTGTCACATGTGTTTGTATTTTTAACATCACGACGAGTCCACATTATATGTGGGAAAGTGTTCGAGTTGTGGTGACTGTAGTGTCAAAACATGTAACACTATTTACATTATCCTGGACTGCTGACGGAGGTACGAACTCAATTTGTCATGATACTGCAGTTCAGAGGCTATAAAATGATGAATTTCAATACATTAATGTTTATAATTCAAAACAGTTATAACAACAAATAAGGTAACGAAACTGAGGAAAGTTGTATTCTTTCGAGGATTTTTTTCTGAGTTTGCAAGTTTACCTGTTGATGCTTTAAGGGATAACATGTTTCCGCTTGAAGAAAAATTTAAAGTAATTTTTAAGTTTTCCTTTTAATAAGCAATCACGTGCTATCTAACAAATCGTTCTGAAAAAATCCATATATTTTCAGGAGGTAAATTGCATAAGTATCGGTAAACGTTTGATTTGCAATAAGCAATCATGTGTAGTTGAAGCGTAACAGGTTTACATCAACAGATCGTCACTAAATAACTATTTTTTGACACTAAGTCACGTAATGGCGTTATCCGGGCCACATAATATACTGATATAAATCAGGTAATCAGTTTCTCTAACTGGAAATCATCCCTAAAACTACATGGTGTTTAATTAATTTCCCCTAAGACATGTGTATGCTAAACCAAGAGTAAGGACTTTTTTATCTCTAGTGTACTTGACTTACAATTCGTAATGGAATGGTTGGCAAAATGGAGATAAATCTATTAAGTAAAAAGTCCCAGAAGTTTTCCCTGTTAAATAAATTAAAGTTAAATATTTAACAAAGGTATTTTGATTGCAATTTTGTCAAATAGAATTCCCATTCGATATCAACTCTGTTACAATTTATTTTTAGCACATTTGTATGGTATTTTATTACGCTACTTACTTTGTTGACTCACTGCATCCCCTCCACAGAGACTTGACTAGAATCTGCTTCTTGTGATACGACGAGACTCCGTTGTACTCAGGCACGCCGTCACTCTCACAAAGATGGATCTAAAACACAAGTTTTTTGTATTCGAGACAAAAAAATATTTTGGAGAAAATAAAATATGTTCTAGAGTACATTTCTTTAACTGAATCGGAATATAGCTTTATGACATTATATTAAGTTTATTGCATAAGCTTAGAGTATGGATCATAATGTTATTTATAAGTAATACAAAGCAGGCATTGTAGGAAAAATACTACTTCAAACAATTAAGGATAAAAACACATTTTACTGGCAGCTAACTGCGAAAAATATCCTGTATATCGACTCAACAGTTGTTAATTTCATATAATGTGAAACAAACAGGTATATAGCTCTTACCATTCCAAACAGGCCCTCTCCTAGCTTCTCTATGACACGTAGTCGGTGGCGAGACATCTCCAGTATTGGGCTGTTCTCTTTTGGGGTGCCTTCATGCAGCTTCATTGGCGTGAACTTTCCCGTCGTCAGATGCTGTTCTCTTCTCTCCGTCTGAAACATTACAAATGTGTTTGATGAGGAGTCAAGCAAAAAACAGTACAGAGAGAAGAAACTAGTATGAAATTAAAGGTTTAAAAATTAGAGAGCTCATAATACGTTTACTACTACTCCTGTTCAAAGCTCTTGTAGCTCATTGTGGCATGAGTGTGACCAAACAAAATGCCAGTAATATAGAGTCGGCATCATCTAAGGAAATTTTATATTTAAGAAATAAAATTGCATAAATTATGAATTGTGTTATGTTTTGTTTTTGTATTTATATAAATAACATAAATAAAAGTATAAATAAAATAAGTTATTTTCAGATTAACCGTGAAGTTTGTTAAGTGAGAAACTCATTTCCTCGGGGGCACTCAACCTTTCATTGTAGTTTAGAACTGAGTTTATGTGAAATCGTTATCAAAACTTCAAGATATTAAATTTCACAAGCTAAAACTATAGAATACGTAACCGTAAGAATATGGTATAAAACCATATGTCATACCATACAACTTGCACTAACTTACCAGTGACATGTAAATTGTCATACGTATTTTAATGGTTAGATATTTATTATTTGGGCAATACCCATTTTAATATTCAAATGAAGCGTAGATCCTTAGTTTGTATTGTAAAACAAACACACATTGGCTAAGAATCTACGTTCCTTTGAATACAAAGATAATTATTGCCCGAATGATTCAAAATAATTATAAACTTTCCCCACCAAGAACCATTCATGTAATTTCCATCAATAAGTATTTTAACTAGTTTCCAAATTACTCAATAAATATATTATACGCTAGAAATAACGTACTACAATGGCGTACCTTAACGATGTCCGTGGCTGCGTAGTAATTCTCCAGAGGCTGTTGCTGCGCACTCCCCAAGCTGAGGCTCTTGGAGAGGGTGGCGGTGTTGAAGTTGGTGGTGAGCTCGTAGGGCGGTGGTCGGCTGGCGGGGGGTGGTGGGGGTGTCAGGTTGTAGAGGGAGGGGGACGAGAACTTGACCTCGTCTGCGAAGCTGTTGACGCTGGTGAAGTCTAGCGAACGACAAAGACCTGTTCATTACATCCAAGTGTGGTGGACTTGTATTATTGTTAAAGAACTTTTAATTGGAACTCTGATTGTAAAACTGTCTCATGTATATTATCATTGGGTTTATATCAATCTACTAGAGAGGACAAGCAATACAAATGAATGTTAGAGACTTGTCGACGTAGTTCCGTCTTACGCCGCCAGGGATCGACGCGGTTTTGTTCATCATATTTGTTAGGAATGTTTTCGTGGTGATTTTAAAATAGTTTGAATAAACCTTTTTTTGTGATGGTCATTAAAGTGATATTTTGTTTACACGGGTTGAGTACGGCGGACTAGTTAACTTGGAATAACGACGACGCAGGTCACGTTAGTTATCTTAGTATGACGCTAGATCGCAGCACTGCGGTTACTAAGTCTGTCTCTCGTAACAATAGTCCCAACTTTAGTAGATATAAACCCATTGATATTGTAATAATGAAAGCTGATTTTGCTTATACTCATAGCAAACATATTTTACTATTTGGTTTCAAAAATGGCTTAAACATTTGCATAGTAATTTAACATAGTATAATTATCTCAACAAAGACGTAAAAACTCTCATCATAATTTCTAGAATAAGTTGCATCATGCTTGCAAGGTCATGCTTTTCCCTTTAGTATCACGTTGATTTAATGCAAATGTATATTTATTTACTAGTATAACTTTCCGTCTGGTAAATGTACCACTTAAAATAAAAATAAAAAATATTTTAATGATTTTTTAAGTGACGCTTGATAATTTGATTAGCTATAATTTTGTTACTCTACGTAAGAAATATATGAGATATTTTTTAAGCAAACACAAATACTTAGCAGCTTGTGGTATTTTTGTTAAACATAAATTTGTTAACCTTGAACTTTGTATGTAATGCAATGATACTTCACTGTACTGAATAATAAATTAAATACTTTAAGATTCATAAAAAGTTATGTGGTTGTAAATTACGCAATCCCTAAGTCTACATATCAATAAAAATTACACAATTATAAAACAACTAGAAGTGACGTATTTTTTTCAGCGATATGCCTGTATTAACAACGATCGTATTTGTGTAATAAATCATAGTTTTAATTGACAAATAAACTATTTACAAAACTGATTTTTTTATTTGAATATTTTTCTTTTGTTTTTCCTTTCCATTAACTTATGTTTGTTTATGTGATGTAATAAAAGACGACTTACAACTCTTAAAAATACATTTACATTTATACTGTATTCACATAACAGACGGTAAACATACACAACAGATGGTACAAGGCTATCAATTTTGACCAGTCACACCAGTCATCATTGGTGGGGATAGATATATATATTTTTAAGTGTTTTTTAAGTGTGTAAGACGCTTTTTATTGCATCCCATAAGTAATAACAACACGTAATATAATGAAAGATTTTTTATATTTTCAGCATACAGTCGGGTTACTCGAATTTCCAGAAGTACTTTCAAAACCTTAAAACTACGAAAAGTCCAATATTTTAGGAAAGTCTTCCAAAAAAACGTATTTTGAACTTTTCTACAGCACAATGAACAGCCCCACAGCCCCACGTACCAGTGTAGTCGCCGCTCTTGCTGCTCGAGATGGTCTCCTTCTTCAGCAGACAGCCGTACTCCTGTTTGCCACTAGGCAGCAGCTTGTACGGCTCATGGTAGACGGAAGAGTTCTCGCTGTCCTCGCTCTCCTCACCGCCCGCCATGTGGCCGTAGATGCTGTTCTTCTTTAGCCCCGTCTTGCCTTTGCCCGCCAGCCGGGACCGCGACACCCCGTTGTTGATGATGGGCGTGGACATGTTCATCTTGAGGTCCTTCATGTTGATGGTGACTCCGGGCTTGGTCGTGCTGGAGACGAGGGCGGTGTGCTTGTGGAGGAGTGCGACCTGGAATGTTGGTTGGTGAGTGGAGCAATTGATGGCACACAATATAAAGTTCCATGTCTCTAGGGAATGGCATTAGTACATCGAAATTCGTTTAGAAAAGTTTTTGAAATTTTAAGTTATTCTATTTGGGTACTGCTATAAAAAAGTATGTGAAAGTCACATCGTTGTTAGTAAATCGCTGTGTAATTTTCATCCTGAGTTGAGTGTTCAGTATGCAAGAAAATAAAAAAACATAAGTTTTATACTAATAAAAAAATACACACATAATAATGGTTGATATTTAAATGAGATATGTATTATTTTAGATTAGATGTTATAAAAAAAATTTAATGAAGATGAAATACAAAAACAAATGTAGTTGCCTCCTAAAGAAACTGCTAGAGTAAATACCATTCCGTAACAAGTTAGAAGTAAAATATTAATACATTTTATCTCTTACTTTGGTGGCAAACATTTCTGTTTTTCATAACTTTCAGTGTAATACTTATATTGGTATAAATGACTAATAGCTTTTACACACACACACACACACACATATATATATATATATACATATATACATATATATATATATATATAAAACAAAGTATTATTATATTACCCTAGTTTATATGGTTTAATCAAATCATACTGGCAAAGATTGTTATTGTTATGTTAACCTACGTTACAATAAACATGTTTGATATTTTACTTTAAAGTCAGGACAGGTTTGAAAAACGAGGATAAAAATATCTAGAGGTGTCGTGTAGGGTAAAATAGTGAAGCCTACATGGTTGATCACAATTTTCCTCAGGTAACCAGTCAAATCCTCTCTTACAACTAAATTTTTGTCAGCTGACTGTCATATAACTCACGAAAAGAAGTTTTGATTGGTTACCACGTTGGTTGCCATGATGCAGAGTTTACAGAGGGCCAAATGGCGGTCAACTATGTTATAACACAATACGAGACCTCTAGATATATTGAACCCGTTGTGTTAGACCACGTCTTCTACCTTCTTCCGGCCGCGGCGCACCATCAGCATCACGGTGCACGCCAGCAGCAGCACCACCATCGCCAGCACGCCAGTGATCAGCCCTATGTAGGCCTGCGTGTTGCTAGTGCGGCTGGTAGCGGGTGTCACCTCCTTCCTGGCGTGGGTGGTGAGATCGCCACCTGCGCCAGTCTGGGGCCGCACGTCCTGCACCCCGTCCTGCTGCTGGAGGTAGAACTGCTCCAGTGACTCCTCCGTCACGTTGCCCAGGATGAACGCTGTAACATAAGAATAGAGTGGAGTTAAATTTTGTTTCCTGTTGTTCGCTTGAAATTTATTGGTGATACCACTGACTATAGATACTGAAGGAGACATCCCATCTATATGACCGAGCTGTCTCTCATTAATTGTTAGCCAGAATTTTAAGTGGACGTAGTTAGATTAAGACGCCGACATAGTGTGCTGCTGTCAACTATTTATTTTAGTTTATTTATTATATTATTTATCAACTTATGTTTGCTTCTTGAGACATCAACTGTTGTATTAATCCCCTTCTGAGAGGTTAAGTAACAGGTGACAGAAGTATACTACGTTGGTGATTAGTGTAAGTATGTCCTCTTTGGAGCCTTTTTCACACAAACATAGGTACAGCTTTTACAATGGCAATGATAAGTCTACTCCAGTATCTATAGTCAATGATGATACTGAGTTAATGTTATTTAAGAAATTATTGGGAACATTTTCCACCACTGATTATAGGAAAACAAGTTTCATGACGATTCGGGGTCTAGATGCTGATTCTGTCTTCAGATGGGAGGAATACCTAAACATAGTGACAGTAGTGGCACAATCAAGACAAATCTGGAAAAGGATCACCAAAAAGTTAGAATAGAGAACTGTAAAAGCAGTAAAATAGTTTGTTTTCGTTTTACTACGCACTTATAATTAAGTATTTAGTAGATTTAATAAATGAATACCGGTATATACCATTAATATTAGATCTTAAAATATCAATAGATCGAAGACCCAAGAGCTTTTGTTTTGATACCCTACGATGGTGTTATTTGTTTGAAAATTTTTCTACTATGGCAAAATACATTTTCCAAATAACTGGTATAGAGGTTAAATATGCTTGCCAAAATTAAAGGAGTATTTTGTATACTGTGTTTGTTTTCTAAGAAAATGTCCCAAGGTATCAGCAGGACAAGAGAAGACTATTACAACGTCAATAAAAAAATTTTAAGAAATTATTTATCCTCTACTTAAGAACTATTACCTATTTATCCTTTACAGCCACAAGTTATTTTCAAGATACTTACAATCTCAACGATGTTTTATGTTATGATACAATGTTATTATATTTGTTACTAGTGGCTTGAAGGGGCCCCTAACCTTGCACCAATACTCTACCTAAACTGATTTCTTTTACTCTTTACATGATGAGGAAAATAAAAATATATAAGTAAGAACACATGTCAGTTCGTAAACAAAGTAGATACTTGATCACATATTTTGATGTAAACAAAGCAGACGTTTTTAAACACCCATGCTTTTCTTATGGATGATGTTTCACGTTATTTCTCGTTTTCAGGTAACTTTTTAGAAATACTACTATTTTTCCTTAATCCCTGGGATGAAGACCTTTAATTTGAGCAGTCTCTCATCATCCTGCAATTTGCTAAACCTCCACAATTTAAACTTTAAAATTTCGCTTACAGAATTATATACAAAGGTTAGGTCCGGTTGGACATCACAGATCAGTAGTATTACACTTTACATTACACTTAGTAAGTCAAGTTTACGTAAAACAATATTTTATTAAATAAATAAATAAATAAAACCGTCCATTATGTATATACAAAATTTGTATGCACTATTTTACCTAATTCATTAATACAGTTTTTGATATCAAATGTATTTGTCGGTGTATGTCTTTGTAAAGGATTTTCCGTCTATAAATAAAATTAAAATTAACTGAATTAACTGCCTTGAGAAACAAATATAACACTGAGATTTCAGTCAAAGTTTAAAGAGAACCATCCCTTTGTTATTTAATTATTTTGGAGAACCAAATAAGTTGTTGATTAGACATAACAGGCTGTTAGGCCATTTTCATTTAATTTCTAAAACAAATACACTATTATAAATTCAATTTCAGGTAATCTCATTGAGTAATGCATAATATCTGATTAAAAATTATCAAAGCTGGAGAGAACTCATTATTGGTTTATTGATTTTGCAAAACGTAATAACTTTCAATTACTTTGAAGCCCGTTATCAAAATCTCCCTGTAGGTAAAGAATTACACTCTTACTAATTAACTAAACTAATATAAAAGTTAAATATAAGTTCCAAACGGTATTTAATGACAGTACTCTGAATAGTGTAATTATCGTCCCAGTTGTTTGATTAACGGTGAATACATTAAGACATACTGTACTAATAATTAATGACTTCTACACTATTTACCTTTCTGGAGTAACGCTTAAAATATATGCAACGACATCGTCGTAACGTCTGGTGTTGTAAAAAGAAAGTAAAGACACTGCAGAGCCATAACCCTCAGAGTTTATGGAATCTGCAACTTCCCACTCGGCGGAAGTTTAACGGAACTTTTTGACATTACGATCCGAGAATGTTAGAAACAACTCACCCGAGTCAAAGGAAACTTCACTGACTAGGATCCATCTGGACGAGAACCTGAGCTGCAGCTTGAGGAAGCGGCCAATCCTGTTGTGGAGGGGGATGGTGATGTTGGCGGTCAGGTCCCGCGGCCTCTCGACCAGGGGGTGGAACTTGACAGGGGTGGGTTGGTACCGGTCGCCGTCCAGGCTCATGTACACCATAGCCTCAGAAAACACCTGTGGCAAATGATGTGTTTTAACAAATTGTGTTGGTGTAATACGTAGGTAAATCATAGGTTAGATCTTGAAAGACTAAACGTTATAATATCCCGTCCGTTATAAAATATTCCTTAATAGTGAATTCCTTTTTAGCACAAAACCCTTGAAATAATACGTTTAATTTCGATTTCCAGATTTAGATGTCTGATCTGAGATATAACTAACTAGCCCAGGTAGAGAGAGAGAGAGAGAGAGAGAGAGAGAGAGAGAGAGAGAGAGAGAGAGAGAGAGAGAGAGAGAGAGAGAGAGAGAGAGAGGAGAGAGAGAGAGAGAGAGAGAGAGAGAGAGAGAGAGAGAGAGAGAGAGAGAGAGAGAGAGAGAGAGAGAGAGAGAGAGAGAGAGAGAGAGAGAGAGAGAGAGAGAGAGAGAGAGAGAGAGAGAGAGAGAGAGAGAGAGAGAGAGAGAGAGAGAGAGAGAGCATGTGAGTGTGAGGGAGATTTGTAGATTTTAACACTTCTGGATGTTTCACGCATGTCTTCTTAAACATCCATAAAATATAATAATAACTAGATTCCCGTAATAGGATGAACGGAGATTGCATTTTTTAAATATATTTAAATAGACATTTTTCTATATAGCTATGTTAACATACATTTTTAGCCAAAGACTTTTACAATAGGTCAACAAATTTGTAGACCATATGCAAAATATCTAAATATATATAATTTTTTATATTGTAATCCAACAGAGAAGGATCACAAATGTGCCTAAAAACAATAAAGTGTTATAATTAATCAATACAAAAACAGAACTATTTTTACTTAACCCTATCCTACACTCTAATTCCTCATTTGTGATTGCCAACAAAATTCTGAATTTATTTATTTGTATAAGTTTTGGTTTACAAATAATTGATTAAGTAGTAGGAAACAGGATAAAATCAACTACGTCCTACAAAACTTCAAAACATATTTATAATTATACTGTACTTACATACAAGACGGTAAACTTACATAAAGGGTGGTAAATGACAATCGATTTGAACCAGTTACACCGGAGAATCAATTATTTGGGCCTGATGTTGACCGGGGTCACTGGTAACCATCTTGTATGTAAGTACAGTATAAGTATAAATGTTGTTTGTAGTTTTGGGAGACGTAGTATATTTGATCCTCTTTTATATTCTTTAAAGTAAATAACTTATAATCACTGTTACATTATGATTAATGATAGCACATTTAAATGTAAACTTTTTGTAAGATATCGTAGTGTGGACAGAGGTAGAGGAATATATTCATCGAAGTGGAGTCGTAAATGCCTCCAAGATCACATACTGAAGGAAAACACCTCCCGAACAACAGCCAACTTTGTTTTACTAAATAAGGAACAGCGACGTTAAGCGGATTTTGGGATTTGACGTAAGCCGGCTTTCGGAGTAAAGTTCTGCATCATCTGTTAAGTAGCTATTATGAATTTATGTTATATGTAAATCCGGTTTACGTGCAACTTTCCGTTTTAAATCTGACTTAGAGCTTTAAAAACCCAGTTCCAATTAAGAATGCTTCCTGGTTATAAATATGTCGAAAACATATAAATATATATTAATATTCAAATTCTACTATATTTTTAACAAACAATTTGATTCTTGTAGAACATAGTACACATAGCTTATATTACTAATATTAACATCCTTCTATGAACTATGATTCTAAAATTAACTGGATTAAATGCTCTTTTATTTATATTATTAACTTTTCTTTCTCATCGATTTGCTGCCCGTAATAAAATTGTAGTTCTTTATTAAGTACACTAACAATAAAGTTATGATTTTATTTAAAAGCTACAGTTTTTTCTCCTTAATATTGGTACAATTATATGGTAGTACAAGTCAAGTAAGGTAATAGCATTTTATTTTACGAAAATGTATATTTTATAAATAAAATGTACCGACCTACTATTAAATTTTATCAACGAAAATTCAACTTGGAAGAAATAACAATCATTGGATTACTTTTTAGGCTAAGAGGCACAGTACAAAATTGTACTGTAATGTTTTTAATTCACGATACCAAAAATGAAATATTAAGAAACTGCAGTAACCACTATAATGTAATCAGTTGTTATTTCACTCAACAATTTCTATAACAGTAATAACTAAGGTAGATATCAGCGTATCTGTAAATGACAAAAATTAATTAGTTGTTGTTTGATATACCTTTGATTTACAGCATTTCCACTTTTTTAGAAAAGATGTATTCTTGATTGAATAAATTATATTACATTAGAGTAATAATAGTAAATAGTAAATGAGTCAGGGTTTCTTAGAGAAAAGTATTGTGAACAGTTAATAAATAAATATCGTCCGGATAAAGTGCAGAAGTTACGTAATCATAAAAACTAGACTTTCAGTTACCTGCACGTCCCTCGTGACCACGTGGCTCGTATGTAAATGCATCGCAGAGAACTCCCTGACGCCGTTGAACTCAAAAATGATTTCCAACGGCTCGCTATCCTGGGAATCATTGAGCCATCCAACCCATCTGCTACCTGAACATTGATATATTTCGTTTACTTACGTCACTCTTATATTTTTACACAATTCACATTAAAATTTAATGGTAATTAACAAACATTTACGTTAAATTTGTATCTGTTATATGGAAATGACGTAGAATATTAAGTCTGGTTTAAATATATTAAATAGAAACAATTGTTGTTATATGTTGAACAATATTTATTACTGAATTAAATAATGGGGTAGTTTGCTCTGATATCACTTAGAAAGGACAATGCTGGTAAATTTCACTTAATAGTCGAATAGTTAATACCTTATGCAATAATCATCTTTTTGATATTCAATATGTTAGGAATAATAGCAATATCTCATTAAATCATTTAACAATCAACGCCGCCGTGCTAAGCTCATGTGGTAACTACTTTTCCTCAACCTTGAGAAAATCACAGGAAAAGGTTTATAAAAGGTAGATAACGAGTTTTAACTATAATTTTTGTTTGGTAAAATAAAACACCCAACTTTGTTTGGTTGGACACAATTGTTTGACACGTGATACTGTTATCAAGAATTCATAGAGATTCTAGAAATATAAAAAGTTCCGTCACCCAAAAATGAAAAATGTCCGTTACAACATCTGTGCTTGGCAGGACAGAACGGATACAGGGGACCTTAAAGTAACATTTAGTAAGCGTCGTATAGATACATGTCGTATATAATATATAGCAAATACAGAATTTAAAAAACAGCAGTGCCATCAGATTGGTTGTAAACTGAATAAATAGTTGTTTGAAAAAAAATCACAGTGATCCTTACAAAACCTAAATTTGGTCATTTCAAAGTTTTTTTATAGCATAAATCATGTACACTTAATGTTATATAACAGGTAAACATTGATTTGTTGAAATTTAGATTTTGAATGTTTGTTCTTCCAACTAGCTAAGTTTTTTACTAAAAAACAACAGAAAACAGTGGTTTCTTCTTGGGGATTGGTATGCAAACGAATTAATTACTACAGTTATAGAACCAAAAAAACGGTGCAGGTCTAATCAAACTTTATCTAAGTCATCCTAATGAATCGCCATTCCCCATTTCCTCACCCCCCACCACCCCCCACCACCCCACCCCTACTCGCCTGTGGATGGCTCGTCCAGGAAGTCCTCGGAGCCCAGCACCCCGTCCACCAGCTGGCCCAGACCGCCCCTCATGGTGACGCCGTCCAGGAAGCCATCGTAGCTTAGGTCCTCGAACTCCGAATCTCCTCTAGGCCCTGTGTAGCTCACCACCGATTCTGTTCGAGTGGAAAAATAATTATCAGAATATTTCGATTGTGTCCTCAAACATGGGTTTTGATTAGTCAATATCTATCAGCAGCTTCCATTGTTAATAGAAGATAAGTTAAGTTATCATTGAAAATAATAATTATGGCAAACCTAGTCTTTTAATAAAATAACATAACAGCAAATTTTAACAACTTGTTTCGATTTACAACTAATATTATTTTTTTAAATTCGAAAATTCTTTTTAAAATTTAGTCCATGGATCTCACAGTTGACTAAGATATAATCCTGAATACACAACCTTTATTTAGTATTCCAAAGTTTGTGTTTTAATTTCAAACTTATTTAAGAAATAAGGAAATATGTCAAGAAGTTTCCAACATTAAAACCTAGCTATTTGGAAAAAAGGATTTTTAAATTAGGCAAAAGAAATAATAAAGCTACCTTCAATATAAATTATAATTAATTCTTTGTATACCCGTACAAAACAAACATGGAACTGTGTTGCAACTTAAGTATTAACGATCCTACTTGTTTATTCAAACATAAAGTATTTTGGCAAAGTAACTATTTACTGGTTTCTCTTTTGCAGGTACGAACTGGGATAATTCCTTTGTAACTTATGGTTTTCAAATTTAAATTTCCACCTTAAGTTATTTCAGTAGTTTTTACCGTTGCAATAAAGAGCCAGTTTACTTTTCAGAAGAAAAATAAACGCATTATACATTTTAAAATGGCGATTTTATACTTTTCACTTAGAAAACAAGAATGATAGTTCCAAAAAATAAATAAACTACTACAAAATGTGAACTTACGCTCCCAGGGACACCCGTACAACTCCACCCTCATACAGACAGTGCGCGGGTGCTCACTGTAGGGGATGAAGCGAACTCTGCTGGCGACGAATGGCAACTCTAGTGCCTGTTTCACTACGAGGTACGTATTGCTGTTCCCGGCAAGTACCTTAATGTCAATAAAATGGTTAATGTGTTGAGTCACATACATGTATTACCTACGTGGGTTATCATTGCCACACAAATATAGGTGGGGGAGCTCTAGGGTAGCTTAAGTCTTGTGACAGTCACCCTTCACCTTCTACTATTAACAATCCTGAATAATTTTTGAATGAACAAAATAAATTATGAATATTATTTGGTTAAAATAATGATGGTTCAAAAGTGATTATGAAAAGACCTATTTTACCTTGCTGTACTATATACATAGTTCATGTAATGATATTATAATATTTTAACCAAAAGTTACCTTAACCACTTTTTTATTTAAAACTTGTATTGCGTTATAAAAGGCAATCGAATCCTGCACGCTTAATTGAATATTTAATAAACTTACGTAATAGTAAATGAGAGACGTTACACCTAAAAACCCAAAGTTAAAGCTCAAAATTTAAATTTCGCCAATCAAAATACGTTCTGTGCTTGTATTTGGTCTTAAAGTATTCAATATCTGTGTTTATATGGTGGAATGATCAACCTCTGTTATTTTAAAATTCACAACCAGACTTTATGATCCCATCCTCCTCGCCCTTACTTCTCAAAATATAGTCGGTGACTCTCATCTAATCAAACCTAGGAAAACGCCTGGAGGATAAGGATATATCAATACAAAGCCCACCACGTTAGGTAGTAGGATGGACTCTAGAGTCCAGACCTATCCTTGAAAAAATACTCAAATTTTGAAAAAGTCACCTTTTGACCCCTGGTGTCCTTGTAGACCACCCACTGCTGCAGCGCATCCCTCCAGTACTCCAGTAAGTAAGCCTCCGCGTACTCTTGGCCCTGTCCGTTGCCGAAGCGACCCTGCGTCTCCGTCCAGGTGATCAGGTGGTTCTTGACCAGGTCTACCTCCAGGTACTCCCTGATCGTGCTGCTGATCTGGGCCTTGGGACACCACGCGCCGCCGTTCAGCTCTTGTCGTATCCTAGGGGACACCAGTTGTGGTTATGGATGGGTGAAATATTGTTTAAGGCAGTTTTAGATAGTACAGTAGCGTATGAGTCTTCATCACTGGAAGTTGCCGAACGTCATATTAGAGCTTTGTTCCATGGATCAACGTTACTTGTGTCTCCGTGAGTGATGAAGGCTCTTAAATCCTGTTGCTGAGATCAGAAAACTAGTGAAACTAAAGAACACAAAAGGGTTGATCTCAAGAGCTCCTATGTTTCCTATCAACGTTTTATTATTAGTCAAAAATGTTTCAGAAGAAACCCTAAATTCATACTTTCCATATCTTGTGAATGCTAATTGTTTTATTGATTTCATGTAATTATGAAATGCAAGCCATATATTATGTTAAGATTTATTATGTATTGATGAATCCTAGACCATTTTGATAGATGTATTTACTGTTAAAAACAAGTTCAAATCCATGGTTTATTTTTTCACTAGGTAGGTAGTCGTTCCACTACATAAACTTATTCGCTGAAGTTATTACAAGATAAATAATTATGAATGTAGTTTCTACAAGGCCTGGAAGCGAATTCAATATAAAAAATTCAGAAGTTAAACATTACTATGTACAATTAAAAGGTATTTAAAATTTAACCCACCTCCCTTTATTAATAGTTACTTAGTATTACAGATGATCTAATAAATTGAGTCTAGTAAACTTATAGTTAGCAAAATATATTAATTTCATAATGATAATATTTTTTTTTATAAATTTCAAAGTACTATATTACCTAAATCAAATTATTTATAGTAATATGTATAATTCTTCTTACACGGCTTGTAACAATATACAACTTGATCATTCCATACAAAGTGCATCACACAGAGCACGGTAACGCTTTAATTAGCAGTGTCGAGACCTGAGAAGAGGAGAATGGAGAGGATGATGACACTTCTACAGATCTTCACCTGGTCTCATTAAACCGGGAGTGAAGACATAACAAGACTCTTGTGTGGTGAGGTTGCCCCCCGCACCACCCCCAACCCTCCAACCCCATCGCTCCGGCACGTAGTCACATTGCGTCGGTTGCGTCCTCGTCGTTATACACTGGAGCGTGCTGTACGCTGTACGCTCTGCGCTCTCTCTTCATAACGATCTTGCCCTCTCCACACAAGGGTGGTACATCCTTTTGTTTAGCATTATGCTGTCGCATCAAAGAGTGCTCAACCTTTACAAAAAAAATGTGGCGAGGATTTTTAATAATTTGGGTAGGAATTATAATTTGAGGATAATGAAACAGGAATTAAACCCGGTCGGAAGGAAACGTTTGCTGTAAAATTTGCTCAGGTGTACAAACATTAATTAAATGTTATATCTATTTCAATGTATAGTTGATACTATCCTTATGTATTGTAAAGGTTATTCATATTTTTATAATATAAAAAATTGTTCCACTTTAACCTTAAATTTAATTCTATCCTAAGTTTGTTTGGTAAACTTTATTTACATTTTCTGGTTCTTCTAACGGGCAGAATGTACCTGATTATTTTCTTGTTAAATACAAAACACAGATCAGTATTAAGATCTATAATTATAATCTATATGATCTATAAGATCTATATGACTATAATTTTATTACTGAACAATATTCTTTTATATCCTTTAAATCAGCATTATAAAAAAAACTTCTTTTTAAATATTAAAATTTAAAAAAAGTTATTTTTAAGTCATTTATGTACAATACTAATGATATACGTTTTGGAATCTGCACAATATTTAATCACAAATAATATAAATACTCTACTTCAAAAATTGACGACTTTTACCACTTAAAACAAATTTATGCGATAATTTTAAAAAGCTTTAGAAGCTTACTATCCATTTTCTTCCCAATTAATTACATTCTGACCAACATACATCCTAACTGACAAAAGAGTGTCCTAAAATTAGTTACAATTCTAACTAAACATTTTTAAATGTATTCATTACAAGTTTGCCTATAACGGTAAAGCCGTTTCAGTAAATTATGATCTTACTACCAACTCATACGATTTAGAGCCAACTTACCTTTCCCGAATATAAATTGAAAACATTACTCTCTTGTTTCATGATTAACGAAGGTAGCGAGTTACCGGTAAATTAATTATGTAACTAAATTTCACTACATTAGTGAGTCCTAAAACTTTTAAGACAATGACGGATTGGTGAAAACGCTTAAAACAGGTGTAATTAATCATGTACTGGACGTTTCACTTTTGATGGCATCATTTGTCTTGTGGCTAAAAATGCCATGTGTTTGTTAATACTGATGGAGCAATCTACCTCCCGCCACGAGAGCTGAATTAATTTAAGAGCCAAAGGCTGCAAAGGTTAAAGGTTGAGTGTATTAACTGTTGAAATGTTAAGATGCTATAAATTACTATTTACTCTGTAGTTTGTATAAACATTCTGCTAGTGAATTGCAGTATAGTAATATTGTCATTACTGTTGACATGAAACAACTACATGATGTAAACATTACAGTCATCACTCTAATACAAAATAATACTTTTGTTGGTATAAATTATTAGGGAATAAATATGTACTTAACCCTTTTTTTATTGAATGACTTTATTACTTGTTACTTTATGAGTTGATGTTGTACTGTACCTACTCACTTTAGAAATGTAAATAAAAGAGCAATTTAAGTTCGTGCCTGATTTTTATTCAAGTGTCGAATATATGTTATGAAGGATAATACATGGAATATTAGTGTTGTATTTGTTGACTTAGACTAGCATTCAGATACCTTCTTAAGGCTGTGCTTTATTCTGACAAAAAATTAAAACTCACAGCTGTTGAACACTGTAAACGTCATTGAATAAGTATATTATTTTGAATTGTTTAAGAAGTTATTGCGGGCAACTACCATCACTGATGAGAGAAAAACAAGTTTAACGATTATTCGTAATCTGGAATCTAATCCCGTCTTCAGGTGAGAACAAAGAACAAAAAATAGTTTGTATGAGTTCAAAATTAGAAAAATCTGGCGAGTAATATGTGTATTAACTTTAAATTAATGTAACCTGTACACCACAATTAAGATACTCTATTACATTCTAAAGAAAAAGCGTTTCAGACACGGTCATTTTATAATCAATACATTTACCAACCATGTACAGAAATACCAGGATAGAAAATGTTACTACAATAACGCAGCAGACCTCACAATGTGAGTGAGTGCAACATGTATGACTGCTGTATAGAGGTGACCCAGAAAATGTTACTACAATAAGGCAGCAGAGCTCACAATGTGAGTGAGTGCAACATGTATGACTGCTGTATAGAGGTCACCCAGAAAATGTTACTACAATAAGGCAGCAGAGCTCACAATGTGAGTGAGTGCAACATGTATGACTGCTGTATAGAGGTGACCCAGAAAATGTTACTACAATAAGGCAGCAGAGCTCACAAAGTGAGTGAGTGCAACATGTATGACTGCTGTATAGAGGTGACCCAGAAAATGTTACTACAATAACGCAGCAGAGCACACAATGTGAGTGAGTGCAACATGTATGACTGCTGTATAGAGGTGACCCAGAAAATGTTACTACAATAAGGCAGCAGAGCTCACAATGTGAGTGAGTGCAACATGTATGACTGCTGTATAGAGGTGACCCAGAAAATGTTACTACAATAACGCAGCAGAGCTCACAAAGTGAGTGAGTGCAACATGTATGACTGCTGTATAGAGGTGACCCAGAAAATGTTACTACAGTAAGGCAGCAGAGCTCACAATGTGAGTGAGTGCAACATGTATGACTGCTGTATAGAGGTGACCCAGAAAATGTTACTACAGTAAGGCAGCAGAGCTCACAATGTGAGTGAGTGCAACATGTATGACTGCTGTATAGAGGTGACCCAGAAAATGTTACTACAATAACGCAGCAGAGCTCACAAAGTGAGTGAGTGCAACATGTATGACTGCTGTATAGAGGTGACCCAGAAAATGTTACTACAGTAAGGCAGCAGAGCTCACAATGTGAGTGAGTGCAACATGTATGACTGCTGTATAGAGGTGACCCAGAAAATGTTACTACAGTAAGGCAGCAGAGCTCACAATGTGAGTGAGTGCAACATGTATGACTGCTGTATAGAGGTGACCCAGAAAATGTTACTACAGTAAGGCAGCAGAGCTCACAATGTGAGTGAGTGCAACATGTATGACTGCTGTATAGAGGTGACCCAGAAAATGTTACTACAGTAAGGCAGCAGAGCTCACAATGTGAGTGAGTGCAACATGTATGACTGCTGTATAGAGGTGACCCAGAAAATGTTACTACAGTAAGGCAGCAGAGCTCACAATGTGAGTGAGTGCAACATGTATGACTGCTGTATAGAGGTGACCCAGAAAATGTTACTACAATAACGCAGCAGAGCTCACAAAGTGAGTGAGTGCAACATGTATGACTGCTGTATAGAGGTGACCCAGAAAATGTTACTACAGTAAGGCAGCAGAGCTCACAATGTGAGTGAGTGCAACATGTATGACTGCTGTATAGAGGTGACCCAGAAAATGTTACTACAGTAAGGCAGCAGAGCTCACAATGTGAGTGAGTGCAACATGTATGACTGCTGTATAGAGGTGACCCAGAAAATGTTACTACAGTAAGGCAGCAGAGCTCACAATGTGAGTGAGTGCAACATGTATGACTGCTGTATAGAGGTGACCCAGAAAATGTTACTACAGTAAGGCAGCAGAGCTCACAATGTGAGTGAGTGCAACATGTATGACTGCTGTATAGAGGTGACCCAGAAAATGTTACTACAGTAAGGCAGCAGAGCTCACAATGTGAGTGAGTGCAACATGTATGACTGCTGTATAGAGGTGACCCAGAAAATGTTACTACAGTAAGGCAGCAGAGCTCACAATGTGAGTGAGTGCAACATGTATGACTGCTGTATAGAGGTGACCCAGAAAATGTTACTACAGTAAGGCAGCAGAGCTCACAATGTGAGTGAGTGCAACATGTATGACTGCTGTATAGAGGTGACCCAGAAAATGTTACTACAATAACGCAGCAGAGCTCACAAAGTGAGTGAGTGCAACATGTATGACTGCTGTATAGAGGTGACCCAGAAAATGTTACTACAGTAAGGCAGCAGAGCTCACAATGTGAGTGAGTGCAACATGTATGACTGCTGTATAGAGGTGACCCAGAAAATGTTACTACAGTAAGGCAGCAGAGCTCACAATGTGAGTGAGTGCAACATGTATGACTGCTGTATAGAGGTGACCCAGAAAATGTTACTACAGTAAGGCAGCAGAGCTCACAATGTGAGTGAGTGCAACATGTATGACTGCTGTATAGAGGTGACCCAGAAAATGTTACTACAATAACGCAGCAGAGCTCACAATGTGAGTGAGTGCAACATGTATGACTGCTGTATAGAGGTGACCCAGAAAATGTTACTACAATAACGCAGCAGAGCTCACAATGTGAGTGAGTGCAACATGTATGACTGCTGTATAGAGGTGACCCAGAAAATGTTACTACAATAACGCAGCAGAGCTCACAATGTGAGTGAGTGCAACATGTATGACTGCTGTATAGAGGTGACCCAGAAAATGTTACTACAATAAGGCAGCAGAGCTCACAAAGTGAGTGAGTGCAACATGTATGACTGCTGTATAGAGGTGACCCAGAAAATGTTACTACAATAAGGCAGCAGAGCTCACAAAGTGAGTGAGTGCAACATGTATGACTGCTGTATAGAGGTGACCCAGAAAATGTTACTACAATAAGGCAGCAGAGCTCACAAAGTGAGTGAGTGCAACATGTATGACTGCTGTATAGAGGTGACCCAGAAAATGTTACTACAATAAGGCAGCAGAGCTCACAAAGTGAGTGAGTGCAACATGTATGACTGCTGTATAGAGGTGACCCAGAAAATGTTACTACAATAAGGCAGCAGAGCTCACAAAGTGAGTGAGTGCAACATGTATGACTGCTGTATAGAGGTGACCCAGAAAATGTTACTACAATAAGGCAGCAGAGCTCACAAAGTGAGTGAGTGCAACATGTATGACTGCTGTATAGAGGTGACCCAGAAAATATTTCAATAAACTCACTGGAGAGTAATTTTAATCCTTTCTTCCATTGCAGTGTAGTTCTATGATACATTTATATAAATAGATGTAAGTTTATAATAATAATAAATTACAACGAATAACGTAACAAATCAAATTTAAATATTACAAAAATGCTATGTCTTTTAAATCTAAACAAAATGTTATGGACGATTTACTTTATTGAACAATTTTAATCACACCATGAGTTGAATTAATTTTGTCGAAGTCACTAAGTATAGTATAAGCTATATTATCAGCAAATATAAAGTTAATAAATGGATACATCATGATTCTGATTTGAACAAATCAAAGAAATTGAAGATGCCAACTAAATATTTGTTGGTTTGTGTGTCCACGCCAGTGGACTTTTTTAACATTTTGATAGGAATCGGTCCAAACCCTGGTCTTGTTACTATCTAAGTTCGAGTTTTTCTGGGAAAGCATCATTAATTAATAGCCCAATGACAAATGGCAGCTAGATCGAGTTTCGAATCTTCTCAAAATGTTGCGATTTTTATCAGGATCGATCTGGCGAACCTCATACTTCACGCACGAAAACCACTACGCTACCCAGCCAATTAAACATGTAAATGGGGTGAATAGTCAGTATTAGCTACAAACCTGGCATTTTGTGGTCCCACGGATTTGACCTCATATGAGGAAGATGCGGAGATGGCGGTGTCGGGGATGCGGCCCTCCTCCATCCCTAGTGGCGACTGACACTCCCCTGGACAGTGACATAGTGTAATACAAAACACTATTAACAGTCTGAAGGTTTTATTTTTCTGACAACTGACTAAAGTTTTTCAATTACTTGGAAAAACGTTTTAGGTTAAAAATAACTTCCTGATGATATTCTATGAACATTTATACACCTATTTCTACTGATGATTAACTTTACCAAGACACATGTATACTTAAAAATATAAAGTTTACACATTTAATCAAGAAAATCCCCCCAAGAAAATCTAAAAGTAATCTAAAACACAAATAAATTTAGCTAATTGTGTAGTTAAGGGTATTTTAACAATAACAAAATTACACTGAGCATATCAGATTTATTACTAAAGTTTTTCCTATACATTTTTAACCTATCAAATTGTATCATTATTATGTTACATCTATTATTTAACAAAACAAAATATATGTTTTCACAACTAAATTGTTATCTTTAATTTATACTACAATGTTTTAATAAATGTTAACCTAATTAAAAAAAACTTAGAAATAAGTACTACATTTGCCACAATACCTTAAGAACGTAATTTAAAAATTAAAGTTGACATGATGAAGTCTCTTTTCAGCAAGTTTGCACAGCGGTGTTTAACTTGCCTTTCCATTCAACGTGAGGCAACTTTTGGCAAGATTTCCTAAAGGCTGATCTAATATTCATTCAGCAAGCCACAAAAGATTCATCAGCCTCCAGCTCCGATCCGACCAATCGTTCCACTTGCTTGATGTTATCGATGTTATACCGCGTTGTTTAAGGTGTGTAAACTCTGAATATCTTATAAAGGTTATACTAAACTAGCACAAATTTTAAATTCCAGAATGAAATAAAAAATATATATTTATTAATAATTCTAAAGGTTTTTTATGTGTTACTGAAATCTATGTTTTCAACTCCAAACAGTATTATATATTGTTTTTTTACTATAATAACAATGCAATTGCTTGTAAATAAACATAAATATATTATTTAAATATGATTGTACGAATTACTCAGATTTTCTAAATCACTATATATAGTTTTAAGATCAAAGAGTTGTTGAAACATTTTTTTCTAAATTCGTCTTATATGATAACCTAATGATAATATGCCTAAAAAATACTTTGGGAAAAGTCATTAGTTTGTATCTAAAATCGCAAAGGAATTATTTTAGTTCACAACCCTAATGATAACATAGGCTATCTGCAATGTAAAATGTTATGTGAGGTTTTCTTAAAACTTTCTAATCTCATAATTATGTCAATGCAATTAAAACGTAGTAAACTTCAAAGATAATTTAGTTGGTCAAAGATACTATGTTCTGTAAAATAAAAAATAATGTTTAAAAACCTTAAAATGTCACAAAACAAGTCCATACCGGAAGCGGCAACGCAGCTCTGTACAATGTTGACCAGGAGGATGGCCAGTAGCAGCGACCTGGCCATGACGTCACGTGACAAGGCCTTCACAAGAGTGACGTCAGCCTGGCCCGCATGTCTGCCCGGCAGTCACGTGGACCTCTCCATGGAAGATGAGAGTCCTCCACAGTCTGCACTATAGCCTGCAACATGGGGAGGGAGTGGATGAAATACGGTTGAGAATAGAGGTAAAGTATAGTGCAGATGAAAACATGCTGTGCATCGTGGGTAAATAATGATGTTACTACCCTTAGGTGCAAAAGTGTCCCAGTCAAAACCAGAACTGACTACCTATTACCGTCAGCTAGAGAAAAGACAGTTAAGGGGGTGGTTTTCAGGGTTATCAACCAAAACCAGCCAATAGTAGACGTGCTGCATTGCCAAACCCAAACTGCACACCAGCTGGTCGGCTGAACTCTCGAGTGACATTTTGTCCATGGAAAGATAACAACAGTTACAGCGTGAATCCTTATTAGCTGGAGCCCAACTGTCATCTTTCCTGCTCCAGATTATAGTAATCAGGAAATAATGAACATATATTAATTTGTTAACAATAGCATTTATTACACACTCTGCGTCAATGATTAACTGTTCACACTTTAAATGACAGGTACAGTTACGTCCAAATTTACAAATAACAGATTTCATCATACCCACGCAATTAACTATAGTTTACAGTACTATCAGCTGTGATTGAAACCAATCGATTCCCGACAGACTGGGTAAACAGTCCGGTTAAAACTGCAAAAACGACGAGGCCGGGTAAGAAGGTTCCAAGATTTATCACCACGAGCGCTGCTATTCTACTTACAGTATTAAATTATATAATTTTTAAACAGCTTACTGTTTCTATCAACATAAACAAATGAAACAATAACAAACCGCTGATGTTGTTAGTTGATTAGCCTATAGACTATTGTAAAAGTGTAAACGTACTTAATAATGGCTGATTCAAATATTAATGTTCCTGAATCAATATTGAACCAAAATTGTACCATCAACATTTCTTTCAATTCGTAAACTTACCTACTACTCTTAACCTATTTGATTGTTTAAACAAGTTAATTTTGTTTATACTTAATAGTTGGAAACAGTTAAAATATATTACAAATAAAATAATGTATAATACAAATAACAAGATAAGAAAGGGTGTAGGCCTAAGTTTATTTTTAGCCACCCTGTATATTTGGTAAAAGGTGGTATGATGAAAAGTACTGTTCATAACTCATCCGAAAGTGCTATACCGGTGCTTGATCAAATTCAAGTAATCGGCTTCGCCTTGTACTTGAAACTCGATCGTGCAACTGTAACGACCACTTTATGGACTTGTGACGAAATATACTTTTCCCTTCAACCTCTCATTTTTTTATTTATAATTATGCAAAGGCCTCCTCATAACATATACTTTGGCTTTTAAAACATTAAATCCCAATCGTTTTTATTTAATGTTGAATTGTTCTTAGTTTGGTAACGGTTTTATATTATCAAGGAGATAATAATCAGCTTACATAAATTTAATATAAACCGATAATACATACGTAGAAGTTCTATGTTGAATGATTCTACGAATGTTTGTCTCTTTGTAGTTTTTAGGTTGACATGGAATTTCCCGTTGTTACATTTAGAAATGTGATGATTATAAATTGCCACGAACATAAGTTATCTTATTAGTTATTTCCGGATTACTACCTATTCCTGATTCGAGCTACTTTGTATCAACAAAATACCCCCATCGCAGCAAACCTGCGTACTCAGCGAATTTCCAATGCATATATATGTGACTCACTACTACATAGAGCTATTTACCAAGTTTCACAAAAATGCATCCATAAATAAGTGATATATAGCATTTTATTTATTCTCCATAAGAATAACATTAGGGTTGAGGACGCAGGTTTGCTGCTACGAGGAAGATAATTAATGTGTTTTTTTGCAATTATCAATACAACTGAACCAGGTGAAGCTACATACCAAGTTCTTTTAATGTAGGTTCATAATTAAGGGAGATATACAACTTTACTTATTCTCCATATGAATAACATGGGGGCCGAGTATGCAGGTTTGCTGCTACGGGAACTATCAACAAAAAACTTGTTTTTTGTGCTAATAGCAATATATTCATAAATTCATAAATTTCGAGATATAGAATTTTATTTATTCTCCATAAGGATAACATTGGACAACGTCCTATGTTTAGCACTTTGAATATCTCTGCAACGGTTGGACGTAGAACAACGATTAAAACACCAAAATTTGTTGAGCTAAACACATTAATAATCAGAAATGTGACGTTTTTAGTAAAACTCTCTGAGAAAAGTCTAAAAACCTTTTTCCCATAAGATTAACATGGGAAATGTTTTATTGGATTTTCTCCGCAACCACTTAACCCGGGTTAATGATTCAAAATACTAAATTATTTGTTTTTTAAGCTCTATAGAATCGTTACAATCAAAATTGAGTGTTTTTAACATTTTGGGGTCAAATTTGAAAAAAACCGATTTTTTGGAAAATAATATATATATATATATTATATATTATATATATATATATATAAAATAATATATATATATATATATATATAAATTTGAACGAATAGTGTTTTTGGCATCTGGGGACCTCAAAACGAAAAGTTATCATGGTCTCGGGCTTAAGCCTTACCATGCCACCTACGGTAATAGCTTCTTCCCTATAGGGGAAATTCGCTAAAATACTGCGTTTGAGCTGAATTACTTTTTAACAGAGCAGGCTCGGCCCACAAAAAATTGTGTTGTTAAGCTTATTTTTAATGCCATTGTTTGAATTGGCAAAACAAATGTACCAACAGCTGCACCACATCAACTAATGTGTTTCCAACGAGGCCTAACTGCAGCAATTTCTCTGGTGTTCGATACTGGATTGATTGCAACAGACTGCTCAAGACAGATACAGCCATGTTTTCAGCTTTGGTTTGAAAGTACATAGGTTTATTTCAAGTTAATAATTAACATATTTTTAAACACTAAAACTAAACATGAATTATAATTTGTATTTGTACCTTAAACTTATTTTCTGTTTGGTATTGTTAAAACTCTGTGTGTTCGAAATTGCAAGCCCTTAGAATGGACCATGAAAAATGTATTTCAAATGTTAACCTTTGAGATATAATAACCTACAATTCCAATATTCACTAAACAAACTTTTAATTTTCGCTTTCTACCTCTATATATAGTACATAGAGAAAGTACCGTTTTCGTTTAAATTTTAAAATGTGAATTATTGGTTTAAATATTAGTTTTGGTGATCCCTGAACCAAACAATTTATTTTTGAGGTAGTTTATGTCTGCATGAATTATTATAGACATAGAAAATATACTATTGGCCCAATCTTCATAAAATTTTGTATGTAAGTAATTTTTCCACAAAACTGCGAAAAACAACGATTGTCCTATTTATTGGAAAATTCTAAAAAGATTTGTTTCAATTTAAATTACGAAATGACACTACCAGATTTTCTAAGAACAACATCATTTACAGACTATAGGGTCTAGCCTAAAATGTTCGGTTTTGATTTTTGAACACCATAAGCTTTATATTAAATGTTAATTACATAAAACCAAAAATAATTTTGAATTTTATCTACGTCTGATGGTTGTGGGGAATATTACAATTTTCATTTTCCAATATACGTAGGACTTTGTCCAATTTTAATCTAATGGAAAATAAAACCTTTTTATTCATCTATTAGCTACCGGGAAATTTAAACTTAGTATGTACGTTAAGTTTAACAATGGACAATAGAGAATATTCAAAATATGTTGCTACTTAACCCTTGGGGGAGAGAGGATGTCCCCTCTTGAAACTACTATGGGTAGCAAATGACTCTGAAGTGCCTCCAATAAAAAGGGTAGATATTTCATAAAAAATTGACTAGACAATTTACGATACACACTAAAGTACCTTGATCCATTTTAGTTAATTTAACGGAATTTATTGATTAAAATGCGACAAAGATAAAATAGATTGAATTTATTAAGGGTGCGTCAGTTTTCTGATATTTTATTCGTTATATGATTTTACGTTTGATTACGAATGCTCAAAGCGTTCAGAGAGTGCCAGTGGTTATATATTTGCTTTAAAACTGACTTTGTTCCACCCTAATTATATTACTTGGCCATAATAAATGTCACGATTTGTATTGCGGTTCTCTTCACAATTATTTGGCATACCGCCACAACTCCTGATCCCTAGGTCAGCTCTAGACAATATATTGCGTGGAATAACACGGATATTTCCAGTGGAAATAAATCATGACACTATATCTCTAAGTATATCTTGCTCCGCGTACTTCTGCGCTGAAACACTAGATACATACCACTAAAAGATAATATAAATTAATATATTATACTGAAATTCTTGTACAATTTTTAAGAAGGGCGAAACAGGTATTGAGCACACAACGTAAAGAAAATTTGTTACTAACACTTTACGAAAAATTCTGTGTGTTATGTTTTTGAGACTTATATCGAATGGTAAAATACTCTGTTTCTTCCTAGCACTCTGTTCAATTTTCTTACATAGTAAGACAAAATAAATTTTCGTAATTTTTTTCGTAACATTTGATTTGATGTGTATAGTTACTGTGGGGTAGAGGGTTTTCCTAATGGTTATTATAAATAATAAAGTGTTTTAAATAATAAAATTAAGAATAAAAAATTCCCCTTTCATTTTTCATAAATTGTGTTCATCATCATACACACTTTTTTCAATATAATTGATGATATCTTATATTAATTATTTTTACAGTTTAAATTAATATAATCAAGGTAGTTTGTTACAAAAATAGTAATTTTATTATTTTTTTATGGTACACAAGGCAAAATGTCTTTGTTTCCATGTTAAATAGTGGTCGGGGGTTTGATAATATATGTCATGATGCTTTGTAAATAAAGTGTTGTTAATCGTAAAAATGTGTAAATTGTATGGATATTGACCAAAGAATTAAAAGTTAATAAATATTGAATAAATAAATATTCAATGTCATAATGACCTTTAATAAAGACAGTGCTGCCGGATTTTATATTGTCATATCCTTTCTTTTTTATATAAAATATAGAAATAAAGTCAAATTTGCGCCTAATAAACAACGAAAAACAGAGGTAAATCGATAATAAGACGACATACGCCGGACGGACCCCGTGATCCAATGAACATCTCCGGCTGCCGATATTTAGATAGTATCGTCCTTGTCCTCCTGCTCGCCGGTGCCGGTGCGGGGCAGCCCCGGGCTACCCTAACCGCCCTTGTCCTCGACTAATTGATTTAAATTACCCCAAGATTGATTACAGCGGATCCCTAACATCGTGGTTTAATGGGTAAGTTTCTAAATCAGTGTCAGACTGTAGCAGTTACGATCAGACAGGTGTTGTAGCAGGTTTGTCTGAGGCCACAGCTGTGGTGATATACAGGCAGTATTATTATCAAACATAAACTATTCCCTAAATAATTTACTGCATGTAAGGTAAACACATGTACACATATAGCGTAGTGGTTCGCAGAGAAATAGTAGGTAGCTTCCCAATCGAAGGTCGTTGAGCTTAATTGCTAGACACGAATAAGTACATTAGAGATATAATGGAAACGAGTTCGCACGCAGCACGCTGACGTGAGGGAAGTGAATTTCCACATAAAAACTTTTAAAACTCAAAATCAGTGTAATAACATACATTTATTTAAATTTTTATTGAAATCTGAAAACATTGATTTTTGGCTGTTCTGATGCTCCTGGTTTCAATTACCTGCAAAGCTGAGAATACAATTTTGCGCATTATAATGTTAGGAGAAGATCCAGACAGGGTTTAAAGTAGGCGTGAGTCGCTGGGGGTGATAAAAGTACTCTAACAAAGGAATAACAGCTTTTTCTAGTGTGAAACCCCCACAAGACAACGTACTGTGTTTAGTCAAAACACATTTTCTTTAATAACTTGGTAAATATTTATGCTAGAATGACGAGTGAGGGCTTAAAACTTTCGCCTTACTAATTCCCATCTTTTTTTCTTTACATGCATTAATTTTACATCCGGGGCTTTTGTGACCCTTTTTGGGCCCAAAAACTCGAAATTTGAAAGATTAATCCCCAAAAAAGGGGTTTAGAGTTTTCCGATTGTTTTGCCCAACGAACTTGTCTAACCGATTACAAAAAGGAACGTCCCTACCAAATTTGATGTAAATCGGACAAAAATTGAGACCGCTAGAGTGCAAACACACACACACATATATATATATATATATGTCTATATATATAAAATTTTGAACGACCCCCCAAAACGTGTTCAGGGGGTCACGTTAGGAACTTCTATGGTGGTCCCGGGCTTAAGTTTCACCGTGCGGGTCATGCTAATAGTTCACTTTCTAATGAAAATTCACTAATAAGGTTCCACTGTTCTTCCACTTCTTCACTGAAACCTTATTATAACCAAATAAAATAAACAATGGAGCTCCACCCTGACTATTTATTTTGTGAAGGGTTATAAACCAGTTTTAACAAATAATGAGTGAGCAATTGATCATAGTTAAAATAATGTAACATAATCAGAACCCTTAAACGTTAGGCAGTCGAGGGGAAAAGGTAATTTAAAATTGATTTTACAAATAAATAGTTATAAAGGTAAGTCCGCCCTAAATTACTAAGGTAGAGAACTTAACTCATGTCCGTTCACTTATAATATTACTTTACCGATCAACTGAAGGAAAGGGAGAGACAAGGTACGTTTATGGACGATCTTTATCAATATTATCACCCCGCCGACGGAATCACTCCCTCGGGCCAGCGCGTCCAGGCATAACTGGGACAAAGGACGTCGCGTCGCGCGTCGCCTCCCGTCTCTGGGGCATATTAACCGTCATGAGAAACTTAGGTACAATCTAAGTAACAGACCAATATACGAGTAAGTTTATATTACTTAATGATAGAGTGTAGTGTTAATATTTTAAGCGTTTTGTTAAAAAAATCTTTGAGTATTTCTTATGTTTAAGTTTTAACTTAATGCTTAATCTTTAAATAAATGTTGATAATAAGAAGAAAGGCCATTTGATAGAACATATACCCGAGTTTATTTATAAAACCTTTTAATTCCTTTAAAATTATGACAAAGATATTGGCAAATTAGTGTACTATAGATTATCAGTGCATAGATTACACTTATGTCGCATTTGTGAAACGTTGTGTTAGTATCGCGATCAACTACTGTATTATAGACAGTTTAAAATTAGCTTACATATCAACTAAATGTGTAGCATTAGTAAAATAAAACAAACGTCAGCGGAACTTTAAGAATAAGCACCATAACTTAGAATGTACAGCCACATAGTTACCTCCGCACAACTAATTCATATTTAAATGAATATTAGATTGTTCTAAAATTGATTAGAGTTAAGATTCCTTAACCTTAAAATAGGTTAGCCTGGAACTTATAGTAAGGTGAGGAAAGGTAAAGTTACAGTTCTGGCATAGAATGTTCGGAGGGTAGCCTGGAGTGTTATTGGAAGAAATTATTCATTATACCTGAATGCCTGATTCTCTGTAATTAGCTCATTTAGTTTACGTTGTATTATTTATGTAAATTTATCATCTATTTTAAACAGTCGTTATAGAGTGTTTAAATTAATATAATAATAAAATTATAAACTTATGCAATGATTAGTTTTGTATGCATTATTTAAATGATAACTACCGATAGGACATAATGCGTTAGAAATAAGCTGTATAATTTGCACATTCTTCTGTTGACCATTGATGGAATGAGTATTTAAAGTAAATAAATGGGTCAAACAAGAAAACTTAGTTAGGACTTAACTAAGGGGAGAAGGGCTGAAAATTCAATTAGAAAAGAAATCAAGTTTTATCATAGGTGGTTATTAAATTGACTATAAATTGTTTCGTTATTTTAATTGAATAAGAAACTAGTTTCGATAAAACAACACATTTCTTATTTTTGTTTTATAATTTCTATTATGTCGTATTTTTTTAAATCAGAAGTATTAAAATAACTGCTGATTATTAGACGTTTTAAAACTCAATCGGACATATTCATGTAACATGATACATATGTTTTTAGCGAATTTCCCCTATAGGGAAGAAGCTATTACTGAATTCGGCATGGTAAGATCTAGGCCCAGGTCCATGATAACTTTTCATTTCAAGGCCCCCGGAACCCAAAAACACCATTCATTCTAAACTATAGATATATTTATATATTAAAAATAAAAGAGTGATTAGGGCTACTAATATGTTAGTTTTAAGCATAATTTTATAAACAGAGTACCCTTTTTGGTTTTAACATAATATGTTTTATTAGACGACTAGTGTCAAACCTTTAGGTGATAGAAATGTCTTACATTATTTTTGTAACCTCACATAGTTCAAATTATTAAATGGTAGACAAATTAAGAATCATTTGTTAAAATTAAATTTAGAAAATGGGGGATTTTCTTGAATATAATGTTTTGTTATTGTCTTCATGTATATAATATGAAATTAATTCTTTTATCCTTTTCTTATCAGACAAATTTTGTCGAAGATCGGATTTCTTTGACGTATGTTCATGGTGTTCAGCGAATTATTCGGGTTATTTTCGTAATTCATATATATATATGAAAGTCTTCTTTTACATATAATTTATCTATTTCTTTCTCTTATTCTAATATTGTTAAGAGTCTTCATCACCGGAAGTTGCTAGACGCCATCTAGGAGTTTTGCTCAATAAGGCCAATGTTAACTTTGTGCCTCCATTACTCCTTACCTGATCGTCACATAAAATTAATGTTGGTGTCAAATTAAAGGTTTCGCCGTCCTCTAGGGAAATACAATTTTTTTTTAATTTGGGTACCATAGTTGCATAATAAATAGTTTAATTTTGAACTGAAACACTGTACATGTTCTCATTAATTTGTGACAAAATCCAAATTCGACTATTGTATTTCCCTAGAGGACGACGAAACCTTTAATTTGACACCAAAATTAATCGTTTGTGACGATAAGGTGAGGAGTAACAGAGGCACAAAGTTAACATTGGCCTTATGGAACAAAACACCAAGATGGCGTCCGGCAACTTCCGGTGATGAAGACTCTTAAGTTGTCATTGATAGTTTTATAGCTGTGTCTTGTTTCAATTAATGATCAGCGAAGTTTGATTTCATTGTCGTTCTGTGTCCGGATCTTACGGCTTGGATTACCCATTTCATTTGAACTATGTGAGGTTACAAAAATAATGTAAGACCTATGACCTAAAGGTTTGAAACTAGTCGTCTAATAAAACATATTATGTTAAAACCAAAAAGGGTAGTCTGTTTATAAAATTATGCTTAAAACTAATATATATATGTGTGTGTGTGTGTGTGTGTGTGTGTGTGTGTGTGTGTGTGTGTGTGTGTGTGTGTGTGTGTGTGTGTGTGTGTGTGTGTGTGTGTGTGTGTGTGTGTGTGTGTGTGTGTGTGTGTGTGTGTGTGTGTGTGTGTGAGTGTGTGTGTGTCCGTGGGTGCAATAACTCTCGTGAACAAGGTCCGATTTTGATCAAATATTTTACAAACATGTAAAGCAACATTTATCACTTTAGGTTCGACCCAGACAGATCATACCCATCCGAAGAGGTATTTTGGGGGGGTTTTTGTACCCAAAAAAATTTTTTTTTAAATTTTTACTCGTAATATTTTAAGAAGTTAAATTTCAGTTGTCACCATTGGATTCAGCATTAAAAACACACAATTTAGTGTCTTGATAATTTCTCTATGTCAGTTGGTTACAGAGATATTGATAGTGCTATACACAGTACGTTGTCCAATGCTAGTCTTATGGAGAATAAGAACAAATTTATGTCTCGCTTATTTATGAACGTATACTAACGAAACTTGGTATACGGCTTCATCTGGTTGTGGTATTTTTTATTTGCACAACAAATCTATTTTTACCGATAATTTAAGTAGCAGCGAACCTGCGTACTCAGCCCCCATGTTATTATTATGGAGAATAGTTCAAATTGTGTATATCGCTCATATATTTTTATGAAACTTGGTTTGCGGCTTTATGTGGTATTAAGACATATCTTATGCATTGTAAATTCGCTGAGTCCTCAGGTTTGCTGCGATGGGGGTATTACTTTATGTATAATTTAAATAAATATAAAACACATTTATAAATGCAGGGACAAAAGTATAGACAGCTGAAACTCTAAAACGCATATGCCTTTAAACAGGATTAATAAAATTCGTCTTACAACACTATAAAGTATATTTACACTTATACTGTACTTACTTACAAGACGGTAAAATATACACAAAAGTTGGTACAGGACGATCGATTTCAACCAGTTACACCGGTCATCATCAGGCCCAATCAGAGAGTGGTTGAAATCGATCGCCTTGTACTATCTTTTGTGTATATTTTACCGTCTAGTATGTAAGTACAGAATAAGTGTAAATATACTTTATAGTGTTGTAAGACGTAATTTATTAATCCTGTTTAGTTGTAACAACACGTATCATACTAATAAAGAAATTATTTATGCCTTTAATCTAAACATTTAAGAATAATATGTTTTAATACATTCAGAGCGGATTTATTAATTAAACTATTTTAGTAAAAAGAAATATACCTGACGAACTTTATATTTAAATGGGAATTATTTTATTAAAAAATAAATTAATGCGAAACTTATATTGCGAATGTCTTCAGTAAAAATTTAAAAGATCACGAATGATATTTTTATTTATTTTGTAATCTGATAAAATTTTTAGTTTAACGTCCTAACTTATTAAAAATCAACTTATAACAATGTAAGAGTTAAAAATGTTTTTATTTTTTCGATAAGTATATGAAGTACTCTTCAGGTATGATATAGGAACGCGTTGTTCATTCACTATAAATGTCAGTTTCCTGAGGATCAGCAAGGGAATCTTCTAGTTCAGTAATCTGATCCTCTTACAGTTTTGTCTCTCATGGAGAATGTCACAGACCCAAACCTGGGAACAAACTTTTATTATTTATCGTTTTCGTGATAATATTAGATTTGAACTCGAAAACTAATTCCGTCGTGTACTGTCACCATATATTTTATACAAATAATAAGTTATTATTTACTATACTACATTCCGTTCTTATTTGAAAGTGTAATTTTGTAATTTGTTACTACTGCTTTAGTAAAAAACATCTACCATGTTTCCAAAACTAGTCCTTAATTTCCGGAACCACATTAAACTAGCTACTCTCGATGGTTACAAGTTATTATGTGTTTCTATTTATATTTTAAATAGAATGACATGTCACAGCTGCTAAAACTGGATGAAAATTAAATTACAATTCACCGAAGTTCTCCGAATGTTCAATTGTAAAAAGTGTTTGGTGGAAACGAAATTCGCTTGAAGTAATTAGTGCATCAACCACAGCGGTAACGTGTAACACGTAACATGTGGCTAACTGCCGTCGTTAAAAATGCATTAGTAACAATTAGAACCAAAAACCACCGCCGCCACTACACGCTGGTGAAAATTGATCTTTATTCCATGGATAACAGACCATTTGGTTTTTTAGTTTTTGTTTACCGCAGAGTGCAAATCAAAACAAAGCTGATAAATCACCTGCGCATTTTTTATTTTTTACTGAGCAATCATGTATACTGGTATAAAATAAAGAAAACATGTTTAAATACTTAGTAAAATCCCTTATCGAGATTCAATACCTCCCACGTTAAAATATGAAATAAAAACTCTGTGAACGCCAAAGCTTACATTTTCACCTTATATGAATATTTACATATCGCATTTTTTAAATTTACAATTGAAAACAGATTTTTTTATACACAATTCTCTTTTCCAATAAAAAAACATGCAAAAAATTGAATTTGTATTCTTATTATTTTAACGCTGTAATTGATTTACAAATCAGTAGAAGTTGTAATACTGAAGATTTTATATTTAATGAGGATATAAAATGTATATGTACTGGGGAAAAAAAAATTTAATATTTTTGTGTCCAGAGCTCCAGGTATAAGATACTTTTGTTTTATACTGAACATTTATTCAAGAATCAACGTAATACTCAAATATATCGATGTTGACAGAATAATTGTGACGATCAACCGTACGTGCAAATATATCCGCAAATGAAGACTTTAAATTTTAATCAAATAAATTTTATTTATTTCTAAATTAAACACCCTGTTGTACTCTGTTTTAGAAAATTAATAAATTTGATTCATTCTATTTACATTGAAAGCGATGATAAGTTTATCTCTCCGTATAAAATTGCATTCCTTACGTGAACTTGAACTGACAAAAATTAAAACTGCAATCCAGCCGGTTTTACGAAGGCTATTGCGAGAGTAGGCAAGACAAACAGCAGCTGCACCACATCAACTAATGTGTTTCCAACGAGGCCTAACCGCCGCCATTTCTCCGGTGGTCGATGCCGGATTGATTACAACTGACTGCTCAAGACAGCTCCGGTCTTTATCGTAGGCTTCAGGCTTCACTCTGTATTTGTTTTACCAGGAAGAATGTGCTGGGAAAGTTTTTATATATTTTATATAATTTTATCATGTACATAGTGAAAAATATATAAACGGTTTATTTTAATTTTAGATCTGTAAGATGAATTAGTACGCTTCACCAACCCACGTTTTGTTATCTGTATAACGTCTGTTGCTCGTCAGAACTTTTAATTAAGCTTTTTCGGCGATCTACAGCCACTCATGTATCGCAATCGAATTAATTACACAGACAATAGTATGACATTTTACAAGTAATTAAGTTATACTAGCTATTAGCGAGGATCGGACCGAAGCTTAACAATGTTTTCACTACACTACTTTGAGATCAGCTGTGTTCGTTATGTGCCTATCACCTGCGAAAATTCCTATATACATACATATGTCTAATGTTTACAGTGGAAAGTAATGTTTACTTAGGATAATTTTAACTTTTCATTCTTGTCATGAAATATACTATAACAGTTTTTAAATGTTCCTAATTGTAATTGAAAGTTCATATTCCAATGACTGTTTTTGTTTAAACGAATAATAAGTCTTAAGGATAGTTAATATCTGTAGTGTAGTGAAACATATCGTTCAAAACTCAAGTGAAAGTGTTTTGCATATTCTCGACCATTTGAAGTGTTCAACTAGTCTCGCAATTTCCACTCCTGTTATGAAATATACTATTCATTTGCGCTTTAGTAATTAAGAATATTCAGACGAAATGTAAATTGGTAAACAGTTGTAAACAAACTTACACTCTTATTGCAGGTATTTATTACAGTATTTATTCATTAACTACTTTAAGATATTCTCTAGTTAAATACAATTAAAGGATAATTTTAATCGATTTGTTTTTAGTTCGGAGAGATTTAACTTAATAAAGCCCTTCAGCAATTATTGTAAACTCTAAATATACAACTAGGAACTTGCGAAATATCCGACCTATTTGAGAACCTAATTACATTTGATCCAGAAAACTTAAAATATTTAATTTATCTATTTAAATTGAAAATGTTTGATGGTTATTGGAGCTTCGAATATTACTAGAAGCATAAGTTCACAGACTGAACAATAATAACGAAACACAGCAAATTAATAAAGTATGAATAATGCAATACTGTACGGATTTTTTTGGCCTAGTGCCATGCACATTTATGCCAAGGACAATTTCCAACGATGTATTACTCTGATAACCGGGATATGTTATACATAACTGAATCATAAATTTAAAGCTATAATAAATCTTGCTTCACCTACTTCCAGATTTACAATAATCCAATCTGTAGTGTCAAGGAGGCAAAAATATAAACGCGGAAATTGAACAGTGTTTAATATTTATCGTTGTTCCAGAATTTCTTACCGACTCTTAAATGCCGTCAAATACCCCAGTTTGGCACCGAACAACCCTGCATCGGCCACTAAGACACACCCGAGTTTGGCACCAACCAACCCTGTTACCAATTCTACTTACAACCCCCCTAACTCAACCCCTCCCTTTCACTACTACACTCTCAACTCTCCACCCTCCCACTGCACCACTTTACCACGTAAAGTAGCTAAGGGGATGTGTCAGATCTGGTAACAAACTCGGGAAACCGACTAATTGATTTGCAGAAATACAGCTTGTGGTGGATTTAAAGCTACCTATATTTTAAAGCAAGCTATGGTAAAGCATAAAGAATAGTAGAGTGTACAATTTCACAACCAAGACTCTTCCTCTCCATGAGTTTACTAAAGTCGAAGTAGTTTCTAGAGTTGTTTATTGTCAAACTTGACTGACTGTACTGTGGAGGAAAGGTGTAGCAGAAATCAAGTAGCTATATTTTTATCTAAATATATCGACTTATCTTTGCAGCCCAACACGTTTTTCCACAGCTCTATCAGCACCAAGCCAAGCACCATTGTTAACTGATGGTAGTATGATAGCATTGACATATACAGGGTTTCTCGCGTAAGGTGTCTCAAACAGATTACAGACAAACCAATTGACCTAGAAGAATGAAATAAAACTATTTCCTACTAAATAAACCCCAAGGAGTAACCTAAAACTATTTGTTGTTTGTTACAAATGAAGGGTGTTCCGAAAACTTTGGGTCTCTAGTTCAAATCTCGGAATTTTTAAACAAAAAAATATGTAAAACTATAACCAATTCCAAAGCTCTAAAAAGGCTAACATTTTGGCGAGAACAGAACTCACTTACCTAATCCGTTTCAAATGGCGGCCATTTGTCAGAAAAATATTGACATTTACGGAATACCCTGTACCTGCTAAACCACAAGTCATATCTCAGTTCTGATTCAAAATTATTTCTCGTTATAAATTTAGCGTTATCCTGATATGCTACATGACGGTATTTAAAACAAAATGAAAAATTACCAAATATCCTTTTTTTTAAAAATGGTTACGTCAGTCAATAATTATATCATCTTAAAGGACTTGGACATCCTAGCAACTTTTTAATTTACACCAACCTCGTATCTCTTTTTGTTTTTTAGCAATCATCAAAAATTATCAAATCCCAAAATAAAGTGCATGTTATTTGTGAGTTACACTCACAAGTCCTCCGTGGCATCTTTTATAAATGGGTTATGTATAACTAACATGCATTTTATATGGGGAAATAATGATTTTTATGATAGCTAAAATACAAAATAAGATACGATGTTGGTGTAAATTAGAAAGTTGCTTAGATATCCAAATCCGTTAAGATCATATACTTGTTGTCTGGCGTAACTATTTAACTTTTTGAAGTTTTGGGCACATAAACATTTTCAAAAAAGAATTTTTGGTATTTTTGATTTTTGTTTTAAATACTGTCATGTAGCATATCAGGGTAACGCTGATTTTAAAACGAGTAAGAACTTTTAATCAACACTAAGATAATATCTGAACATATTATGTCTTGTGGTTTAGCAGATACAGGGTATTCCGTAAATGTCAGTATTTTCCTTAAAAATGGCGGCCATTTTGAAATTTATTAAGATAAATTAGTTCTGTTTTTGCCAAAATATTAGTATTTTGAAGAGCTTTGAAATTGAGTATAATTTGACGTTTATGTTTGAATATTCTGAGATTCGAACATGTGACCATTCTTTTTTGGAACATCCGGTATTTGTAACAAACTAAATATGTTTTAGGTTATTCCTTGGGTCAGTTTAGTAGGAAATAGTTTTATTTCATCCCTCTAGGTAAATTGGTTTGTCTGCAATCTGTTTGAGATTCCTTACGTGAGATACCCTGAATACTGAAGGAGTCATTCCATCTAAAAGGCCCAGTTGTCCCTGTTTTAGTGTTAGCTAGAATTTGAAGTGGACTTAGTCTGATTAGGTCACCGACAGAGTGTGCTGCTGTCAACTACTTATTTTAGTTATTTACGTTAACTTGTAAAAGATCTCCACCCTATAATGCATGTGATAATAAACTTATGTTTGCTTCCTGACACACCAACTGTTGTATTATCCCCTCCTTGACAGGATAATTAATAGTTGACAGAAGTTGATAGAAGTGTACTCTGTTGGTGATTAGTGTAACCACGTCTTCTTTGAATCCTGGCACACACAAAAGTAGGGACAGCTTTTACAATGGCAGTTATAAGTCTACTTCAGTATATAAAGTCAATTATGATTCCAAGTTTTTACATATCAATGCTACGTGCTCCAATCATGTCCCAAGGTCACTCTAAATTATATTTATGTTTGACATTGAAAATTTCAAAATGTGTACAAAATAAGTTATTGAATGATCGTTTTGGCACATCAAATATAAGATTGTCCCTATTGCATTTTGTTGACAAATAAAAATGATCCGTAGAATAAATTAAATTATTTTTTAATTTACTGAGGATGTAGTTTGATTACTAAAACTAATATGTTATTTTAGATTGTTTTTCTTATTTTACACGGGAAATGTAAAAAGGTTTTATACGGAAAGTAAAAGCCGATTACCGGAACCTGAAACATCGCCTGACGGAAACAGCTGTGTCAAGCATGCAACTGCATCGCCTGGTTGGAATGTTTAACATTATAATGGTACCCGTGTTGTTTAAAACTTTTTTTCAGCATTTTCATTACTAATTTATAACACTAATTTAATTATCACACAGTTTTTGTAATTTAATTTTATAAAACGCCAATTATATATCAGGATATCTACAAACTATTATATTGCATTTTACAAGATCCTAGTAGGGACAATTTATTACTTCAGATAACTAATTAAGTCTTACATGGCATCAGTAATCACAGTAGCCACAAAAATAAATGGGCTTATCACCATGCAATCCATGCAACCTAGCAACAATTTTTTTTTAGTTCAAATCCAGTTATTTACCTACATTATTTAGATTTTGTTCTAAATTCTTTTTGAACCGTCAACCATCCGAAACGTCAAATGGTCTGTGAAAATAATATTTATAATCCAAATAAAATACTAAAATACAAATGAATCCGAAAATAAACGAGATACACGCTACTGGTTCGTTCTTTTTTCACGTGAAATCGGATCCACACCGGCGCAGTATAAATCACGATACGGGCTGGGCGGAACCCATAATTCAATAAACAACTACGCCGCTGATTCCGATGGTATCTCAAACCGACCTAGCCTTGGGCGGACTAAACTCTCTTGTCTACAACTAATTGATTTAAATTACTTCAAGATTGATAACACTGCTGGATGATCAATCAAGAATCAAGTGTTATGGATATTTTCCATGGGGTATACACACGTGGATTGAGATTTTGTTTAAATTAGTATGGTGAGTTTAAAAGGCAAATAAAACCTTCCTGTTAATTCCTGCTCTGACAGATCCGTTTTATCTTGGTTGAGAAAAACATAAAAGTTTAACTATTGTTTGTTTTACGACTTCAAACAATACACAAAATATATTTTGTAGATACAAACTTGAAAAGCAAAGCGTATCTCATATTCAGTTGAAAATATATATATGTTTGGTATTTTGTATTCATTTGGTTACTAAAAAGGGGCAGTATTCGAAACTCAAAAATTAGGTTCAGTATTTACAATATTTGATAAAAAGTGGATATTTATTGACGGTATAAAGTTAGAGAATATGTTAAAAATTACTTCCACGTGTAATTTAGACATTACTGCAGACATTATTGCAGACATTCTTTATAACTGATTCCAACCAATCGGTGATGCAAAATGTCCGCAATAATGTCTTAAATAACATAAACTCACTATAACCAACAATGAATTTTAAACAAAGAACTATCCCTATGATTTTTTTGCATGTGTGTATTGACATGGTGAATTTAAAGAATATTTGTTTAGTATTGCGTGATTACATGTTTTGTAAATACACCATATAATTCTTTTATATCAAAAAAATGTTCCAAAGGAAAGATTAAAATAATAATTTGTATGATCACAATACACTTGAAGCATGGATAAGAAGGTGATTTTTACATATTTTCCCGCAACCCTAAAAACTTTCTTATTTTTTTACTAGATCCTAAACTATGGTAAAATTATTAAAATGTATGAAAAACAATTTACCATTATATGAAGAACATATCTTCAAGCCCCGTTCGTTAAATTGAAGGTACGTGATAGGATGACCTTATCAACATTAACGCCTCGTCCAAACAATCACCCCTAGGAGAATCGCGTGCAAACTGGACCCAGCGGAGCAGAGGTCGTCCCTTCGGTCTCCAGAGGAGAGGTAGTTTACTCCAGGTAATCTCTTAACACTTAATGACAAGATTGCATGCTACAACAGCTTAGTTATATGTGAGATGAAAAGAACAACACTTTCAGTTTATTATGACATTATTCTAGTAAATCTACTATTTGTACCATATAGACTTACAAATTATGCAGAGGATGACCCAAAATACAATCCGTTATAAAACTAAACAAACCACCAATGATTTTAGAAGCAAATTCCTAGAACTAAAGACCCAGATCTTCAAATAAAAAGAACTTATTTGAAAGATTAAAACCAAGTTTAGGAAATATACTTGTTATACCCATAAAATGAGCCCGATTCATTTTGTTGATAGTCTTTACATATTCGTTGTTATACAGTTTGTCTTGACTAATGAATTTATAGTAAAGGATTATTTAAAAAAAGGAAATTCTTCGAATTAATATCACTGTGTATAAAAAACATAGTAACTGAGGGACCGTAGTTGTGTCAGTACATCATCCATCCTAAGTCTTATTCATGTAAATGTTTCAATGGAATTTGTAAACACGCCAGTTGTATATGTTGTACACAATGTACAAAATAAAATAGTGGTTACATATTTTTTTGCATATTAGCTAAAGTAGTTATATATTTACGTTGTTTTCTATGTTTATAATCAAAATTAATTTATTTTTGGGTTCGTCCATTCTATATGCAAATTTCACTCAACGGTTCTAGTTACTGTCATGTGAAAATTAAATGTTTATACTAAATTGTTTTTCTATTTTGAGAGTAGAGGAGCAAGCTAACTATTAACGTGTTATATTATAGGATAAGAAAACAAAGTAAGCAGTACATCTTTCTTTAAAAGGGGTTTCTCTTTTCAAGTAGTGATTTTTGACTGATTATTATTGACAAATCAATGGCTAAATCGATGTTAATAAATTCCACTTATATATCATCGGCTCAGTATGTGTTTTGTTACAATGAAGACTTTACTGAGAACAAACTCAATGAAATAATAATTGTGTTATGATCACGCACCAAGTGGAAGGCTCTTGACTTGTCAGAGAAACAATAAAACATTGACTAGAACAAGTATACTGTAGTCGATGTTTCATCCCATTTAATATGGACGGCAATTCTAGTACCATATTTTACAACACATTAGGTGATTTTTGTTTTCCTTAGTATTTTCAAAGTGTTTTGTGCAATTGTAATTTAAGATACTAAAACAGCACTTGATTTGTTGCAAATATCAATAATCTTGGGTTTGACGTTAAAATCTTCAGCTGGATAAACAAAATATAGCACAGGTCATTAATTAAAACCTTGTCAAATTTTTGTTTATTTTGGTTTGTTTTACAAGGTTGGATATCCAGCTAAAAATTACACATTCCGCATAATTAAAAAAACAAAGTGAGTGTTGCCCAAAAATAGGACCTGAAATAGCAATCCTTATGCTTCCAAAATCCTTATCCTTATAAAATTCATTCATAGGGCTTTTCCCATATGAGCATCAATATCACTTTTAAGGCTTTTTCCATTTCATATTTTTATATTACCTTGATTTAAATTATAAAAGGTAAACGATAATATGTTGTATACTGATATATTAATTGTTAACACATTTAATGTTTACTTCACTACACCTATTTGAAACTCCGGTTATGTAGGTTACTACAAATTTATGCATTAGGTTATGGTTTGGTCGTCATATTAAACAACTGCGTTTAGGTTTAGTTTTCAGCAGGAATCCTGAACCGTGGTGGTTAGGCGTTGGCCAGGTAAGTTATCACAATGTTTAAGCATGGGTGTGGCCCTATTGTGATAATAACAAGTCCTAATTTCAATCTTCCTTTCCTTTTACTTCATTGTGCTAAAATATAAAAATTAAACGCTTAAGCGAAGGCTTTAGGATTAAGATTAAGAAAATATATTATGTAAGAATAATTGCATTTAAAAAGTAAAAATAAGACGAAAATATTACTATGGCAGCTGCTATTATATAAAAGTTTACTTCATCTTTTAAACAATCATAAATATTTTTATTTCGTCAATTAATCTATTTATATCCAATCAACATGTTTGCGTTTATAGGACAAAATCATACGACATTAATCTATAATATACTTATATTTGTTCACTTCTTACTTGATTTATTATTTATTTATTTTGTATTCCAAGTTAAATAATGGCCCACAAATAAACACTTCGTAATTATATTATTCCTTTGACACAAGTTTTTATAATCTCAAGCCTATTAATAAAATATATTTATTAAATAGATATATTTCCATACCTTTTTTTGTTTGATTTCAATGTTTTTTTTTTTTTTACCAAGGACAGAAATCAATAATCATAAAAACCTTAGAAGAATGGGTTTATTTGCCCATAGACCTAACTCTCATTGATCCCTTAACCTTTTACGAGACTACTCCCGTTACTACGCATCGCGACGATTTACCATGGTTTTCATGTCCTTCAAGTTATTAATTGTTAAACTAGTTAACTTAAAAATTGTCAATTCTTAAATGGTGAATATCACCATATGGTTTATGGTTTATATGGTTTTTTGTGTTAAGTATCATAAAAAGTTTCACATAATTACGATACAAACGTATAACTATACGTATGGATACTAACAGACCATCGTTTAACACTGATGAGAGACATTTTACCATAATAAACATAAACATGTGTTACACTTAACATATTGCATTTTTACTAATATAAATTATTAATTTGTGATCGCTTCATTTTAAAGTTAAATTTATATTCTTCAATTTTTTTATGTATCAGTAGAATAGCTACATAAAGTCTTAAATCAGATAACAAGAAACTTGCGTCTCTCACAACCAAGCCTGAACAGCATTGTTCAGTTTGTTGTAGAAGTTGGTTATCTGAGCGTATGTCAACAACAAAGCGATGCTTCCGGTTCAGAAAACAGTTCCTCTTAATGTCAGAACTCCATGATGCGGAATACTATGAACGTACACTTGTTCACTTACTTATTCGAGTTGTATTATAACAAATATTATTACATTTATTAGCCTATATACATTCGGTATTTTTACAGCATGGCGATTCATTTGATGAACGTAGTGAGTCCTATACTAAAAAAATTCATTCAAATTTGGTTGTGTTTAAAACTAAAGAACACTTTAGTCTATTTCAATAACATTTAGTATACGAATTAATTTCTTTGATTTTTAGTTTAGGTTTGTTAACTGGCCCTTCTAATTACACCCATTCCTATCGTGGCCCTTTGAAATCGGTAAAAAATATGACTCCACTACCGTAGATCCGATTGAAAATCTGACTAAACAATTGGATTCCTTGTAAAATTGTACTTAAAACAAGATTTTCGAGATTTCAATTCTCATTAAGCATTGGATTCCTCAGTGTCCTCATGCCCCTTCCTGTTGTAGCATAAATAATAATCTGAAATCGTAGTTCTTTGCTTTTCTTTACAGGCTTCAGGGATGCATACAGTTTTAGCCACTAATCCAAGTTTATAAAAAATAAACTATTCAACGCACTTTTGATTCAGAGTAGATGAGTTATTATCAATTAATAATATTAATGGATGTCTTTGTTTTTGTTCGATGTCATGTTTATTGTTTTTTTTTACATAATTTGTCAATAAATTTGTATACACTTATGTTTTATTAATTTTTGTCTTCCCTAAACATTTTTGGGTTTTTATGACAGTGTGATCAATTAAGCCGAATATTAATGATCACCATGCCATAGCATATGATACTCTCAACATGTTTGGACAAAATTCACCTGTGTTGAAAGTATTAGCATTTGTAATCACTTTTAAATAAATTATATTGCAAGTTAAATACGCATTGAGGAATATAATTTAAAAACTAAATCTTCGTTCATCCTCTTACGGGAAGTCTGAGTGTACACCTAGTAATAGAATTAGTTATATAGCCAATCTTCACATAACAAACTGAGCTTATCGACATGCCTAGGAAATTAAATTAGTGGATTACTTTGAAACATTAAATTTAACGATAGTAAAAAACAATTCTTTGAATTGAATATATTCTAAAGGCCAACATGGTTTTTGCCTATTTACAAAAATATGCATAAACATATTGCGAAACATTTTAATTGTTTCCAAGCGTCTAATAACTAAATAACATAATCTGTAGCTCTATTTTTGGACTTATACTAAAACATCGCCGTAACCGTGATTGTATTACGTGGTTTAATTAACAAACTTGAAAACGTATTATTTTAATAGTGTCTACAATGTGTAACCATTTGTAATTGTTAATGAATTTTTAAAAATTATTAACAGATCAACTGCACAAAAAATGAAGTATTAGCATATAAAACAAATTTGTTTGTAGTAAATTAGTTTGTGGCCTAATACGGGTATATTTTGTTATATAACAAAGTATTTGGTGTTTTAAAATAAGCCAGTGAAAGGGTTCCCATTCCACCTCTTAATTTAATTTTACGCCTTTGCGTGCCCAGTGTAATGGAATAAACACATTTCCCTTTGCTGTTTTCACACTGCGAGAAGGCCAAAATCGTGTTCAATGACGTTCGAATTGACGAATTTGTTAAACAATTTGTTTCTGTACTTTAATTTGGACTAAGCAATTTCATGGTATCGCATATAATATAATTTTTCATTATCACCAAGAAAAGAAAGTTTTACCGAATTATTTTTAACCGTATGTACTTACGTGACATTCACAAATAACTGTTGTGTGCAGTTTTTAAACGGTCCTGCGATCACAGATTGTATGTAAAACGATGACTATGTGGTGAAATTGCAGTTCAGGATTGGTGTTTGATATTAATGTTTAAGGACAAAACCCGAATCACAAATGTGTGAATACACTTGAAGTCAACGATCCCGACGAATGTAGGTTATTAAACTTACTCATCAAATATAATAGAATTAGAAGGAAAACAACATTTTTTAAATATTTTATTTGATGAATGAGTATCAATATTTTAGTAATTACATTTTATCAAACAGTCGATATAGAAATGGAAAAAAACACACTTCTGGAATCACTAAACCTTTTTTTAAAAATGTATATTCTAAAACTGGTGTTTCTTTGAGATAAAAAGAGATTGAATCGTTGAACCTGTACTATATATTTTTCTCTTATCTCTCGGTTGCCATTCTTCAACATGTCTCTAGTGACCACCAGGTAGGGGGAGGTGCGTGCAGGGAGTTCCTATATCAACATCAACGCTCCGACTACACCATCATCCCCTCAAGACCTACGTGTAAGAGACCTTAACAGGGACTAGGGACGGATGCTTGATCCCATTCCGCACCTCACAGGAATATTATAGGTGATATGAAAATGAACTGCAGTGCCATATTAACTTTGGAAACAGTGATATTATAGCTTCGAATGGGAGATAACTTATTATTCGAATTCATAATTATTCTTTTGGTAAGTTTTGGCAATACTTAATTTTTTTTCAAATGTTTCAATGACTAAAATAATATTAGAATACAGATTCTTTGCAGTATACAGATAACAACAAGAAAGCGTAGGTAAATTAATTAATCGTAAGAATACTTAAATAGTGTGTACTCAAATATAAATAAATAATATATCTACTTGCAAACATATTGTATTTTAAGATGATATGAAATATGTAATTTAAGTAGTTTTGGAAAGTTCTTTACTAATTATTTTAGACCAACCATGTTTATAGACGGAAAATTTTTTTTATTTAAGATATAAAAAGCTGATATAAATAAGATAGCTAGTATATAATTAATCTGTAGAACAAACTAAATTCAGGAGTAAACTGAATTATAGTCGTGACTGGAGAGGATGACACTTAAGAGGCCCAAAAGGGGTGACAATGTAAACAGTATCTGCTACAACTTTAAGTTTGTTGGCATTCAAATTTGTGTAATTTCAGTATGATATTTTGTAGGCAGTACAGTTTTTATGTAATAAATTAAGGTGTTGTATTGTAAGAGTTATCAAAGAGGTAATAATACAGGACAGTTTTTATTTTTTGTATTTTTTTAATAATGTTAATATATTCGAATATTGTTATTTAAGTAGGAAAATAAATGTTCGAAAAGGTTTTATCTATTTATACGTAAAAGAGGTCAAATATAAAATAAATATTAAAAACCTGAGAGTTAAGTGGCTTAATATTACCTCATATAGCGTGGAAGTCACACCTGCTAGGTTGCAAGACCAAGCCCCGCTTAGAACCAAGATATTTTCACCAGCACCGGAGGTTACCTTGGACTTATTTTTGCGACTAATGCTGTTGGCCACAAAAAAGGGATCAATACTAAAGCCACCGTTTCATATTGCATAACACGTAACTAAGGATCAAAAAAATCTCCTACGGTCTTAGTGTATTTTGCTGTAGTATATTAAGTATGTTTTAAAGACAACAAATATTATTTTATAGGTTGGACAATTTCTGTCATCGAGTTTTGGTTAGTTTCCCCCTCAAAGATTAGTATTTCACTAATTTATTAGTATTTATCATAAAAACTGTTAAAACCGTTACCATTTATAAAATATCTCTTGTTAAAAAAGACGTTTTCTAATTAACTACAAGTAATATTGCGTAAAATTCAAAGCTGAATGAACGGAAAGGGAAAATGTATGTTTTAAAAACATTTTGATTTGATATTTCCCAGTGGCCAGCTAAAGGGGTTCCTTCCCTCCGCTTAATTTAATTTTCTATCTTTACGTGCCCGGTGTAATGGAATAAACACGTTTCCCTTTGCTGGTTTCACACTGTAAGGGTAAATTTTGGCTTTCATTAGGTTTAATAATCCTTAAAGGTTATTTAAAATGATAACACAAAATGTTAGCTTTGATGAAAATTCATTAGCAAAAGTGGCAATAATAAGTAACAATGATTATTTTCGATTAAGTAGAAGTACAAAATTGAGTGTATTTAAAAGTGCAGGGTGTGTTTCCTACGCAACCTATTTTACATGTACCAAAATCCATTGCTTAAGATTAAACCAATCTTAAGTTGGGCACCTTACTTCTTTCTCGATCAGCTGGTTTGCATTGTTTTTTTTTTGTTTTTAGATTTATTAGCTGCTATAGCACAGATTTAACAATAATAATACAATATTTTTTTCTTTCGAGTGGACCGTTGTACAAATAACGTTTCTTTTAAGGCCTTGTCGTTATGTGACAGGACGTGACAGACATTAAATACCCCCGTAGCAGCAAACCTGCGTACTCAGCGAATTTCCAATGCATATATATGTATCTTAAAACCACATAAAGGCACATACCAAGTTTCATCAGTATACATTCATAAATAAACGATTTATGACATTTTAATTATTCTCCATAAGAATAACATGGCAGCTGAGTATGCAGGTTTGCTGAAGCAAGGAAGACAACAAATTGGGTTTTATACAAATATCAATGTAACTCATGTAGGTGAAGCCACATACCAAATTTAATTAATTTATTTTCATAATGAAGGCAGATAACACGTTACTTATTCTCCATAAGAATAACATGGGGCTGAGTATGCAGGTTTGCTGCTACGGGAGCCTTGGGTAAAAAATTGTTTTTTTGAGCAAATATCAATGGTCCACAACTAGATGAAGCCGTATACCAAGTTTCGTCAGTATACGTTCATAAATAAGCGAGATATAAAATTTTTATTTTCCTCCATAAGAATAACATTAGACAACGTACTGTGTTTAGCACTTTCAATATCTCGGTAACCAATTGACGTAGAGAAATGATCAAAATACCAAATTGTTTGTTTTTTAAGCTGAATCAAATGGGAAAAAATAAAATTTGACTATTTCCAAAATTATATGTAAAAAATTCGAAAAACCCATTTTTGGGGTACAAAACCCCCCCAAAATACCCCTTCGGATAGAGCGATCTGGCTGGTTTTCGAACTTAAAGTCATAAATGTTGCTTTACACGTTTATACCAAATTTCATCAAAATCGGATAATTTTTACGAGAGTTATCGTGCTCACGGACACACATATATATATATATATATATATATATATATATATATATATATATATATATATATATATATATATATATATATATATATATACAGTTTCGAACGAATGGTGTTTTTGGGGTCTGGGGACCTCAAAACGAAAAGTTATCATGGTCCCGGGCCTAGGTCTTACCATGCCGACTACGGTAATAGCTTCTTCCCTATAGGGGAAATTCGCTAAAAATACCGCTCACTGTTGTTTCAAATGGGGCAATCCCCACTGCCGAAAAAACGTAACGCATAGTCTGCGATCTAAACAAATTAATCGCAGAGGAGCTCAGGGAGCGATCTTTTAGAGACGTAAGCGGCTTCGAAGGCCTCGCGCCCGCTCTGAGCCACTGGTCCTGTTGCCCCACGACCTCCAGAGCTGTCAGGTTGCTGCTGAAGGGTTTCGATATACATTATTTCTTTTGTTATTTGTTTGCTTGGTTATTCTACAAATGATCAGTTTATTGATGAGGTACGTGCCCAACTATTGCTGTGGAGTAATGTTTAGAGTTGTAAAGACACCAGTCACAAGATTTTGTCTGGAAAGAAATCTATGGTGTACTCGAAAAAGACAGTTAGCTTATATTTAATTATTGTTTTACTTAACTACTTTGTAGTTCAGAAAAAAGTGTATATTTCCTGTAAATGTTCTGGTATGAGGTATTTTTGTAACTAAGCTTACACAATTTAAACTGAAATAATACTACGACTAAGTATTCTTATACGAGTTTAAATTTGTTTGGTAATCCAATTTACTAACAGTCATGTTCTTATACCCGTTGTCCTTGATAATGTTGATTAACTTTGGCCAAAAAGAAAATGAAAATATCCTTATCAATGGGAGTTTAGCTTTAGCATAGTATACTGCAGCAAAGTTATTTGTTTTGAAAACGTCTATAACTGATTTTTAAGCCTGCATTTAGCACATTCTGTTAATGCAGTCAACGCAATATATTATTTAAAACGAACACACCAGTGTTTATAAGACATCCTCCCACCTTAAACGTTTGATCAGTGACTGACGAACTAGTTGGGGAGAAGACTGGAAAACTTAGATCAGTACCTCGCGGACGTGTCTTGCGGTGTGAATTAGTCACGTGTTACGTTACGTTAAGTTACCGGACGTTATGTGAAAGATCCCGGCGTGAAAAGGCCTTTAGCACGTAGAAAAAAATTATTATGAAGTTATACGAATTAGTAGCAGCAATTTTTCAAAAGCAATACAACATATTTTAGTTGTGTCAACCATGCTTAGAGTGTTTTTTTACGATCTAAAACACATCATAAAACAGCTGTTTTCTGTTGAGCGAGCGGAAGAGTACGCTGACTTTATTTTTCCGATGTAAGTATAACAACAGTTGTATCTGAAACCCAAGTTTTATGCGGACACAACGCGTGCACCAGTAAATGCATTTTTTCTTTTAAATATGAGTATTCATAAACGGTATCAGGAAACTGACACATACTTTCTCCCTTTTAGCCCAACTTTAACGAATAAATTACTTTTTATTTACTAAATATAGAATACAAAGCACGGTCGAATGTACAGAAAATCTTGTAAACAAGTTGTTTTAAAAAACATCCAACCAAATACCTGTTTTAGAGGCACTACAGAATCCATTGCTACACTCGTGGTTTTAAGAGGGAAATGCCCCCTATTTCCCCCCCCCCCGCCAGGGTTATTAAGGGGCAACATATTTCGAATTTCCTCTGTTGGTCAATGCTAAATTGACAAGCATATCAATTTTGAATGAAATTGATCAGTAAATAAGAGAGAAATAGTAATTTTTGTATTCCCCATACGAATAACATTGGACAACGTACTGCGTTTTCCGCTAAACGAAAATTTCAATTTTCTCCGAAACCAGCAATCGTAGAACAGTAATACAAATTACTAAATTATTTAGTTTTTTGAGTTCTTTTTAATGGTGAATAGTAATATTTTTTTATATTTATGTCTTTTTATGAAAAATCCAAAAAACTGAATTTTTGATGTTTTAAGTCCTGTAATTTCTGAACCCGAATTTTTACAAGAATGCGGGTGGTGTCATTTTGTTGGAAAACTAAAGTTCTACAAACGACTAAAGTTTAATCAAAATCGTTAGAGCCGTTTTTGAGACATTTTGATTTTTCATGTTTTTTGGCGGTTTTTGGGGGATAATTACCCTTAAAAATCAAAAATTCAAAAAAATGAAAAAAGCACCTGGAGATATCGTGGATTAGTACCTACATACCAAATTTCATAAGAATCGGCCTATTGGTTAGGGCTCTAGCTCTGTACACATCCACACAGACACACACACACACGGACACACACACACAGACAGACATCACGTAAAAACCACTTTTTTGAGTTCAGGGAGCACCAAAACGAATATTTCCACTAACAACTCAAATTCGAAAATTTTGACGAAAACAATACTTTCTCCATATACTACGTATAGGGGGAGAAAGTAAAAACAATTCTTAATAGATAACCTTAACATTAATGCAATTTTCCAAATCATCGACAAATGTGAAAAATCTTGTTAGTACTTTTGATGTAATAAATTCAAAACAACAACAAATAGAATTACAACATTGCAACTATTCGAGTCTGCTGATGGAAGAAGAAGTAATAAAGTAAGATCACCAACCATGAACTTGTACTGATCTTAAACAGAGACTTGTAAAATAAGATGGACTATGAAAAAAACATCCTGTGCAAATATGGGTAAAAATGTTACAAACAGAGTTGCAAAGTTTAACTTAGAGCAGTAAAGAAAAAAAATATGCTCACGTTCAATATTTATATCTGGAAAACTTCCGATTGTACATTGAAGTGAATAAGTATGTATAATTAAATTTTAAAAAACTAGGGCAATTGTCAGTTGTATTAGGAAAATCTTTGTTACTTTTAACAGAAAATGCCCATGCTTCGATACTATTATTATAGGTTTGATGTCAATCTGATAAATACTAATCAAACAGCAGGAACATTAATAGATTTTGATATACAAAAATCAGTACTAAACCAAATTTAAATTTTGAACTCTTATCTGGTTAAAGTTAAGAGCGTTTAAATTGTACTTGGCATTACATAGTACCAACATAGTTGCAATTTATTGTTAAAAGTAAAAAAAATGTACTGAACTCGAACAAAATAAATCAATAAAATAATCAGTTGTTAATTTAATTCCGATGGTTTACGGACCTATATATGCTCCATTGTTTGTTGCAATTTTGTGTTAATAAAGTATGTTTAAAAATCCACTTTGTGAAAGTTTAATAAAACCACGACTGATGCTGCTCTGTATTTTTGAATTCTTCTCCATTTGATTTTAGATAACCATTTGTTACATATTTAATACAGATTTCCCTTATTAACAAAACAATAAATGCAAATTACTTAAATATCAAACCTTTTTTTAAAACACCAAAACAACAACAATATATGAATGAAAAAATCAGTCTACTGTAAAACGTGTGGTGGTGGTATTTGCTTCTAATTGTAACTAATGCGTTCTTAACGACGGACAACAAGCCACATGTTCCTGTTAACTGCACGTTGCTACCGTGGTCCAGGCGCTAATTACGTTTCATTTTGATTTGTTTATAAGCATTGATCTATCTCAGAATGTAAGCAATATTACATTTTATTATATCCATAAGTAGAACTTGTATATGGAGAAAACGACTTAACTATGTTTGCCAAACCAATTATTATTAATATCAGTATACACTCTGTGAAAATTAAATTAAACTAATTGAACTTTAGATGTTTTTGAACCGATGTGTTTTGTGACGTTGGCTTACCTAACATTCACGAAGACAAAAAAACATGTTTACGGGATTTCACAGGTTTGATAAGATAGTTGGAGATATAATTTACTGTATTTTTAATTATAATTAACACATATTTCTATTGATTACAAATAAAATTAAGAACAAACAGTAGAATTCAATACCGACATGTTATTTAAATTAAACTATTAAATACCCTAAATATGCATTTAGGGTATATAATTATTGTAAATACTGTTATTTTAGTATTCAATTGAGGACTTTGTATATTCTCTTTGGGAAACAACCTTTTACCTATTCACGACATAAAATATTTGGAAAATACTTGGAAATGCTTCAAAATTGGTGATCACCTTTACATGTAGTGTTGTGTAACAGTATGGAATAGTTAAAAACCACTCAGCAGAACATATTTAAATTGATAAATCAAAGTTTTGATCACCATGGCTAAAGAGGGTTTTGAAATTTTTTAATCTAAGACTAGGTTGAGTCAGAGTCTTCTTTAAATGACTTCCTTTATACCGGTCATCTTTAATATTTAAAAAGATAATTTAAACAAATTCTCCCTGACAGAAAACTTCGTACAAGTATTATCCGACGCCTCCTTAATGAAATCATATAAATTATCTGAACAATAAACGTTGTTCTCAAGCCGCCAACTTTGAAAATGAACCATAAGGACTCCGTATAAGGAAACTGAGGGAAGAATTTGGTGTTTAGGCTAAAAATTCGGTGAGATTAGAGGAAAAAATTTAGTTGAAGGGGTTTTTCTATTTTGATTACCTATTCTATTTGTATTTATTATTTTTATATAACCAGAACTATAAGAATAAATAGCTTTTTCGTCATACTGCTTCAAAAACAACTGTTTTTGACAGTAGCGTTGAGATTCAAAAGTTCTTCTTTTTAGTGTTTGGATAATAACATATGTTTTGATGATCATTATCGTACTAGTACTAAAAAGATCATTGTTGATGATACTTTTGATTCGAGGTCGTCATAAATCGATCAAAATTCATTCGATTATAAATAATCGAAACATTCATTGTTATTATCGAAACATTCATTGTTGTATTGTTATTTGAAGAACAACCGATTGATTCGAACCACAATGATTGGTTTGAAATGATCGACTCAACAACCGATAGATATGAATGAACTGAATGAAGTTATGCATGTGCAACAGCTGATTGTTTCAAGAGACAAGCTGAAAGAAACATTTGAGGTTATGAAGACACAGTACGTAAATTTTACTTTTGTTTTTATTTAAACCTTACGTTTTTTGGCAGTATGACGAAAAATATAGTTCTTCACTCGGATCAAAAGTGTCTTTTTAATACTCGCTCATTTCCCAGCCTCGGCTTCGCCTCGGCAGTTAAACTGGAGCTCGTATTAAAAAGATCCACTTTTGATCCTAGTGACGAAATATACTATTACTTGTGATACCGTATGCATGGAAAATATGTATTAAGGGATGTATATAAAAACGTCTTTAATATATATTTAAACTTTAAAATACAGGGTGTCACAAAAATGCGTAGCGCGCTATGCAGAACCATATTCTACATACTAAAACAAGTTGAAAATGTAGAGTAAAATTTGTTCGATTTCGGCTTAGTTTAGGCGTAATCCGCCATTTTGTATTTTTTTGAAAATAATTAATAATTCAAAAACCCTTCGAGATATTTTTTTGAAACTTGGTATAAACATTGAGTTTCTGGTTTTTAACATTTTCCAAAAATAGTTTTTATTAAACTTATCAAATTTCAAAATGGCGGCCATTTAAATATTTAAAAGTCAAATTCCATGAAAACTAGCAACTGAAACAAAATTTTACAAGACATACAATTTAAAGCACTTTGTAATCCAAATCCAATGACGTTTTTACTGTAAAAATCGGTTAATAAACAAAAAAATGATGGCAATATTCTATAATAAATTTCAAAATGGCGGCCATATAACATTTTCAAAGTCAAATTCCCTAGTGCATTTAACCAAGTTCTTTATATTTTTTGTCGTGTAAAATGTTGTTTTAGTTGCTAGTTTTCCAGGAATTTTACTTTGAAATTTGTATATGGCCGCCATTTTTAAATTTATTATAAAAAATCACCATAACTTTTTGATTTATTAACCGATTTTTACAGTAAAAATGTCATTAGATTTGGATTACAAAGTGCTTTAAATTTTATGTCTTGTAAAATTTTGTTTTAGTTGCTATTTTTCATGGAATTTGACTTGGAAATATTTAAATGGCCGCCATTTTGAAATTTGATAAGTTAAATAAAATTTGTTTTTGGAAAATGTTAAAAACCAAAAACTTAAAGTTTATACCAAGTTTCAAAATAAAACCTCGAAGGGTTTTTGAATTATTAATTATTTTCAAAAAAATACAAAATGGCGGATTACGACTAAACTAATCCGAAATCGCAAAAATGTTACTGTACATTTTCGACTTGTTTCTGTATGTAGAATCCGATTGTGCATAGCGCGCTACGCATTTTTGTGACACCCTGTATATTTACACTCTTACTGTATTCACATACAAGACAGTAAATACACATCAATGATGTGTATTTAAGCATAACGATTTCGACCAGTAACACCGACCATAAGACCCAAAGAGAGAATGACAGAATAAAGTAGTTATAATGTTATTGAAATTTTACACTAACCAGTGCTCCTATGGCCTTTCAAACACGACAAGATTTGAAGCAGAATCCTAACTTTTGGTTCCAAAAAATATGAACATAGTATTTTAAAATTAGGCCGTCATTTTTCAAAGTATTGGCCAACTTAAAATATTTCACTATAAAATCCAACTTTTTGTGATGTTATTATAATGTAAACTTAAATTTAAGACATGCTGACATTTAATCTGATATTTAATACACTTCCATGCTTCCTAATAACGTGTCAAAGCTTAAACCGAACACAATGCAACTTAGAAAGAAAATCAGACATCTGACCAATGCAATATTTTCCTTGGGTGAATGTGTGTGAAGTAGTGACTGGCTGAAGAGCTTCCCTCAGAATAAACACAATTCCGGGCAAAATTGGATTAGAGTTGCGAGCGAAGTGGATGGCACTTGAGAGGGCTACTTCAGCACGGACAATATAAACACTGCCGGCAATAACCGTATTGTTGTCACTGCTTCTGTTTCAATTTAATATATTCAAATTGACTCTGAGAATCAGTGCTCAATATGTTTTATTCTTAAAGGAAATAAATATGGATATAATTTATTTAAATGTATTATTAAGTATTAATTAATTTATAAATATGTTTTGTTGCAAAGTGCAATTGTGTATGTGGCCATTATTGGGTGGAAATACAAAAAAAAGAAATGGAATCCATAGGTGTCTACATTATTCAGTTCCTAAAATGGTTTAGACAACTTAGATTTGTCCTTAGAAGTTCAGTTGTATAAATATCCATTTTCATATCCCAATAACATTTCCAAAAGTAGAAGCTTTAGCCTTCAAATTATCAAATTATGTATACTTTAATAGTTTTTCCATATTTAAGCTTTATCTACCAGTTAACAATCTTTAGGTATTATTTATTTTAGTAATTTGAGTTGCACTGTCATATAGCACTGAAAATGGAATTCTGTTTTAAGAATAAACTATCACGTATGTTAAGAGAAGGCTTTTATAAATGAATTTTCATATTAAGAGGAAATGGGTTTTTATTCAAATATGTAATATATCCGCGTTTCATCAGTAATAATGAGCTTAAGTAACAAATTAAAATTATCGTAGGTAATTTATTTACTTTAATTTATTCATAAAACAACATTAATTAATATTAACCAGTGAGTCTCTAATCTGGATCAATTACTTTTGGATTTTGTTGTTCTAATCTTCTTTATATATAATTCTATAAGCGAACTTTTTATGTCGAAATTGTGGGAGTTTGGCAAATTGCAGGATGATGGAAGATGACTCAAATTTAAGGTCTTAATCACAGGGACTCGGGAAAAATAGCAGTATTTCTAAAAAGTTACCAGGAAACGAGAAATAATGTAAATGTAAAACATCCTCCATAAGAAAAATATAGGGATCTAGAAATATGTGCTTTACGTGACTACTATGTTTACGAACTGACATGATATATTGTTTTATTTTTCTCATTACATAAAAAGTAAAACAACCAGACGAAGCAGAGTTTTTGAACCCGGTAAGAGACTTTGGCCCCTTCATACCACTAGTTACTGTACATTTATAATAAATAGAATTACACCAAAAAAACATGTTAACGTATAATTCTTTTGCATGGTTTGTTAAACAATGTAAAAATCGTTTATAAAGAATAAAATATTAAATATTGGAGATTTTATATGTTTTAAAATTTCAAAAGCGGTGAGTATAAGACGAATTAATATAAAGTTGTAGTTAACATTAATTCTGTAGCCTAAGTACAATCAAATTTACATTTGCGCTTTAAGACAATTTAATTTGCCTTTTTACGATTGACAGGTATTTTGTGACTGTGAAATTAAGTATAGTGTAAATCATTGTAGAAAACTCAACTACAAAAATTGTAGGAGCCAATTTATTTCCCGAGAGCTTTTAATACTGAATGTTTATAAAGAAATGTGCTGTTTAATTCAGGTAAACCTTTTCATTAAGAACAAAACTTTCCCCTCTTTTCATCACGCAACAAAGGACATTGTTCGCTCTATTGATAGAGTGAATTAATAATAACTCCTGCAACAATGTTAGACAGTTTAATTGTACCAGATTCTTTTCTCTATTTACAATAGGACATTTAACAACAGTTTTATCAATTAATCGCATCGTTATTGGTTAAAGCTACGCCTATGTGCAAGCACACCCGTAGTTGTATTAACTTAGTATTATTTTTATATATGCGCATTTATTAAATATTAAACTCATAAGGCTCCTTTGAAATTAGATAAGTTTCCCAGTTTTCTGTTAATTGTATTAAATCAGATATCAAGTTGAAATAATAAGACTAAAGGAGTTTTTATACCAGTAATCATAAGTGTATGTAACTAAGTTAGTCAGATAAAACACAATATAATTTGTGAAACTAATTTAAAACACGATGGAGGTGAATTTATTCTATTTTAGATGAATAGTATAAAATGAATAAATCTTTTCCTTTGACTGTTACCAGTAGTTAGTTGTGAACTAATAACCGATATTGGTGTATAATATATATTTCTTTATAATAAGCATATGACAGGTTACCTTACGGATCATTAGATTTTTTTTATATACAAATTTAAAATTCCCAATCATTTTAGTTGGTTATTTACATTAACAATACCAATAATACATTTATAAAAGTATTTTAGCTATATATATGTATATATATGTATATATATATGTGTGTGTGTGTGTGTGTGTGTGTGTGTGTGTGTGTGTGCGTGTGTGTGTGTGTGTGTGTGTGTGTGTGTGTGTGTGTGTGTGTGTGTGTGTGTGTGTGTGTGTGTGTGTGTGTGTGTGTGTGTCCGTTACCGTGATAACTTATGAAACAAACGCGCGATTTTGATGAAATTTGGCTCAAATGTGGGGAGTAACATTTACTACTATAAGTTCGAAAACCAGATATCAGACTGTGGGAAAGGGGTTTTATGGGGGTTCAAAATTTTCACAAAAAATAGTTTTTTACATTTTTGACCCTCAAATTTTAAAAACAATCAATTTTGGTTATAGCTATTGTTTAAAGCTTAAAAAATAATAATTTAGAATTTTTATCATTAAACTAGGTTAAGTGGTTGTGGAGAAAAGTAAAAAAATGTGTCCATTAAATTTCCCATGTTAATCTTATGGAATAAAGGTTTTTAGAGATTCTTCAGATAATTTTACTAAAAACTTCACGTTTATTTTTACCAATAAGTTTAGCTCTACAAAGCAATCATTTTGGTGTTTTAATTGTTGATCTACGTCCAACCGTTGCAGGGATATTCAAAGTGCTAAACACAGAACATTGTCCAATGTTTTTTTTTATCATCCCCATAGTAGCAAACCTGCATACTCGTCCCCCATGTTATTTGTATGGAGAATAAGTAAAGTTTTATATCTCTCTTAATTATGAAACTAAATTAATAAAACTTGGTATGTACCTTTATCTGGTTGAATTATATTGATAATTGCAAACAAATTGTTATCTTCCTCGTTGCAGCAAACCTGCTTAGTTAGTCCTAATTTTATTCTTATGGAGTATAAATTAAATGATAAATATTACTTATTTATAAATGTATTTGTGAAACTTTGTAAGTAGCTTTATATAGTAGTGCGACACATAATATATGCATTGGATTTTCACTGTGTACGCAGGTTTGCTGTGACGGGGGTATTTTCTGTGCAATTGTTATATTGGTTATTGTATATATACGTAGTAAACCTTTTAGATCTTCAAGTCAGATATTAATCTGAGCAGAATTTCATGAACAAAATTTAAAAGTGTATTTGGTGATGAATCAAGAGAAAAACATTTACAAATAAAAGGCCAGTAGTAAATACTATAAATTAATAAGAGCTTTTTACATGCGGGATACTATTCAGGGGCATATTAAATCCTTCGATAATAATTTAGTTCGTAAACTGATGATTAATACGATAGATTTGTCATATGAAACACAATAAAAGAGACATACTCATCAGATTATTGTGTTCATTCAACGATTATAAAAGATGTTCTTTTGTTAAATTTTATGAAACATGTTTTGTTCGTTTTAGTCACCGTTACGTAGATCATTGTTAGAAATTAATTTATAAAAATAACAGCATACAAGATACAGCATACAGTAACTTATTTGTAATAGCTCATTTATAAATTAAAATCACTTTTTGAGGAGTTTATTTTGATATTAAAGGCACTCTTTTCCCAACCATAAAACAGGGTTTTCTTCTTAACCATAAAATAAAATTGTGTAACGTCATTTTATTTAGAGCTTCAATATATAACAAAATTACTGTAGTTATTTGTAAGATTAGTATTGTTAAAACAATAAACGAACTAAACATTGTAGGTTTTTTGTGCAACATATTTTCATCGGAAACATACAAATTTTGGTTTACTACCAAAACTCAGGCCAATTATGATGATTAATATTTTAAACTGATACAGAAATTAGTTCTAAACCAAAAACTTGGTAAACAGTTAATTTTAAACATTACTTGACTTACTAATTAGTTTTAATTTTAATTGGGTGATTTCCCTTCACATTTCTTATGTTAAGTTTGTCTCTAACAGTGCATACATACATAACATCCATACGTACTTACATATATAACAGTGCATTATCTGTTAGCACGTTACTTATTATATTATATTTCAGTGACAATAAATTCAATGACATTGTATGTAGTTGAGCTACCTGTGTACGCGTTGTATGCCAAAAGACCAAAAAAAATCCTATGCCTTATGTCTTTATTCCAAAATAAAATACAACAATATAATTATATCAGTACATAAACATTATACATAGTACATAGTATGTTCTCCTTTATAGAGGATGCCTTAAAATAAAAACTTGTATTATGTGAGCAGGTAAGATCTTGCAAAAATATTAGCCAATAAAAAAAGATACGTTTCCGTAATATATTTTTTCAAATATAACTTATTATTTTATAAAGTGACCGTTCGTTGTTTCCACAACCGCAGTCAGTAATGCTTTGTTTAGTTCTCTGTGTAACCGATTATTTGAGTGTGTGGCTCCAACAAGTGAATATTCTGGTTGGGGGGCTGTGCCTTCTATGCGAGTGTGTCATCATGCAGAAACTCAAATACATAATTTTCCCCTATATTATTAATGTTACAAACATGACCAAATAATTTCTTGAGTAGCATAAATACGGAGTTAATAAATATGAAAATAACATTAAATTTGCCTTAAGATTTGTCATTAAAATAAATATTACTTTCGGTTACACAAAAGACCATTTACGGTATTTGATTATTTTTCATTTAACCTAATACAATTTGTATCATTATGATTTATGTTCGAATAACTATAACGTGTGTAAAAACTGTATTAAAATGTAGTATCTAGTAACTTTTAAAATATTGCAAAGAGACAGCGTTTACTTTATATACAGGGTGTCACAAAAATGCGTAGCGTGCTATGCAGAACAGGATTCTACAAACTAAACCAAGTTAAAAAGTCAAGTAACATTTTTTCGATTTTGGCTTAGGTTAGCCGTATTTTGTAGTATTTTTTTTAGTATTTTCCGCTATTTTTAAATTAATTAATAGTTCAAAAACCCTTGGAGATATTTGTACAAAACTTGGTATAAACTTAAGTTTTATGTTATTACAATTTTACAAAAATATGTTTTTTTCAAATTTCAAAATGTCGGCCATTTACAAATTTCAAAGTCAAATTCCACGAAAACTAGAAGCTAAACCAAAATTTTTAATGACATCAAATTTAAGGCTCTTTTTAATCCAAATCCAAAATCATTTTTACTGTAAAAACCGATTAATAAATAAACTGGTTATGAAAATTTTTAATAATAAATTTCAAAATGGCGGCCATTACAAAATTTCAAAGTCAAATACCTTAGTGTTCTTGACCATCTAATTACATTTGCTTTAAATTTGTAAAATTTTGTTTTAGTTGCTAGTTTTCATGGAATTTGAATTTTAAATTGTTTAAATGGCCGCCATTTTGAAATTTATTATTACAAATTTCCATAACCTGTTTATTTATTAATAGATTTTTACAGTCAAAGTGTCATTGGATTTGGATTTAAAAAGCCTTAAATTTTATACCATATATAATGTTGTTTTAGCTGCTAGTTTTCATGGAATTTGACTTTGGAACCTTAAATGACCGCCATTTTGAAATGTGATAAGTTTGACAAAAAAATGTTTTTTGAAAACCTTAATAACATAAAACTTAAAGTTTATACCAAGTTTCGTAAAAATATCTCCAAGGGTTTTTAAATTATTTATTATTTTCAAAATAATACGAAACGGCGGATTACGGCTAAACTAAGCCAAAATCGAAAAAATGTCATATTACATTTTTGACTTGATTTTTATATAGAATACGGTTTTGCATAGCACACTACACATTTTTTGACACTCTATACAAGACAGTTATTTGCATTCACCAATTACTATATGTGTTAATTTACATATAAAATACCAATCGTATAAATAAAACTATAGAGTCCAAGCGATATAATCTTACTGTTTGGTCTCTATGTGAAAGGAGTGTGTTCATAAAGGTTTGACCGCCACTGACGGTTAATGTTTTCCAAAAGAAGTCCCCCATAAGAGGTTCCAGGTCGCTGGTCTTAATTGAATTTTCCACTCGCTCTCTCCTGTGGCCACTCTTAACAAATATAAAAGAGGAAACTGGCTAACTTTACTAACTCCCCCCCGCAACCCTAATTGACTTAAGCCCACATTTTTATCGACTTAGCTTCGTCAAACGATAAAAGCTGTTTTTAATAAAAATTAAATGTTTTATTTAGGTGGTATATTTATATTATAAAGTTTATTACACTAAATAAATAATAACTAAACTAAGTATTTTTTAAACTAACTTGATGCTAATATTCATTTGATTATTTTATCTAACTTTTCTGTAGTAACCAGCCCTAATTTTATATCCTATAGCTTAGAATTTGATAGATTTCAATATGATTAAGTTTTTATTGATGATATTCAGATGAGGAGTAAGTAATATTCAGACCTAACTTGAAGCACAATAGTTTAGCCTATAATCCTATATATATATATATTAATAAACTGGCGTTTTAGTTTATCAAAAGACCTGGTTTTTAAGGAAATGCAATTTTAAGTAGAAGGAAATGTCTAAGCTATAAATAAAATGTAAAGTCCTTTTGACAATTTAATTTTAATTATGACAAATCTAGTTTTTAAAGAACTTAGAGCTCATATGGTGTAAACCATCAGCTGTAAAAAGTAAGATCCTTAGAAATATGGAGTGAGGATGGTTTGTAAATATATGGATATATTGTAAACTTAGCATTTTAATAATTCTGTATTAGTTTATATGGACAAGGAAAACAAAAGCAGCTAGTATATTTTAATAAGGTTACATTTGCATTACTGATATTGGGATTGATGCGACTGACTAAAAGGCAGGCCTAAATTGATTTATAGTAACTCAGCCTATAATTTTTTTTAAGGAGAGGAGGGAAAAATTAATTTACGCACACAGGTAGCAACCTGTAGTGTGGGACTTCTCTAAAAAATGTTGACTACCCACTAAAAAAACCCCCTCTACTCTTTAGGACTCTAACCTGGGGTTGTTTGTCACATTACTTTAGACTAGGACTAAATTTGGCTTAAGTCCGTAGGGCTCGCTCCGTTTCCGCTCCGATTCGATCTAGTCCGCTCCCCGGTCTAGATCAGTCTTTTTTTCTGCGGACTTAGCCTATAATAGATTTCAATATGATCAAATTAGTACTGGTGACATTGAGTCCACAGAGTAAGAATATAGCTGTATTATATTTCGATGTTAAAAAATTTAAATGTATTTGATTTGTAAATTAAATTCTACTGCTTTGATTTGCACTGATTATAAATGTTCAAAGAAGCTTATGCTTTCTGTAATGTTCGGAAGTGTTTAAAGAGTAGGTTTGAAAGGGAAGCGCCACGGAAGGATGTGTCGGCAGACCTTTATCACTAGGACCCCGCCCTCGGTAAACACAAAATCTGGGCCAACACCTCCGCCGTGATTAGCATGCTGATAACGAACAGCACGCGATCAACATCGCGTGCTGCGAGGGTAATTACATCATTGGAACCTCTTTCATTATGTTTTGGCGTTTACAAGTTGTGTAATGTAGAGCGTTTTTGTTAAGTAGATCACATTGTAAGGGCGAGGGAATGGCTCCCTAAATAAACTAATTGATGTAAGCCTAAAAATGTTTTTTGACAATTGAATTTTTTGAAATTATAAACATATTTTTATTACTATTTAATAAGGAAATAGAGTATCTGTTTTTTGTGGCAGTTATAACCGCTTTAATATCATAATATATTCAAAAAGCATGAAATTAGGTGACTTTTTAACATCCCTTCACTGGAAATATGTGAGGACTAATATTGCACTGGTAAAAAAGTAAGGAACCACAATATGATTTCTATTGGCAAGTGAACTGTTAAGTTTCTAAGAAATACTAACTATACTTAATTTAATAGTAAATAAATCCAGAGTGTTTCTAAACTTTCTACTCCAAAACTTCAGGAACTTGCTTCTGGAGTCAAACAAACAAAACACAACTATCTACATGTGCTTCATTTAAATGTCCGCCCTTTTAATACGATAAAAGGCAGAAACATAAAATTAAATACTTAATTATGCCCAAACAAGTATAACACACGATCTAGGTTTCAAATCAGTGCCTCAAGTGGCTTCTAATATATAAATTGGATTGAATTGGAATAAGATGAATTGGTAGAAAAAAACGGGGGTGAGATAGGCCCTGTATTTATATAGAATTTTTGTTTATTTTGACCCCAGAAAATAAGAGACTAAAGTTTTGGTAGGGAATTTGTATAATTGTTTCATTTAAATCAAGTGTTACAATTATATAATTGGTTGTTCTGTATTGGTAACACTTACATACGACTTCATTGACTGAGCTGTAAATGTTTCTTTTTTTACCTGTAACAGAAAAATCACAATTTTTTTCATTGTTTCATAAAAGAAAGTTTATCTTTTGTTAAATATGTCGTTAATACACAAGGCACGAACAATTTATAATCCAAAGTCAAGCTATAACGTGTAAAAATTCATGTCATATTAAACTTTAACAATTTTCTATTGGTATAAAACCTATTATCCAAGTGAATGTGATGTTTAGTGTTTTATGCTGAGGAGCGGCCGTAATAAAGCCAACAATAGCGGGAACATGACTGCGAGACGCGGCGTATTGTGTGGCTTTACAATAGGGAATATTTCCGGTTCAGGAACGGTTCGCCCCACGATACGAACGTCTTTATGATGGTGCAAGGCTCTTCAGATGTCTGATGTAATATCAAATAATGTAACAAATAATTTTTTATTTTGTTTATTAAAGCTAATATTTTTAAAGAATAATATTTTAACAATTTCTGGATTCATAGGAAGGAAATATATCCTTTTTGACCGCCTTTTGATTTTAAGTGCACTACTGTGAAACGTAAAATATGAGGTTTTACTAATGTTTTTCACGAAGTAGGGTTGATTCCGTTATACCTACTAAGATCTCTGGTAACAACCAGTACAACATAAAAACTTACACATCCTTTTATAAAGTTTATACATATACAAATAACCAAAATATATTATTTATACCACTTAAAAATTTAAAGAAAAAGGTATTTGATTCATTTTTTTAACCAAATTATGTTTAAGATCTGGTCTCATTGCAAAATGTAACAGTTAGTAGATTACTAAATAAATACTTAGTTTATTGAATTAAGGACTCCTAGGATGGTCTTATATAATAAATATTTCTACTCTTCCTTACGTTTGCTTGGCTGTTTGACATAATAATTGACCTGAACAAACTCCTTTTATAACGTTTCCATTAACGTCTCCTTAAAGATGTTCCATAAAATAAATAAAAAAGAGGTTTTGTTTAAGACAACTACTAATTATATAACTAGTTTATGAACAATTCATATTTACAACGGTATTTTAAAGGTAACATTACTATATTAAAAGTTATATAAGTAAGTAGTGTTAGTTCGGACTTTTTTGTTTATTCTATGTTTCGTTCCCGCTGAAAACTTTGCCAAAGTGACAGAAATATTGATTATTCCCGTCAGGAGCCGACAATCTGCTCCGATCACGAAGGCGTGCCGTGAAACTGAACGAGATTTCTTTCAATGGGAGAATGGGTATCCATTCGTTGAGGTTCTAACACATGCAGTTGAATATATTTAAAATGTGTTTGATTGAAATCGTATTAACGTTTTAAGTAATCTCCAGTTGATAAAAACAAAACAAAGGAAATATAAAACAATTATATATAATAAATACACAATATGAGCTAAAATAAGTAAAAAAAAACTGTACATCGAGTTTATTTATTTTTCATTTGTATATATCGAACAATTTAATAATGGTGTCTGCCGTTATGTATTTTTTTATCATGAAAATAACATTTCATCCTCAGGTTATCTTATGAAACTAATATATGCCTGGATAATTGGCTTTAAATCTAAAATTGTCGTAGTTCCGTTTAACGACATATTTATATTGCTAATTAATGATACATTATTTTAACCAAAGATTAAAAAAGACATGAGAAAATGTAGGGTATTGCATAAAGTATATTTTAAAGGAAAGGGTTTAAACACATTCCACCCACCAGCCTATCCACGGGGGATTGAGTGGAAATATTAATTAACACCAAATATCAGCTGCCCTTACGCAGGACTTCTTTTGAAAAATATGTAGAATAGTGATCCTTAAAACATCATAATTTTCAATAGTATATTCTAAAAGAGACTAAGACTAAAAGACACGCTTTTCAGTACGAGCTCAAGTTAAGAAAATGAGCAAGGATCGAAAATTCACTTTGGTCCTAGTGATGCACAATATTGTTCGTCATACTGCAAATAATATTAATGTACCATTTTCAACAAATCTAAATTGTGTTGATTTCGTTACCGTTAATCGTTTTCTTTCGTCTTGATATTGCTACTCTAAAGAAACAGCTATTACAGACGCTTCCATTATTTACAAGTTGAATAATCTGTTCAATTCTTATTCAACAGCTTATTTGATGACCTTGACCGAAAAGTGTCATCAAATGATATTTTTTGACCTAGGACAAAAAATATCATCAAAATCACACTTTTCATTCTGGGAGTAAAAGGAACAACTTTAGCACCTCAATACATATGTTTAAAACAGCAGTTTTTGATGCAGTATGGCAAAACATTATATTTTATTTATTCTTTTTAAATTGTAAAATATATAAAAAATGTTGTGTTTTAATTTGTTTAAAATAAAAAGATCATAATATAAGTTGCGTCTAGTACCTGATATTTTAGTTACTTCTGTAGCTAATTTTATAACAAAATAAATACTAATTGCTCGTTGGTAGCTTAGTTGTATTTATTTATAATTTTTCTTTAACAATTTAACATTTTCTTTGTTTTGTCTCTATCCATTGGGCATTAACATTGTAGAAGTAATTTTGATAGTAGAATCTGTCGACAAAACCTTCTAATTGTAATATGATATTAAAAATCGTAGTTCTATATTGTTAATGTATACGGGCTAATGTAAGAAAATCGATACATTTCGATTTGTTTAAGTTTTAATGTAAACAAAATAAAACCTTTAAAGAAATTAAATTTACGGTAATGACAAATAATGGTAAAATAAGGTTTGGTTGACACATATGTAGTTAACATCATTAAACAATATAACACACTTAAATGTATAGGTCATAACAAATTTTTAGGATAGGACGAATAAATCAAGTTAAATTCTATGGTATAATCAAGGTAAAATTTAAAATTGCAAGTTGTTGGTGATGTTAGACATATTCAGTTTCATATACATAAGTTTTGTTAATCTCAATATAATTTACATTAAGACGAGATATAAATCGTTTGATAATAATTTTAAGATTTCGAATGTAATACCCCTTCTTCGGCACTGCAACAATCTGACAAGAAACGAACAGGAAATATCTCCTTTTGTACAGCAGCACAATACACCATGTCTCTGGCAGCTTTATTGTCGACCTTCTTTGACATGAATACTTCTGTGACAGAAGTGTTATTGATTTAACCCAACATAATTGTGCTTAATTTATACAAAAAAATTATTTAAAAACATTAAAAACAATAAATTATTGAAAAACATGCAAGTGAATCATAATAATGGGTTATCAATTTGCACCGCCTAAAAAACCGTGTCAGTACCGTGCAGAGTACTCAAAAAACATAAGAGTAGATAATACCGGTTATAGTTTAGAAAATTTTTGTAATTTCAGAAAGATAATTTTGATATATCGTGTAAGATTGAAATACATTGGTACTGGTAGAAGACTTAGAATATCTGCGTTATAGCCAACGTTTATGCTCTGCCCACTTGAAATGTTCGAAGCTTGAGTGGTCTCACTCTAAACGGAGAACTAATCCAATTTTCGTAAGGTCTCTGTTCTCTCTAACGGTAGCAAAACCTCCCAAGTATTGCTACTGTTTCAAAATTAGTTATTTTATTCATCAAAACCTAACAACTATAATCACTGAGCTCTGATGGTAGCTCTAAGTTAATTAGTGACGTATTAAGCTTATTTTAAACTAATATTGAACTGGTTAGAGCGTATACTTTGAGATAATTGTTTTGTTTTATATGTGTTTGGTTTCAAGACATAGGTTTCCTCTGACGTTTTGAAAGGGAACATCCATAACTCCAGTCTTGCTATTGGTAATTGCCAACCTATTTGAAGAAGTATTTTAGTAAATTTCCAAAAGACAAACAGAAGGGGAATCTGTTTTTCAAATAGTTTATTGACGTTTTTTTCAGAATAAATCTGGAAAAGCTATACGAGGAGAACAATGTGACCACGTACAGAGTCATAACTCAGGAAATTAGTTAATTTATACATTATACCAACACCTGTGACCGTTAACACGTAAAGACGGAGCTAATTATTTTAAACCAAATAAACCAAATATACAGTTTTTATTTTGTTCTACAGACTTGATTTAAATAAAGAAATAAACTTGGTCTACTACCGTGAGCAGAGAAGACGTTGATGTGCTATCGGTAAATCAATCAGACTTGAGAGAAATATATAATCAACTGAAATAAATATTGCTCTCTTCTAAAGGCAACTCGTTCAGTTTCTCTTCAGCGCATTTGCGATAAAGTTGGCTCCATCAGAGCAGATTGTCACCTTCGGAGCAGAATATTAAACAATCCTTTCTTTCATATGTGTTCAGGGAAGTTCATGGTTTAATTACTTATAATTTTAAATAAAACTTAATATTGTATACAAAGACAATTACTGGTGTCTAATACAACACTACGATTGCCAAATACAGGGTGTCCCACGTAAGGTGTCTCAAACAGATTGCAGATGAACCACTTGACCTAGAAGGATGAAATAAAATTATTCCCCAATAAATCAACCCCAAAGAGTAACGTAACAGTAAGTTTAACTCGTTTAAAATAAAGGGTGTACCAAAAACTGAGGGTCACTAGTTCAAATCTCGGAATTTTTTAATGTAAACATACGCCAAGTTATACACCATTTTAAGAGTCTTCATCACCGGAAGTTGCCGGACGCCATCTTGGTGTTTTGTTCCATAAGGCCAATGTTAACTTTGTGCATCCGTTACTCCTCACCTGATCGTCACAAACGATTAATTTTGGTGTCAAATTAAAGGTTTCGTCGTCCTCTAGGGAAATACAATAGTCGAATTTGGATTTTGTCACAAATTAATGAGAACATGTACAGTGTTTTAGTTCAAAATTAAACTTTGTATTATGCAACTATGGTACCCAAATTAAAAAATTCGACATTGTATTTCCCTAGAGGATGGCGAAACCTTTAATTTGACACCAACATTAATTTTATGTGACTATCAGGTGAGGAGTAATGGAGGCACAAAGTTAACATTGGCCTTATGGAGCAAAACTCCTAGATGGCGTCTAGCAACTTCCGGTGATGAAGACTCTTAAGATCCTTTGGCAGACAACATATTCATGAAAACAGAACACACTTATCTCTTTCCGTTTTAAAATGGCGGCCATTTTTGCGAAAAATATTAACATTTACGGAATATCCTGTGTCTGCTAAACCACTAGACATATTTTTATTCTGATTCAAATTTCTTACTCGTATGAACTCAGCTTTACCCTGATATGCTAGATGACTTAGGTTCTTCAGAGAATAGTAGTAATTTAAATCTTTTAGGACTAATGGTAGACAATAGATTATCATGGAATCCTCATGTTTATTTTGTTTCGAAAAAATAGCTAAGGGTTTATACATGCTAAGAAGGTTAAGAAATTTGGTTGATGATTTTATTTTATTAACTGTCTATTTTTCTTATATTCAGAGTATTTTTACATATGGAATTGTTCTCTGGGGATCTAGTAGGCATTGTATAAAACTTTTTATCCTCCAAAAAAGGGCTATTAGATTAATATGCAATGTGCCTAACGTACCTTAACGTAACATCTTGTAAACCTTTGATTGTAAAACTCCGTGTTCTAACCCTTTACTCTTTTTATGTATTTCATTTGCTCTGTTTTTTTCATAGAAATTTAGAACTGTTCAGTATGAATGCTGATTTCCATTCTTATAACACCAGGCATCAAGATTGTTTAAGAGTACAATAATATAAGTATAGCAGCTCACAAAAAAATTGGTTTTATAATTCTACTAATCTTTACACTTCGTTGCCGACTGAAATTAAATCACTGCCTCATTCTAAATTTAAAGAAAAAATCAAGAATATACTAATTGATGAATGTGTTTAGAAAGTTGATGATTTTTTTAATATATGTTGGGAATGTTATCACTAGCTTTAGCATTAGGGCCCTGATGGTTAATTTAACATTGTTGCTTGGTATGGATTTAAATTATTGTATTGTTATTTGTTCATTTTATTGATCTAGTCATTTTTATATATATGAATTTAATTATACAACTTATTTGTATCACATTTATATTGTTTTGCATTGTGATAATTTTTTAACATAAGAATATTGCATTGTGATACTATTTTAACATAGACTTTTGTTTAATCTGTTAATAAGTATTTTAGGCTATATTTATATTTAGTACACAAATCTTGACGCTTGTCCATGCACTGTGTTTGTGTTTTATGACAGTAAATAATCTCGAATCTTGAATCATGACAGTATTTAAAACGTAGTACAATATTACAAAAAATACTTTTTTTGAAAATGTTTACATGCAAAAAATTCAAAAAAGTCAAATAGTATATAAAAAAGTATATCATTTTAAATGTCTTTTAAATCTTAACAACTTTCTAATTTACATCAACCTCATATCTATTTTTGTTTTTTATCAATCAACAAAATCTTCAATTTCCTATATAAAATAAAAGTTATTTCTACATAACTCATTTATAAAAGAGACCTCAGAGTATTTAGAAGTGTTATCTAGAAATAACATGCAATTTATATGGGGAAATGAAGATTTTTGTTATACTTTTTTATTTACGTTACTATTTGAATTTTTTAAATTTTGAGCATATAAACATAAAAAAAATTATTTGTTTGTAGTTTGTTATCATGTTTTTAAATACTAGCATGTAGCATATCAGGGTAAAGCTGAGTTCAATACGAGTAATAAATTTGAATCATAATAAAAATATGTCTTGTGGTTTAGCAGATACAGAGTATTTCGTAAATGTTAATATTTTTGGCAAAAATGGCCGCCATTTTGAAACGGATAGAGATAAGTGAGTTCTGGTTTCACCAAAATGGTGTTCTGTCAAAGGGCTTTAAAATGGTGTATAACATAACGTGTGTTTACATTTGAAGTTTCCGATATTAGAACTAGTTACCCTCAGTTTTTGGTATACCCTGTATTTTAAACGAGTTTACATTATTTTTACGTTACTTCTTGAGGTTGATTTAGTGGAAAATAATTGTATTTCATCCTTCTAGGTCAAGTGGTTCGTCTGCAATTGGTTTAAGACACCTTACGTGAGACCCTGTATAAGTAGAGTCTTTGGTGAAATATTGGAATCAACAATTATAAGTCATATTCCAATAACAGATCCGTTATGGTTATTATGCGATCTTATCATAGCCTACTAAGGTAAGTGAGTAGTTGTTTAGTAAATGTATACCTTAACTAAGTTAGTAAAAATATGTTTTCTTATCAAGAAAAACATTACCCTATTTTCTGCTGTCGTTGATTCCATTGTATGACTAAAGTACTGAGAGCTCTAGTGAAACACTCTAATTTGTGTCCACTCAAGTAAATTATTCGATTTTTTTACACAATGAGTAAAGTTATCTAAACTTAAGCCACAATACGGGCACATATTTAGTGTTTTGGTTTGACTGCACGGATTTTTTATTTCCTAGTTCAGTGAATTTTGTAAACCACGGCACCCGTTGGTTTTTGAGTGCTGCGTGTTGTTACAGAACCTTACAAAACAACCCTCGTAAATAAACACTTCTTAACATATTTTTGTTACATTCTAGGTAAAAGCTTTATAAAGGTAGATTAAGCTAAACAAAAAATCTGGTGTATTTTACTATAACGCAAATTATTTTTGCCTCATACAATATTTTATTGTTTAACTAGTTTCAACTTAATTACTTGTTTAAGTTTGTTTAACTTTAATTGTTATTTAGCATACAACATTTAAATAAAGTACGAACGTGTTTATTAATTTGCTACAAATAATCTGCATAAGATACTTAACCCTTTTGCCCATATTAAGTTATGTTTATCACACGAAGTATTATTTCCTGGATAACTATTGAAAAATAAAAGTTTAAATAATAAGTTTATATAACTTCTAGGGCTTTATGGATGCGTTAATTTGTTTAGTAGAGCAAGAATTAAACACGTATCATGGTAAATGTGTGGTTTAGAGAGACGTCAAACTACAAACAATGTACCCTGGTAGGACAACGGGCGACGTAACGAGGACGATGTCGCTAATAATTACCGAACAAGCAGTAACCAGGAGCGCACACAAAGGCCGGTGTAGGGGTAGTTGCCGTGGGGTGGGGGGGGGGCTAGGGGTACATCAGGGTTGCCAGCACTGTCAAGGGTGTAACTGAGAATAGCCAAATACTATACGTATGTCTAACTGACTTGTCCAGTGATTAACGATGTTTATCAAACGTAGTCACAAACTTTTACGTGAAAAAATTGTTTCTATACTACTTGGCACAATGTCAGCCCTAATTTCAAATTGGTAAATAATGAATATTATAAGAATAAATAGTGATATGTTATCGATAAATCGATAAGCTACAGTTTTAAAGAGGAAGATTGTATTTCTGATATTGGTACTACCACTTGTAAATATAACATTATTGTTATCTTGTCTTATTAATATTGTTGTTGTTTTTTACTTAAGTGATTCATTAAGTAACCGAGGTTTGGAAAAATTTGATTTTAAAATTGCTTTTTAAATAAAAATTAAATTATACTGTTAGTAGTTATATTTTCAACTTGTTTAACCTTGCTAATTTTATTTTTAATCTTTGGCCGGTTTTTAGCAAAACTAACGATTTAATGAAAACTGCAATAAGAACACGAAAATAAGACAAATACAATGCAAAAACTATTTAAGGCATCGCAAACCATTATTTTGTAGTTTATTTATATTTATTTTAAATACATGTTAACACGATGTATATATTTTATTTTATATGTACGTATTTTAAAACTCGTAAGTGTATTGGTATAGGTAACAGTGAAAATTGGAATGCGAATTTAGTACTCGTTAATCGGAATTATAGTAGTACTGTTAAACTGGAGTAATTGTTTTTGTAACAAACTTGGGTAAACTTTCTATATTAGATTCAAAGCGAAAATATAAACAATATAATTACGCAAACGCAACGTTTACTTAATGGTATACAAGTGTTACTGTGGACACAGCTATAGTGTTACTGTGGATACAGCTATTGCTTTACTGTGGATACAGCTATAGTGTTAATGTGGACACAGCTATAGTGTTACTGTGGATACAGCTATAGTTTTACTGTGGATACAGCTATAGTGTTAATGTGGACACAGCTATAGTGTTACTGTGGATACAGCTATAGTGTTACTGTGGATACAGCTATAGTGTTACTGTTTTTGAACTTAACACTACTTGTGTGTCATAACTACAACAAAGTTATGCAAGAAAATTTTTAACTGCACTTAGTTTTGGTGAAACACCTCCGGAATTGAGCTGAGTTATCGTAGGGTATTTTAGTTTTGGATAATTTAATTTTAATGTAATATTTTTAGAATTAAGTTTTTTACTACAAAAGTTGTCTTTTAAATCTCTTTAGATAAAAATAAAGGTTGGTCTGATTGTTTGTTTGTCTATTTAAACTTTATGCGCTCCGACACCACTCATTGATTGCGATGAAACTTTGCATAGTCATTCAGGTTAAGCCTGGGAAGGTTTTTAGCTACAAATCACGTTCTTAGTACTTCACGGCTTTGCACTAGTAGACTGTTGAGGCAATCATATCGATATTGGTATTTCCTGGACCGTTTGAGCTGGAATTCGATAGTAACGTATTTTATACACTAGAGTAAAATATGTCTATTTACATTCAGAGAATTATTTCGAACTCCGGGCCCTAACCTTAAAAATACTTATTCTAAACATGACGGCTAATACTGGACTGATGGAGCCCAACATTCAGTAGAAATATAGCTGAAAGCTCTAAACAGACGTAGGCCTACTCCTGGTAATATTATACTTTCCATGGTAATAATATTTAACCAGTGAGGAAAACAATTGAATCAATGGTGGTCAAGAAAAAACACGTGGGCGAAGTCGCGCCGGGTAACCGTTTGTTATGGATGAATTTCAAGGATGATATTGAATTTCCCCCTTCTTTGTGTTCTTAAATCGTTCAGATAATACTCATTGGAATCACACGCTTGTAATACACAGACTTTACAAAACCGAATTGAACCTTATATAAATAAAAACGTTAATTATTCTATAAAAACTATTTGAAACAAAATATCGGAAATGTACCAAACGTATTAGTAAAGCACACTATATAGACCGAGAAACTGTCGTCCACAGAGTATGTATGAACTTTTGTTTCTGTGTGAAACACAAAGCTATGGCCACTTAGATACTCTGTGTAGCTGGCAACAATAGTATCTGTGTGTGACAAAGCTTTGTACCCCATACTCATAAACCGTAATCTTGCTTTACCCATACCTCTATAAACTTACAGTAAATATTTATCAGTTCAATTGAATGTTTTTGTAGAGAGAGAGAGATAGAGACAAAGTGGCGGAAAAACTAGCGTCTAGTGCAGCATGGAATCTGGTGATGATCGATACTTGGGAATGACGTCATAAAAACATGCGTTGGTTTACAATCAAAGTTTGTCTGCGGTATAAAGTGCATATTTATGACTTTGTAATGTGACAAATGCAGCAAAGTACGGAACGGTTAAGCTGATCACTTAACTTTAAACCACCCCGTTGGTAAGGCGCACCACCAACGCCCGATGCTAACAAGCTGTATTATTGCATTCTCATTGCCAATCTTCACCCCGTTGGTAAGGCGCGCCACCAACGCCCGATGCTAACAAGCTGTATTATTGCATTCTCATTGCCAATCTTCACCCCGTTGGTAAGGCGCGCCACCAACGCCCGATGCTAACAAGCTGTATTATTGCATTCTCATTGCCAATCTTCACCCCGTTGGTAAGGCGCACCACCAACGCCCGATGCTAACAAGCTGTATTATTGCATTCTCATTGCCAATCTTCACCCCGTTGGTAAGGCGCGCCACCAACGCCCGATGCTAACAAGCTGTATTATTGCATTCTCATTGCCAATCTTCACCCCGTTGGTAAGGCGCGCCACCAACGCCCGATGCTAACAAGCTGTTTTATTGCATTCTCATTGCCAATCTTCACCCCGTTGGTAAGGCGTTCCACCAACGCCCGATGCTAACAAGCTGTATTATTGCATTCTCATTGCCAATCTTCACCCCGTTGGTAAGGCGCGCTACCAATGCCCGATGCTAACAAGCTGTATTATTGCATTCTCATTGCCAATCTTCACCCCGTTGGTAAGGCGTGCCACCAACGCCCGATGCTAACAAGCTGTATTATTGCATTCTCATTGCCAATCTTCACCCCGTTGGTAAGGCGCGCTACCAACGCCCAATGCTAACAAGCTGTATTATTGCATTCTCATTGCCAATCTTCACCCCGTTGGTAAGGCCGCCACCAACGCCCGATGCTAACAAGCTGTATTATTGCATTCTCATTGCCAATCTTCACCCCGTTGGTAAGGTGCGCTACCAACGCCCGATGCTAACAAGCTGTATTATTGCATTCTCATTGCCAATCTTCACCCCGTTGGTAAGGCGTGCCACCAACGCCCGATGCTAACAAGCTGTATTATTGCATTCTCATTGCCAATCTTCACCCCGTTGGTAAGGCGCGCCACCAACGCCCGATGCTAACAAGCTGTATTATTGCATTCTCATTGCCAATCTTCACCCCGTTGGTAAGGCGCGCCACCAACGCCCGATGCTAACAAGCTGTATTATTGCATTCTCATTTCCAATCTTCACATCCTTGGAAACTTCCATAGTTATACATATAAAATTCAAGAACGACACGAGATCACTGCATTGACCATAATTGCATTGGGACCGAGATTAAAGTTGCCGTTGACCAAGTTACCAATTTAAGTGTGGAGGGGAAAGGTTTCGTTCTTCTTTGAGTTTATGCCGCCATGTTGACATCTTGAAACCCGCCCTCTCCGAGATTTGGATATCCAGACATTATTCCCGAAGAGGGCTGTGGACCCACCTTACGCATACTGAGGCTGAGCGTGTCGCGTTATCCAGACTGCACGCCTGACGACAGGAACTGTGGTGCCCTGAGTACTGGAGTCTAGCAACCTGGGAGCGACTCAAAGGAGCTACCCAATCCAGAAAAAGTTAGCACAACTACGGTAGGCCTACCTTGAGGTTATCTTAAATGGACAATACCCTCATCGACTGATGTGGTTTCACCAACCTGGAGCCAACAACAATAGTGCCGATGGTGATTGGACTGGAGTGCCGCGCCAGACATTCTGCGAAACCCTCATGTTAGGTTAAGTTAGGTCATTAGTGTATGTATTCTTGGCCAGGGTAATTAAGTTTATCTATTATGTTCTTTTCAGCATGGTGGCCACCTGCAAGTGTTGTTTCATGTTAATTTTTTAATAGGTCTATGAGTTATTGTGGTATTATTATGTTCATGAGTCAGTTTTGGTTTAAAGTGATTGTTTCGTTGCTCATTACTGTCTGATTTATTTAATACAGCAATTTTAACTTGTAACTTTTCAACTAATTGCGCTCAGTATTTTATTTTATACTGGAGCTGGCTTATATTTGTAATATTGTTCAGTAACAAGTGGTATTCTGTTACCTTGAATTAAACTTAGCTAATTTTGCTCAGAGATGCCCTGAATGCAACCTGAAATGTAATTTTGTGTGAGATATAAGACTTTTTACTTGTAACTGATTTGAGACTGATAATTAAAAGGTAACTGGCATGCCAATATTTTGTTATTATTGCACTTCTTAGTGATCAAACTGTAGGTATACATTTTGTCGTCGTGAGTTAGTATTCAGTAATCAGAATAGGCTGACATTTTCTTAATTTTGTAGATTCCATAGTTAACACCAAATCATCTTTTTTTAATCAATTTAAGTTATGTCCTTGATGGTTACTGATCCTGGCAATTTAATATTAGGCTATTTTAAATCTATGCATGACATTCTCTGGTGATCACAACCAAACAAAATTCTAAAATCTTAAATCGGCCTTACAAGATGACGACCGCCCAGACGACTGCGGTGGAAGGAATGTTCCTCGTTGCCGCCTTCGGGTGTTATGCTTAATAATGAGGTGGCCCCCTTAACCATCTACTAGGATAAGCTCTCCCTACAATATCTACGGGTTAACTTCTTGCATGGTTGAAAATTCTGACCTACTACAACAGAACATAGGAAATTATTAGGTACCACAGATAGGAACTTTTAGTATCAATGTGTCACAACCCGCCCTTCTCCACTGGGCTGTGAGCCGGACTATTACAACTTGTTATTAATATTATCTAATGTCTTTCAAAAATAAAGCCATAAAGCACAGCTAGTTAAACTTATAATTTTAATGATAATTTAGTACAGGGTTTTGGATAAATTAATTTCTATATCAAAAACTTGACTATTTCATACACAAAAAAAATAAATACCAATGTCAGGGTTCTTTGTATGTGTTGTTGCATATCGTATACAGGGTGCGATATTTAACAAGGCGATATTTAATATAAGATAAGTTAAACAGATTATAATGTGTATTACAATTTTAGTTTACATGTATAAATTAGCAATTACAGTGCAACAATTGTTTTAACATTTTAAACATTTCCACACCGGGTATATAAGAAGGCAAAAAGGCTTAAGTATGACGTAAATACGTATACAAAATTTTAATTTAGTGATGGAATAGCCATCGAATCACTTTATACTATAAAAAAGCTTTAAATTACCTGATTATCCTGCTGAATGATTGTATGCCATGCACTCATTACAATTTTAATTTGTAATGATAAATTAAAATTAATTGTATATGTTTAATTTACTTACTTATCCTAGCACAAATCCTCGCTGAACCGATTTCTTAAGAAAACTACATGTTATTATTTAAGATAGGAACCAGAGTTATAAAATGACATTTAAAAATGGCAACCAACTTTGAGGATTTTATACTAAACATCTTGAGTATCATGTTAAGCGTGTAATTCAAGTTTGTGAAAATTGCATTAAATAAATAGTATTTACAACCATTTATAGTAATTTGTTAAGAGCACATTGCATCTCGCAAAAAACTCTTCAATTTATTGGTGTTATGTTGGGCTTTCAGTATTCCAAAAAATGTCGATATTACCTATTAGACATTTTTAACCACATATAACAAAATAAGTAAATTATGTTAAAAATATTGTAAAATATTTTAACAATCCTGTATTTTAAGAACAATTTTTGCACACAACTATTATGAATAAAATACAACTATATATTTTATGATATAAGTATTACAATTTAATTGCTATACATTTTCTTTAATTATAACGGTATATCAAATTAGGATCATAATCTATATTACTTATACAAAAATGTTTTCTTTCATATTCGAGAGCAAGTTGGAGGGCGTATAAGAGTAGACGTTTATTTTATTAGGACCACATTACAGGGAAGTGGCTCGGAAATTGAATTGTGTCACCCTTGAGACTCGGACAGAACAAATGGCTGTATTATCAAATTAAAACTACGTTTTATCTTTCATCTCGCTTAGGGAAATATTGCTTTCAAAGAAATATTTAAAAGCATTTCTGTATTTCCCTCACAAAAGGTAGCTAATTATATAACCTAACAACATTAACATTATTGTAACATACTACAGAAGTTGAATACGTTTTGATGAGGATAGTATTACATGTACAAGGATTAATACTTACTGTAGCACTAACATTAAATTTTGTTGTTATTTCAGCTATATTCGCCTTAATGTCCTCATTTACTGTCTACTGCAACCCTTGTTCCACAAGGTTAGGACCACAGATGTTGACGAAATTGTAAAAAAAACAGCATTTACACAAATGAGAGGTATACAAATATTGTCCTTAATCAATAAAAAGTTTTTTTTAATTTCGTTTGAAAACTTAATTATAAGTTTAATGAATGTTTTTTTTTATTTGGATGGATACTACTTTTTACTTTTGAGTACCTTAATATACCAAAAAATATTTTTCTCCTATTGCACAAGGCGAAATAAATAATCTAAACATAAGTGAGGTAATTGTTAACTACGTAAACCATTAAGGTTAATTTTAAAATAAATGGTTCCATTGTACGTATATAGTAATAACTATTACGTTTCAATGATTAAGTTTGATTATTGAAGGGTAGATTATTCAACAGATGGGTACAAGGTCTGCTGCTCACGGAACTGTGGATATTGAATGACCATTCGTCCTTGCACATTAAATTAGTGCGATGCTCTCAAATTCTCGTAGAAGTTAGGTTGTTCAAGAATACGTGTATTTGATTATGGCCACAGTTCAGAGGAGTGACTCGAGAATTGAATTGTGTCACCCCCCGAGCTCTGGCCAATATTATTCCAGTGCTGTTCAATTGGATATCATATTTTATTTGCATTTCAAATGATATTTTTATGAGGTATTCTCAAACCAAGGATCTATAAGAACCCTTACGCGTTGCAAATATTTGGTCTGATTTTTACTCTTATTTTGGTATGTTTAATTAAAAAACACATTTATGTATAAATTATTTGCAAACAGTTAGGTAAATATAATTTTTCTCTATTTAGATGTTTTGACGTTTAATAAATGATACACCGGTAGTAAAGATTATTATTTTATTTTTGTCAACATTTTGTATGTGTATTTATGTGTATGTTCTTCGATAACTTTGAAAATCATGAAATTCTTTAACTTTGAAGGTAAATCACAGTGCTAAACTATTTATAACAGTTTAAGAAGTTACAGCTTCACTTTAATTTTCTAATTTTGATTAAAATTAAAATTGTATGTCTTAAAGTTCATTTTTAAATCTTGGTTACTTTAAGTATAGTTTTTGTTAAGAATAACATTGTGTCTGTCAATTAACTAAAACTTTCAACATTTATTCTTATATACATTTTGTTGTATATATAATTAATTAAAACATCACGTTCCCTTGTTAGGAAATGTTCACAATAACTCAGAGTTTAATACGTCATACAATTCACAATTGAATGTGAATTTAATTTAATTGTTACTAAACGTCATAAAAGAAACTGAATATTGAACAGATTAAAGCAATAATTCCTTCAACATAATTGTGAAATAAATTATTTTGTTCATTATCACCCATCAAGGAATTATAAATTTTAAGAGTAAGATAGAGACTTCAACAATTTAAACACATAAATAAGTAAAGTCAGATCTTCAAATGTTATTTCTTTTTAATCAAAAACAAAGCTTCTGTAAATCCATCTGTAACTGGCAACAAAGTTACTAGTAGTCACAACCCCTAAAGCTTCACATAGAAAAGAGTAAAATATCATACCTTAAACTGAGGCCCGCCTTTTGGGCCTTCATTACATTTTTCCGCTTAATAAATTCCTGATATATTTATTGTTCATTGACCTATCACTAATCTCTATATAATAATTGTCTAATACATTTACTTTAGATTAAAACTTACTGTTTTAGCGAATTTCCCCTATAGGGAAGAAGCTATTACCGTAGGTCTCATGGTAAGACTTAAGCCCGAGACCATGACAATTTTTTGTTTTGAGGTCCTCAGATGACAAAAACACTGTTCGTTCAAATTTATATACATATGCATGTATATATCTATATATATATATATGTGTGTGTGTGTGTGTGTGTGTGTGTGTATGTGTGTGTGTGTGTGTGTGTGTGTGTGTGTGTGTGTGTGTGTGTGTGTGCATGTTCCCTTATATTTACGAGGCCATGTGTGTGTATTTCGCCGTACTCGGGGGCCGCCACAAATTACGGGGCCTTACACACGGCCCCGAAGTTCTTTTAGTCAATATCTGAGAGATTTTTCTAAGTCCAAGTCTTTGGTTCTCATTTGTTGGACGGCCCCTTTATTGGGTATTATGCGCTTTTCAGTTGTGGGGCCGTGTGTTCTGACTGTACAGTGGCGCTCCTAGAATTTCGGCCGGCAGCGGCGGACTGAGGAACTACGACTGGCTCGCGGTACTGTCCTTGTCCCGGAAGTCGGCTTCCGGTTCTTTACTTGTTCTCAGATAAAATGTACTCTGTTTTCTGGAGGTTCGCCCTCGCTCGCTCAGAGGTTCATTTAATATATTAACTTTAAATATTTGTCATGTCAGTAATGTTAGTTTGTACTAGTGTTACCTCAACGGTCTATTACACTTGGTAATTTGGGCTTCTCTGTACTTTAGCCCATTTATTTGATAAATTTAACAAATTATACTCCATTAGTGGCAGCTCCGGGGGAGGGGGGCATGGGGGGAAACGGTGGGTTATTGGGAGATTATTGGGACATGGGGGTTTGAAACGGGTCAAAAATGAGTTTTTGGCTTTTTTTACTCCAATTAAAAAAATACAACAATATAAACAAAGACCATTTGAAAGTGCTAACCAAAATTAGCATTATGAATTATCAACGTAGCTCAACTGGTTATGGATAAAATACAAAAATATGTTTTCCATTTTATTCTTATGGAGAAACCAACAAAGCTTCATATGACTTTACATGCAGTACCGGCTCTAGGGCAGTGTGTTTTTTGGGGGTCGGCGTCAGGACTTATGACAGGTCGTGGGGTGCGGGGTAGGGGGGTGTAGTCCCTAGCGCTAAATAAAGTATTTGTAAATACCCGACTGATTTTGAATTTGTTACGTTATTCGTTGTTGAAAGGCATTATTGGGAGGAAAGTTGTGTATTCTCCATGTTGCACCTTCATTATACTTAAACATTCAATTTTTATATCAGATAACACAACTTCCGCTCCCCTCTATTCCATATCGAGAAGTTGTTTTGACCTCTGTCGTTTTGTGACAACTTCAGGGCGTTGTGATTGGTGTTGAGAGTTTGAATAAAACCAGTAATAAGATTAGGCGTGGTTTCAAGGGGGGGGCGATAGGGGCGGTTGCCACCAAACCTTAAAATTATTGTTTTTTATTTTATTATTCAGGCCTACAATGAGTAAGCAATATGCACTCAAGACATATACACAAAGATAACATAAGTTTTATTCAAATATAAAATTAACTTCTATAGAGTCTAGCAAACTTGCAAAATCCGGGAAACTTGACGCAATTTTAAACCATAGTTTTGCAGCTAGCAAATATTGTTTTTCCACATATGATTTTGGCAGTACCGTTGTTGACCTACCTCACGCGCCTCCAGTTCTTGGAAAGATTAGATCCCTTTCGGTTACATTGATATTTAATTCCTTAGATAATCTTGACTTGTTAGCCCAAATAAAGAATTACGTTAATAAAAAAACCTCAATGATTTTAGCACTACATTAGTTCCTAAGGTTTGAAATATGTTCGTAAAGACGATTTTTGAAGTAGTTAAACATACAAATCATACAAAAGCATGGAAAATAAGGACCTTTTTGCAATTCCGTTATTCCCGGGATTAAGAGACACTAATCCCGGGATTATCAGGTACCCAAAATTGACCCGAGATCCCGGAATCCCGAATCCGGGCTTGAATGATAATTTCCACCATGCTAGGAACGAACAAGTTTCTTATTAAGGTTAATTAACCATACTAATAAAGTACCTCATATATTAATACGCTAAGCCGATTTTTGTTAAAATAACTCCTCCGTCATTTCTGAACCAATTTTAACGATTGAGGTATCAAAATATTCGTTCTGATTCGTAGTTGTGCACTGTTAGATTTTTTAATCTGAAGGTCACGGGCAGCCCTCAAAGTTAACTTTGTTCCCATAAGATTAACATGGGGAATAATTTGATTTGAATTGCAGCTGTTAATACATTATGGACAGGTTATTAGCAATACCATATGTTACAGGTAAGGAATATATTCATCAATTATAGAAATAAAACAAATATTTTTCTACGACATTTTGAAGAGTGAAATGTTGTATGCAACGTAGATATTAAAATTGTGTTTAAAATTTGTTTATTCGTCTGTCTGTTTAAAATCCACACAACGCAGTCTGTGGCTGCAAACGCGATTCAAAAAACAAAACTGTACTGTATTAATTACCATTGTTTGCCCATTTTCTTGTGAAGGAGGGGACCTTTTGGCTGTCTAAAGTCATAGTACAGTACGTCGTTAGGTTTATGCCCCTATGTTCGGCACTGCTACAAAGTCGATCCTAAGGGTACAGGTTACTCAACCTTTCAGTACAAAGTGCACCATATTTGTTCTAATGAGCATTTAGTCAGACAATTATATTTTATCACAGAAAGTAGGAAACACGTCTGCTTTAATAAATTAAAGAGTATACTTAATAATATTAAATAACTGTACGGCAATGAATCATTGGGTATAAAACACATAAGCCTTGCAACATGGTATTTAAAGCTCAGTTTGTCTAGGTAGTCATTGTGATTATAATACTAATATTTTTTGTGTTTTTAAGTCAACCTTTAATGAGTCCAACAAACTAAGGTAATATTGAGCATATTTGGAAGAAGATGTGTCCATTCCAAAACAACAGTATGAGCTTATTCCCGTTCCAATGAGCCTCGGCCCTAAACGACATTCAACATTTCCATGTTAATTATATACTTACTAGACCGATTGAGCAAATATTTGATAGAAAGACAGCAAGCAATTCACTATAATCAGAAACAGGCCTATTCTTTCCATCCCGTATGTCCTTTGGGACTTATCTGCTCCGTCGGCCTTTAAAATTGTATCATCACCACTGACGTTAGTAGTTACTGGACCGATTGAGCATCCATTTGTTAGGATTTGCCTTCTCCTGCTCCAAAAGTGTTTTACTTTAGGGTTTTCCAAATGTTAGAACTATCGAATTTATTGGTTAATAAAGGTGATCTAATCAGGCCTCATCCATGGGAAATTGTAATATTGTGTAGAAAGATATTTAAACAAATCTAACATTGGGGTTAAGGATAAGACTTGTAAATAAAACAAAAGAATCATAACAGATGTTCAAAAGCAATCAGTCAAATGTAAAAAAGAGTTCGCACGCAGCACACTGACGTGATGGAAGTGAATTTCCACATAACAAACTTTTAAAACTCAAAATCAGAGTAAAAAATAGGTTACATTTATTTCAATTGTTATTGAAAATCTGAAAACATTGATTTTTTACTGTTCCGATGCTCCTGGTTTCATTTACCTACAATGCTGGGAATACAATTTTGCGCGTTATAAGGTTAGAAGACGGTCCAGTCAGGCTTAAAAGTAGGCGTGAGGTTTCTAGGGAAGATAAAAGTATACCAACAAATGAATAACCGGCTTTTCTAATGTAAAACCCTTATAAGACAACGTACTGTGTTGTTCGATACACATTTTCTTTAATAACTCAGTAAATATTTAGGCTAGAATGACGAAAGAGGGCTTAAAAGTTTCACCTCACTAATTTCCATCTTTGTACATGCATTAATTTGACATACGGGGCTTTTCTAACCCTTTTTGGGCCCAACAACTCGAAGATTGAAAGATTAATCCCCAAAAAAGGGGTTTAGAGTTTTCCGATTGTTTTTCCCAACGAACTTGTCTAACTGATTATAGAAAGGAACGTCCCTACCAAATGTTAAGTAAATCGGACAAAATATGTGACCGCCAGAGTGCAAATACACAAATCTTAATATATATAAATATATAATTTTGAACGTTCAGGGGGGTCCCGTTAGGAACTTCTACGGTAGTTTCGGGCTTAAGTTTGACCGTGCGGGTCATGCTAATAGTTCACTTTTCGTAAAAAAATCACTAATAACACTCATTTGGTAAAGTATCATGTGATATTTGTTAGAAGTTAGAATAGTTATTAGAATCAATATATACATAACTTTAAATATACATCATTAGATAATGTATACATTGTGAGGACCAGTCAAACTGAAGATTGAATACTAAACGGATATGCCCAAAATTAAAAGAAACGAGCAAATAAGCAAAACAATTATACTCGTCTTGAAGAGAAACCGTGAAAATAAGGGGCTATACACATATTACGTAACGCACTTAAGGGGGGAGGGGGTTTAGTGTAGCGTTGTGCTGCGTTATATAGGGGAGGATAAAGGTTACGTAACCCACACATATTAGTCCACTGAGCTGGCGCACTCCCGTATCTATTGATATTGGTACAGTTCGCGCCACGGTGCTTGACGCCTGGGAAAGGCGAGAACCAACTCAAACTTCTCATAATTAAAATCAGACAATAACGAAAATAACAAAAACCAATATTTTAACATTAAATTATTTAATTTTGGTTTCTGTTGACAAAAGTATTCTGTAACACTAACGGTACTAAGCCATATAGAGGCGAAAAGTCATTCCAGAGCATACGCTAACCAGGCGCCAAGGACTGTGCCCCGAACGGTATACATCTTTCAAAATTACAAAATAATCAAATTTTATATCTAAATCAAAGTTACAGTTAGTGATATTAAATATATTTCCGTCATACTATTTTAATAACAGTTAAACTAGAAATAAATACATAACATGTTTTTAGTAAGTTCTGTATTGCTTTTCACCTATGTTTTGTGTTGATTTATAGTGTAAAATCATGACTTGATACAATATTGCGCAATGCCAACCGCATCTTTAGTTTTTTAGGTTGTATTGTATTTGTATTAGTTATAAATTAAAATTGTTACGGGTTAGCTGAGATAGTTTATTTTGTTCTGAATATTATTAGTATTCGCTTTGAAATAACAAATGTTGATAAAAAAAGTCATTTAAAGTTTAATGATTTCATTGAAATCCATGATCCAAATTGCTAATAAAACGATGTTTAAAAGTATTAAGCTGTTATAAGGCCTACTTCGATTGAATTACGGAACACATAGGGGGAGGGGGGAGAGGGGGAGGGCCAAGCGTTATGGTGCGTTACATGGGGGAGAGGGAGGGCTGAAATTGCGAAAAAATGCGTTACGTAATATGTGTATGGGGCCCCTAAGTAGTCTAGGTAATTTTAAACAAACTAACTGGCTTCTCGAACACAGCTCGGTTCCCCAAGGACATTACAATATATGTTACTTATTTTTGAAAATTACCGTACCGCTTGCCCATCCGTGCCGTACCGCCCCAGTGCGCGTAGTGCTTTAACATGGCTACTTTGACGGGTTGTGGGGCAGAGACCTAAGGGCGTACGGGTGAATCAAGTTGCTATAGGCTAATCATTCTCATCGCCATACTCAATTTCAGGACACAAATTTGACACTTTCAGAAAACCATCACCTTGTGAGAGGCCAACAAAGTAGGTTCCTCGAGCGTCACATACAAACAGTCAGACAGACAAGACAGACAAAACCTCAAATTGTATTATTATACAGATCATAGGCCCGCCGCACATTGGAGCGATGCGAGGTGCAGGCTAGGTGCAAGCGAGGCGCGGCTGATTCTGTAATACACGTGTTTAAAGGCGGCCACACACTATCGGACTTTTGCCCGATCAAGACCCCGAACAAGACATCGGATCGGACAGATTGAGCGCGAAAACACCGAGTGGGGTAAAAGCGGTGGGGACCATTTTAGTTGACGTTGTGCAGGTCGGCCGTGTACTTGTGGGGTTTAGGGGATGCAGATAGGGTGGTAGGGGGCTGGGGTTATGTAGTAGGGATTAATTTGTAGTTGCATATGAATTCATTTTACTAACATTATTCATTTTATTTAGGTTAAACTAGTTTAGCAGATTTATCTGTTAACAAATCAAATATTTACCACTGTTTCTTGCAAAAATAGTAGGCCTGGATATTATTAACTATGTAGGAGGATTGTAACAACAATAAGGTGGTTGTAATAATTTAGTAAATCAAAAAGTAATGCAACATGTAATTGATTACAAATGGAATATAGTAAAAAGTATATATAAATTAATGCAATAAAATAACACATAACAAATACCATAACTTTGTAACGTTTATACTGTTACAAAAAACTTATTCAAATAAAAAAGAATTATGGTTACACTCTAGTGTGTCTCAAAGTTGCCCTATAAGTTGTTTGCTGCCAATTTGAACTGCTTGTTTTAATGAGAAATTAAAATACAAAAGAGATACATGTTGTAATTTTACATTTCGAGGTTTGTATGCGATTCCCTTCATTTCAACAATTAAGTCTTACTACCTTTAATTTATTTAAAAAAAAAAACACCAACAGTGTAGTAGGGTTAATGTTTATTTCAAGTAAGTCCGGTTAAAATTAGTCTGGATAAAATCTAAGTTTGTGATTACGTGACTTAAATATAACAAAAATTTAAATCTGAATTAAAGAGAATCTAAATTAATAATACATATAATTCAACTATGGATATTAAATAATATAAGTTGATGAACTTTAAAATAGTAAATAGTAATAGGCTCGTGACGGCGCTCGGGACGGCGCTCGGAGCAGCGTGGAGGTGACACACACTATCGAACCCCGAACCAGACCCCGAACAAGACATCGGACCGATCTTTCTTTGATCTTTCGTCAAAAAACCGCCTCGAGAGCGCTCGATGCTCGGTTCGATGTCTTGTTCGGTGTCTCGTTCGGAGGCCCCACAAACTACCGGATTTTCTCCCTTCGAAGCCAAATCCGCTCGGTTCGATGTCTTGTTCGATGTCTGGTTCGGGCAAAAGTCCGATAGTGTGTGGCCGTCTTAAATGGAGCACCGCACATTGAGCAGAGGCTGCGCGCAGCACAACTGCAGCCTCTGTCAGGCCTCCGCGGCGTTGTAGTTGGAATACAGTTTTCCTGCACCTCGCTTGTGCCTGCGTTGGTTTTCTAGTGTTTTGTGGGTGGAAGATATAGTTATGGAGCATTTAAAACGCATTTAATGCTGGCGGTATTCTGCATTTATTCTGTATAGTAGTTTTATGATATTCAGGTGGTACATGATCACCCTGTGCTGTATGACATATCAAATGAAGTTCATGTAGAAGTGTTCCACTAATGTCACTTTTAATCAACTTATGGATATCATCAAACTGTTGTTTTTTTGACACGAAAATATTCTCTAAAAGATCGGTTTGGCAGTTCAGTAGTTAAAACATATTATCCATGGCTTAGTCTTTTTTCATGTAATCACATTTCCAAAAACTTTTTTTAAGTTTTTTGGATAGCGAATAGAGTAAAACTAAATTATTAAACTTACAATCAGAATCAGATTCAAGGTCCAAAAATCTTCCTCTACTCGCGACATTGTTAGGACCAAAGCTTGGAAACCCCTGTGTCTCCTCGCTTCAATGTGCGGTGACACGAAATAGTCCTCGCTCCCGCCTGCACCTAGCCTGCACTTCGCCTGCACCTCGTCTCGCTCCAATGTGCGGCGGGCCTAACAAACTCGGCGGCGCGGGTGGCGGAAGGGTAGGCGTTGAAGGAGAATAAGCAGGAGAACCGGCCATCGAAGTAACTTGTTTAGCTCTCTTATCAATGAAAACTACGAACTGGTCTCGGCCTGAGGGGTGGGGGGAGACCCACCCCTCACTCGTAAAAAGACTTACACTCGTAAAAACTCGAAACGTCAACATTTTAAAACATAACCTAACATAAAACAAAACAAGCTCATTAGACGACAGCCATGCCCCCCCACCCCCGAGTACGGTCAAACTCACACACACGGCCCCGCAAATATAGAAAAATATACACAGCTGGATCAGCCGTAGCCAACGCCATAGAGTCCCAACGTGAGAACCATTACTATCGATACACACATGTAACGTAATTACAATTAATTGATAGTTATTTAAGGACATTTAATTTTCAAAAAATGTGACGTGTGTGTGCAGACGCCTCTATATGGGGGTTTAAGGCCCCATAATTAGCTGTGTGTGAAATATACTCAAATATGGTGCCTTACACACGACATGGCCCCATAAGTGGGGTTTATACAGTAGTTGTGTGAAACTGTTGGTGTGTTTAGGAAAACTGATGTTGTCATTAACAATGGGACTACTAACTACATAAGAATCCGATTGTACTTTGAAAGACCCCACAGTTGAGTCTGCGACCAGGGCCCCTCAAATATAGCGGACCGGGTATGTGTGTGTGTGTGTGTGTGTCCGTGAATACGATAACGTGAGTAAAAAACGTCCGATTTCGATGAAATTTGGCTCAAATGTGTAAAATGACATTCATGACTTTAAGTTCGAAAACCAGAAGAAATCGGACCATGGGAAAGGGGGGTTTATGGGGGTTTTAAATTTTCCAAAAATCAGTTTTTTTGCATTTTCCACCCTAAAATTTATTAAAAGCTTAATTTTGGTTTTGACCATGTTGTAGAGCATAAAAAAACAAATAATATAGTATTTTAAATTATTAACCTAGGTTAAGTGGTTGCGGAGAAAATCCGAAAAACCTACTCATAAAATCTTTCATGTTAATCTTATGGGAAAAAGGTTTTTGGCTTTTCCTAAGGTTACTTTAATTTAAACTTCACATTTGCTGTTTCCAATCTGTTCAGTTCCACAAAACAATCATTTTGGTTTTTAAATTGTGATTCTATGCCCAACCGTTGCTGAGATATTCAAAGTGCTAAATACAGTACCATAGATTAAGCATACCCCTTAGGAGTATGCTTAATCTATGACAGTACGTTGTCCAATGTAATCCTTATGGAGAATAAATAAAATTTGATATCTCGATTATTTATGAATGTATATTGATAAAACTTGGTTGTGGCTTCACGTAGTACTGGTATATTGATATTTGCACAACAAATTGATTTTTTGTTGGTTATTCCCGTAGCAGCAAACCTGCGTACTCAGCCACCCATGTTATTCGTATGGAGAATAAGTAAAATGTAATGACTCCCTTAATTATGAACATAAATTAATAAAACTTGGTATATAGCTTCACTTGGTTGAGTTATATTGATAATTGCATAAAAACCCATTTTCCCTTGTTGCAGCAAACCTGCTTACTCAGCCCCATGTTATTTTTATGGAGAATAACTAAAATGTTATATAGTGCTTATTTATGATTGAATATTGATGAAATTTATTATGTGGCTTCGCCTAGTTAAATTATATTTATATTTGCATAAAAACCAATTGTTTGTCTTCCTTGTTTCTACGTACTCATTACCAATGTTATTCTTGTGGAGAATAATTCAAATCGCTTATATGTGATTTTTTTATGAAAATTGGTATGCGGCTTTATGTGGTATTAAGACAAATATTATGCATTGGAAATTAGCTGAGTACGCAGGTTTGCTGCGACGGGGGTATTTCTGTTTAGAATCTTTTACCAGAGTAAAACAATAAGTATTAGGCGTTATAATGTCTTCAGTAAAGACATAATTTAGGCATCTTAGCATACGCTTACTTCATCAGCTTCTCTGTGTTTTTGTAAAGCCCAAGCCTGTATACAGAAATCAAAGTAGATTGTAGTGACTAGATTAGTATACTTCATTTATAAAAATGTTTATACTTCGCAAAAGAGTATAGTTTTAACTGATTAAACAATTGTACTGACCAAATGAACTTACAAAAGTAAATAGCTAACTAAAATGTTAATACAATTATTACAAATATCGTAGATTCACTAATGAAATAGAGGTTGAACAAATTTAAATAATTATAAGTAAACACTTTATGATAATCTAAATAATTATCAATTTAGGAACTAGCTGAATATGATTAGAAAATGGAACCAGTAGAAGTAAGAAGAAGTATGAGTGTGACGTTTATTTTATTAGAGACCATTTGGCACAAGTGGATTATAAATTGAATTGCACCACTTGAGTCCAGCGTCGGACAGCCGACTCGGCTCTATCAGTAATAAACTGGATTTTCTTTCATATAAATGCAGCAACAAGTAAATACTTGCAGGAAAATTGCATTGCAAATATGTGTATTCTTTTAAGAATAATTATAAACTAAATTAAATCCAAAATTATTTCCTCAGCTTGCTAATATTATAGTTTATTTTATGCTCTGAAATAATTTGAAAAAACATTTATCCTATTTTGTTACTCAACATAAATTTATAACTTTTCAACAATCATAATTTATGTTAACTAATTCCTAAATGCGTCCCATGCGACCCATACGTCTTGTAAAACGGTATGGTTTACTTAGTGTTATTGTGTACAAGATAGAACAGTTTGATCCTAAAAGAAGTTAGTTTTTATTAATGCATATTACAACAAGAACATATATATTAGAAAATTGATTTAAAACCAATTTAATAAATTATATAAGAAACTAGTAGTTGTAAGGTTATATGTATCTTAAGTATCTACAGTACTTACTTAGCGTATGTTTCGATTAACAGGTTTTAAAAACAAACTAAAAGGAACAAAAAATTACGATATTATACATTTTAGTAATCAGACCGTTCTTTTTCCTCTTTATACCACTTTTAAAGGAGCATATTCATGTAACTTATTACTTATTTATCTTACACTTAACTACAGTGCTTTGAGATGTAACTTCGTTTATACACAACCAAATCATATTTTTAAAGCAATAATTAAAATTAGTTTAAAGGAATAAACAGTTAATCTAATTTAAACTCCCTTTAGATTAGTGAGAGAATGTATAGATGTACGTGAAATGTATCCAAAAAGGTTAGTTTATTGGTAAACCTCTCGCTAGTAAGTTGAAAGAACGGTGTAGGTTTTTTCTATGTAGCCACCATACACGGCAACCTGAATTAACAGACGTAATAATAAATTACCCCATTGTACACCACCAATGGTCTCTCTCGAACACATTTCGCTTCCGTCATGCTGATACAACTACAAGCACTTTAAACAGAATAAACATAACACTTAGTTTTCTTTGGTAAAACCAAAAATTTCTCGACACGATCTCCGTCGGAATTTGAAAGTTTTTAACTTATTATGGTTACAATAATTTAGGGCTTTACTTGCTTACCTAAATAATTTAGTTCAATAAAAATTTTACTTAAATGAAATTTGTAACAAAATTTAATTTGCGAACAAAATTATATTTATGAATTACGGGTAACCGGAATAATATGACGTGTTAGCTTTGACAGTTAGAAATAAAATTACTTGATGTAAGATTTGTTTGATTTTTTAGCGTAGACATAATCCATTTCCATTTTCTAAATTATTTGACTTTACTGATATGGTAAACCTCAGATAGTGATTGTAAGGCGTGCACTCTAACCCGGTTACCCAGTTAGTTTGAACAAATTCTAAATAATAAGTTTAGTTAGACCTGTAAGTAAATAAACCACTTTCGATTATTAGTCCATGAGTCTACACAAAATTTTAAATACACTGTGATAAAGCATTAGTTGTTTGTGCACAAAACTGTATGGGAAGTGTAACATATTAAACATATCAGCTATTTTTTTGCAGAAATTATTTCTATAAGAGTGGTCTAGACTTTAGAGCTTATTAAAATTAAGACTATAATATTTATTGTTCTTAATTACGTCTTAAACCCACATAATATATTTAATGTTGATATTCCAGAAAAAGGAATATTTAGCATGACATGGTACAAGATAAACCATAATTTCCATTAGATAACAAAACCATTTATTTGTTCTGTCCAGCTCTCACGGGCTCACGGGTGGCAGGATTCAATTTCCGAGGCTTTTCTCTGTAATGTGGTCCTAATCAAATAACCGTCTACTTTACCCACTCCTTAGCATTCTTCGATCCATGAGACGTTCAAATGTAACGGAATTAATAAGATATTAGTTAAACTACGGTATTTTTTGCTAAGTAAACTATTACTATCTAATACCTAATATTTTATTGTAAAAGAAAATTACTTTTTCATTCAACATAATTATGTTTTTAACATAGCTGTATCGTACCTAATATTTTCTATATAAATATTTTATTTCTTTTAACTTTTATCATTAAGAGGATCATAGGAAAATACACAGAAAATATATTAAAATTCATAAATTAAAAGCCATGTAAAAATATGGTGGGCCAGTTTATATTTTTGTACGTGGGTTACAAAGCTTTGTCACACACAGGTTATATCGCTGGCAGGTGCAGGGAGTATCAAAGTGGCCGCAGCTTTGTGTTTCATACAGACTCGACATTCTCTCTGGGTGACATTCTCTGTCTCTGCCCAGTCTGCTGTGAATGTTTCAAAGCTTTGTCACACACAGGTTATATCGCTGGCAGGTGCAGGGAGTATCAAAGTGGCCGCAGCTTTGTGTTTCATACAGACTCAACATTCTCTCTGGGTGACATTCTCTGTCTCTGCCCAGTCTGCTGTGAATGTTTCAAAGCTTTGTCACACACAGGTTATATCGCTGGCAGGTGCAGGGAGTATCAAAGTGGCCGCAGCTTTGTGTTTCATACAGACTCGACATTCTCTCTGGGTGACATTCTCTGTCTCTGCCCAGTCTGCTGTGAATGTTTCAAAGCTTTGTCACACACAGTTTATATCGCTGGCAGGTGCTGGGAGTATCAAAGTGGCCGCAGCTTTGTGTTTCATACAGACTCGACATTCTCTCTGGGTGACATTCTCTGTCTCTGCCCAGTCTGCTGTGAATGTTTCAAAGCTTTGTCACACACAGTTTATATCGCTGGCAGGTGCAGGGAGTATCAAAGTGGCCGCAGCTTTGTGTTTCATACAGACTCGACATTCTCTCTGGGTGACATTCTCTGTCTCTGCCCAGTCTGCTGTGAATGTTTCAAAGCTTTGTCACACACAGTTTATATCGCTGGCAGGTGCAGGGAGTATCAAAGTGGCCGCAGCTTTGTGTTTCATACAGACTCGACATTCTCTCTGGGTGACATTCTCTGTCTCTGCCCAGTCTGCTGTGAATGTTTCAAAGCTTTGTCACACACAGTTTATATCGCTGGCAGGTGCAGGGAGTATCAAAGTGGCCGCAGCTTTGTGTTTCATACAGACTCGACATTCTCTCTGGGTGACATTCTCTGTCTCTGCCCAGTCTGCTGTGAATGTTTCAAAGCTTTGTCACACACAGTTTATATCGCTGGCAGGTGCAGGGAGTATCAAAGTGGCCGCAGCTTTGTGTTTCATACAGACTCGACATTCTCTCTGGGTGACATTCTCTGTCTCTGCCCAGTCTGCTGTGAATGTTTCAAAGCTTTGTCACACACAGTTTATATCGCTGGCAGGTGCAGGGAGTATCAAAGTGGCCGCAGCTTTGTGTTTCATACAGACTCGACATTCTCTCTGGGTGACATTCTCTGTCTCTGCCCAGTCTGCTGTGAATGTTTCAAAGCTTTGTCACACACAGGTTATATCGCTGGCAGGTGCAGGGAGTATCAAAGTGGCCGCAGCTTTGTGTTTCATACAGACTCGACATTCTCTCTGGGTGACATTCTCTGTCTCTGCCCAGTCTGCTGTGAATGTTTCAAAGCTTTGTCACACACAGTTTATATCGCTGGCAGGTGCAGGGAGTATCAAAGTGGCCGCAGCTTTGTGTTTCATACAGACTCGACATTCTCTCTGGGTGACATTCTCTGTCTCTGCCCAGTCTGCTGTGAATGTTTCAAAGCTTTGTCACACACAGGTTATATCGCTGGCAGGTGCAGGGAGTATCAAAGTGACCGCAGCATTGTGTTTCATACAGACTCAACATTCTCTCTGGGTGACATTCTCTGTCTCTGCCCAGTCTGCTGTGAATGTTTCAAAGCTTTGTCACACACAGTTTATATCGCTGGCAGGTGCAGGGAGTATCAAAGTGACCGCAGCATTGTGTTTCATACAGACTCAACATTCTCTCTGGGTGACATTCTCTGTCTCTGCCCAGTCTGCTGTGAATGTTTCAAAGCTTTGTCACACACAGTTTATATCGCTGGCAGGTGCAGGGAGTATCAAAGTGGCCGCAGCTTTGTGTTTCATACAGACTCGACATTCTCTCTGGGTGACATTCTCTGTCTCTGCCCAGTCTGCTGTGAATGTTTCAAAGCTTTGTCACACACAGTTTATATCGCTGGCAGGTGCAGGGAGTATCAAAGTGACCGCAGCATTGTGTTTCATACAGACTCAACATTCTCTCTGGGTGACATTCTCTGTCTCTGCCCAGTCTGCTGTGAATGTTTCAAAGCTTTGTCACACACAGGTTATATCGCTGGCAGGTGCAGGGAGTATCAAAGTGGCCGCAGCTTTGTGTTTCATACAGACTCGACATTCTCTCTGGGTGACATTCTCTGTCTCTGCCCAGTCTGCTGTGAATGTTTCAAAGCTTTGTCACACACAGTTTATATCGCTGGCAGGTGCAGGGAGTATCAAAGTGGCCGCAGCTTTGTGTTTCATACAGACTCGACATTCTCTCTGGGTGACATTCTCTGTCTCTGCCCAGTCTGCTGTGAATGTTTCAAAGCTTTGTCACACACAGGTTATATCGCTGGCAGGTGCAGGGAGTATCAAAGTGGCCGCAGCTTTGTGTTTCATACAGACTCGACATTCTCTCTGGGTGACATTCTCTGTCTCTGCCCAGTCTGCTGTGAATGTTTCAAAGCTTTGTCACACACAGTTTATATCGCTGGCAGGTGCAGGGAGTATCAAAGTGGCCGCAGCTTTGTGTTTCATACAGACTCAACATTCTCTCTGGGTGACATTCTCTGTCTCTGCCCAGTCTGCTGTGAATGTTTCAAAGCTTTGTCACACACAGGTTATATCGCTGGCAGGTGCAGGGAGTATCAAAGTGGCCGCAGCTTTGTGTTTCATACAGACTCGACATTCTCTCTGGGTGACATTCTCTGTCTCTGCCCAGTCTGCTGTGAATGTTTCAAAGCTTTGTCACACACAGTTTATATCGCTGGCAGGTGCAGGGAGTATCAAAGTGGCCGCAGCTTTGTGTTTCATACAGACTCAACATTCTCTCTGGGTGACATTCTCTGTCTCTGCCCAGTCTGCTGTGGATGTTTCATAACGCTTGCAGTTAATACAATTGAGCTAATAATACATGTTGTCGTTAGTTTTAACTAAGAAAACTATTTTTCGACCGATGAAAAAGATACACTGTACTAATAAAACACAATGTATATATTTGGACGATAATAGTTTATGTCATTAGGGTGTAAAACACAATGATTTAATTGTTATCATGTTTGAGCTGATAGTTATTTGTAATCTACATAGTTAAACAACATTAAATATCCATAAATATTGTCATACAAGAGACCAATGACAAAGACAATAATTACATTGCTAGAGCCTAATTATTATGAATCTAATTAATTTAAATGATTTAGGTTTCATATAATTTAATTATAAAATTAATTACATTAGATATTTTCTACTTTTATCAGGTTTGTTTTTGGCAGGCTTATTATTTTCATCCCACCCATTCACAATTTGCCTGTTATATTTATTACCAGCGTGAATTTAGATTACATAAATTCCATACTTTAATTAAAGTATTGTTCTTTCAATGTAATTCGAGTTAAAGTGTAGATCTGCTTCTTTCGTACCAGAGCACAACTTTGTACAAACTACTTTGTTCTACACCAAGTAAGGTGAGAAGTAGATTAAGCTAATTTATAACTTAATCCCATCCCCACGTAAGCGGAATATGTCCGGCGGAGAACATTATTAGGGAGATAATGGTGCAATTAATTATCTTACTCCAGAATACATTATTGATCAGCACCTCCGAGTACCACCTAACCCGTTATATTCAGTAGATTTATAACTTTTTAGTAATAACCTTCATAAGAGTCAAAATAAAACCCTTTAAACTAATTGGCTAAGAATAGTTCTACACGGAGTAGTTCTAGGATCGATTTTAATTTGGTAAGTAAATATTATAATCTTAGATATCAAAGGGAGTACTTAGACTTTGAAAGACTAAGAACCTGATTTTTTAAAATTGTATCCAGTTTAACTTATCACAAAAAAAGCTGTCCTGCTGATTAAACCTATCTTAAGATAATATTAAAAATATACTAATAACTTAGAACAATTTTAAAAATTAACAAATAACTTAGTGTAAGAGTTTTTAACTGTAGTGTATGTGGTAATTAAAGATTTGACTAATTGATTTATAAGATTAAACAATATTTTTCAATTTATAATACAAGTACTATGATCAATGTACTGAAAAACATGACGTCAGTAACAGGTTATTGAAATTTACCACAGGAAAGTATTTGCACAGTAAATTGAATTACTACAACACACTGTACGGAAGACTTAGTAGGTTTTTGAATATCAGGTTTACTAATAGTATTATCCTACCCTTAAGCATTTCAGACTATCAAAATGTATGTGTTGAAGTTAATTTTAGTAGGTAAGTAGCAAGTAGAGCTTCAGTATAGTATTAGAACGTCAGTAAAATATTTACATCAGTGGATAGTAAACGTACATCACTGTAAGTCAACAGAAAGATATATTCTGAAACGTCGCAATACACCAAAATATAGCTCAAAAATAGGTAAGTGGAAGAATATAATTCGTTTTGTGAAAACTGCTTTATAATGTTAATAGTAACAATTGATTGCAATATATTAGCAAACAGGATTTAACATTGTTATGACAAATCAACCGTTCATTATAAACAGACAATCATAAATCAAATATTTAAATCCTACATATTTTTAGAAAACATATTTATTGTTTTTAAAACTTAAACTACGTATTAGTTACATTAAAAGATAATTATTTCAGTCAGTTTGTACTAATAATGCGTGATTAGTCTATAATTGTTTTTAGTTTTCAATGACAAATAAACTTAATTTTATAAACTGCATGCATCTGTTTTAAATATAAACCATTATATGACTTTTTAAGCAGACTGGGCAGAGACAGAGAATGTCACCCAGAGAGAATGTTGAGTCTGTATGAAACACAAAGCTGCGGCCACTTTTATACTCCCTGCACCTGCCAGCGATATAACCTGTGTGTGACAAGCTTTGAAACCCACGTGCAAAAATACAAACTGCTTTCTTTTCATATAATTAGTTATGGTTTTTATTTTAATTACAATATACGAATTTTTATTCCAGTTTCAAAATATAACTGCATCAACAAACTTTCTAATTTGTTGGTCATAAAGGAAAACTATTTACAAATTGAAGCAAGTGGGTTTTTAACTTTATGTCGCAATAAAATATTTTTCAAAATATACAGCAACTGCAATGTTTTATGTTAGAGTTAAAAATGGGCCGAGTATAATACAAAATCTATTTGATAATAAATAATAGTAACTAACGTAAAAGATTGTATTTAAAATAAAGTGATACATTATTGCAGAATATAAATTGTACGTGGCATTCAAATATATATTTTAACGATAAAGTGCAAGAAATGGGTAAGAAGAGACGTTTATTTTCAGATGTAGACAGAAAAATCATTATAAAACCATGATAAATACCATAATAAATAATGATAAATTTATAAATTATCATTATTCATGGTTTATATAAAAGAAAATCGCATCTGCCTCTGGAATAATAAAATGAACTAATGTCTTTATCAGTTTGAGATGTAATGCTAAATTGTATGTTACAAAGCCTTAACTTTATAGACACAACAGTCTAAACCGCTAATTTAAGAGTTATAAATAATTAAACAATAATTTGTATTCATTATATTCACTTTATGTTGTTTTTTCTTTGAGTAAAAGAACAAGTAATCTATTATACATCCTAATTCAACTATTTAGTGACATAATAAGACCCATGCACACAATTATCGGAGGATCAGAATAACATATAAAGTGATATTCTTGAACACTTCTAGTTTTATTCATTTTTCTCTAAAATTACTAATCTTCATCAAATGTTTTGAATGCACTACCTGCACAGTAACACAATGCCTTTAAAAATCAATTATATACAAATTTTAAAATGCAAGCTTGACTAACGTGTTCTTTCGTGTAGAAACCATACTGCATTTTTAAATAGAGAAGGTTATTGTGTCTATGTTCAGCAATAAACAAAAGTGTCCATATTATAGATTTTTGTTTTTAATTCAAAGAGGGTTTCCGACATTTGCTTTATATTTATCCTAGATGTAACAATTAATTTGAGCCACAATCGGTCATTTTAATGATCTCAGCCAAAAGAGATTTCATAATTATACAGAATATTCAGAAAATGAAGCAAAAAAACTATAAACTTTTCTAATATGTGACTTCTCTAATATCGTGTGAAAGGTTTGGCTTGAAACATCACTCTCTTTATAGTTAAATAATTAACTTATAATTTCCAATCTATTTTAATGTACTTCATGTTGGAAATGGTCGGAACAGTTTCATTATAACGGCAGCGAAATGTGTCCGGGAGAGACCATTACTGGTATACAATGGGTAATTATTTACTACATCCGTACATACAGCGTGGTGTGCGTGGTGGCCACATAAACACAACCTATACATTCCGTCTACTCTACACAATACCGACGATTTGACCTACAATTATTTATGTTCGCATAAATACAATGTATCTCCTTCCGAGTTTTCTCGTCTATTTTGTGTTTCCACATACATTTGTGTATAATACAAACACTAACATGAATTTATTTTATTCTAAATAGTAGCTATAACGTTTATTGCATTTTGAATTTTGCTGAGGATTCTTGAAAACTTAATAGTAACGAGCTTTCATTAATTTCAAACATTCAAAGCGTAATTAATTGAAACATGGGAAAAATAGACAGCCAATTACATATATTTACCAACATAAACCTTCAGTATAAAATATATCTATCAAACTTTATAATACATTACTATTTACGTATGTTTTATAATTTGCAATCTACAGTTTCGAGGCTAATAATGACGTTTAATACTGAGAAAAAATGCCAAAAGCTATTTTATCTACTGTCGACGCCTGTTTCTGCTCTCATTTTAAAGGTAATGTTAAACTTTATAATGTGTAAGTACATTATGCTGCTTAAATAGCACCACCTAACACCTAAAAAACAAACAAAAAACAGAAGCATAATATGCAGTAACTAGAGGTACTGATTTAAAACGTGTCCTGGAGTACGGCACGAGTAAATTATGCTATTCCTTCGTACTAATGCTATCTAGCAAACATACTTCCTTTTAATTTTGACAGGATTAAATAATTTAATTCTCTAAACCACTGTAACCTTTTGGAACTTTGCAACGAATTAATTTATGTCCTAGAATGCAGAAACTAAAAATGAGATTATATAAAACCATAATAACGTTTTCCTACTTTATGTAGGCATTGGGCAACTATGTAGTTTAGCGTCTTCCTCATTACATGTTAAATTATGTACAGTTAGATTAGATTACTACAATATACCAAGTTCTAAGTGTATGAAAGTAATAGCTGACAAAAATTAAACTATAAAGGGGGTATTTTTATATAAGTATATTTCTGTCAAAATATTGGTTAGTCAGAGAACTGATAATGGTGCTTCATAAGAAAATTAGAAAAAAAAACCTTAAGCACTCTAAATAATTTTAAAATTAAAATCCCACGCTTTGGATGTGCTAGGCTACTCTTACCCTTCTTCTGAGTGGTGAGATAGATTATGTTGTATATATATAAAAAGTAATATTGCTGACTTTTCCCAAACCAAAATTATCAGAAAATCTGTTTAAGGGATCTTAGATGCAATGTGTGACTTTCTTACAAAGTACAGCCATAACATCTCCCATAAACACAGGAACCAATTAATGAAATTAATTAACTCAATGAGTTTTGGATTTAAAGTGACAAGAATTAGAATATGTGTATACACATTTTATATTACCTGTGTTTTAATAAAAGTGTATGTTTTGAATACAAAATTAATCTTTTCGCTATTGCGCTATCAAGTGGGTAACAACTAAGAATAAGGAATTAACCTAATTATTATTATTTTTCTAGGTCAATAATTCCAAGAAAGCTTTTCATATTTCTCTTCTCAGATTCCATCACTTCAGCTGTTACAGTTTTTTGGTATAAAGAATATTTGTATGCCAATGCATTTCATTTAGAGATACAAACATTCCATCTGCTAATTTAGAATGCACTGTTTCTATACGTCCTTTGAATCTATAATAGCTGCTTTTGAAAAGAAAGTAAGTACATGAAATCCCCTACATAATTTTAAAACGCTTTTGTTTTCGATTGTAAACTACACAATATACATCAGTCATACCTAGTAGCCAGAAGTCTTTGCTACATTGAATTCTTAAATCAAGTAATCAACTGCATCACTGTACAACTTGAAATGTCCTCTAATGGATGCATTTTCTGTCAACCATTTGATTTGCTTATATATTTGAGAACAAATTAACCACATGAACTGGATACATTTAAACTAAATTGCATGCACAATAGTTTTCATAAATTGTGTCAAATAAAAGAAAAATGTTTGTTTTAATAATAAGTATATTATCTCATGTACGCTAAATCATTAGGGGGTTACAAATACATTTCAACTTGACTTTAATTTACGCATAGATAACTACTTTAAAAAATAACATTACTAACTCATGGTAATTTTAGAAATTAGGTGGTAAGGTAATACAAACGAAAATTCTAATGATAAAAGAAAATAAAAACGTCTAGTTACATAAATATATACAAATTCAAGGTTTTATACTACAATTAAAAATGCGGTGTTCTATTTTACTACCGTGATATTTAGGGGACTGCTTTGTTGTCCCTGTAACTTCAACACGGCTACTGCACATATTCTGGAAAATGTATTTCACGTCCTGATACATATTGATCACGTGACCTACAATATATGTACAACCAGGGGCGTAATCAATTACCGAGCCCTCCTTTTGTACACAGCCGCCTATATGCTTGTACGCTTGTATGCTTGTATATGCTTGTATTGTCTTTGGTGTAATTTAACCATCAATAGTTTTTGTATATGATCAATTAATATAAAAAAAATGAAATATGTAAGTATTCGGTTTAATGTAATTAAAAGGAATATTATTTTATTTCAACTTAGTTTTCGCATCGATAAACCATACATTTGTTGCATAGTTAATAAAACAAAACTAGCTTACAGTGGTTTAAAAATCGGATTGGCTATTTTCTTACTGTATAACGTCAAATAAGTTTTAAAAAGTTATCAAATAAGTTATGTTTTATTGCAGAAGAAAACTTTGATACTTTTTCTGCAATAGCATGTAGGTTTCTCGAGCAATCAAATATTACATTATTGAATCAGTTTTTCTTTTATCTCAACTGTCTGTTGTTATGGGAGAAAAAGCGTATGCAGCGATCTAAACCAAAGAGTACTGCAATGAAGGGGGAGAGTTCGTTTTATTATAATATTTCTGTAGTTAAACATGCAAGAGGGAAGTCAAGATTGTGTAAGCAGGAAGTATTGGGCATGCTGTATGAGTAGGCTGGAATTGTTATTAAACAATAACTTGTTTTGCTGACCTGCTGAAGATTCTGGCTTAAGTAGGTCAGTTCGGTAGTTTTGGGAGTCAGTCAGTCAGTCTATGAGATGGTGTATTAGGGTGTAGTGTCCGGGCTGTGGGGGGCCTCAGGGTCCAAGGACCCAAGTAAGTTTTATAGTCACTAGTTTTTCTAAATTAATATTTATACTTTCCAGGCTACTCACCCATGAATCTAGATAATCTTGTTAATATAGTAAAGTATTTTCATTGTTATCACATTGATATTTTACCGTATAATCACAATTTGTAAAATGTATAGTTTTATTCTTTGACCAATAAAGGTTATATTATTACATTACATGTCTCTTTAATTTCTTGAGCTACGTCCTCGTGGGTTTGTACTGTTTTCCCAGCAGATAAGCTTGCTTGGCCATCACAGTACCACATCGGCATTACTCACATGCTAAAGCCTCTAGTGACCACTGGTATAAATTCATCTATCAGCCAGGATTGAACTTTCGCCTAAACACGTCTCGTTTGTGATACCAGCGCATCATCTGAAGTTCGGATACACCATACATCAAACACCTCTCAAAACCATGGTTATTTTGTTATAGTTACACCCACGGACCGTCATTTCAAAATTCTCATAACATATATTCAACATATCTGATGGAAAATGAATATTATAAAAGCGGTTATCTGTATTTACTCTATTAGATAAAATTAAAACTTAATAAATTGGATGTTTTTGTTAATTCCATTTTCAACAGCCTTTTTTATAATGTTAAACTACAAAAATAAAATACCACGTATGAGTCGATTAAAAATTGAACATAACTGTATTAGGGCAGAATGCAACAGATCCCTTTGTCAGACATGTCAACGTATAATTGCTTAATCAAAGTAATTACATTTGCATCTGTATTGGACGCAACACGCGAGCCCCAGTCATGGATTGTGCTGTTCGGCTAATCCTACTCCACATGTTTGATCCCTTGTACAGCTGTTGGATTATTTTTTGAATACTTTGTAATTTGGGTAAACATTTATAATGAAGGCGAGTTTTAATTGGAGCACGAGGATGTTTTAAGGCATGTTACTTAGGTCACTGCTCTTGAGAGTGATGCGAGCAGAACAACTCCTTGGTACTGCTTGAATACCTTATGGAGGGACTAATAACGGGAGTATTTCTCAACGGGAGTCAGTTAGTCTAGACAGGTTAAAACTGTGGAGGAAATCTTTACCTCTCTTTCAAATTCCGTGTTTGCAAATTTAATTCAGCAGTCCAAGAAAAATCATCTGATCACTAACTGACACAAGTACGTTTTACTGTGTTTATTAAGTCTAATATTACTTAAAATTATTTCTGATTTTGGACGAATGTGTACGTAGCGACGTTGTTACTAAAAAATGTATTTCAAATCCCAACCCGATCTTTAGTATCCTAAACAAATTTTACATACCTTAAAAATAAAATTATTTAAATTACTTTTGTACAACAAAAACAACTAGTTTTAAAAATACATGTTGTGAGTATCTCAACACCTGTTTCATTACCACTAGAGGACCAAACATTGTTTATACTATAACACAGTACGGCGCTTTAAACATTCTAATATCACATAGAAAACGCTTTACTGTTAAGTGTTCAATCAGAGTTTGCCTTCTTTAATATATTTAATTAATTTCTATTAGCCTAGTTTTAATTGTAATTATGATACTTAATAAGTCATCTGGTAACTGTTTCGCCCCTCGAGGCTCAAGTGTACAAACACCACATCATTTGCCATCGTTGCAGTTGAGTGCTTCATTAAACTAGGTACATAACGCTCATTGCGGTAACACTTAGTATAATTGATATATTCCAAGTAGTGTTGTTATGTTTAATTGTATGAAGAATAAACTGCCAAAATATCACTTTTTAACTCATACACTCATAACTCACTAAGTAAACCAATAATTCTCTAAAACTGTTATACGAGATTTAATAGATGCTAAAATGGTGTGAATTTCTTTAATCATTCGTCAGGTTTGAAATATTTATTTTTTACTATTTTAATAGCACATAACAAATAAAAGCATAATAAACTAAAACCAATCAATACAATACTCATACGCTAAGAGTATATTGGATATTTGTTTGAATATATTAGACTAAAAAAATATATTAAACACATAAATTTAATATTCTCTGTTTTTTTTTGTATCTGGTACTAAAGCTAGTTTCAAAAACAATATTATACTTATTTGTGGTATATATTTGCTTAATCAGGTGATGTTGACAGTCTCTATGTGCTGATATACAGTTATTAATGGCTTGTTCTGCTCTGTCCACTTGCTAATGCACTCGGCTGGACGTGCTACTGCCTACTGCCATTATACCGTCGGGTTATACTGTGCCACTGTATACGGTAATGAGTATAGATGCCAGCACTCAGGCCTTTGCAGTATGGGATACAGTAATTAATTATGTCCTCGCTCCCCCAAATGTTCTGTCCCGGACACATTAGGATACCGCCATGTTGATTTATTGGCCGATATCACTCTTTGTACACCGCTGTATTATAGAAGTAATGTAATGCAAAATGTAATATTACAGTTTTAGAATTTTAAGAGATTGGTTAGCACACTGTCCAATTGTGCGGTTACAAAATCGTAGTAATCTAGGGATTGAGTGTTCGCGTCACAATGAGAGAATCAATATGTCGGTCCTAAGCAAAATTGAAACACTGTTAAGATGAAGATGTGGAACATGAATGATCCATGCTAAATCCAGTCGGTCTTAGTCAGTAAAATATACAAGACATCTTACTATCTCTAAACTCATTCACATTATAATACTCACAGGGTTTTGTATAGGAATCGTGATAGTGATTTTTCTGTAAGATTTGTGTTGACCTCTAAAATCATATTATGATTTTTGAAAACACATCGTATTGTGTTGTTTACAATATTTTTCATGCCTTATCGTAATTCCAATTAGGTCGTACACTATTTAGTGGACATATTGAGATTCAACTACCACGCTTTAAGGTCCAGGCTAAAAACTAGTCGCTCTTAGACAGTAACATATACAAAGCATCCTACCAACTCTATACTCATCATATTCTCCTTATAATATGCACATGGTTATGTCGACGTCTTACACATTGGAGATGTGTTCTGTAAGATTTGAGTTTGCACCTAATTTCAACTTATGACTTTTGTAAATGCATCAAATTGTGGTTTAGAGTATATTTTGCATAACACATCATAATTCCGATTATTATTACGTAATTAGTGGATAATTCGTAAATTAGTGAATTACCAATTAATGGATAAAACAATAAATTGGAGGAGGGGGTAGCATTAATTGAACGTAAACACTGGTATAACATTACCCAGCGTAAAAAAAACGAACAAATTGTCATTTTAAGTTCATTTCCCATATAAACCTTACGCCTATCGACAAGTAGCAGATGGTTAAGAATCCTTGTCCACTCCAGAGTGACGTAGTTCCACATCCTCCGGTGCACATATTGATCACGCTGGCCACACTGGTCCAGTGTGTACATACGGTCAACTGCTGTAATCAATTATCGGGTCTCCTTGCGTACATAGTTCCGTTGTGTCCACTCCAGAGTGACGTAGTTCCACATCCTCCGGTGCACATATTGATCACGCTGGCCACACTGGGTCCAGTGTGTACATACGGTCAACTGCTGTAATCAATTATCGGGTCTCCTTGCGTACATAGTTCCGTTGTGTCCACTCCAGAGTGACGTAGTTCCACATCCTCCGGTGCACATATTGATCACGCTGGCCACACTGGGTCCAGTGTGTACATACGGTCAACTGCTGTAATCAATTATCGGGTCTCCTTGCGTACATAGTTCCGTTGTGTCCACTCCAGAGTGACGTAGTTCCACATCCTCCGGTGCACATATTGATCACGCTGGCCACACTGGTCCAGTGTGTACATACGGTCAACTGCTGTAATCAATTATCGGGTCTCCTTGCGTACATAGTTCCGTTGTGTCCACTCCAGAGTGACGTAGTTCCACATCCTCCGGTGCACATATTGATCACGCTGGCCACACTGGTCCAGTGTGTACATACGGTCAACTGCTGTAATCAATTATCGGGTCTCCTTGCGTAAATAGTTCCGTTGTGTCCACTCCAGCGTGACGTAGTTCCACATCCTCCGGTGCACATATTGATCACGCTGGCCACACTGGTCCAGTGTGTACATACGGTCAACTGCTGTAATCAATTATCGGGTCTCCTTGCGTACATAGTTCCGTTGTGTCCACTCCAGAGTGACGTAGTTCCACATCCTCCGGTGCACATATTGATCACGCTGGCCACACTGGTCCAGTGTGTACATACGGTCAACTGCTGTAATCAATTATCGGGTCTCCTTGCGTACATAGTTCCGTTGTGTCCACTCCAGAGTGACGTAGTTCCACATCCTCCGGTGCACATATTGATCACGCTGGCCACACTGGGTCCAGTGTGTACATACGGTCAACTGCTGTAATCAATTATCGGGTATCCTTGCGTACATAGTTCCGTTGTGTCCACTCCAGCGTGACGTAGTTCCACATCCTCCGGTGCACATATTGATCACGCTGGCCACACTGGGTCCAGTGTGTACATACGGTCAACTGCTGTAATCAATTATCGGGTCTCCTTGCGTACATAGTTCCGTTGTGTCCACTCCAGAGTGACGTAGTTCCACATCCTCCGGTGCACATATTGATCACGCTGGCCACACTGGTCCAGTGTGTACATACGGTCAACTGCTGTAATCAATTATCGGGTCTCCTTGCGTACATAGTTCCGTTGTGTCCACTCCAGAGTGACGTAGTTCCACATCCTCCGGTGCACATATTGATCACGCTGGCCACACTGGGTCCAGTGTGTACATACGGTCAACTGCTGTAATCAATTATCGGGTCTCCTTGCGTACATAGTTCCGTTGTGTCCACTCCAGAGTGACGTAGTTCCACATCCTCCGGTGCACATATTGATCACGCTGGCCACACTGGTCCAGTGTGTACATACGGTCAACTGCTGTAATCAATTATCGGGTCTCCTTGCGTACATAGTTCCGTTGTGTCCACTCCAGAGTGACGTAGTTCCACATCCTCCGGTGCACATATTGATCACGCTGGCCACACTGGGTCCAGTGTGTACATACGGTCAACTGCTGTAATCAATTATCGGGTCTCCTTGCGTACATAGTTCCGTTGTGTCCACTCCAGAGTGACGTAGTTCCACATCCTCCGGTGCACATATTGATCACGCTGGCCACACTGGTCCAGTGTGTACATACGGTCAACTGCTGTAATCAATTATCGGGTCTCCTTGCGTACATAGTTCCGTTGTGTCCACTCCAGAGTGACGTAGTTCCACATCCTCTGGTGCACATATTGATCACGCTGGCCACACTGGGTCCAGTGTGTACATACGGTCAACTGCTGTAATCAATTATCGGGTCTCCTTGCGTACATAGTTCCGTTGTGTCCACTCCAGAGTGACGTAGTTCCACATCCTCCGGTGCACATATTGATCACGCTGGCCACACTGGTCCAGTGTGTACATACGGTCAACTGCTGTAATCAATTATCGGGTCTCCTTGCGTACATAGTTCCGTTGTGTCCACTCCAGAGTGACGTAGTTCCACATCCTCCGGTGCACATATTGATCACGCTGGCCACACTGGTCCATTGTGTACATACGGTCAACTGCTGTAATCAATTATCGGGTCTCCTCTCGTACATAGTTCCGTTGTGTCCACTCCAGAGTGACGTAGTTCCACATCCTCCGGTGCACATATTGATCACGCTGGCCACACTGGTCCAGTGTGTACATACGGTCAACTGCTGTAATCAATTATCGGGTCTCCTTGCGTACATAGTTCCGTTGTGTCCACTCCAGAGTGACGTAGTTCCACATCCTCCGGTGCACATATTGATCACGCTGGCCACACTGGTCCAGTGTGTACATACGGTCAACTGCTGTAATCAATTATCGGGTCTCCTTGCGTACATAGTTCCGTTGTGTCCACTCCAGAGTGACGTAGTTCCACATCCTCCGGTGCACATATTGATCACGCTGGCCACACTGGTCCAGTGTGTACATCCGGTCAACTGCTGTAATCAATTATCGGGTCTCCTCTCGTACATAGTTCCGTTGTGTCCACTCCAGAGTGACGTAGTTCCACATCCTCCGGTGCACATATTGATCACGCTGGCCACACTGGGTCCAGTGTGTACATACGGTCAACTGCTGTAATCAATTATCGGGTCTCCTTGCGTACATAGTTCCGTTGTGTCCACTCCAGAGTGACGTAGTTCCACATCCTCCGGTGCACATATTGATCACGCTGGCCACACTGGTCCAGTGTGTACATACGGTCAACTGCTGTAATCAATTATCGGGTCTCCTTGCGTACATAGTTCCGTTGTGTCCACTCCAGAGTGACGTAGTTCCACATCCTCCGATGAACATATTGATCACGCTGGCCACACTGGGTCCAGTGTGTACATACGGTCAACTGCTGTAATCAATTATCGGGTATCCTTGCGTACATAGTTCCGTTGTGTCCACTCCAGAGTGACGTAGTTCCACATCCTCCGATGAACATATTGATCACGCTGGCCACACTGGGTCCAGTGTGTACATACGGTCAACTGCTGTAATCAATTATCGGGTCTCCTTGCGTACATAGTTCCGTTGTGTCCACTCCAGAGTGACGTAGTTCCACATCCTCCGGTGCACATATTGATCACGCTGGCCACACTGGGTCCAGTGTGTACATACGGTCAACTGCTGTAATCAATTATCGGGTCTCCTTGCGTACATAGTTCCGTTGTGTCCACTCCAGAGTGACGTAGTTCCACATCCTGCGGTGCACATATTGATCACGCTGGCCACACTGGTCCAGTGTGTACATACGGTCAACTGCTGTAATCAATTATCGGGTCTCCTTGCGTACATAGTTCCGTTGTGTCCACTCCAGAGTGACGTAGTTCCACATCCTGCGGTGCACATATTGATCACGCTGGCCACACTGGTCCAGTGTGTACATACGGTCAACTGCTGTAATCAATTATCGGGTCTCCTCTCGTACATAGTTCCGCTGTGTCCACTCCAGAGTGACGTAGTTCCACATCCTCCGGTGCACATATTGATCACGCTGGCCACACTGGGTCCAGTGTGTACATACGGTCAACTGCTGTAATCAATTATCGGGTCTCCTTGCGTACATAGTTCCGTTGTGTCCACTCCAGAGTGACGTAGTTCCACATCCTCCGGTGCACATATTGATCACGCTGGCCACACTGGTCCAGTGTGTACATACGGTCAACTGCTGTAATCAATTATCGGGTCTCCTCTCGTACATAGTTCCGCTGTGTCCACTCCAGAGTGACGTAGTTCCACATCCTCCGGTGCACATATTGATCACGCTGGCCACACTGGGTCCAGTGTGTACATACGGTCAACTGCTGTAATCAATTATTGGGTCTCCTTGCGTACATAGTTCCGTTATGTCCACTCCAGTGTAACGTAGTTCCACATCTTCCGGTGCACATATTGATCACGCTGGCCACACTGGGTCCAGTGTGTACATACGGTCAACTGCTGTAATCAATTATCGGGTCTCCTTGCGTACATAGTTCCGTTGTGTCCACTCCAGAGTGACGTAGTTCCACATCCTCCGGTGCACATATTGATCACGCTGGCCACACTGGGTCCAGTGTGTACATACGGTCAACTGCTGTAATCAATTATCGGGTCTCCTTGCGTACATAGTTCCGTTGTGTCCACTCCAGAGTGACGTAGTTCCACATCCTCCGGTGCACATATTGATCACGCTGGCCACACTGGGTCCAGTGTGTACATACGGTCAACTGCTGTAATCAATTATCGGGTCTCCTTGCGTACATAGTTCCGTTGTGTCCACTCCAGAGTGACGTAGTTCCACATCCTCCGGTGCACATATTGATCACGCTGGCCACACTGGGTCCAGTGTGTACATACGGTCAACTGCTGTAATCAATTATCGGGTCTCCTTGCGTACATAGTTCCGTTGTGTCCACTCCAGAGTGACGTAGTTCCACATCCTCCGGTGCACATATTGATCACGCTGGCCACACTGGTCCAGTGTGTACATACGGTCAACTGCTGTAATCAATTATCGGGTCTCCTTGCGTACATAGTTCCGCTGTATCCACTCCAGAGTGACGTAGTTCCACATCCTCCGGTGCACATATTGATCACGCTGGCCACACTGGTCCAGTGTGTACATACGGTCAACTGCTGTAATCAATTATCGGGTCTCCTTGCGTACATAGTTCCGTTGTGTCCACTCCAGAGTGACGTAGTTCCACATCCTCCGGTGCACATATTGATCACGCTGGCCACACTGGTCCAGTGTGTACATACGGTCAACTGCTGTAATCAATTATCGGGTCTTCTTGCGTACATAGTTCCGCTGTATCCACTCCAGAGTGACGTAGTTCCACATCCTCCGGTGCACATATTGATCACGCTGGCCACACTGGTCCAGTGTGTACATACGGTCAACTGCTGTAATCAATTATCGGGTCTCCTTGCGTACATAGTTCCGTTGTGTCCACTCCAGAGTGACGTAGTTCCACATCCTCCGGTGCACATATTGATCACGCTGGCCACACTGGTCCAGTGTGTACATACGGTCAACTGCTGTAATCAATTATCGGGTCTCCTCTCGTACATAGTTCCGTTGTGTCCACTCCAGAGTGACGTAGTTCCACATCCTTCGGTGCACATATTGATCACGCTGGCCACACTTGTCCAGTGTGTACATACGGTCAACTGCTGTAATCAATTATCGGGTCTCCTTGCGTACATAGTTCCGTTGTGTCCACTCCAGAGTGACGTAGTTCCACATCCTGCGGTGCACATATTGATCACGCTGGCCACACTGGTCCAGTGTGTACATACGGTCAACTGCTGTAATCAATTATCGGGTCTCCTTGCGTACATAGTTCCGTTGTGTCCACTCCAGAGTGACGTAGTTCCACATCCTCCGGTGCACATATTGATCACGCTGGCCACACTGGTCCAGTGTGTACATACGGTCAACTGCTGTAATCAATTATCGGGTCTCCTTGCGTACATAGTTCCGTTGTGTCCACTCCAGGGTGACGTAGTTCCACATCCTCCGGTGCACATATTGATCACGCTGGCCACACTGGTCCAGTGTGTACATACGGTCAACTGCTGTAATCAATTATCGGGTCTCCTTGCGTACATAGTTCCGTTGTGTCCACTCCAGAGTGACGTAGTTCCACATCCTCCGGTGCACATATTGATCACGCTGGCCACACTGGGTCCAGTGTGTACATACGGTCAACTGCTGTAATCAATTATCGGGTCTCCTCTCGTACATAGTTCCGTTGTGTCCACTCCAGAGTGACGTAGTTCCACATCCTGCGGTGCACATATTGATCACGCTGGCCACACTGGTCCAGTGTGTACATACGGTCAACTGCTGTAATCAATTATCGGGTCTCCTTGCGTACATAGTTCCGTTGTGTCCACTCCAGAGTGACGTAGTTCCACATCCTCCGGTGCACATATTGATCACGCTGGCCACACTGGGTCCAGTGTGTACATACGGTCAACTGCTGTAATCAATTATCGGGTCTCCTTGCGTACATAGTTCCGTTGTGTCCACTCCAGAGTGACGTAGTTCCACATCCTCCGGTGCACATATTGATCACGCTGGCCACACTGGTCCAGTGTGTACATACGGTCAACTGCTGTAATCAATTATCGGGTCTCCTTGCGTACATAGTTCCGTAATGTCCACTCCAGTGTGACGTAGTTCCACATCCTCCGGTGCACATATTGATCACGCTGGCCACACTGGTCCAGTGTGTACATACGGTCAACTGCTTTAATCAATTATCGGGTCTCCTTGCGTACATAGTTCCGTTGTGTCCACTCCAGAGTGACGTAGTTCTACATCCTCCGGTGCACATATTGATCACGCTGGCCACACTGGTCCAGTGTGTACATACGGTCAACTGCTGTAATCAATTATCGGGTCTCCTTGCGTACATAGTTCCGTTGTGTCCACTCCAGAGTGACGTAGTTCCACATCCTCCGGTGCACATATTGATCACGCTGGCCACACTGGGTCCAGTGTGTACATACGGTTAACTGCTGTAATCAATTATCGGGTCTCCTTGCGTACATAGTTCCGTTGTGTCCACTCCAGAGTGACGTAGTTCCACATCCTCCGGTGCACATATTGATCACGCTGGCCACACTGGGTCCAGTGTGTACATACGGTCAACTGCTGTAATCAATTATCGGGTCTCCTTGCGTACATAGTTCCGTTGTGTCCACTCCAGAGTGACGTAGTTCCACATCCTCCGGTGCACATATTGATCACGCTGGCCACACTGGGTCCAGTGTGTACATACGGTCAACTGCTGTAATCAATTATCGGGTCTCCTTGCGTACATAGTTCCGTTGTGTCCACTCCAGAGTGACGTAGTTCCACATCCTGCGGTGCACATATTGATCACGCTGGCCACACTGGTCCAGTGTGTACATACGGTCAACTGCTGTAATCAATTATCGGGTCTCCTTGCGTACATAGTTCCGTTGTGTCCACTCCAGAGTGACGTAGTTCCACATCCTCCGGTGCACATATTGATCACGCTGGCCACACTGGGTCCAGTGTGTACATACGGTCAACTGCTGTAATCAATTATCGGGTCTCCTTGCGTACATAGTTCCGTTGTGTCCACTCCAGAGTGACGTAGTTCCACATCCTGCGGTGCACATATTGATCACGCTGGCCACACTGGTCCAGTGTGTACATACGGTCAACTGCTGTAATCAATTATCGGGTCTCCTTGCGTACATAGTTCCGTTGTGTCCACTCCAGAGTGACGTAGTTCCACATCCTGCGGTGCACATATTGATCACGCTGGCCACACTGGGTCCAGTGTGTACATACGGTCAACTGCTGTAATCAATTATCGGGTCTCCTTGCGTACATAGTTCCGTTGTGTCCACTCCAGAGTGACGTAGTTCCACATCCGGTGCACATATTGATCACGCTGGCCACACTGGTCCAGTGTGTACATACGGTCAACTGCTGTAATCAATTATCGGGTCTCCTTGCGTACATAGTTCCGTTGTGTGCTTGCGCTTACTTTACTCCAGTATATTATACTGCTTACCGAGGTTGATTGGAACTACGTCATTCTGTGCTACCTTTACATTCCTAAAAAATCCTAGGTTGAATATCTATCAATGTTTGACAGGTATGATAGCGAATCAAAATAAAAACCTAGCACAATAAACAAGCAGTACTGCCAACAATCCTTGGGGTGTTTCCGGCAGTTTAAAATACAGTAAATCTTGTAGCTGACAAATAGGACGGCCTAAGCTAACGCTTATCGTAGTTTCTCCCAAAGAGAGTTCCCCAATGATTTTATAATATTTATGTGAATCGCCAATGAAGGAAAGATATCCAGCCTACAGAATGTTAATTTAAGGAGAGCCAAAACGCAAGTGGAACATATCTAATCCCTCCAGAAAGTGAAATATTTTATTCTTATTTTTACATTTCCGTTCATACAACTAATTTATCATCATAAAACCTGCACAGTCTCATAAAGTCTGAAAGGCGTACCGAACTACTTCGCGGTATCTCTTGGTCATACTTAAGGTATGTATCCAGCTGGCGATAAGAGACCATTGCGTTGAGGATTTATCTAATTATTGTTACGTTCAAAAATTGGATTTAGGTCCTCGTTTCTGTTAAGTAAAATAATGATGTTTCCATATAAAAAATATCCAGAATTTTTGATAGCATATTTGACGGACTAAAAGACACAACATAGTAATTATAAATGTAAACGAGTTCGCACGCAGCACGCTGACGTTAGGGAAGTGAATTTCTGTATTAAAAACTTCTAACAATCAAATAACGGGTTTAAACAAAAGTTTTTGTGATTTTTAGTAAAATGGAAAATATTATATTTTTTGGCTGTTCTGATACACCTGGTTCTATTTAAATCCAGTGTTGGTATGGCAATTTTGTGCATTATAAGCTTAGGAGGAGGTCCCATCAGGATAAAAATCGGTATGGGGGTATTAGGAGGGATATATCTACATCAAGATAAGAAAAACAGCCTTTTCCAATGTAAAATCCCCTCAAGACAACGTACTGTGTTTACTCAATCTTTATTTGCTTTAATAACTCAGTAAATATTGGTGCTAGAATGATGATGGAGGGATTAAATATTCTGCCTTTTTAATTCCTATAACTTAATAAGCCTTAATTCTACATTAGGGGCTTTTCTGACCCTTTTTGGGCTCAAAAACTCGAAATTAACAAATTAAAATCACAAAAAGAGACGGTTAGTGTTCACCGATTGTTTTGCCCGACGAAATTGTCCAACTGATTACAAAAAGGAATGTTCCTACCAAATTTGAAATAAATTGGGCAAAAAATGCGACCGCTAGAGTGCAAACACACACACACACACACACACACACATACACACACACACACACACACACACACACACACATATATATATATATATATATATATATATATATATATATATATATACATATATATTTTTTCACCTAGATCCCTCTATTTTAGTCCACGTAAATATAGGTGAATATATATATATATATTTATATTATAGACATATAATTTTGAATGACCCCCCAAAACGTGTTCAGGGGGTCACGTTAGGAACTTCTACGGTGGTCCCGGGCTTAAGTTTCACCGTGCGAATAATGCTAATAGTTTACTTTTCCATAGGAAATTCACTAATAATCCTTAAAACTCAAAGGAAAAAATGTGAATACCACGTGAAAACTTGTCTGTAATTTTATAATAGCGTTATTTGCTTCATCCACGTGTGCGACCGATTCCTTTGCCGGACCTGCCCCCGATCAAAGTAATCGCATTTGCATTTGTATTGGACCTGATGTACACGGCCCGAGCGAATGATTGTGTTGTATGGTTGATCCGAGCATGTGTTTGGTCTTGTTTACAAATTTAACTGCTTTTCCTATACGGAGTGTTTAACTTTTAAATTTGCACCGTTTCAACGATCACTGCCTTCTCATTAGGAAGATTCAGTACTATTTGAAATTGTACGGATGTTGAATTACACAAGCGCTATTTTGATCACTTCAATATTATAATATTATAAGACTATATCATCTATATAAATATAATTATAGTCTTGTCTGTACATTGCTTGGAATTATGACATTTTTGCATACTTTTACGTTACATACCACAGGAAAGCAGACACGCACCTTATCTCAATTTCTGTCTGTCTGTCGGTGACGCTCAAAACGGCATTTTACGCAGCCTTCTCTGGGAAAACGGGTGCACTGAAATCGATGAAACTTTGTTTCTTTGTTCTATACATGCGTGAGAAGGTTTTAGGCCACTTTAAACTGTCATACGCCTTTTGGGAAAATAATGGCGGCCTCTCCAAAACGTGATTTCGTCGATTTTGGACACTTTTTGTTAGCTTTTCACAGGGAAACGGGTGCACTCATTTCGATGAAAATTTTGATCTGTGCACTATATGTGCGTTAGAAGGTTTTAGGTTAGTTAGATTTTTGGATATCACCTTAGTGCTCTGCGGGGTTTTAAAGATCTTATGTTATTCTTATGGACAAAGTATTTATTTGTTATATTGAACCAGATAATGACTTAATATATCTATCTATAACTTAAAATATTGTAAACAGCTGTTTATCATTATGGAAATAAAAAATCTACTTGAATGGCAATTGAAACTCTTTTTTCGGTAGGCGAGAGTGGGGGATATTGGGGAACTCTGCGCGCTCCCCCCCCCCCCGCCATCGATCTTAACGACCCCCCGATTTTATATTTTTGCCACCCTGCGATTTTTATTTTTATTTTATCCCCCCATTTTATATTCCCCCCCCCGATTTTATATTTTTTCGCCCCCCCTCCCGATTTTATATTTTTGCTCCCCCTCCCCGATTTTATATTTTTGCCCCCCTCCCTGATATTTTTTCTATGCCTCTCTAAATAGATATTTTATGTAGCAACTACTGAGTGTCTCAACTTAACAAAATAATTATTGAGGGTTAAGGAGTTGTAATAGGTTATTTTAAAAGTTGGGAACAGAACATCCTGGAAAACAGGTGGTCTCATAAACATCCCTCCTTCACTCTGTTCAATCGATGAATAACAGGAACTACTGATCGACAGTTTTTCGCTGAGGTTAATAAACCGATTAATTACGAATGTTCCTTGTGCCATCCTCACGTCCACCGATAAAATATTGTAAAATTAATTCGGTTGTTATTCTTATAAAATTCATCTATTATTTAGACATACAACCCGTACGAAGGACGGGTACTCAGCTAGTTTCTTAATAAAAAATTAAATATATCAAGGTATTGTTAATAAACAGGCAGAAATATTATTTACCATGAGCAGTTGTATGTTTTGTATGTAATCAAATCATTAGTGCTACAAAGGATAAATATTCGATGTATTTAGTAACAAGCAAATTAAACAAACATAGTCTATAAATTACACAGTGAAACACAAAATAATGAAACTGGTTTTACTGTACACTTTTGGCAGTGTTTGAAGGCTGTCCAAGTATAAGATAAAATACTTAAAGAGATGTAAGGCTAAAGAGGATATATAATTACTATGCAAACAGAATTTAAAAATATAACTATTAAACTATTCAAAAGGCAAAATACTTATCTGAGAATTAAAATTCCCTACCACATATAACTTCTAAAAAAATTGAGTTAAGGAACACTGGAAACTGTAAATATAAACCGGTGGAAAACTAATAACGATTTAATTTTAACTTTAACTTTTCAGTAGTAATAGTAATCAAAATAGGTTTTTTTCTGTGAGTTTCAGTAACTGTGGAACATTCAAAAAGTTGTAATGGGTAGTTTTCTATGAAATGTGTCTACAAACTTAATTAACCACTTACTAAAATTCACTATTGTCTCAAAGGAGCTCCATCTCATGTTTGATATTTCGTCTACTCCAATCAGGACCCTTCGAGTTAGAGACAATTGCAAACATTTACTCCTTCAACAAGGAGCGCCCTCCCCGCTCGGACAAAGGCCTCCCCCTGGTGACAACATACCGCACCATCCACTTAATACGAATGTGTTAGGTGGTGGCTATTCTCATTCAAATGAACATCTCCCTCCCCTCGCTGTAGTGCTAATTACATACATGCCGACTTGCCGCACAATGCTTTAGTCGAGGCAGGGTATAAACTGCTGGGGGATGAATCGCTGAGGTGACTGTCACGTTTGACAGTGGTAACGTGTACTTAGCATGGCACAATGTGGGCTGTAGGGCTGATTGTTAAAGGTTATATTGAAACTACAACAAAAACGGGAGGGAAACCAGCCAGTTATCTATTTAATATTGGATTGTATGCAACTTAACTAGGAGGAGGATTTAGAGTCACCGAAGTATTTCGTACCTCACGTTAAGCCAAGTTATTAGGGTGAGTTGACAAAAACTAATAAAATATAAAAAGATAAATAAATAAAATTACTGAGGATAATAATATTACAAGTAGTATTTCCTTACCTATCTGATCCAGAATAATCGGCTTCAAACATATTTAGCTGCTCCTGTAACAAGGAAATTAATAATTAGTTTGACACCAATTGAACACATTTTGTTCAGTTTTTCAGTGGAATTTTCATTTAACAGTTAAAATTAAATTAAAACTGAAATTTGGGCTTATAAGAAGGTTAAATAGTAACCGCATTGGGATATTTTGTCGCTTACTCTTTGTTATAGAAAAACTAAACTAAACCTGACTCATACATATTATTATCAGTTTTTCAAAATTTCTATTAGGTCTCTGATATGTTGCATGTTAGACTGAGGTAGATTTACACATTTACATTATGGGTGAGGTACACTTAAAACCCATAAGCTGTTGTTTTTTGTCGAGTTGTATTTATAAATGAATTATTTTGAATTATTAAAAAACAAGACCCATACACTAACAAGTTTTCTACATACACAAAAATGTAAAACAAAATACATGATGAAAAACATTAATATATAATGGAATGGGAAAAAGGTGGCAGCACAGTAATATAATAAATATTGAAAAAATTAAATAAAAGCTAGATTAAATAAATTAAAAAACTATTCTGGGAATTAGACTAATGAAGCGATCGGTGTACCAGAAAGAAAGGCTCTATTATCTATAAGCGAATAAAAGAGTCGCTTCAGATATATTCACCATTTCTCTCAGTTCATTAGGTTCGGGGCTTAATCCAATTATAGGCTTGATTGTGTGAAAACGGACTTTGTTTGATGACGTGTGTGGATTTGCACAATCACGGCTGCCCATTGTTGATTTTTTCCCTTAATCAGTAGTTTATTTGTTTTCATGTTTACCTGCTGATGAAACCTTTTCAATTCAAGGCTTCTTGTTAAATCCATAGCTTATGAAAGAGTACAAGTAGCTTTTCAATAAAATAACAAAATCAATTTTATATAACTATATCAATATTATTTTATGTGCTTTCTTTGTTTTAAGATTCACATTTATGGTACTACTTATACAATTTTACCTGACTTCAGAGTTTAAGGGGTGTACTAATTTATAAGCAAATTAACTGTGTTACAACAATTAGTAAGAAATACTAAACTGGCAGGTTAGCGTAGGGTTAGAGTGATCGCTTCATAAACTGAAGTTCAACCGATCGATCCTGAACAACATTTAGAAATGTATTAATTAATCGATAAACTTTATCCAGTTGGCTGTTGTCATTGTGCCATTATTGAATGGTACTTTCTAAAAATAGGTCAAACTTACAGGGTTTGAACCATTTGCTTTCAAAACTTAAACATAGAAAGTTCAAAACATTTCCTAATTATACTAAATAACATAATAAAAGTAACTTTTCTCTTTAAAATAAAAGCCACAAAACATATAAACCTAGGGAAGAAGATTATTTAGTACATGAGTACAGTTTTACGAAATAACACGTTACTTAAAATAAACGATTATTAAAACTTATTTTAGTTTTGTACTAAGTAAATGATTCTTAATACAAGAGATAACCGACATGTATAATATAATAAATAATATAGTTATTTAAAATAAACTATAAGTTGGTATTCCAAGTCGTAGAACTAAGATTATTATTATGCCATAATGAATGTTGATTAGCTCTACAATTACAAATTGAAATGTAGATATATTCTTTTGATATTTCCCTTTATAATACAACTGATTCGTTTACAATTCCTGGAGACCCTTTGTGTAATATAATGTGTATATTTTGTATATATCCTTCAAAGGAACAAGAACAGAAATAACCTTAACAAAGAGAACACTCACTCACATCTGATGCTATCAACTTGTTGATGTTATGAAATTTCTTTGTTCAAGATACAAATATTTTCTCAAAGAAAGAATACAAATAATTTTTTTGCTAAGCTATTAGTTTGTCTTTTATATATTTTTAATGTTATAAACATTATCTTTTTATATAGTTTAAACCCCCTCAAATTTAAATTCCGAGACGATGTATTTTTCAAACAGAAAAGTCCCACATAAAATATTTTGGTTTTCAGAATGGTCCCTTTAAATCAATATTTCGTTTTAAATAACGGTATAAATAAATAAACTACTCATACACCAAAGCAACGAAGAATGTTAAATATTGTGATAATTTTATTTTATTTTTGAAAGAGAGAGACATGCTATGAAAGCTCACAAAAAATCTATAACAACTTATAAAATATAAAAAAGGGTATTGCAAATAAAACAACTAATTATCGTCCTGTCCAATCTATAGAAAAACGTAATGAACTTGGAACATTACGCTCGGTCTAACTGTTTTAACAGCCTGCGGGAGGAAATAAATTAGTTTCACATAAAAACATTCAGTTGGAGCAATAAATTGTGCCTCGGATTTTTTAAAAGAGTGTAATAACATTTCTACGATTTACTATGAATATCAATACAAAATTTTAAAATAGTACTAGGAAAACTTAACACAATGTGTTTGTTATAAATATCAAACCTGAGTTAATTTATTTTACAATGTTTCGTGCTGTATTGAAAGAATTATCGAAGTTAAATCAAATATTTATATAATTTTCCAATGTTTTTATATTTTAGTGAATCATACAAATTGTGTAATTTATTAAAAAAAATAAAATAAAAACATATTTGTATTCTCCATGTGCTGATTGGCGACACTAAACATGCATGTGTAAAAGTTATATTTAATCATTAAAGAGTGTTTATTGATTAAGTAACCAATCCAATTTTTATCACAGTATTATGTAAAATCAAAAATGTTAATGAGACTAATCATTAACAAACTGAAGTATGTGAAACTCTCTTGGCAGCGTAAAATATTTAGTGTTCAGCTTCCAAACTTGTTATCAATTGTTTGAGTTCAAATTTAAATCTTGAAACAAAATATCAAACTATATTCTTGCCATTTCAAAAGAGTTATTTATCTTCATCCCAAGTCACAAAGTTGTTTATCGCTCAGAAAATTCCTATAGTTTATACAAGTTACATGAAATCTTTCAGTATCATCGGGGAGCGTTGTGAACCGTTCTTGGAAGAGTTAATCTAATGTCTCTGCTTTGTAGTTGCAACACTGGAGTGATAAGGCGGTATGGATGTTCGGATATTCTACGAAGCAAAAATAGTTGCTTTTAGTAAACGGTTCCTTTGATATTATTGTTGGAACAAATTGCTGTTTATTTTAAACCAATCCACTTTAATTGTATTTATGGTAGAATTTAATAAAAAAATGTATGCAATTGTAGATCCATCTCAAATTAAATCTTGTGCAGTTTAGATTTCGATCTATTAAATTTTACATTTAATGCAATAATAATCCCTTCGCATATTCATGTAACTTTTCTGGGCATCAACAAACTCTTTCTAAACTAGTAATTTTGTTAGCATTTGTAACACTATTATGTTGTTATTTTTCATTATATCAATTATTAATACTGCAAAACTTATTTAATATATTGTGAAATTTGTATTCGATTCACTGGTAAGGGCTGCTATTATATTAAAAATTAATAAAATAAAACTGAGTACGCTTGTTTATGAGTTTTATATTTAAACCAACATGTTTTGGCATCCAAGGCCATTTTCAAGGTTGATGAATTTCACATATTTTTATTTAATATAATATTTAATTTTTATTTTATAACACTCAATTGCTTTTTAAAATCGTATTCACAACATATAAAATATGATACTGAAAGATATTTTTTAGTAATTGGTCTGGAACAAAGAAATGTATGTTTAAAAATGTATCTAAAATTGAAATAATTGCATAGGTATACATAATTATTTGCAATACATGATATTTAATTAAACAAAACTATAAGTTTTTAGTTCTGGAATGGCCATGATTTGTATAAATTCAGACCAACAGTTTTGAAATTGAAGAGAACGAGCGAGAAAAGTTTTCCATCCAATTGAATAACGCTGGCAGAAGTCGTTGAGCGCTAACTTTAAAAGTTGAAGTGCGTCTCACATTAGATCATTTATAAAACTAATTCGCGTAGAATATGAGTAAAGTTTATGAATTTTATAAATTTGTATTAAAAAACCTTTAAATATGGCATAGCCTACTGATTTAACCAGTAATTCAAATAATGATAACAACTTTAATGCACATAAATCCGATTCAAATTCATTTATTGCCATAAAAACTATAAAATTAACACTACATTACATGAAAAGTAGTTATTAATTGTAAATATTAAATAAACATTGCTTTTGAAACAAAACAAATCGTTGAATCTGTAGAGTTCATTTTCTTTAAAAAAACACTGCGATGTTTTCCTAAAAATAACTACATCTGACACTTTAGTTTGAAGGAAGGGAAGAAGAGCATTATACTACAGGAGTCATACAGGGCTATGCAGAATAGTATATCTGATGTTTGAAGAAAGAGGTTACATAACCAGTGTTTTTATCTGTACTCTTTGTCACTATTTGTTGTAATCATGAATAAATAAACATACTTATCGGACATTTTTAGCGAATTTCCCCTATAGGGAAGAAGCTATTACCGTAGGTCTCATGGTAAGACTTAAGCCCGAGACCATGATAAGTTTTCATTTTGAGGTCCCCAGATGCCAAAAACACCATTCGTTCAAAGTTTTACATATGTATATATATATATATATATATATATATATATATATATATATATATATATATACACGTGTGTCCGTAAGCACGATAACTCTCGTAAAAAAGGTCTGATCTTAATGAAATTTGGTACAAACGTGTAAAGTACCATTCATTTGAACGAGTTCGAAAACCAGATGAATTGCACCATCCGAAGGGGGGTTTTTGGGGGGTATTGTACTCCAAAAATGGGTTTTTTGAATTTTTTACATATAATTTTTGAAAAAGCCAAATATTGGTTTTTACCAATGAATTCAGCTTAAAAAAAATTTGGTATTTTGATCATTGCTCTACGTCAATTGGTTACCGAGATATTGAAAGTGCTAAACACAGTACGTTGTCTAATGTTATTCTTATGGAGAAAAAGAAAAATCGTATATCTCGCTTTTTAAACCATAATACTATGTGAGGTAATGTGTCAGACAATTTTTGACAAATATAAATTTTGACACGAGATTCACACAGCGAACACCTATAGTATTATAAAAACTTTCCCTTTCGCAACGTTAAAAAACGCCACGGATGCATATAAAAAAGGGCGTAGAAAAATTAAACAAAAGTCAGATTCATCTTACACATACACTCTTACAACTATTTGACGGACCCAGCAGCTTTTAAAGAAAAAGCAGTTGAGTTAACTCTGCATAAAATTAACGTAATTCAAACTAAAATGTAAAAACAATGTACGACTCCAATGTTTAGATGAGAAAAACTTCTCAAAACACATAGTCGTTAACTGGTTTAAACTGCTAGCTAAAGTTGTTATAGGGTAAAATGTAAAGAATGAATGTGACTTGTGACTTCACATAGGTAATACGTGCATTCATTTCACTATTTGCCAATAAGGTCAGTTCATTTAAAATACCGTCTATGCCGAGTTATACTCGGTAATATTTGATTCGTTTCGTGGATGAAAAAGACGTCCACTCTACGTGTAATATTTATTTAATGGTTTTAGTCACTGTTTTCAAGAAACAATTTTTTGATACTTTACCTCGTGTAAGTGCTACTTTGACAGTCCACCGGTTAATTTATGCGAATTTTGTATGATTCTTTTGTTTTTATTTTAAACTTTATACCCCCAGTTTTAAAATAAATTATAATTTTCAAAAGAGATTTTTAATAATAAGTTTTCCTGAGCTTGAGAATAATTTTACCAATTGATTTCGTAGGTTCACATCCCCTGATTCCAAAATGATTACAAACTCTTTTCACTGAATCCCATGTTATATTTTACAAACAAATAAACAAATATACATTGCTCGAATTGGAGTATAGGATAAAGCCAGGGGCAGAGTAAAAAAAACATGGCTACGTTAGCGTACAGGTTAACTGATGTTCGTTGTGATGTGTTTAACAAAGCTGCAGTGCGTTCTGAGTTATGGAGCCCCCGGGGGTTGATAATGTTCACCTCCCCTGCGATGGGTAAACTTTTTATGTTTGTGATCGCTATCTTAACAATGGTTATGGGGTGCGTTTGATAACCCTGCGTAAAAATTGTGCTGGAATTACTGCGGTAACGTAAACAGATCTTGTTAAACATAATTTTTACTTTAATGTTTTCGAAAGAAGTGTATAGTTTTTACTGTTCACTTTCTGGATGGTAATACAGAATTTGTTGTTTTTGAATCACTAAATTTGAATAAGCTAAAACAAGGTTTGAAGCTCCATTGAGGTATCAGGCAAATTTGTATAAGCTAAAACAAGGTTTGAAGCTCCATTGAGGTATCAGGCAAATTTGAATAAGCTAAAACAAGGTTTGAAGCTCCATTGAGGTATCAGGCAAATTTGAATAAGCTAAAACAAGGTTTGAAGCTCCATTGAGGTATCAGGCAAATTTGTATAAGCTAAAACAAGGTTTGAAGCTCCATTGAGGTATCAGGCAAATTTGAATAAGCTAAAACAAGGTTTGAAGCTCCATTGAGGTATCAGGCAAATTTGAATAAGCTAAAACAAGGTTTGAAGCTCCATTGAGGTATCAGGCAAATTTGAATAAGCTAAAACAAGGTTTGAAGCTCCATTGAGGTATCAGGCAAATTTGAATAAGCTAAAACAAGGTTTGAAGCTCCATTGAGGTATCAGGCAAATTTGAATAAGCTAAAACAAGGTTTGAAGCTCCATTGAGGTATCAGGCAAATTTGAATAAGCTAAAACAAGGTTTGAAGCTCCATTGAGGTATCAGGCAAATTTGAATAAGCTAAAACAAGGTTTGAAGCTCCATTGAGGTATCAGGCAAATTTGAATAAGCTAAAACAAGGTTTGAAGCTCCATTGAGGTATCAGGCAAATTTGAATAAGCTAAAACAAGGTTTGAAGCTCCATTGAGGTATCAGGCAAATTTGAATTCATAGAAAATATATGTTTGACGTTATCAACAAAATCATATTTTTATAATTCATCAAAAATATTATCAAGAATCCTTATTTTATAAATCACACTATACGGGTTGTCACAAAAATGTGTAGCGTGCTATGCAGACCCGGATTCTACATACAAAAACCAGTCGAAAATGTAAAGTAACATTTGTTCGATTTCAGCATAGTTTAGCCGTAACACCCCATTTTGTATTTTTCTGCCAATAATTAATAATTTTAACACCCAAGAGATATTTGAATGAAACTTGGCATGAATTTTAAGTCTTTTGTTATTACGTTTTTTCAAAAATATTTTCATCAAACCTTTCCGAATTAGCTGGCATTTAAAGATTTCAAGGCCAAATTTCATTAAAACTAGCAACTAAAACTAAATTTCACATGGAATAAAATCTAAAGCACTCTTTGGTGACACTTTGATTGTGGAAATCGGTTAATAAACAAAAAGGTTTTGGTTATTTTTAATAATAAATTTCAAAATGGTGCCAATTAAAAATTTCAAAGTCAAATTCCTTGAAAACTAGCAACTAAAACATAATTTTACAATACATAAAATTAAAAGAAATTTTTAATTTGATGGTTAAATGCTCTAATTTGATAAGTTTGATGAAAAAGATTGTTTGGAAAATATTAATACAACTAACTTTATGTTTATATCACACCCACAATCACATCTCCAAGGGTTCTAAAATTATTTATTATTTACAGAAAAAACAAAATTGCGAATTCCGGCTAAACTAAACTAAAATTTAAAAATGTTACTTTACATTTTTGACTTAATTTTTAATGTAGAATCCGGTTCTGCACGCTACGCATTTTTTTGACACCCTGTATAATTATTTATAGAGGAATTCAACAAAATAAATGTATTGTTTACCTAAGTTTCAGTTTAGAGTATTTAATACAAAATTAAGTAACTTAATCAAATGTTAATAGTTCAGTAATTGTGCCAAAATTATAAAATAAATAAATTGTAAACGTGAAGTTATTCAAATTAATTCAATTGCAATTAGAACGTAAGATATTCCAATCCAATAACCTTTAAGTTTATACAGTATGTACAAAATATATATCAGTATCGTTATACGATACTCGATGGTAAAAAGAAAAACAAAAAAAAACAACGCAAGTAAGTAAGACAGTATTTTTGATATTCATAGCTTTAAAGTAAGTGGACAGGTTAGGAAGTTTGACGTTGATAGAGTAAATTTTGAAACTCGTATTAAGTAGTGGCAGAGAGGCCAAACAGCTCGGAGCGAGTTGAAAGATTGATCACATGGTGAGACACCTCCACTCGCAACTCACCTCGAGTACCGTAGCGTTGTCAAATAGATGGCTTGTGAGAGACCACACCAAGGTTCATAGACACTTTGTAAAGGTCTGTGCAGTCGATATAATTAAGATTTTCTAGCTAACCGGAAGACACCTCGTAAAAACAACTGTAAGGTCACGTGATCACCAATCCAATCTGCAATGTTGCTGGAAACACGATATTTATCGTACACGTGTCTTACTTTTCTCATAATTCTAATTAAAATATATATTGTTTAACTCCTTACATACTTTGGCCAGCTGTTGTTTTATGAAACTATTCTATCATTTTGATTGATTTGCGTTATTCAATTAATAGATTAATGGTTTAAATTTTATTTTTCAAGTCCATTGGCAATTTAAAAATAGCTGTACCATTATTAACACCTGTAAGGTTGGCTACACTTATAGTATGTTGTTGATTTATGCATCAGCTGAGTGACCTCACAATACATCTTTTTGTGAACATTACTCTTAAGGAAATAATCATGACTGGGCTCAAAGTTCTACGAACCTTGTTACGTCATGAGCTTTGGTAATCTACAAGATTGCCCACTAAGTTTCTATGTCAAACCCCAAACCGTAACTTTAGATCCACTTTAATTGTTTTACTACAGATAAATACCATTGTATTGACTGAACTGAAGGAGTATATCAGATAAACTATCCACCAAGAAGTTGTAAAGTTGATTTATTAAAGAAGTTGGCAGCCTCTTTTGTCTTACTTTGCACACAAACTATAGATTTGTGCGTGTGACGTTTCCAGCAAAGCAACGGGTGAGCCGGTGAGCTGTTACAGTACGAGCTGTACAATACTATAATAGCCGACACATACATTTACAGTTGGGCTGTAGCCGATAGCAAGGTTTTACGCTGTCTTTATTGCAATTTTTCCATTGAAAAATATCACTTGAATGTTATTCCGATCAGCTGGTGTGGAGTTTTGGCAATGCAGCACGTCTACTATAGGCTGATTGGTTGTTAGCCCGGCAAAGCAAGCCCACAGCTGGCAGTTTATTTGTACGCTATTATAATATAAGGTCCAGGACTCAACCCCACGACAGGGTCGCTGTCATGGTTCAGGAGTCCGTCACCTTGACCACTACACCAACGACTCCCTAGTGAACTGTTTTTCGAGCTCCTAGCTGTAACCTTCATCCCTACCTTAAACGATCTTACAGATGTCTTTAAAGCATTTGATGTACGGTATTATAATATAAGGTCCAGGACTCAACCCCACGACAGGGTCGCTGTCATGGTTCAGGAGTCCGTCACCTTGACCACTACACCAACGACTCCCTAGTGAACTGGTTTTCGAGCTCCTAGCTGTAACCTTCATCCCTACCTTAAACGATCTTACAGATGTCTTTAAAACATTTGATGTACGGTATTATAATATAAGGCCCAGGACTCAACTCCACGACAGGGTCGCTGTCATGGTTCAGGAGTCCGTCACCTTGACCACTACACCAACGACTCCCTAGTGAACTGTTTTTCGAGCTCCTAGCTGTAACCTTCATCCCTACCTTAAACGATCTTACAGATGTCTTTAAAACATTTGATGTACGGTATTATAATATAAGGTCCAGGACTCAACCCCACGACAGAGTCGCTGTCATGGTTCAGGAGTCCGTCACCTTGACCACTACACCAACGACTCCCTAGTGAACTGTTTTTCGAGCTCCTAGCTGTAACCTTCATCCCTACCTTAAACGATCTTACAGATGTCTTTAAAACATTTGATGTACGGTATTATAATATAAGGCCCAGGACTCAACTCCACGACAGGGTCGCTGTCATGGTTCAGGAGTCCGTCACCTTGACCACTACACCAACGACTCCCTAGTGAACTGTTTTTCGAGCTCCTAGCTGTAACCTTCATCCCTACCTTACACGATCTTACAGATGTCTTTAAAACATTTGATGTACGGTATTATAATATAAGGTCCAGGACTCAACCCCACGACAGAGTCGCTGTCATGGTTCAGGAGTCCGTCACCTTGACCACTACACCAACGACTCCCTAGTGAACTGTTTTTCGAGCTCCTAGCTGTAACCTTCATCCCTACCTTAAACGATCTTACAGATGTCTTTAAAGCATTTGATGTACGGTATTATAATATAAGGTCTAGGACTCAACCCCACGACAGGGTCGCTGTCATGGTTCAGGAGTCCGTCACCTTGACCACTACACCAACGACTCCCTAGTGAACTGTTTTTCGAGCTCCTAGCTGTAACCTTCATCCCTACCTTAAACGATCTTACAGATGTCTTTAAAGCATTTGATGTACGGTATTATAATATAAGGTCCAGGACTCAACCCCACGACAGGGTCGCTGTCATGGTTCAGGAGTCCGTCACCTTGACCACTACACCAACGACTCCCTAGTGAACTGGTTTTCGAGCTCCTAGCTGTAACCTTCATCCCTACCTTAAACGATCTTACAGATGTCTTTAAAGCATCACAATGTTTTTTTTGTGTATCCGGGGATACACTTTTTCATAAAACCCGTGGCTCTTAATATGCTAGTACTTATGTTTACATAGTTATACTTGTTTCATATTAACATTGACTATCAATAGGGCAAAGAAAGTAAAACTCACCCTGAGCCAAAATATAAACTATTCCTTCATTTCGAATATGAGTTTCCAAATTTTCTGCAGATATAAGTGAATTAAACTTATATGGTCAGGTAAGGATATAACAAAATGGATACTAACTCTGATATCGGTTGACTCAAACTACATGCAACGCTCTTTTACCAAGATTCTGGTTATTACATACGGTAACATTTCTTTCCGACGATTCGTTGTGCGACATCTTTTAGTTAATGTTAATTTCCCACGATCTCATATTTCTGTCAATGTGCACTTAAATAATTGCAACTGTTTACACGTTAAGGTCAGCACAAAGGAAATACATTAATTAAATACCCACTTGTGAACAATTTATTATAGTGAACTTTCCTTCTGGGAAACACTTCCTTCCCTACATCAATTTACAAGAATATTTTGGCTATTGTAGCCTCGTCATTTGCTGATTAAACTTAATTTTACAAAATCAAAATAAATGTTCACAGTGCCAAACATATATACCGTTCCCCTAATGAAATTCAATAACAAACATATTTGTGCTCGCCTAAGAATATTTAGCCATTACATTAAGAAATAAAGGCCTGCTACATGGTTTGGTAATGAACCCTGCCACGTTTGGTTTGGCTTGGGGTCATGAAACGGGATATTAATTAAATATTAATTTATAACCCTTATCATTAATTTAAAGTATGGGGGTAACACTCGCTGTTCCAGTGAGAAAGCAAAAGAGAACTGACATTTCAAAAACAGGTTTTAATTTAGTAAAATAACTTTAAATAAATTGTACTATAACTAAGACAAATAAATAACCAATACAAAAGTTAATATCCAAATAATCGCCTCCTCGCAAGTTAATTTTTATAATAAAAAACACGATTTAATACTTAATCATTATAAATATAATATTTGATGAGCCCTACTATTAATTCAATGAACTCGAACAATGTAAGGGACAAATACAATTATTAAAATAAAAGTTAATCAACAATCAAAGGTAAAATTTTCTGGACAATCTTTATCAAAACAAATATTAAATAAGAAAAATACTTTAAGTAAAGCTGCCACCTTACCACTGAAAATACGAAGCAGGCGTGTCCCAGCTGTACCCTAGGGCCCCAGTCAGTCACCTCTGGCTAACTAGGGCCCCAACTCACAGATGTGTCAATCACTGAGCTCATCAGATCAGCGGTTTGCCGGTAGAAAGCAGAGTGTCATAAAATACTCTGAACTCTATGTGCCAATTACAACATTATGTGAATTGTGAAATCCCAATACCAGTCTCTTTGTTTCTGTAAAAACCAAATTTAGAAAAATAATTTGAAAAATGGTGACAACCGTCACAACCCTCTACTTCACTCATATTGTACTAAAAGAGTTACACACAATGTTTAGACAAAAACCGAGCAATTTTAATTAATGTAAAATAACTCCTTTTGACAAGCGGTGCCTAATTGCATTGGGTTTTTCCATTCGATATTTTGAAACGAATAGAACAACATACGAAGTGACTACGTACACGTCCAATGTGAGGGCAAATTCACTTCGCTACCGCTTAGGTTAGGTTACGTTACATTACGTTAGGTTAGGTTACGTTACGTTAGATTAGGTTAGGAGGTTTTCTGGCTCTCAATTTGTTTGAAAAATCACAGCAAAATTAACGTACGGTGCATAATTTGGAACAGACGTGAACAGTAGCGGCTCACGTCGGACGTGTACGTAGCCTCTGCCAACAACATAATGGTAACTAAAAGTAATCAAACCTGTAATATAAACTTCACTGATAATGTCATTCAGTACAAAAGTAATTCAATAAGCAATTTTAAATCACTAACTTAAGAACAACAAAAGTAAACACATACAGTATTTTGTACTCGTAATAAAACTCAAGATTAAAAGTCTTAGGTGTGTTTTGCGGAATTACCAAATCCCTTAGGATAGATATTACTGTACAATTTCTAATACGGTACACCAGAGGTAGATGGTGGTGGAACCGCAGTGGCGAGGGGAAAGAACCTGCTTACGTATTCATGTGTGCGGACCAAGTTTGAAAAGTTTGTCAGTTTGGCGATAACCGAGTCAATTTTGGAACTCGCTTGAAGTGTAGATGAGGTAGCAAACCTGTGTGGGTCTTTTGTGTTTATTTATACTCTATGTGCATAAATCCCTTTATTTAAAAATGTTTGGGTTAACAAACAATTTAAATCTTTGTGTATGAATTTGTATCGTTACTTGTTTTGCTTAGCAACTATATTTTTATTGAAATATTTACTAATTAAAAATTAAGAATACAATTTTCTTTCTTTCCCTGTGGACGGAAAATATGAGTTTTGGCAGATTTTTATTATTTTCGGAAATAAATAAAGAATTGTGATAAAAGTTTGAGTAAGTTAGTAACTTCCACAAACGGTGTACCTGCATTACCACTCTCACAGAATGATATCAAAATAAATAGAAACAATACCCCCGTAGCAGCAAACCTGCGTACTCAGCGAATTTCCAATACATATATATGTATCTTAATACCACATAAAGCCACATATAAAGTTTCATCAATATACATTCATAAATAAACGATTTATGACATTTTAATTATTCTCCATAAGAATAACATGGCGGCTGAGTATGCAGGTTTGATGAAGCAAGGAACACAAAAAATGGGGTTTTATACAAATATCAATATAACTCGTGTAGGTAAAGCCACATACCAAATTTCATTAATTTATTTTCATAATGAAGGGAGATAACACGTTACTTATTCTCCATAAGAATAACATGGGCCTGAGTACGCAGGTTTGCTGCTACGGGGGCGTTTGGTAACAAATAGTTTTTTTGAGCAAATATCAATGGTCCACAACCAGATAAAGCCGTATACCAAGTTTCATCAGTATACGTTCATAAATAAGCGAGATATAAAATTGTTATTTTCCTCCATAAGAATAACATTAGACAACGTACTATTGACATAAGTAACCAATTGACGTAGAGAAATGATCAAAATCCCAAATTGTGTGTTTTTTTAAGCTAAATCCAATGGGAAAAACTACAATTTGAAATTTTCCAAAATTATATGTACAAAATTCGAAAAACCCATTTTTGGGGTACAAAACCCCCCCAAAATACCCCTTCAGATAGAGCGATCTGGCTGGTTTTCGAACTTAAAGTCATAAATTTTGCTTTACACGTTTATACCAAATTTCATCAAAATCGGATAATTTTTACGAGAGTTATCGTGCTCACGGACACATATATATATATATATATATATATATATATATATATATATATATATATATATATACAGTTTCGAACGAATGGTGTTTTTGGGGTCTGGGGACCTCAAAACGAAAAGTTATCATGGTCCCGGGCCTAGGTCTTACCATGCCGACTACGGTAATAGCTTCTTCCCTATAGGGGAAATTCGCTAATTCCCTATAGGGGAAATTCGCTAAAAATATATACTCAAATGCAGTAAATAAATCTGGGATATATCAAACACAATATGAAATTATGACTTAATTAACATTGTTTGGATACGAACAACATCATGGTCATTAAATTGTCATTATTGTTACTAGTACAGATACTTGACATGATTTTTTTAACGTGCAGCAATTATCTGACATATCTATATACTAATCCAAGAATAGAAGACCATTGTTAATAAAGTTATAGGTACACTCCAGTGGACATTACTTCTTTAACTTAACCTTACTATGGCTGTACTTTTATCCATGCATAGTTGAGTAGTAAGATAGAATATTAATAAGTAATATTAAAAAATAGAATAGTAAGGAATGCGACTTCACTGTACTACTTGAACTGCTAAAGAAAACTTGAGCTACAAAAACATTGATTTCAACTTGAAAGGTCCAGTAGGGAAAGTTTATAGCTTTAGTGGTCATGACCACTTTACAAGAAACTCGCGTGATTAAAAAAATCTACTTTTCCGACATCTACAAAGATTACTTCAGTGCTTGCACATTTAAAAGTGGAATTATTTTATTGATTATCTTCATAATGGTATTAGTTTTTCACTGTCAGTGATATTGTATAGTTTAATTTATTTTTATCAAATTGCAAGGTAAAGTAATTTTTTGCGGAGGTGAGATACAATGCATTTAATGCATTTATTTGTTGTATTTTAAATCATAAAACAACTATGTAATATAATTTCAAAGCGTTGCAATGGTAATAAATGGCATTGCTTATTGTAAGGTTTATATGGAACTTTCAACAAGTAGATAACATTAAAACACTGCAGAGTGCAAACCAAACAGCAATATGTCATGGAGATTGTTTGGCTTAACAAACACTGGAACATTTCATCGTCAACAGAGGAGCTGTAGTGGCAACAAACGGACTGAAAATACCTCCCACATATTGAAATATTAGTGTTTTGCCTCTGAACATCTTATGAGCAACAACAGTTAATATTTAGTATAATACAATCCGTTTACGTCATGGTAAAAACATTTATAATTTCGTAAGGTATCAATTTGGTTGAAATGCATTTATAGAGGTGTAAATTTGGTTGTTATCTCCTAGTCCTAAATGATATAGTAAGTGATGGAGGAGAGAACCTAAAACAAAATAAGTTAGAAGTTCCCATTAGTAAAATATAGACATATTCCTATGATCTTATACGGAATTAATTTAAGTTTTTTTTTGTATTCAGTTGTTAAAGTACATTACTATTAATCTCATGATTAACATTGTATATTATTTTAATATATAACTTCAAAACAAACGAATTTCGGGTTGAGTTTAGTAATGTCATAGGGATGGAAGAGAGTGGATATGTGCTTAGAGGGGGAGGGAGAAGGGTGTTGCTGAGTCACTCTTGGCTAGGCGTGCTGCTGCATAATTATACATACACACTGAGGTCCATGCGATTTGTATCTGCAAAATGTATTACACTACATTTGGCCTACTGACAACATCAAAAGTAGAAAATACATTAGACTTAAATATTCTTGATTTAAATTGGATTATTTATTTGCATTAATTAACTTTGCAGGATTTTATAAAACTGTTCAGAACTCTATTGATAGAGCCGCTATTTATTTATTTATACTATTTTAAAATGAAGGTGGTGTAGTACCCCGCTGTGTTCACTGAACAAATTCTAGAAGGGACTACAAATTGAGGTACTGCCTACGTAAGTTAATAATCTTACAAAGGTAGTTGCTCAGAAAAACCTAAATATGAAACATTTACTTACGTGAAATACTTTTTAATCAAACCATAACATAACATCTTATTTCTCAATAAAGGAAAACAAACAGTTATTTTTGTAAATAAGGTCTATGAAAACTAACTAAAATTTAACCACACAGGGTGTAGAATGCAAATCTTATATGAGGAAGGGAAAAAATAAATGTTTTTTTTAATAAAGGAATTAAAAACCAAGTAGCGTGTACTTAGCCTCTCATCACTTAGTTTGAGACTGGTCCATCCACGATTTGGCCCGAGTCAGCCGTCAATTTAATAAACCGACACCTCCGATACCGTATTAACAGCGTTCCCTCTACGTCTCCACAAAAATAAAATGTGGTTAGTATGCAACTCTTAGGAATAATCGTAACACGGATGATTGTACAGAAGAGGCGTCAGCAAATCCAGAAACCTGTCCTGACTCTTGCAGTAAAGAGGAGCGCCACAGACCAGTACCACAGAGCGGGCTAGGGAAAACAAGGCAGTACCTTCCCACAGTTGGCAACACGTTACGACGCCACTGACAAGGTGGAGGAGCGCCACAGACCAGTACCACAGAGCGGGCTAGGGAAAACAAGGCAGTACCTTCCCACAGTTGGCAACACGTTACGACGCCACTGACAAGGTGGAGGAGCGCTACAGACCAGTACCACAGAGCGGGCTAGGGAAAACAAGGCAGTACCTTCCCACAGTTGGCAACACGTTACGACGCCACTGACAAGGTGGAGGAGCGCCACAGACCAGTACCACAGAGCGGGCTAGGGAAAACAAGGCAGTACCTTCCCACAGTTGGCAACACGTTACGACGCCACTGACAAGGTGGAGGAGCGCCACAGACCAGTACCACAGAGCGGGCTAGGGAAAACAAGGCAGTACCTTCCTACAGTTGGCAACACATTACGACGCCACTGACAAGGTGGAGGAGCGCCACAGACCAGTACCACAGAGCGGGCTAGGGAAAACCAGGCAGTACCTTCCCACAGTTGGCAACACATTACGACACCACTGACAAGGTGGAGGAGCGCCACAGACCAGTACCACAGAGCGGGCTAGGGAAAACAAGGCAGTACCTTCCCACAGTTGGCAACACATTACGACGCCACTGACAAGGTGGAGGAGTGCCACAGACCAGTACCACAGAGCGGGCTAGGGAAAACAAGGCAGTACCTTCCCACAGTTGGCAACACGTTACGACGCCACTGACAAGGTGGAGGAGCGCCACAGACCAGTACCACAGAGCGGGCTAGGGAAAACAAGGCAGTACCTTCCCACAGTCGGCAACACGTTACGACGCCACTGACAAGGTGGAGGAGCACCACAGACCAGTACCACAGGGCGGGCTAGGGAAAACAAGGCAGTACCTTCCCACAGTTGGCAACACGTTACGACGCCACTGACAAGGTGGAGGAGCGCCACAGACCAGTACCACAGAGCGGGCTAGGGAAAACAAGGCAGTACCTTCCCACAGTTGGCAACACATTACGACGCCACTGACAAGGTGGAGGAGCGCCACAGACCAGTACCACAGAGTGGGCTAGGGAAAACAAGGCAGTACCTTCTCACAGTTGGCAACACATTACGACGCCACTGACAAGGTGGAGGAGCGCCACAGACCAGTACCACAGAGCGGGCTAGGGAAAACAAGGCAGTACCTTCCCACAGTTGGCAACAAGTCACGACGCCACTGACAAGGTGGAGGAGCGCCACAGACCAGTACCACAGAGCGGGCTAGGGAAAACAAGGCAGTACCTTCCCACAGTTGGCAACACGTTACGACGCCACTGACAAGGTGGAGGATTGCCACAGACCAGTACCACAGAGCGGGCTAGGGAAAACAAGGCAGTACCTTCCCACAGTTGGCAACACGTTACGACGCCACTGACAAGGTGGAGGAGCACCACAGACCAGTACCACAGAGCGGGCTAGGGAAAACAAGGCAGTACCTTCCCACAGTTGGCAACACGTTACGACGCCACTGACAAGGTGGAGGAGCGCCACAGACCAGTACCACAGAGCGGGCTAGGGAAAACAAGGCAGTACCTTCCCACAGTTGGCAACACGTTACGACGCCACTGACAAGGTGGAGGAGCGCTACAGACCAGTACCACAGAGCGGGCTAGGGAAAACAAGGCAGTACCTTCCCACAGTTGGCAACACGTTACGACGCCACTGACAAGGTGGAGGAGCGCCACAGACCAGTACCACAGAGCGGGCTAGGGAAAACAAGGCAGTACCTTCCCACAGTTGGCAACACGTCACGACGCCACTGACAAGGTGGAGGAGCGCCACAGACCAGTACCACAGAGCGGGCTAGGGAAAACAAGGCAGTACCTTCCTACAGTTGGCAACACATTACGACGCCACTGACAAGGTGGAGGAGCGCCACAGACCAGTACCACAGAGCGGGCTAGGGAAAACCAGGCAGTACCTTCCCACAGTTGGCAACACATTACGACACCACTGACAAGGTGGAGGAGCGCCACAGACCAGTACCACAGAGCGGGCTAGGGAAAACAAGGCAGTACCTTCCCACAGTTGGCAACACATTACGACGCCACTGACAAGGTGGAGGAGTGCCACAGACCAGTACCACAGAGCGGGCTAGGGAAAACAAGGCAGTACCTTCCCACAGTTGGCAACACGTTACGACGCCACTGACAAGGTGGAGGAGCGCCACAGACCAGTACCACAGAGCGGGCTAGGGAAAACAAGGCAGTACCTTCCCACAGTCGGCAACACGTTACGACGCCACTGACAAGGTGGAGGAGCACCACAGACCAGTACCACAGGGCGGGCTAGGGAAAACAAGGCAGTACCTTCCCACAGTTGGCAACACGTTACGACGCCACTGACAAGGTGGAGGAGCGCCACAGACCAGTACCACAGAGCGGGCTAGGGAAAACAAGGCAGTACCTTCCCACAGTTGGCAACACATTACGACGCCACTGACAAGGTGGAGGAGCGCCACAGACCAGTACCACAGAGTGGGCTAGGGAAAACAAGGCAGTACCTTCTCACAGTTGGCAACACATTACGACGCCACTGACAAGGTGGAGGAGCGCCACAGACCAGTACCACAGAGCGGGCTAGGGAAAACAAGGCAGTACCTTCCCACAGTTGGCAACACGTTACGACGCCACTGACAAGGTGGAGGATTGCCACAGACCAGTACCACAGAGCGGGCTAGGGAAAACAAGGCAGTACCTTCCCACAGTTGGCAACACGTTACGACGCCACTGACAAGGTGGAGGAGCACCACAGACCAGTACCACAGAGCGGGCTAGGGAAAACAAGGCAGTACCTTCCCACAGTTGGCAACACGTTACGACGCCACTGACAAGGTGGAGGAGCGCCACAGACCATTACCCCAGAGCGGGCTAGGGAAAACAAGGCAGTACCTTCTCACAGTTGGCAACACGTTACGACGCCACTGACAAGGTGGAGGAGCGCCACAGACCAGTACCACAGAGCGGGCTAGGGAAAACAAGGCAGTACCTTCCCACAGTTGGCAACACATTATGACGCCACTGACAAGGTGGAGGAGCGCCACAGACCAGTACCACAGAGCGGGCTAGGGAAAACAAGGCAGTACCTTCCCACAGTTGGCAACACATTACGACGCCACTGACAAGGTGGGGAGTGCCACAGACCAGTACCACAGAGCGGGCTAGGGAAAACAAGGCAGTACCTTCCCACAGTTGGCAACACATTACGACGCCACTGACAAGGTGGAGGAGCGCCACAGACCAGTACCACAGAGCGGGCTAGGGAAAACAAGGCAGTACCTTCCCACAGTTGGCAACACGTTACGACGCCACTGACAAGGTGGAGGAGCGCCACAGACCAGTACCACAGAGCGGGCTAGGGAAAACAAGGCAGTACCTTCCCACAGTTGGCTACACGTTACTACGCCACTGACAAGGTGGAGGAGCGCCACAGACCAGTACCACAGAGCGGGCTAGGGAAAACAAGGCAGTACCTTCCCACAGTTGGCAACACGTTACGACGCCACTGACAAGGTGGAGGAGGAAATCTCTTACATCAAGGACGAAAATAAAAACCCAACTTGAAATTATAGCTTCGCATTCTAACTCACCATTCATTTTATTCATTCATTCATTTAACTCACCTTAAAAAACATTTAAACACGTTTAGTGGTTGTTATTAAATCTCTCCGAAAAAAACACCAAATTATTTTAATATATAGGTGGTTCCTTGTAAACCATAATGCAAAATCTTATAAAATGGTAGGAGTTAAATAATGAAATTAATTATTTTAACAACAATAACGATTAGCGAAACTACATATTCTTTTCTTCTTTTGATGTTTTCAGTTGTTGTAGTGCAATTTTTGCAGATCCAAATCACATAAACTTCAGTGTGCATGGGTGCATGGGCATGCAGAAGCACGCTCGCACCTGATATCCCAACCATGTGTGACTCAGCAACCCCCCACACTTCCAACTCTTCCCCTCCTCCTCCCATCCCCTACAACTCTAGTGAATTTAAATCCAAAATTGATTTATTTAGTAGGATTCAATTTTTATTATGAGATTAATGTTAATAAAGTTTTACAACTTGTAAGAGACTTAAAATTTTCCTAATAATTTCCCTTACAATTTCTATCCAAACTAAATCTTTCCTTCCTCGGAAATTAAACCTTTCTAAGAACAAATTCCTTTCTCAGACATTAGAGCCAGTAAACCTAGGGATAGGTTTACTGACCCTGAACCCTATCACCATGAGATCCACAGTATCTGTGAGAAATGCTGAGCCACTACTCATTCCAACTAAAGAACTCCCCATATCATATATTGAACCAATAGCCTTCTTCCCCTCCATGACAAATTATACTTAGACAGCCAATGACAACAAACCCCAGACTTGATGTGGAAGGGGATTGAAAAAAGATGAAGAAAATCAAATTTAGTCTGCCAAGATCATCCAACAACAATGAATTAAAAAATTGCAGTGACTAGTAGTGCTTGAGTGATGCCTTGTGCCTAAAATGGTCAATTCAAATTTAAGTGTAGTGTCCGTGTAGTGAAAAATCTGGATAAACCCAAAAATACAAGTAACTCTTTTAAATGTATTTAAACGCCTTATATAACAATGAACTGGTGAATTTAGTAATCACATCATGTTTTCAACCTTTTAAATTAATTACATGATTTAGCTCAATGCAGAAAATATGGAAAAACTCTATTAGATTTACATTTAACTTTAAATAGTTTGTTCAAATAATATTAAAATCACAGAAGTGTAATACAATTTAGAATTATGGGAATAATGTTTGAAATGTGAACTTACATTAATTTGTTTTTATTTTGACAGTTTACTATACAGAAAAATTAAACCTTTATTTATCTTTATATACAATTATTGTCATAGTTAATTCGTAAGTAAAGAAAATATATTTTTAAAATCCTAATACCAATTTAATTATCTCTGAAAACATTCAAAATATTTCATAACTATCAAATTGTTGTAACTGTATATTTTGATTTATATTATACTTGTTATTGATCAGAAACGTAGCATTAAATTATTTCTGATCCTAAACTCTCCAATCAAGTGATTAGTAGTAACCTCTCACTATTTCCAAGTGCTTTCTATTTTGTTTTTTACTTTAAGAATTAATTTTGTACAACCGAGCGAAATATCTTACAAACTGCATACAAATCAAATAAAAAGGCAAAGCTAAATTAATTCCTACTACGGAAAATATATTTAGCTTAGAAATAATTCTACAATTGTGCTTACTTTGATTTATTAATGATTATTCAACTTCCCCATGACGTACTACTGCAGTTGGGAGGTTACCTCCACCTCCGTAACTATCCTCAATGACTACATGTAGTCATTGCTATCCTCCACCACGTTGACACCTCAAGAAATCATTTATCACTGACATCATACAGCGTTGCGTTAATTTATTTTGCATGTGATGAGTAATAATATAATGTATTTCATACAGTAAACGTATTGTAAACAGTGAGCAAATTGTTATGTGAGGAAAAATATGTTTCTCTTCCCGTATTTTACATTGTAAATTATATTTAAAAATTTCTTTCTACTTATAAGATAACCTGTAAAACCTGTCTTTTCTTGATCTAATTTTATAGTGTAATTTTAAACCAAGTGTAAAAAATGCATTACTCAAAGATCCAACAGGCAAACGGTATAGTATGAGTGTTTAATCATTAATAATGAGTCTCAGGTTATATATATGTGTATATGGATTATATAAAAACAGTTGATGGTTTTAAATAAATTATGTAGTGTTCATTGTTGTTATTATTTTTATTTGACACTCAGTTATGAAAAAAAAACTGTATGTTTTAAGTCTAATACTAATGCAACAGCAACAAAATTTGCAAGAAATCTGAAAACTGTGACGTAATTATATTCTAAGATGACGTAGGGTGACAGTGTTTGCGCAACAGCTCGTAAACTTAACTTCGTTGCTCAACTGTAAAGTATTTACACACGCAGCTGATTCTGAGAATCTTCCTTCCTTTAGGAAGTGTTTTAGGTACTAACTGAATCATCCTTTTTACGTATTTATCTGTTTATTATACTAATGTTTTATATGGATACGTTTCCAGTTATATCATACCAAATTGAGAGCCTTATTTACAACTCAAAACAACTTTACACGTTACAATACATTTGAACCCCATGATTAATTTTAAAATATTAGGTATTTCTAATTATTGTTCAACATGCAACGCGGTTTGCAAAAATGTTTGAAATCGCTAATAATATATACATATAAAATAATTATTTGCAGTTTATTTAAGGTTTAAATCTGGATATAAGCCTCGTATTTCTCCCCTATATATTCAACTTATAGTAGTATTGTCATACACCCTATTATAAATGCATGAGTTGGATTCCATTAAATTATCATAATTAATAACCTCTAATTTATTTTGGAGACTTTGTTTCTAATATATATCTATAAAAGGCAAAGCCCTGATTCACTTACTCACTATGTATATTCACTTACTCACTCACTCATTACCAATTCTCCTAATTCCCAATTATCTAGAGAGTTGAAATTTTGTGCACTAATGCTTTAGTCATGAAATAGGAAAACTGAATAGTTTTCATTAGGAGATCCTGTTAAAGTACCCATGTATTCCTTATTATATGGACACTGATTTTAGTTTAAGCTGATGATAATACCAGCTGATCTTGATTCGTAATAGTTACACGGGCTAACGACAGAATGCAGCACACACAACTGTCATAGTTTTAATAAATCACTAGAATTTCCTAAGCGCAGTTTGCGCATTCGGTGTAAATAGTTAAATAGTAATAAAAAATGCTAGTCTGTAGTTATATATAGTCCTTATAACAGCTGTTTATTTAATTTAATTTAATTCAGAAAAAACACATGTAATATAATCAAATAAAACTTTCCTCCACATGAATGACATGGGGACTTGGAAGTTGTGTAGGCCAGAGCCCTCAGGTCTTAATCAAAAATCTAAAGCCATTTTACACATCTGTACACCTAGACGTGTGTTTTAGTGTATAATATGTGAGGTAAATCTTAAAACAAAAAGCCTTGTTGTTTACAAAGTGTGCATGTAGCGTATTAATATTATAGTAAATAGATATATAAGATGGTTTTGCGGTGCAAAGCCTGCGGGAAACATCTAGTGGGTTATACAACTAAATTACGTTTGGTAAACCTAAATCAGAAAGTTGCCTATATAAGTTTATGTTTTTAAAATGCCATGTATTTTTTGTGATTGTCAATAAAAACTGTAAAACGATGTATCATAATACATTACTATAAAATTTATAGTGGGAAAAATATTGTTAAATTAATAAATACTGATATGAGTAACATTAAACTACATCATTTAATCCATCAATCACTGTTAGTTTCTAAGAAGAAACCGTATAAAGTCGAGATGATGAATGCATATTTGGTTGTGAAAGATTCAAAGAAACTCACAGTTCAGGAGTCATCCATCTTCCTTGCCCTGCCCCAGCCCTCTCCACCCAAGCCGCAGTGTTGTGTTGGGAACAAATTTAGGTTGTTTTTAAGACGTATTATTATACTAAAAGTACCACAGCAATTATAAATACCAGCTCTTACGATCCTAGTTACACCGATAAGACTCATGAGCAGAAAAATCCATTTGTTGGTGTTGCCAACAAATGTTGAGTAACCGTGAAGATTTACCACTAACTTAATTATCTGATCAAATTAAATAATTGGTTTCCATAGATGAATGTTGGAATTATGAGGGTCAATGGTGTGAAGCTCTGAGGAAAATCCGGACATTATCTGAATTTTGACAAGTATAGAAATCTTAACAATAATATAATATGCAATCACGAACCCATACTTTGTTTGGGCTTGGTATGGACTTTGTCACGAAAACACATACACATTTGGCACGGTGGTTTTCCTATCAGAATACTGGTATTGAAAAGATATTGAATACAATATTGGATCTTTATTTCAAATAAAGATATTGAATGTATGCCATCAACACATTCAAACAAAACAAAACAAAAACTGCTGGGTTTTTATGTTTATTGGAAATATTTTTAAAAAAAAACTATATAAATCAATCTAAAATACATTTTAAAAGGTTTTGCGCATTTAATTCGTTGGTATCATCACTCTTTTTAGGCTGGTCTACTATAGACTTTTTGAACAACACATTTCATATTCAACTATTCATTGTAGTTCAGTAAAAGACAAATTTGATAGGATTTATGTCTAGCAGAAGAAAGCAATTCGGACCATCTTGGATTTACCTATTATAAACGTAATTATAACACTAGAAACTAAGGAATTCATGAAGAACAACATGGTTAACTATATTTGATCACATGCCGAAATGTTGTTGGTTGAAACTCTTTAAGGCCTTACCAGAAATGTAAAAAAATGTGAAGATTTCAATTTTAAAAATAAAGTCAAGAGATACTTCATCCGTCTTGATTTTATGATCAGGTTAGTTTCTTAAAAGTAGAGTAGCCTAGATATTCTTTGTAAATTAGATTAAGACCTTTTTGACCAGTCCAATTCCTGGCCTCCAAGGAATACGGACAAAATATTAAAGTGTAAATGTATACAAATTAGTTTAACTTCTCTATTACCTTTAATAGTTTAAATATTAATACTAAGTACTGTTAGATAAATTTGATTTTACTAATTCCTAAAATGTGTGTTAGTATTTGTACAGCTTTGCAGCGATTACAGTGCAATGTTTTTAAAATATTCAAATCGCTACAACCACGAAGTATGGACCATTATGCAGCCGCACCCCTTCACCTGGTATCCTACTATCCTAGCCCTATCCTAGCTACTCAGCCGCACCCCTTCCCCTGGTATCCTACTATCCTAGCCCTATCCTAGCTACTCAGCCGCTCCTCATTTCACCCTTCGTCGCTCTCTCAACCCCTCTCCTTCCTCTCCTCATCGCCCTTGCCTAACCATCACCCATCGAGTTCGGAGTGCAGCACTAGTGAACCTGTGGCTTCTGTAAAGAGAAGATAGATATTTTTAGCCAAATTGTATTTCTTTTACCAAGCTTACAATATGTATTTAGTAAATTGCTTTTTATTTTGTTACCTCCCTTACCAATAGTATACAAATATTTTTACGTGAATATTAAAATTAAAACGCAATTTATGAATATTCAGGATTCAAGAATTGGTTAAATCCCCCTGAATAGTTATGTTTGACCGATTCTTAATACGCTAAGCCCCAAACCAGAGCGGATAGAACCGCAGCATGAGAGAAGTGCTTACGTATTCATGTGTGCAGGTCGTGAATGAAAAGCTTATCCAATTTAGTTTGCCAATAACCGAGTAAATTTTGGAACTCACTAGGAGGGTAGATAAAATGTTAATTTATTTATATATATAGGATATGAGCCCACCTTTTTTAGCGAATTTCCCCTATAGGGAAGAAGCTAATACCGTAGGTCTCATGGTAAGACTTAAGCCCGAGGCCATGATAACTTTTTGTTTTGAGGTCCCTAGATGCCAAAAACACTATTCGTTCAAATTTATATATATGTATACATATATATATATATATTCATATATGTTTGTGAATGCGATAACTTGAGTAAAAAAAACATCCGATTTCGATGAAATTTGGCTCAAATGTGTAAAATGACATTCATGAATTTAAGTTTGAAAACCAAAAAAATCTGACTATGAAAAGGGGGGTTTATGGGGGTTTTAAATTTTCCAACAAAATATTTTTGTTGCATATTTCACCCTGAAATTTTTAAAAGACTTAATTTTAGTTTTGACCATGTTATAGAGTTAAAAAACAAATAATATAGGATTTTTAATTATTAAGCTAGGTTAAGTGGTTGCGGGGAAAATCCAAAAACCTACACATCAAATCTCCAATGTTAATCTTATGAGAAAAAGGTGTTTGGCTTTTCCTCAGTTCATTTTAATGTAAACTTCACACTTGCTCTTACCAATCAGTTCAGCTCCACAAAAAAATCATTTTGGTGTTTAAATTGTGATTCTACACCCAACCGTTGCAAAAATATTCAAAGTGCTAAGCACAGTGCGTTGTCGAATTTTATCCTTAAGTAGAATAAATAAAATTTGATATCTCGATTATTTATGAACTTGTATTGATGAAACTTGGTTTGTGGCTTCACAAAGTACTGGAATATTGATATTTTAACCAAAAATTGATTTTTGTTGATTATCCCCATAGCACCAAACTACGTAGCTACGTACTTAGCCCCGATGTTAATCTTTTGGGGAATAAGTAAAATAAAATGTCTCCCTTAGTTATGAGCATAAATTAATAAAACTTGGTATATGGCTTCACCTTGTTGAGTTATATTGATATTTGCTTAAAAACCCATTATTTTCCTTATTGCAGCAAACCTGCTTACTCAGCCCCATGTTATTCTTATGGAGAATAATTAAAATGTTACATAGCGCTTATTTATGATTGAATATTGATTAAACTTGGTTAAACAACCGTTTTGTTCCTTGTTTCAGTAATCCTACGTACTCATCACCAATGTTATTCTTATGGAGAATAATTAAAATTGTATATATCGCTTATATGTGCATATATTTTTATTAAACTTGGTATGCGGCTTCATGTGGTATTAAGACATATATTATGCAATGGAAATTCGCTGATTCCGCAGGTTTGCTGTGACGGGGGTATTTACTTCATAGTTTAGTTTTTGTTTTGGTATGCAATTTATTATGTGTATGCAGGAACTTGAAGAATAATCTTTGTTTAATGAATAATCAAAATAAGTTATACAATTACAATAGATCCAAGTATAACCTAACGTAGTCTTTAGTATAACCAGCCGATGTCCCATTCTCCCCAGGAAGATCACACTGACATGTAAATCAATTCAGTGAACACACAACAAAAGATAAAAGAAAACTAAGATAGTGTACCTTACTGGCGAACTATACCTTGTGACATATGATTATTTCAATTTGATAAATTATAATAAAATACATGTAACGAAAACCTGGAACAAAAACGGTAGGAAGATAATAAATTACTCTCAAATAATTTAAAGGAAAATTACATCTGACACCTAAATAGTCAAATCCGAGCATAAAAGATAACGTTACCACTTAACTATGTTCCTTGAAGAATCACGAAGTAAGATACTTACTAGTCAATATTCAAACTTTATGGTTATCACTTTAAACTTCACCCTAGGATCTTCATGAAGATGTATATTCAAACTTTATGGTTATCACTTTAAACTTCACTCTAGGAAATTCATGAAGATGTATTATTCAAACTTTATGGTTATCACTTTAAACTTCACCCTAGGAACTTCATGAAGATGTATTATTCAAACTTTATGGTTATCACTTTAAACTTCACCCTAGGAACTTCATGAAGATGTATTATTCAAACTTTATGGTTATCACTTTAAACTTCACCCTAGGAACTTCATGAAGATGTATTATTCAAACTTTATGGTTATCAATTTAAACTTCACCCTAGGAACTTCATGAAGATGTATTATTCAAACTTTATGGTTATCACTTTAAACTTCACCCTAGGAACTTCATGAAGATGTATTATTCAAACTTTATGGTTATCACTTTAAACTTCACCCTAGGAACTTCATGAAGATGTATTATTCAAACCATGCAGTAAAATACTATTTGTATTACAATTTTTCGTTAGTATAAACTTACCTATAACTTCATAGGCTTCTGTTTTTACACCATTAAAATTTTCATCACATATTATGGTATTCTTATCAAATTTAGTTAATCCACAAACAAAATAATCAGTTTTTCAAAAAACGTTACAGCTAATATCACTCTACATTACTGTGTCTGTAAACGTGTACTTCACATATATGTCTGGATTTTAGAAGAAAATAATATTGGAGACATTAAAATGTTCAATTAACACTGCAGCATAACTTAAACGGTCCTGATAAACATTCCTTAATTGCCCCTTTCCCTGATGGGACAATCGTAAACCATCTAAGTTACTTTCTTACCCTAAGCTACTTTAATTAGTTTATTTTCATTATAAAACTTAAATTAAAGTTACATTTTCGTTTATCATTGTACAAATTTTAGTAAATATTTTTTCCAATTTAAAATACGAAATATTTTACAGATATTACTTTGAAACATAATTTAAATATTTAAAATCGTCAAAGGTACAGTGGTGTCAACATGTTAAACTTTTATGCAGTAAACGTAAACAGCAAGGTTAATGTAGGACTCACAGCGAGTAGATAACATTAAAACACTGCAGAGTGCAAACCAAACAGCAATATGTCATGGAGATTGTTTGGCTTAACAAACACTGGAACATTTCATCGTCAACAGGAGCTCTAGTGGCAACAAACGGACTGAAAATACCTCCCACATATTGAAACCCTTATTGGAAACTATTACTTCGGCACTAAATACCATATAAGTAGTAATACATAATATTTAGTTCAGTATGACGTTTAAAGTAATGGTTTAGGTAAATGTAAGTTTTTCATTTGTATATTTATAGCTTTTATTCCTATACTCTAATATGAGTAAGGTTTGCTTGCTTGCGTGCGTACGTGCTTGCTTGCTTACAACTCTGATCTCAAAAAAGGCCCCAACTATTTCCTTTAAATGTTGGAAATAACCAATTTCTGGGATAAAAACAAGTTCTAGATAGGTTTCATCCCCAGGAAAATCTAAATAAAGTAAAAATAAGTTAAAAAATTTAACATTGGGCTTATGGAGTTTAAAATCAAATCAAAATAATTGTAACAGCTGTTCATAATCAACCAGGGAACTATCAAAGTAATACGTGTGTTGTTTATAATTGGTAACATGTCGTTATATTCCTCGTCGGTGGTTTACTGAGAGCAGTGACTAAATCTGTTGAGTGAAGATTGTATATATAGAGTAATAATATTCTAATTAGTTCAAAGGGACATTGAGCTATAAATAACAACTGGAGTGACCTTAAAAATGCAGAAAAGAAGCAAACGACCTATACAAATCTGGTAATCAGTTGGGGGAAGTGGTGAAATACTACTCCAAATCATCTAAACAAACTGACTGGTATTCCCTGAGCAAAGCTCGGCCCCCAGGTACTATACTCTTATATTAGTACGGTTTGCGTGCGTTCGTGCTTGCTTGCTTGCAACTCTGATCTCAAAAATGGCACCAAACGATTTTCTTTAAATGTTGGAAATAACTAATTTCTAGTATAAAAATAAGTTCTAGACAGGTCTCATTACCAGAAAAAACAAATAATGCAAAAAAACAAAAATTTAAATTTAAAATATATAGCATTGGGCTTATGGTACAATTTTGAGTTTAAAATCAAAACAAAAGAATTGTAATAGCTGTTCATAATCAACCAGGGAACTGTCAAAGTAATACTCGTGTTGTTTATAATAATTGTTAACTTGTGGTTTCCTGAGAGCAAATGTTTTTGATGAGCAGTAATTAAAACAGTTGAGTGAAGATTGTATATATAGAGTAGTCATATCCGAAATATTTCAAAGGGATATTGAGCTATAAATAACAACTGGAGTGACCTTAAAAATGCAGAAAGGAGGCAAATGAGCTATACAAATATGATAATCAGTTGGGGGAAGTGGTGAAATATTACTCCCAGTCATTTAAACAAACTGACTGGCCTTCCCCGAGCAAAGCTCGACCCCCAGGTACTATGTAATTCAATGCTACACTAGTTGAATTTAAAATACTTTATTGTTTTAATCTCTCCACTTAATCAGTTTATTCTTAAGAGATTTTTAAAAAGTGTATGACATTTTATTTTTGACTGTCACAAAAAAGGATTTGACAAAATATTTTATAAAAAGAATGGCTAGAGTGGACTGTAACAGTAATGAGTTGAACCTATTACGGAAGGAGAGCAAGGATCACAGTACTGGGCCTGAGGGAGCAATAACTCACACGCAAAGATGTTCCTGGTCCTTAAATACAATGGAAGTAATCGTGCATCTTAATATATGTAGTAGTAGTAAATACGAAATACTATTGCAACTGTTATTACCAGGGAAATATAAAATATTCTACTGTGGATAGATAATCAAAATTATAAATAGTAATTTAAATTCACTGACGCTGTTGTGCAATCCATTAATAATTAGAGATTTATAAGAAGAAATTATACGAAGAAATTATGTTGAATGTATGTTTGGTTATAAATCCATCTTCCTTGCCCTGCCCCAGACCACCTCCCAATCCGTAGTGTTATGTTAGGGCCATTCTACAGGAGAGGGAATAATAGCCAATTGGAGAACGTACAGTGTTTACTGCTAAATGAAAGTTTCAATTTTCCCCGCAACCAGGAATCGTAGGATAATATTTAAAAATACTAAACTGTTGAGATTGTTGAGCTTTCCTTGGTGATAAGTAAATTCTATTTAACACTTAAAATATTCATAAAAATATCAAACAATTCAAAAAATTGAATATTTGAAATTTTAAGCCTTGTAGATTCTGAACCCGAAATTTTACAGACATGCGGGTCGTGTAATTTTTTTGGAAACTTAAGCTCTACAAACCTCTTAAATGTTAATCAAAAACGTTAAAGCCGTTTTTAAGAAATTTGGATTTTGTTCAGTGCTTTCGGGTTTTGGGGAATAATTACTCTTTAAAATAAAAAATAAAAATAATACCTAAAGATATCGTGAATTAGTACCTACATACCAAGTTTCATCAAATTGGACCACGGGTGCGGTCTTCAGGTCTGTACACATCCATACAGACAGACAGACATCACTGCGATAACCATCTTTTTATAATCAGGCACATCAAAATGAATATTTCCACTAATAACACAAATTCAAAAGTGTCGACGAAATAATACTTTTTCCATATACTATGAGGGGGGGAAAGTAAAAATGCAAACACTACCAAAACAAAAATTTGTCCACGTACATAATATTTTACACGACATTCCTAAAGTTTTCAGGGGAATACAAATCATAATAAATTTCATGTTACTGAAGCGTCTGAACCAGCGAGCACAGAATAAACCGTTTATTCTGTGCTCGCTGGTCTGAACCGCTTCGTGTAGAATGGCCGACGGGTTTCACGCGGACTTGACGCGACGGCGAAACCGCCACGTGTAGTTGGCACAACATTCTGGCACGGTCACGCGGGGATCCCTTCGCGGGATTCACGCTCGAGTAGAATGGGCCTTAGAGTTGTTTATACAAACAAATTTTAAGAATTTACAACGTTACAAACATAACTTGGCCATTGAGGTCACAAGGAAGAACAGATGTTACTACGTTTTACGGATTACAAATGTTTTTGTTTCTTGTTAGTTGTTAGAGTAAGATAATTGTGGAGGTAAGCAACCGAAACATTTGTTTACCCCCATCAAAACTGTTGGTAAGGCTTTCTGGATTGGAGAATGGCTTAGGTGTGAGTCATAAGCAATGCTCACACGTGTAAAAGTCCGCAGTGGGGGATAGGTCACGTGATGCCCCCCTTTTAATTGCATTATATTTCACATCAACCTCACTGCAGTCAATCTGTATATTTATAGTAGACATTTAGAGTGATGCTGTCTAAATATTTATTACAGTAAAATATTTAAAGGTACAAACTACCATTCTTGTTTAAAATAGATACAAATATAATGTATACTTGAGTTGAGTACATTTTTACTTGAGTAAAGTCTGATTTGTTTTATTCATAACCTCATAAACTACCCAATTTAGTTTACCTTGGTTTCTTTAAATTTTGCTTGTTATACTGATTATATTAATGGTATAAACATTTTTAGTATTATATCCATGCCATATATTTAGTTTTTCTTTAGTTTCCATCCAATGATTGAATGTATAATTTAAAGTATTCGCCTTTAGAAAAAATAAATGTGCAGTAAAATTCGATCACAGGCTTTTGTTGAATGAATCGTTATTTAACTTAAAAGATAACACATATTTTTATTTTAACGTCAATGCCGTTTTGTCAGCTTACATTAAACGCTTTGCCCTTCAAATGATTGTGGACGTTCGGGATTTGAACCCATGACCCCGTGACAACTTGAACCAAAGTCTACAAAGCTAACCGTTAAGCTATTTAGATTAGTGAACCACCATCAAGTTAGCTGATTGTATTTTGTAACTGAGGGATTTTGATGTCACATCTCGGTATTAAACCACTAATTGAGTGCCCAGTAAAATAAATTTCAGTTATAAAAGCTGAACTCTACGTAATTCTACGCTCTGTGGATCCTCTTTGTATTTTCTTTATTGGTTTTTTAATAGCAAAATTAAAATGTATCTCTTAGTTTATCGTTAGAAAACCTGTAAAATAATCGTTAAGGAAAACTGTTTTTTAATACTGACTGTTTTTATAAATTCAGCACTTCACTGACTGACGAAGTCCCAATGTCCGTGTTGGTTTATGTTTATTAAGGCTGTTTATTGATCGTGTGCTTACTTCAATAAACTGATAGAAATGTGTGGGATATGAATGCGTTAAGATTTTAATTTTAAACTATAGTTAATACTAGACGCATCAGTAATAATAAATCATAAGTTCCATGATGTTCTGGGAATTTTAAGTTTGCAGTATAATTCACACTGAACTAAAATTACTATTCTATATATGGTAAATAATGAATTATAAAAATTATAAAAATAAAAGTATTCTTCTATACAGTTCTATTCTTCTAGTAAATAAAAATCAAGAAGAAGGACCAATAGAAAAACAAACCACACTCCAGATGTCACGAGCAGAGGATTGTTGTACAGTTTACATTCCACATTTTAACATCTAGCTACCTCTTATCATTGACTATAAATACTGAAGGAGACATCCCATCCATATGGTCCAGCTGTCCCACTTTTAGTGTATGCTAGAATTTAAAATTGAAGTAGTTTGATTAGGTCACCGACAGATTGTGCTGCTGTCAACTATTTATTAGTGAATTTCCTTTGGAAAGTGAACTACTAGCATGATCCGCACGGTGAAACTTAAGCCCGGGACCACCATAAAAGTTCCTAACGTGACCCCCTGAACACGTTTTGGGGGGTCGTTCAAAATTGTATATATATATATATATATATGTGTGTGTGTGTGTATGCACTCTAGCGGTCGCATTTTTTGTCCGATTTACATCAAATTTGGTAGGAACGTTCCTTTCTATAATCTGTTGGACAAGTTCGTTGGGCAAAACAATCGGAAAACTCTAAACCCATTTTTTGGGGATTAATCTTTCAAATTTCGAGTTTTTGGGCCCAAAAAGGGTCAGAAAAGCCCCAGATGTAAAATTAGTACATGTAAAAAGATGGGTATTAGAGAGGCGAAAGTTTTAAGCCCTCTCCCGTCATTCTAGCATAAATATTTACCGAGTTATTAAAGAAAATGTGTATCGGCTAAACACAGTACGTTGTCTTATGGGGGTTTTACACTAGAAAAGCGTGTTATTCCTTTGTTAGAGTACTTTTATTACCCCTAGCAACATCACGCCTACTTTCAAGCCTGTCTGGACCTTCTACTAACCTTATAATGTGCAAAATTGTATTCCCAGCTTTGCAAGTAAATGAAAGTATCAGAACAGCCAAAAAAATCAATGTGTTCAGATTTCAATAAAAATTGGACAAATATATGTTTTTACACTGATTTTGAGTTTTAAAAGTTTGTATGTGGAAATTCACTTCCCTTATGCCAGCGTGCTGCGTGCGAACTCGTTTTAATTATTTACGTTAACTATTAAAATATTTCCACCCCAGAAAGCAAGTTATAATCAACTTATGTTTGCTTCCTGACACACCAACTGTTGTATTATCCCCTCCTTGAGAGGATAAGTAATAGTTGACAGCAGTGTACTCTGTTGGTGATTATTGTAAACTACGACCTCTTTCAATCCTGGCATACACAAAACTAGGGACACATTTTATAATGGCAATGATAAGTCTACTTCAGTATTTATAGTCAGTGCTCTTATCCTACGGAATGCTAACTTTAAGGATAACAATAGGTGCTCAAACATTCCGTTGAGATTAGTTATAGAAAAATAACTGAATCTGAAACTACACTAATTGGGCTCAGTTAAATTCGACTTAACTAGGTTAATGAGTTTAACTAGGTTACCTACATTTTCCCCATAAGGGGTTTAAAGTCTCAAACATTTAATTACTTAAACTTCTTCATAATAATACTCTAGTTGCATTTTTATTACTTGTAAAATAATTATAAATGTGTTGCTCTACCTGTTAGTAGAACTAAACTGTATAAAATCTCAAACATTTTAAATGTATCGCTTAACAAATTGTTTCAGAATACAGTATAAATATCCAGATTTGTAATCATCAATATTCCTTATTTATCTCATTTATATGCATTTAAAACGGTTATTAGAAAACTATAAGATATTTTGCTATGATGATTTATGTGCAAATGTGTAATTTGCTTTAAGGAGATATTTTCTGTAATATAGGATTTTGCGTTGTTGGTTCGAAAACCTGTTAAAAAAAGGTAATAAACCTTTCAAGCAGTTTTTTTATGTATTAACCTAAGAATTAGATGTTTATATTATAAACCCTTACAAAGTATAGGAAGAATGTATTATTGTATTTGAGAAAAGTTTGTGACCGAGTATGTACGAATTGCTTGGTACAAATATTTTAGTTTTAAGTTTGTAGCGACTCACAATATATTTACTATTAATTACATAAAGTATGTTATTGATTCGTTTTTAGCGAATTTCCCCTATAGGGAAGAAGCTATTACCGTAGGTCTCATGGTAAGACTTAAGCCCGAGACCATGACAAATTTTTTTTTTAAGGTCCCAAGATGACTAAACACTATTCGTTCAAATTTATATATATGTATATATATCTATATATATATATATATATATATATATCTATATATATATATATCTATATATATATATATATATATCTATACAGGGTGATCAACTCAAGGAGGCCACCATTGGGATCTCAGAAAGTATTAATTTTACAGCAAACTTTTAATTGGGAACTTTACCTTATTTTTTATGCTCATTAGAATTACGTAGTTAAAATTTTAAAATTTGGTCGCCATTTTCCAATATGGCGGCCAACTTTGAAATTTCTTATGAAAACACCTATTTGTTATGACTGATATGGGTTTTAAATTCAATTTTAAGACCTTTTTATTCTTGTTGTTATTTTAATAAACGTGACCGTTTAGCCGCTAGAAGCGCTGAAAGTTTCAGAAACTCTTATTTCAACACTTATTAAATAGGCATGTTTTACTATTTGCAAACAATAAAATTTAACTCAGAGTGCAATATTATTGTACAATGGAATGTAAAAAGCTGTTGCAATTTCACAAATACTTTATTATGTACAAAAACATACTTAAATTACTGTTACAAGTAATTATCTATGATGACTTAAAGCGGGTGTTCAATGTGTCCTCCATCTTCATAAATGCATGCGTGAGCCCTTCTGTGCAAGTCATTTACGGCTCGTGATAATGTGTTATGGTGAATGTTATGAAAAATGTCCATCACTTTGTTGCGCATTTCTTCCACCGAAGCATACCTATCGGTGTACGGTTCATCCTTCAAGTGTCACCATAGGAAGAAATCTAGTGGGGTTAGAACCACAGAATCTAGTGGGGTTAGTTAGTGGGGTTATGAACTACATTGAAACAAAAGTAATATTTGTTCTATTCAAAATTACAACAGACGCTGGTTAACAGTAATAATACCAGCAACAAAACAATTACTAGGTTAGACGAGCTAAAAGCAACTGTGAAAATTTGCAACAATGAAACAGCTGATTATTGCCTAGCAACACAATCATGTGTTACTGTTGTTCAATTGTAGCGAGCTGTACTTGGACTTACCCAATACACAGAGGTTGCGTTAGTGATGTTTTTAAATAATTTAAGTACTTTTTTTGTATAAAATAAAGTATTTGTGAAATTTCAACAGCTTTTTACATTCCATTGTACAATAATATTGCACTCTGAGTTAAATTTTATTGTTTGCAAATAGTAAAACATGCCTATTTAATAAGTGTTGAAATAAGAGTTTCTGAAACTTACAGCGCTCTTAG